>CM074193.1:21631581-22831581 GCA_037179385.1 Holothuria scabra
CCAGGACAAATATCAAAGGACATGAAGTTACATTTATTTACATAAAAAAAAGACTTTTCCCATGGTTATGTGGGCAAAGAACTTGACATTAGGCATAGTAAATCCAGTTTTTGAGATTCTGATGAAATCCCTCTTATTTGCCATCTTAAAATTGTGCAAAGTCAAATTTTAACATTAGTTACCTAGGCCTGGGCCTAGGCCCTTGGCCTGGGCAGTAGAGAGTCACATACATAGCTATGCATTTTTATATTATAAATACCGTGCTGAGGAAATTTTACTTCCAAAGGTTTAGGTTAGTATTAAATGAAGCAGGCTGATGCACAGATATGTGTTTGTCCCAAGGACAAAAATGCCGACTTAGGCCTTGGCAAGGCTCTAGGCCTAGGCCTAGGCCTAGCCTAGGCTATTTCGACTTCAGTAACGTTAGTGTGGACAAGAGCAATGCTTTTACTATTTTAGCCTACTTAACTTGGGCCTAACGTTACACTTAGCCTAACGTTAGTTACAGAGTTAAGGCTGCTGCTTTGCTGCTGTGAAATTCACGAAATTTTGCCGGTGCGCGAAATGCGGTGTTGTATGGCACCGGATATCCCCGAGCTCTATGCTATTACTAGCCTATAGCAGTAATTATACGACCGTCTATTATACGACGATCCAGGTAGCCCAAGCCTAGGCTAGGTAGCCTAACGTTAGTAGGCCTAACGTTAGTACCTTCAGTGAGGTTTTGGCTTAGGCTAGGCCTAACCTAACGTTACCTTTGATCTCGAACTGAATATTTCCAAACAGATATTCATACAAAGAGGTTGCACCCTGGAGGATGGCCAAACATCCAACGACGCCTATCGGCATAATGAGCGTATCAATGTTGGTGTTTCAAATGCTGAACAGAAGACATTTTTCAAGTTCGCAAACCAATAATTTTAGTAATAGCCTACAGAACTAACGTTAACGTTAGCCATTTCTGAATTGTGACCTCTATATATGTGCATGCATCATGTCATCACACAGTACATATATCCACATACGTTTTGATGACTAACGTTGCTAAGCGACGATATGATTGTTTACGTCCGGATGTAAGTATAAAGTACGTACATCGTGTCACAACCAGTGAGCAAATGGTTCACTGGTCACAACGCGTACGGTGCGACACGAGTTGCATGCTGAATGTTACGTTGCTATCATATGATAAGATATTACAAACATAGATACCAAACTAGGCCATAGAGAAGGATAATAGGAACCTATATCCTGCTCTATGCGCTAGGCCGAGACGGGGGGGGGGGGGTTCAGAATTTTGAGGTGACAACAGGTAAATTGATATCTTCCGGTAGTATAAATACGTGTGATTTCTTAACATTGCAATTCTAGCAGACACCGTTCGCCGATAAAGTTCATTTACATGGAACATTTTTTTTGCTTCTTCGAGGCTGTCTACTTAAGATTATTTTAACATGAACGCACTGCGACTGGTTTGAAGTTCATCGACGTACTGATTGGTCAGTTTCTCAAAGAGCAGGCCTGGATATAGTTCCTATTATCCTACTCTATGCAGTTTCTATGGTTTCTTCACATGCGCACATCTATGCACGCGTTTACATTCTTACGCACCACAACATAAAAACAACTGGTGCGTTCGTTTTTCAAGCACGCAGAAATACGCGACAATTATCCAGGACAGCACACGGAGAAATGCATTGTGCGCAGTGGCGTAGCCCCGGGGGGAGGGGGCTGGAGGTCCTAGGCCCCCCAGATTTTCTTCATGCCCCTCCCCCTCCCCACAAAATAATAGCGTCCTGATAAAGTAATTGAAAAAATAAAATGTTTGAACGGAAGTAAACTTTGAAGTATTTCCTTCAAAACAGTAAATAAATAAAATGTGTAAAAATTAAAAAAAAAAAACGTGGATGAATGTGTGTAAAACACATTTTGTGCGCACGTGTGAGATCAAGTAATAACTTCATAATTCCTACTTTCACTAAATTAGATACCGTTTGTGATCTGCACTGTCGTTTATTGCATTTCACTTCGAAGATAAAACGAAAGTCTCGACGACAAACTTTAATGTGACTTTGTTAGGTTAAGACCCTTCCTGCCTTTCGGATGGCTGATTGATTAACTGAAAAATAAGGCAATCGTAAACTGGATCGACCACTCTTACACGACCATTCCTATACTTTATCATATACAAATATGCCGTAAGCAGGTAAGGGTAAGGTACGTACTGCCTTCGGATAAATCTTCCCTTCCATCCTTAACAAGTAGGCTTATGTCGTGCCTCACTCCTGCCCATTACAAATGCCACTGTAGGACGATTTTTTCGACAAGTCCTCTTTTAACTAGTTGGCACTGTCATCCGAGGGATTTGTAAAATGTCCACAAGTTTCGGATTTCATGTGTTTCCCACATGATCCATACTTCTGCTTTGCGGTTCAATTATTTTGAGAGATATATTCGTAGTATTTTAATTTTGACTACGTAATGTACCGATGAACAAATACTGCACCATTTTGCACATTGTCTCTTTGGTAGCATGTATGTCTCTTGTATAATCTCTACAAAAACTAAAAATATTTTGATATTTTTCATGCTCCCCAAAAAGGGAAAATCCTAAAACTTAGGCCTATAATCAGTTCAAAGTTTTGCCAAACATAACACAATTTTGCATCTAGGAATCTAACGCAAAGAAAGTTTCTCAGAGGGGGACACAGCTTATTTTGGCTTTTCTGTTAAAGGGTAAGGTACTGCCTTAGGTCAGCTGAAATCCATTTAAATATTGCCGCATTTGCGGCTGGGTACATCCAGTTTAAAACACGTGGGAGGTGCTGTTTCCGGCCATCTGGAGGGGTTTTAAAGCCCCAAATTTTCTTTTACGCTCCGCGCCAACTGATGGTGGCGCTCCGCTTAAATTGAAATATTCCCGCATTTGCGATCTACGTCTTTAACAATTTTTCCCAAGGGAAAGGGAGGTACCGGTCCCCTTTAATCTCATCCCCCAGGTCACAGATCAGAAGTGCCCAGTTTTGGGGTCCCTAAAAAGTGTATGTATTAACATTTTAAATAGATTGATTTTTATTCTCATTATTTGAGAAGTCGCAGACATGGGATTCGTATTTCAAGGCTGGGTACATCCACCTTAAAACACATGGGAAGTGCCGTTTCCGGCCATCCGGAGGGGTTTTAAAGCCCAAAATTTTATTGTTCGCTCCACGCCAACCGATGGTGGCTCTCCGCTTAGATAGTCTTGCCGTGCCTGACCCTCGGATGTACCAGGCCTCTGGCATCCTGGCTACGCCACTGATTGTGCGCGTAGAGAACTCGCTTTGAAAATGGACG
The DNA here is from genome assembly GCA_037179385.1 of Holothuria scabra. Taxonomy (NCBI): domain Eukaryota; kingdom Metazoa; phylum Echinodermata; class Holothuroidea; order Aspidochirotida; family Holothuriidae; genus Holothuria; species Holothuria scabra. Next base: position 21,634,918 of record CM074193.1, read on the forward strand.
CACAATGAGAACTCGTCACAATGGAATTTTCCGTCAGTCATCCAAATTTATATGCGCAGATCACCAAGCAGAGCTGTGTGCATGTCAAATGAACACCTCCGCCCCTCCGTCTGAGCCTCCGTGAAGAGTCAGCGCGTCTAACGGTGTAGGGATAGGAGTTTGGTATCTACGTTTATACTATCTTTGTTCTATCAGAGAGCAGGATAATCCTGCTCTATTGTTGCTATAGACCAGGGGTGGGCAACCTACGGCCCGCGGGCCGCATGCGGCCTGCCAGTGATTTAATTGCGGCCCGCGAGATGTCTCAAGGAAAAGAAAAAAAGCAACCTTTTTCACACCATCACCACAAATAAGCTAGCAGCTTTGTTTATACCGGTTCTAATGACGTTCCTCAACATGCGTATCATCACAATACACTTGTAATTAGCTAAATCTCAAAAATTTGCAGTAGTTTACCTTTAAAATTGTCCAAAAAAAATGCACCAAATTGCATCTAAGGACCCACAAATATCCGAAAATATTCCAAAGCGCTAAGAAAAATGAAACATTTGCAGTAATTTACTTTAAAATTTGTTCAAAGTGATGCACCAGATTGCACCTAAGGCCCCTGAAAATATCAAAACAATTTCCAAAGGGCTAAAACTGTAAGAAATGTCAACAACTTGCAGTAATTTACGTTTAAATTTTGTCCAAAAAGATGCACCATGCAAGTTGCATCTAAAGATCTGACCCTCAAACATCCAAAAAAATCTGAAAGTGAAGGGGTACACCTCCTCCCCTTTAAACGCTCCCCAGGGCGGTGATCCAGAACAAGGGTCAGCCCCCCCCCCCCCCACCAGTCTTGAACAGCTTCCTACACCTATAGAGAAATTAGTGTGTTAGTTGCAAACTGTCAGTGCCAGACATCTCATTGAATGCTGTAAGGTAGGCCTATTTTCCCCATTACTTTCATCAACAATACTATATTAGTGAAACAGGTTTTTGTGAATAAAGATTTATATTGCTTAAAAGTCCTTAGAGTTAAAGTTTTGAAATCAACGAAAGGGCGTTGGTTAAGTGCGGCCCGGTTCATTTTTTATTTCCCATATCTGGCCCGTTCAGTTAAAAAGGTTGTCCACCAGTGCTATGGACTAAACACAAGGGCTGATCGGATTCGTCTATAATCCGGACAGATTGTTATGTCTGATTTTGGTCAGCCATTACTGGGGTCCATCACCTTTAATCTTTAAATTTCCTTCTTTACCTGTTCCATGGATGGTTGTACACTGATGTGTATCTTGATTTTCTTAACTACACTGAATATGAGGATTTGAAATTAATGAAGACAATAAATGAAGACGATTAAAGGTTAGTGGACCCCACTAATGGCTGCCTACAGTCACTAGGAACAATCGCTAATCTATAGAGATTATGCATGCGACGCCAGCGCGTTTTTCTGGATGGAAATAATCAAAGGCAGTGGTTTTGTTACCGAAACGCGCGCTCAACTACACAACAGCACCTTGTTGCAAATTGGACGCTTGGGTGGAAAAGCAAAGCGATGCCCAACGCAGTGACGTAGGTGCATAAGCGCCATATTTTGACAGGCAGAATTATAAAGTCTCTTCTCTTATCCTAAAGCTTATTATAGGACTTATGCACCTACGTCATTGCGTTGGGCATCCCTCCGTTTTTCCATCCAGGCGTCCATTTTACAACAATTGTTACTACGGTTTTTTGTTCCTTGCCGAAGGCAGGCAAGGAATCTATGCGATAGTGGTGTAGGTGTGTGTAGGTGTATGTGTGTGTATGTATGTGTGTTTGTGACACTTTGCTCGTAATCGCGATATCTCGAGATAGGAATGACCAACACTTTTCATACTCTATATATAGATTGGTCATGTTGGGAAGAAGAACCCTTTTGTATTTGGTGAACGTCAGAGGTCATATGAGGTCACCAGCGGTAAATCTGCAAAAAACTCCTGAAGTGCTTGTAATCGCGATATATCAAGTTAAGAATGACCACCACTTTTCATATTTGGTATATAGATTTGTCATGTTGAGAGGAAGCACCCAATTGTTTTTGGTGGAGGTCAAAGGTCATTTGAGGTCCCAGAGGTCAAACCCCGAAAACCTCGTTAACACGATATCTTAAGGTAGGAATGACCGACACTTTTCATATTTGCTATATAGATTTTTCATGTTGTGGAGAAGAACCCTATCGTTTTTGGTGGAGTCTTGGATACTGCAAAAATTCACACATAGTATGTGGTTGTGATATCATCAGCACGACCCTAGTTCTCGGTGGTCAAAGGTCAACAGGGATCTCAGTTTAGGAAGCTTGTGTGCCTTGCATGTATACTTTGTGGGTACATTAGGGAGCAATGTCGATTTGAAAAACATTACAGAGCAATGTCAATTTGAAAAAAAAAGATAGGCTTAAATTTCAGCGGCAAGCTCACTAAGCCTTTTAGTTTTCTGTTTTTTTTTCTTTTTGCATCTCTTTATTCATGTTGACATTATATATTATACAGTGATACCGGCTAAAACGCCTTTCTCGACAAAATTTCGATAGTCCAGCACTTTCACTTGTACGTCGTACAGTTAGTTTCACACTTACGGTACAAGGTACAAGGTAACCGATTTCCACACACTGCAGTAAGTCGGTTGTAGCGAATTAAAGATCAATAAGTCCAATTTTTAACCCTCTTAGACATTTTATTCACGTGCTGCACACCTAAATATTAGTATCCAAGTACCTATTGGTTAAGGATGATGGAAGTAATTTATTCTCTCCCCACCAATTAACATCAACCCCCCCCCCCCCCCCCAAAGGAAAAGGAATAAACCGTGAGTCAGTGGTTTGGTGTAATATTTAGGTTTCCGATTATTTTTTTTACTGATATTAAATATTTTTAAGTAGTGTAAAATGTTTAAATTTTTCATTATAAGACAATAAACAGTTATTTCTTCAAATGTCTTTTTGCTGTGTCCAGTGATTTTCAGGATTTTAATATGGAACTGTCGATTTTTCCAGCGGTTTTTCTTTTGCTTTCAGTTCTTCTTTCTTCTACATTTTATCGACTACTTGGCACTCCAATTTTTTTCGCTTCTTGTTTTATACACGGAATTTTCATTTTCTTAATCATGAACTACTTCAAGCAACTAAATCATGTAAATATAGACGCTATTGCACATAATCTACATGATGAGGTCGGTCAACTTTACCCCCCCCCCCCCCCTTTCCACAAAGTGTTTCGACTGACAATTGGAAATAATTTTTCAAATGATTTCCCATTTTAAGATAAATACTATTCCATTTAAAATGTAACTAGCATTTGATTGGAAAGGCCTCGATATGATCAAAAGCCCCGGCTACATTCGTTGCCGGGGCTTCTGATCATATTGAGGCCAAGTTTGTATATCTTTCAAAACGGACTATCGGTTTTGCTGGAAAGCGATCTGGAATGAATATTCATAACTTCTCAACTGCCAAAAAGCCTTTTTTATATTGTTAGTATAGATTTAATCTCTTAGGGGTAGGCTTAAGCCCCTAGGTGCCTATTGTCTCCATTGCATGGTTATCTGATTTCTAACAGAGACAGTGGTTCTTTTAAACTTGACCAAGTCTTCTTCCGTGTATTCATTGCCGTATCAATTGCGATATCAATTATCACTTAGGTGCTATTGTGCGCGTGTTTCGGTTACACAACGGCTGCCTTTGATCATTTCCATCCAATAAAACGACGTCACCTGCGTAACCTCCAAAGACGAATCCGGCCAGCGCTATTCAAGGGTGGCGCCAGCGGGGAGGGGGAAGGGGGCGTCGGGAGCACCCCCCCCCCTCCGGCAGTTTCGTTGGGAAGCCTAAAAATATAAAAAATAGTAAAAAACCTACAAAGACTGAGGTCAACTGGATGGGTGATCTTAAAATGATTTTGTTTTGAAATGCTTTTCTAATACATATTGAAATTAATTTTCAATCACTTATTCTTAGCTCCGTTGTATCTCATTCCATGTACCTTGTTCTATCTCCTCCATCGTCGGGAAAGGACCGCAATTTCCTTCGGAGAGGTTTAAAAATGAACGTAAAGGACTGACGTTACTGGATTGAATGATCATGAATTTTACTTTACTTTTTTTATGAGCTATTTTTTCCTCTTTCCATGCATGTCTGAATCTGTTTTAATCACTTCTTTCTAGCTTACCTATCCCTCATCCCATTTTCAGTCCGCAAGGTCATGCCCTCGCCGGAAAGGCTGCCGTCCTTCTGTTGTTGAGAAAATCCAATTTCGTCGGGGAGTCCTAAAATTCATTTGAAGCCACCTTGTAACGTGACATATTTTCAATACGTTGGAAGTAAAATCATTTATAATCTAGGGTTCGGGCAGTCACGTAGACAATCTCATCTATTTAGCGGACCTTGCAACTGAATACAACGAAGATTCTTAATAAAGACAAAAACACTGGTTTTGAATTCCGTTGCATAGTTTACCCCCGAAAGAGACAAGGACATTACATCTAATTGTAGCAGTACCTTTTACTTGGTGATTTTCTGATCGCTAAGCAAGTTGGGGTTTTCTGTTGAAGTGAAATTTTCCTTTCAAAGGAAAGCTCAAAATAAAGACTGCTTCATTTCTAGTTACAAGTCTGGGAAATGCCATTTCCGGCTGTCTGAGGGGTTAGATTTTTTAACTATTTTCTGTACGCTCCGCGCTAACTGATGGTGGCGCTCCGCTTAGATATATAGAACAGAACAGATATAATGAACAGAACACATGCTTGCAAATTTTTCTTCCTTTTGGAGCAATATTATGAAGTGAAAATTTTATTGCGGAAGAATGCCTAAAATAATGACTGCTTTGTTTCTTGTTACGAGCCATGGAAATGCAATTTTCTGCTGTCTGGAGGTTCTCCCTTTTTCCAAAATTTCTGTGCTCTGCACTTTGATAACCGTTCGGGTAGAGTTACATTTTTCGGACAAAAAATACAATTTCGCCCATTCCCAAACTGGAACGCTCTCGAACGTCTGTGTCAATATATAAAATATAAAACTTCAAATATATCGGAAGCCAAACTCTTTCCGAGGGAAAATTTTCCAATGTGGTCCGAGGGTCTTAATTTGCATGATGATATTAGGTAACCCCAACAAAACTACAGATCATCCCCTACTTGAATTTTTTAATCCCTCCCCCCCCCCCCCTCGGGTAGATGCGCACTGTTTAACAAGGTGTTTCTTGATTGGCTGTTGCCATTGTATTGTTTCGACTGTATTCTTTGTTCGGGTTAGGGATTAGGTTAGGGATTACAGTAATCGTTAGCCAGTTAAGAAATTTCTTGTTAAAATGTCCGCATCGCCCCGAATTTTCTTATGAAAAGATTGCCTCCGTTCATAAAACCCCCAGATCTGTCCTAAAATTACAACTTTTCTCCAAAATAAGCTTCAGATTGTTAAAAGTGGCAAAATTTTCAATTTCGATGAATGCTGTGTAAAATAAATAACCAAAGCCAACTCTGTTAATCACCCCAACATTGTACCTAATTTTGCTCTTGAAAGCCAAATCAAGATAACCCCCCCCCCCCCCAAAAAAAAACCCCGTTATAACCGTAAAAAAAGAAAAAAATTGTTTTACATTAAATTCCAAAATTTCTCCAATAAAATACGCTCTTAATTTTCAAATCTTCGTTGAAAAAAGGAAAAAAAATTTCGGGCAAACTTCTAGTGTCGTGTAGAAGCCTTAGTACGTAGACCTAGTACCATTAAATGCGTAACCCCTAAAGATTTTCAGTTGTCGCCTATAAAACGTTTTTGATTTTTTCCATATGAACGATGAAGGACAGATTCTTCAATAAACCTCCCAACTTTTAATGGTCCTCACAAAAGCCAAATTTCTTTTAAAAATTTTAAATTTTGTCTTCCCACATTAACTCAAGATTTTTAAGTAGCCTATTTGTTGAAAAGAAAGCCAAAATTTTCGCTAACCACGAGCGTCTCAGAATCTACTAAGTTGGGCCACACTAATTCAACGCCTTTGTCGGGGCCTTGGAATGCTGGGTCCCCTGTTGGGGAGCTTGGCCCCATGTCGGGGAAATTCTGGCGCCACCCCTAGCGTTAGTGTTTCTGTAGGCAACCATTAATGGGGTCCATCAGCCTTAAATCGTCTTCAATTATTGTCTACATGAATTTCAAACTCTCATATTCATTGAAACTGAAATATTGAAGAAATATTTGAAAAATCACGACCCCTCAGGTGGCCGGAGACGTCATTTTCCTGCAGGCCGGTATAAGCAAGACCTACCAACACAAGCATTGTCAGCAGGATTGTAACAAATTAACGTGAAGCATTACCGGTACAGATCTTGAGTTTTGGGGCACAATTTACACGATATTTTGTATGCTTGAGAGACCCATTATTATATATTTTATGAACTGCATTTAAATCAAATACGCACCTACTGCTGGCAAATAATTGGTTTTGGGGGAGCGCAAGAAAATATTTTGATCCAAAATGCCTCCCGATCGCTGGAAAAGACACCTACCAGGCCTGTTCACTGTATATAAGTGGGAAACACTACCAATATTGTAAAAATAAACTTAAGCATATCAAAAATACGCTGATGGGGTAGTGCTGCCATTTCGACCCCCCCCCCCGCCCCCGGCTACGCGTCTGCCTCACTATACCTCCTGGACGTCTACATCATTATATATATATATATATTTTTTTTTTTATTTTACCTCAGTTTCTATTGAAGCAAAAATACATTTTAAAGAAGGCCAGTGCCCAGGAGTTTTGAATGCGAAGTGACGAAATTGGGAATAATGAATACCGGTTCAGGAAAGTACATGGCAGCAGTCCCCATATATTTAAGCGGAGCGTCGCCCGAGTTGGCTCGTAGCGTACACCCAAGTTTTAGTTAAGATGCTTTCAAACCTCTGGATTAAGCTGTTGAAATTGGGCTTTGCGACTTAATTTTTAACAGTCTGGTTTAACTAACTGCACCCACCGCCTTTTTTCCAGTTGCGAGTTAGATTGTTTCTCATTAATCTGATGCTTATGCGGAACACCACGTACAACGGCATGCATATGTAGGCTGCGTTTTGAAGTATTTGGTATGACCCAACCAGTGCCATTCCTTTGAAAACTTTTTGGATATTTGAGGGTCCTTAGATACAATATATTGAGGCAAAACCAAGTTCAGGATGCATCCACCGTCAAAGGGCCGTTTTCTGGTCCAAGAGCGCAGGGAATATATACTTAGAACCTATGGGGGAGGGAACTTTGTTCGCATCTCCACCATCAGCTGGACCTGGGAAGTATAATTACCAAATACTAATTTGTGGATGCAAGGAAACCATGGCCGTCGCTGGGCTCCCATGTAAAGGGGGGGGGGGGGTCATGGTCCCCACTTCCTACTGGGTGGATGTTTTTCCAACTGAATGGAGGAGCCACCAGGCCAGTCTCGAAGAGCATGAAAGCCTGGCGGGATAAGTCCAAGAGGACGAGGCTTACGGTTCTCTAAGCGGAGCGCTACCATTGGTTGGAGTGGAGTGCACAAAAATATTTGAAAAATCACGACCCCTCAGGTGGCCGGAGACGTCATTTTCCTGCAGGCCGGTATAAGCAAGACCTACCGACACAAGCATTGTCAGTAGGATTGCAACAAATTAACGTGAAGCATTACCGGTAAGATCTTGAGTTTTGGGGCACAAACCTTTGAAATCGAGGAAAAGGACCCACTTTCTAAGCTGATCGCCACCATTGGTTGGCGCGGAGCGTACAGAAAATTTGGAAAAATAGGACCCCTTAGACATCCGTAAATGGCATTTTCCAGTCTTAGAAGGAGGATTCAAGAACTCAATATTTTGATCAGAAAATAATCAGATAAAATGTATCACTAGATGAAATGGTCTTGTTTACTTACGAGGGAAAAAATACGAAGCGGAGTTTAAAACATGCTAATGCATTTTACTTTACTGCGACTCTTGGCTTAAGTCAATATATATGTATATTGAGTTTATGATATTGTGCACTTGTGTAACGACTTTTGCAAAAATGTCACTCTACAAAGTGGGTTTAAATGAATTTTCAGGCAGACTTATGGGAAAACATTCTCACACTGCAGCACTATATAGTATCGAAACAGAAATTACACGATTTTCATTGGCATTACCCAAATTTGGCTCTACGGACAGATTAGATGGCAAACTTTTGGGCACTGCACCTGGACACCTTCCCGTCCATGCTGTATGTCTGTTAAAGAAACCTAGCAATTAAAAACGTCCCAGCATTTTTTCACCTTCGCAAGGATATTTTATCATTTGGGGCAATTTTTTGCGACACTGCAGTATGAGGTGGGGATGAGGAAAATCTTTTTTAAAATTCACAAGCTATCCGCGTGTGTCTCAGATCTTTGTTATCATTTTCATTTTCCATGAAAAGTTTACTTTGAACATAGCGTTTTCTGTTTCTCGGGCAGAAATTTGAAAGTTTTTAATAATCGGCCACTTCGGGCATTGTGCTAAACAAGATTAAAAATAGGCTAGGGAATGATTGTTTCTTTTAAGCCACAGTCTTCGCAAATGTGTCGCGAATTTTTATCTCTTTGACTTTTTGTTAATATGTTTACCCTGACTCTGATACGTTTTTATTTTCAGGCAGATGCTTGAAGTTGGATATTCTATCATTTCGGGCTTTGTGTTCTGAAAGATTGTGAAGTGAAACTCACGAATAATACGGTATTTTTATGCGCTGCCCGAATGTATAGCGAATTTTTGAAATTTGTTGATTTTTCACCAAAATTTTACCACGACTATGACATTTTGTCTTTTTTGGGGGGGCATATCTTTTTAAGATTTCGAGCACGGTTGGGAATTTTCTGAAAAAACATGCCAATTTTTAAAACTTAAGTGGTTTTCCGATTTTTTTTCAAAATCCTGCCCGAAGTTTAGATTTTGCGGAAATTTGGACCTGTTCTCCCGCCGTCTCGTACGCCACTGACGATTTGTGAGAGAACATGTTCAAAAAGTGATTCCTGGTCCAAAACCCCTTTAAACCCATTTCACCATATTTCTACAGGAATAAAGCTTAAATGCCCCCTGAAGGTGAAGGACTGGAAATCGAGGAAGCCGGGGCTATATCCAGACCAACATCAACTATTATTGGACTGTTGCATAATTTAGATATGACTGAGATCCTACTGAAAACTCCTAAATCGATGAGATCGAAGCTCGCGGAGCGCGTGAAAATTTTGGCAGATAATGAAAAATTTGAAAAAATGGGGCTTAATGGTGCTAATTTAAGTGAGAAAAGTCACTTGACCTGCTTGGAGAGACACTCGACCTGCTTGGAAAAGTAGATGTGTGCCCAGTCGGAAAAGGCGCTCTAGAGCAAGGATGAGAAAATTTCAACTGGAATTTCAGATTTTCCAACTATCGTCGCTCTGACGAATTTTCGGGGGTGAGACACCCCACATCCCCGCTCGCGACTGCCTTGCAGGAAACTATTACTTCCCAAGCACTCTAACATGCATCTGAACCACCTTTTTCTTGAGATTCTAAGTTTTCTTCCTCGAAAATGATAAGATGCGTTTTTACGCTTCACCGCTTTTACGCTTTACCGGCTGCGGAACCAGCCTGCGGAATGGCCCCTTCCCCTTTGAAAAGTTGGTGTCCTTACATGCATTCTGGTGCCACATATGTTACCTTTTGTGAGGAAGGGGCTTTTGTGAGGAAGGGGTGGGGTGGCATGATCCAATGTCCCCTCCCTGAGTACTTCACTAGAGGGGTAAGATAAAATTTATTGATGTCCATCATAAAATAACAATGGACAAAAAGCACTCGCTTAATAAATGAATAAATACATAAGTAAAGTTATCTATGCATCTTACATGTACGTAACACTTCAATTTTTTTGTATTTTTAGACATTATTTATCTTATTTGAACAAAAAATAAAAACGACAAACTTTTGGTCGGTCTCGAAGGCAGACCAGGACAATTTCCGACTTTACGAATACTCAGGAAGACGTATCTGGATTTGGTTGTGGAAAATAAAATAAACTGCCTCCATGGAGATTTTGAACACAAGCAAGTTCTGTCAATGGTGCGTGAACTTATCAAAAAAAAAATTTTGCATATTCCTTTTTCCAAAAGAAAAAATGCAAGGAAAGGGTGTCCATGCCTCTTGACCGCCCCAGAAGACAGTGCCTAGTGTTGCGGAATGAACGCATGAACCCTTTACTGGTCGTCATGGGTGTTTAGGTACAGAGGGTACACGTTTCCAAGCTGCACTTGAGTCTCCAGAATGAGGCATCGGATCATGCCACCCCTCAAGGATTTTTTAGTTCCTTTAAACACTTAAAATAGTTAACACAAATTTTAATTCAAAGGTAGCTTACATTAGAGCAAATTTAACAAATACTTAATATTTAAAAAATAAAACTCCAATTGCGGAGGGGACAACCCCTTCCTCTGAGACCCTAAGCTTATTGGGAAGGAACAGACTGCCTCCCAAATTATTCCAAGATATGAATTTCGAGCAGACGCATGAAAACCCGAATATTTGCCTGAAAAATGAAAAAGCATCATAGTCATCAATATTTATGAAAAATCCAATATATGATGAGAATTAGTCACACATTTAGGCAACCTATAAAAATCAAGCATTCCTTTCATAGTTTGGACGTCATTTTGCCCGAAATAGTAGAATATTGTTCAGTCGAAAGTTGCAAAAAAGTTATGATATGTACTTAATTGCCGATTACACAGGAAGACGGGAGGGTACCGAGGTGACAGAGTCCAAGATGTGGACTGAAAACCTGTAGAGGCAGTGTCGTAGCCAGGATGGATTTTTTAGGGGGTGGGGGCTAGGTAACAAGTGGAGGGGGGGGGGCTGGTACCTCCGAGGGTCAGGCGCGGCAAGACTATCTAAGCGCAGCGCCACCATCAGTTGGCACGGAGCGTACAAGAAAATTTTGGGTTTTACAAACACGCCATATGGGTGGAGACGGCACTTCCCTGTTTTAAGCCGGATGTACCCAGCCTTGAAATACGAATCTCATGTCTGCCACTTCTCAAATAGTGTGAATAAAAAATCAATCTATGAAAAATGATAATACACACACTTTTAAGGGATCCAAAATCTGGACATTTCTGATCTGTGCCATGGCCTGGGGGATGAGACTAAAGGGAACCGGTATCTCCCTTTCTCTTGGGAAAATTGTGAACTTCAGGAGAACGTAGATCGCAAATGCGGCAATATTTGAATAGATTTCAGCTTCAATAGGAAAACCAAAATAAGTTTTGTCCCCCTCTGAGAAACTTTCTTTGCGTTAGATTTCCTAGATGCAAAATTGTGCTATGTTTGGCAAAACTTTGAACTGATTATAGGCCTACGTTTTAGGATTTTCCTATTTTGGGAGCATGAAAATTTTCAAAATACTCATTTTTAGTCTTTGTAGAGATTTTAAAAGTGACATACATACTACCAAAGAAACAAAGTTTTCCGGTTTTCAGTGGTGTTTAGATGCAAAATGGTGCTGTATTTGTTCAGTCATCGGTACATTACGTAGTCAAAATTAAAATACTACGAGTAAATCCCTCAAAATATTTAAACCGCAAAGCAGAAGTAGGGATCATGCGGGAAACACATGTGAAAATTTCAAGAATCCGCCCGGATGCCGGTGCCAACTAGTAAAAAGAGGACTTGTCGAAAAATCGTTCTACAATGGCACTTGACATGGGAAGGAGTGAGCATGAGCATGAACTGTACTGAGAGTGTTTTGTTTATAAACATTGAGCTTTTCTATACTCGACTCGAAGTAATCAACTGAGATTGTCTCTGGATGAGGATGAATATCAGGCGATCGTGGGAGAAGCTTAAGTAAGAAGGTTAGGAGAGTTGGTACTCTTTGAGGTAAGAGAACAGGGCCTTTAAGGCATATTTTGTGTAATAATTAAGTATAGGAATGGTCGTTCAAGAATGGTCTCCAGTGTACGATTGCCTTGTTCTCAGTAAATCAACCAGCCATCCGAAAGGCAGAAAGGATCTTAACCTAACAAAGTCAAATTCGAGTTTGCCGTTCAAACTTTCGTTTCATCTTCGAAGTGTAATGCAATAAACGACAGTGCAGATTATATACGGTATCTAATTTAGTGAAAGTAATCATTTTGAAGTTATTACTTGATTTCATACGTGCTCACAAAATGTGTTTTCCACACATACATGCTTTTTTTTTAATTGTTACACATTTAATTTATTTACTCTTTTTGAAGGAAATACTTCAAAGTGTATTTCCGTTCAAACATTTTATTTTTGTCAATTACTTTACTCAGGAGGCAAAAAAGTCTGGGGGCCGAAGAAAATCTGGGGGGTAGCCCCCATGAACAAGTTTATTCTAACGGAAATCCGCAGTATTGACTGCCCATATTCTAGTTACGAGCCTGAAAATGCCATTTCCGGCTGTCTAAGAGGTCGTAATTTTTCAAACTTTTCTCCGAGCTTCGCGCCAACCAATGGTGGTACTCCGCTTAGATTTTCAGGGGGACTGGTTACATATTTTGGCAAAGAATATTAATCCAAAACCTAACACGAACATGAGTGGAGCTCTTTATTGATGCTGATTTTGTTGCCACGAAGACGAAATTTTATTATTCAGGGCTCGTACACTTTTCTATCGATAAAATTTAAGCACTTTTCAAGGACCTTTCAAGATATAACTTTGTTATTCAAGCACATAGAACAACTTTTACAGAACACTCCCAAAATTTTCTCCCAGCATAAAATACCTGAGGTTGGCAGGAAACAGCCTTTTGAAGGATGGCAGCACTAGTAGTAATAATCAGAATGAACTTCCATGTTATGCAGTACTCTCACCTCAAGGAACCAATAGCCAAGCATCATTACAAACCATCAACAAGTTGTGTAAGAGAACCTATAGTTGATGAAGCGTTTTGCAAATTTTCATAGAAAAAATAGGGCCCACATGGAACCTTGGGCCAAAATGTCAATCTACAAACCAACAATTATTATGACAGGCTGTTAAATGGAGGAAAAAATATTTCTTTACAATATTCCACATAATGGACTCTACGTACCATCTTGGACCATGGACTCAAAATTTCTGAATACCCTGAATGTTCCATTTTATTAAAGAGCAACATTATGACAAACCATCACATTGCACAAGAAAATGTAGCAGGAGAAGCATTTTGCAGAACATGATAAAACAGGCCACATGGGACCTTGGACCAAAATTCTTGAACATCCCAAATTTGCCCACAATCCGAAAAATATTTCGTCCAAATTTCAAACAGATTCATAGATGCACGTCATGCTACCTTTCTTATTTTCAAATCAATATTTCACCACATATGCAATCTACCTTCAAAATTTACAATTTTTCGCCAGAAGGGATAGGATATCTCCTACTTCAACTCTAGTTAGTCCACCAGGTCTCAAATCAGTGATACGTTCGTCTCATCCCCGCTAAAAATGTCTGTGCAACGTCTTCAAGTTGCTTATAAGAACCTGAAAATGCCATTTTCGGTAATCTGAGAGGTCACGATTTTCAAAATTTTCGTTACGCTCCGCACAAACCAATGGTTGCGCTCCGCTCCGCTTGGACAGTCGTTTGTGCAATATCCAACAACGTATTAAGACTTTCGTGAACTTCCTTTCGCTAAGCTTGTGTGCATAAAACCCTTTAAAATAACTTTTTTATCTGGGAGCAGTGAAATCCCAGGTATTGAAGATAAAGATTCATAAACAATTCTGATAACTTCTAAAGTATCAATGTTCTCCAAAATTTAAGCCCGCTCCAAACATAAGCTTTAGAGCCATCTTTTTATCTTGGAGTCATACACAACCCCAGGGGTGCTTAGCAGTCAGGCAGGAACTTAAAGGGTAAGAGCAGTCACCCCAACTTGAAGCAATGTTGTAGACTGCCCTGTTTCATGATTGACTGTTGAGAGTCATCTGACAATTTTTCTCTTAAAATGTGACATTTACTAGAAGTAATAACTTGTTTTGCATCGAATATTCAATATTGAAGTTGTAAAATATGATGAAAGATAAGAAAGATAAAGAAAAAAACTGTGATATTTAGCTGTTGCTTCAAAATAAGTTTGGGGGACTGCACTTGACCTTTAATGCTTTGTTATGAAAGTAATGAACTTACCACCCGGTGTCAGCATTCAAAAAGAATATTGGTGCATTGCCATTATGATAGTTACCTGTATTTTTAGCTTTGTTTGGGCAGACTAGCTGCATGTGGAGCCTCTAATCTCTCTAAGCCATAACTCCAAAAGTGGACAATATCAATATTCAGTTTGGAGTGCAAAGATTCACCTGACAAGTAACTGAGCTAGAACTACTACCCCTACCTTCTCCCCATCACAACTCTTGAACCCTTAGAGTAAATGTGGTTCTTTGAAGATGTTTTACCCTTTCAAGTTGCTATTGCAACAGAATTGACACAATGGTGCTGTCAATTAACTGCATTCTTGACACTTAATATCAAGTTATGACAAAAATTACTTGTGGCTCTTCCTGCAATCTATCACAGAAGTTCAAAGAAAGTTGCTGTGTGCCTCAAAAATATGTAATGTAATTTTTAATGATCCAGACAAATCTGATTTGTTCTTTTAAAAGGAAAGTCCCTCAGTCAAATCATTTATCCCTGTCCTCTTTGTTCCCTTTTGTAATGAGCTGATATATGGGCCATGGTAGTGCTGCTAACCCCAACCTTGTAGCCATTAGAATACCTTAATCAAATAGAAAACATCACTGAAAACTAAAAGAAGAAATGACAATTATTTGGACAAGAAAAAATATTTCATACCTCAGTTGTCTTGTGTTGACAAAGACTTTTCATGATATTTATATATCATACAATAAAAAAACATTACATTCAAAACAATGTAAACAAATGCATTTATACAGGACTTCACCTTAACTTTGCATGACAGGGAGGGTGGCATCCATGTATCCATATTGATACATTACATTAGTCATAAACAAATTTACGGAACTACCTAAAGTAACCACAATGTAAAACAAACATGAACTGTAAATGTTCACGTACAAGTACACTCATCAAATTTTGCATTGAAAAACATATGGATGACCTCCTTAGATCTTGGGCCAGTGATGTGTCTTGGCCGAAACTTTATGTAGACCACACAAATTCAAACAGATGACCTTAAAACTGGTTACAAAAATGGAACAGTTAGAAAAAATACTGGTAAAACTAAATCGGCACAAGTCCCAGGCAAGTAGGCTACACAAGTGCTACAAAATACAGTAGCTGGAGGAATCAAAATATTTTGCATGTGGTAAGTTATATGGGGCTTGATGTGGACAACACACCTTTCAGGATTACATGCTAGCACAGTGATGAAGAGTGTAACTTTGTAATCAGTACCAACTGCAATTTTCAAAACCAAAATACAGGCTAGAGGACCTTGCCTATGTGCAAATCAAACTCTTTATGATAATGTAGTTTCAAAAGATACCTGTATGAACAAGCCTAGGCTTTCTATGTGTGACAGCAAGCAATTTTTCACACACATAACTCCTGATGAACATTTGTGACATATATAATTGCAATAAATTACTTCTACGACATATATCTATCCATTCATACTTCTTATGACAAAAGTCTTACAGCTGCCAACTTCCCAATAACAAATTCAATCACCTCAGAATGTCATACAGGTACTGGATGGACAAAAACATACATGAAAAAAAAAACAAGTTTTGAGGATGTACATACAATGAAAAACTGATTTTAGTGTACTGCTTACACATATCGTCATATCAATAAAAAGCAAGTGAGCAAAAATATCTGGGATGATTGTGTTATTAAGGCAAAGTCACCACCTAGAGAAATGGAAGGGGTATCAGTAGAAGATAAGATTGTCTGGAGCTACTGGAAAGTTTATTTAAGAAAAACCATTTTGCACTTCCTCAATTTGGATGGCCACAATATGAGCTGTGAAACTTTCAGCACTGCCATCAACAGTACTGCAAAATATAACTATTCTTATTCCTTGAAAGCAGTTTTGTGAAAACAAAGACTGCTAGAAACTCTATCAGAACCCATCCCAAATAGCACTGAGAATTGCCAGGTTTAAATAATTAACAACAACTCTGAATATGGTACATCTACAATATCACTCTGCTAATGCTTCACTAGGTTGGAGTGATTTACACAACCAATTTCTGAGCCACAACCACTTGCAGACAAGCTGAGTAGGTGACCACATTCTCCTTGGAATTGTTACTCTGAATATTCAGTTTCCCTGGCATTCTTACTGCAAGGTGGCTACCTCACAGATTTTAGCTACCACCTCACAGAAAATTGTACACTACCAGCTGTAGATGAAGTGATAGTTCTCCCTCTCTATTGATGTCATTGCGGACACCATTTTACCCCACAGAAAAATACCGCCTCACAACCAATAAAACCCAGAGATCCAATGGAAACCCTCATATTTTGAAGTCTATATTTTGTAGTTTAAAAACTGTTGATGATTTTTTCTTGCTCCTTGATCTTGTCCTCTATTCAATGGCAAATGACCAATTCATTTAGCCAATACAATTATTTCACATCAGATACAGGCACCATAACTGTTATGAAGTCCAAGGTGAAAATATTGTGTTTCAAACATAATTAACAGGCTAGCAGTAGATATCCTTTGCAAGAATGGCATCTCCTTCTAAGCTGTATTCTATATGGCTAAACCTACTGAAATATAAAAGTATTGGAGTTGCCTACACCCCTCACTATGAGGTTTAATCATCTAGAAGAATTTAAGAACAAATGCAATAAAGTTAGAGGTGCTAGTACGTTAGTTTGTTCCTAAGTTAAATAAGGTTTTATGGCTAAGTTTCCAACCAGTAAGTTGGACCAGCCAATGCCTTTTTCCAGTTGTGGCTCACTGGCTTGTTTTACCGATTTCATTGCTTATGCTGAGTACCAATCACAAAAGTTTATCAGTGAATCACAAATCTGTTTTTCACAATGTTTATCTACTTTTCTTACACCCCAGGGTCTCTCTCTGTAAGTATGAACTACTCCATTCCAAAACTCTGCCTGACATACAATTCTTTCATCATTGGCAATGTTTATAAACACACTTCCACAAGATACATCATAGCTACCTTCCTTTGTGCCAGCTCACCAACAGGCTTATGCCTTCCTTCTGAAATTTAAAAAAAAATTCTACCAAATTTCTTGAAATAAAATGCCAGTTTGGTTAGAATTTTATTCCTCTGCCCAAAAGTTAAACTGCAAACCACTTCGTACAGTTTGAGATAACATTCACTTCTTCAAGGCTTTCCTTATCAGAGCCAGTCTCTGTTTATGGGCCTCTGTTGCAGCAGGTCGTTTATGCTGTCTGCTCTCCTCGGAAGAATACCCTGGAATCCACATGTTCCAATTTCTTTCTGTAAAGAGTATAGAGAAGAAGTTTTATTTACACAAAGGTGAGTGGAAAAGGTAAAGATGAGGATAACAGAATACTAATAACTCAATAAACCTTGTACATTGATGACATACTGACATCATCCTTTAAGCTGAACAATGGAACACGTGGCCACATGCATAGAAATTGACCCTGCATGTGTATTCGACTGGTTGACAAATCTGCTGTCTGCGTTGGTTTGTTTTGACCACAAAGGAAGGCATTCTTTCCGCTCTGTGACATCATATGCACAAGGTCTATAGGTGGGACCAAGGGGCTTAATTTGTCCCATCCTCTCTAAATATTCATAAACAACTGCTGGTATATTGATATGACATACAGGACATGTTGTTCTGTTAAAAGTTGTCTAGGTCCAGCATACACAACTGTGCTCCCAAATCATGTTTTGCGAAAAAAAAAAATAACAGACTGTCTGCTGTATCCCTCTCACCTATGTTCTCCTTCAAAATTCTATGCCAAAAAGATGACTTTTGTATTGTAATTTATTACTGACAATGACATACAACATCTGAAAGAATTGTTGCAAGTTTTGGAAACTTGAGTGGAAAAGTGTAATTCAAAACACAGAAATAAGTGATGGATATTGTTTATTCATCAAAAGGTTAGAAAAATATGTACATGGACCAATAAACAGACAGACAGACAGACAGGCAGCCTGGTGAACAAGCACTGCAACAATTTTTCCTTTATAGATTGAGATTGATAATATTCAAATAACGAAATAATTCCTTACCTAAATGGAGAAGCACATCCTTAACTTCCAAGGTACTTGATTTCCGATGCTTGGCCAACTGGCACCCAGCAGTAACTATATTCTCTATGAAATCATCAGCTATTTGTAAAAGCATCTAAGGAATAAGATATGGCAAAGTGAAACACTCCATAAATGGATTGGATAGCATGGCAGGGATTTTGATTTGAAAAATCTTGCAATCAGGTCCTGTTTCTCATAATAAAAACTTACATTTTTGAAAAAAATTCACAACCTTCAAAACCAAAACCCAAAACAGATTTCTGTATAATTTATTTTTGCAGAAATTTCGTAAATGCTGAGAAAACTAGGGAGAGTATGGTATATTTTTTTAAATAATTTTGGCAATGCCACAGTCAGAGCTATGGGGGTTCACTAATCAATCTTCATGTACTGCAAACAGAACTTGAAACTACCAATAATAGGCAGGGTAAATAAGACATGTTCACATCGACTTTGAATATTCTTAGCTTCCCAAAAACATTTTTACAGCAAAACTGTTGTTCTTTTGACTAACACAAAATCCTTCTCATAACAACTTAGGCAGTACCTTAACTATGAGATACTTTTGGGAAGGAACTTATCACTGTGGAAAAATGTTGCAGCTTTTGTCAAAGCCAGAGCTACGGATGCCAAACAACAAATCAAAGTTTACGTGGTACAAACAGGACTTTAAATGAGGGACAGGGGTCTTATCATGTTTATATATTGCATCCTCAAATATTGAAAGGTGCATGTAGATCACAGTGAAAGCAGTCACATTTAACCAACTGGTACCTCATTAGATTTTGTTTCCTGCTTTTCCTTAAGAGACAGACTACCACTCTGATCTAGGGTTTAGTGGTATACCGGTACTGATGTCAATACCAGTACTAGAGGTACAGGTAATGAAAATACCAAAGATATTTGGCGTGTTACTAATACTGGTTCTTGAAAAAATAGCGGTGCTTGAAAAAAATTACTGGTACTCATTATATTCCCCGACAAAAGTAACTGTTAGGATGTGTGGATGATTAAAATATTTACACAAACATTTAGAGCAGAGGTTCCTGCACGATAATTAACCCAGTCCAAAACCCAGATGCATTAATGTGCAGGATAACATGGGGGCCATGTGGGGCTTAGGTTCCTTCCCACCCAACTTCCCTACCCGAGGGTTGAGAACCAGTACTGCCTCAATACCGGTTCTGTGTGTTCTATAATATCAGTACCACCCAACCCTACTCTGATCAGTTGTAAAACTAATTTTGTTCTTACCTCTTCAACATCTTCATCTAGTTGAGTGTTAGGATCTATCTCTTTTACCAGATCTTGGATCTTTTTCTTGCTTAGCACCTGAAAATTTTAAAATTAAATTTGCCACTACCAAAACACCACATTTTCACCATTCAAACAATTAATTAGTCATACCCTGTTGTATTTTGCATAAAAAAAAAACATTTTTACTACAGGCCTTGAGTTTTAGATTCCATTATGTGCTACAAATGATACTCCTCAAAAAATTAGGCTGTGTAGTATGTGAGCTGTTCTACTAAACTTTAATAGATTTATATGATGCCCAAATCTCCATCTAGGTGTGCAAAAAATCACACTCCTCACAGTGGATTAAAATGAGTGATAGTGTGAGGTCACACTCACAGGGGTAGTGATGGCATCCCCATGTAGTTTGAGATGACTAAATGGGAGGACTTAAACCATACTTGAACTTGAAAGACGCTACAGGCCTTGAGTTTTAGATTTTTCAGGTGTGTTACATGAATTATCATACTCATCAGGAAATTAAAGGATGAGGTAAGTTTGCAGTTTTAATACACTTTCACAAATTTTTATGAGCTCCTATCTTCATCTAGATGTGCAAAATCACACTCCTCACAGTGATTTGAAGAGGTGTGGGATTGCACATGCACGTTTCAAAATTCAAGACCCAAGATACAAGACAGCATGCCTATCTACTCATCTAGCTGACACTATTTGTGTTGTTGTATAATGTAACTACAAGCTTTACATAATTACTAACCTGTGTATTATCTGAGCTGTACCTAGCTGAAGAGGGGTCACTCATTGTAGCACCTGACCTTCCCCCTCTGTTTGGCAACACTGGCTGACCGTGACCTTTAGCAAGTTGCAACTGGACCTCTTGCTGCCTCAACTTCTCACTTTTTACCTTTGAAGAACACAGACATACAAATTGGTAGAATTCCTTCTCTAGAGTATAAGTCCATTGATATCTATCCTTAAATACAATGCTTAATTATTTCCAACATTCACTGATTACAGACAAAATCCCAAACCTGCCTCTTTTCCAAGGGATAAATGATGAGATGTAAACTGAAGTTAACAAAACAGTACCAGAACTGAAAGGAGCCAGAATTTTTGGTGCCTTAATACCGATGGCATTAGCGCCCTTCAAAAATTTATGAATGTTCAAAGTCAAATGGCCTTGCCCCCCTTCAACATTATGTAGATCCTAGGTCAAGGGTGACACTCCTTTGTTGATGATGAGGAGCCCCTAGGCAATTACATGTCCATAGACTTTGATAGTCCTTCAACTAGAAAAAATTCTTCCACAGAGTTTGTTCCAAAAACTTAAATTTATGAAACAAAATTTAAAAATTATGCTAATCTATGGGTAAGAAAATAGCTTGAGGTTATTTTTGTGACTTCAACTTACTCTTTCCTGTTCGGTGAGAGCTTTACTTAAAAGTTCTCTGAGTTTGTTTAAATCCTGTTCTTGCCTGGTATTTAGAGATGCATTTTTCTGTAGTTCTTCAAACCTCTGAAAGATAAATATGTCATGCTTTATTCATGTATGACAGGTAGCACCTCACTACTGGACATACTGCACCTTAATGCTTACAACACTAACATTTAAAGACAGATATTCTTCAACCCAGAGAGTTTTAATCAAGGCTGCAAAAATGTTTATTTCACAGGTAGGAAGTTAAATTTTTACACAGTTCTCTCACCATATCTGTCTACAAGGAAGGGGAAATTTCCTTTTAATTGCCCAAATTTTGAAGGAAGGAGCCTCTAAGCCTACCAAATTTTCCACCCATCCTGCCAATTCTTCCAACCTTCTTACTTCTAGGCCAAGGTCCTTGCTCCCTGTTGAAAGTCCTCATTGTGAAGAAGTATTTCTATGTTAGTTAATTGCTTTGGTATCAAGGCCCTTATGTGCAATACATGCTAGGGAACACATGAAAACTTGATTGGTCTCACTCGTCATTTACAAGCTATGGGGCATTACATTGTTTGGATGTTACTCAAGACTCTAAATTCAATGTTAGTCTTTGCAATGTTTACCTGCAAGTGCCCCCTTGATCATTTCATTTTCAACATTCAACCATTTATGAATTAAGAAGTCTTTAAAAGTCAAAACTGATGCTTTTGAAGTAAAAATAACCACTGCCCTGTGACCAAGTGAACAACAGTGAATAATGCCTAGCAAGCAACCAGGGAGGTCAGGGTTCCATTCCTACTTGGCAAAGGATGTGAGCTTGACATCTTTCTAAACTGGCCTTTCAAAAATCACAATAAAAAAAAAAATAAAAAAAAATACCAGACTTGATATCACTGAGTTGGTTGACACTTGATGTCAAACTGTAATTTATAAACCCAAGACTTCTTCCACATTTGTGGGGGAACAGCACAGGAAAACAACTGCCCTTTGCAATCCTATTATGATAATTAAAATGGTGCTTCAATTAATTTCATGTACACTAGTGAAGAGTGTAAAGATTAATAATATTGTGCACACAGCAAACAACAATAGGACAACATATATTTCACTGTGATTTTGTTAAATGTATCATTTTCTTTTTTTTGATTTACATAGCACTAAAAGATTAACATATAAACTTTAGCTTTGTCCACTTTCAGCTTATTTGAACACTTTGAAAGAGTTAGGATATATTTAAAGGATTTTAGATTTCATGACTTTTTATGATAAACTGTGGAATTACTGAAATGCTGGTATTTAAACCAACCCACCAAAACTGGGGTTTCATTAAATCACCACTTCCCAAAAATTAATATCCTTCTGATCTCATCACTGCTAGATTAAACCAAACTGATGAAACTTTAGGCATAAAAACACTATCTATTTAACTAACTCATCATTTTTTATTACTTTGTCTGAATTGTACTACAAAGTGGATGCCAGAAATAAACATTGAATTGAATTGAATATATAATTTTCAGACAAACCAATACACTAGAGGAGCCTTTCTTACCATAAGTCACAACCAAGGACTCTAGAATAATCTTTCCAGTCACAGTGTACATCTCAGGGTGGGAAGGGTGGGAGTGGAAACCATTTAACACACTTTGTGGGGCTAGCAAGCACCATTTAAACGTAGCCAATGTCTTTTTATCTTCAATTCCCCTGGCAGTGTACAAATTTAAATTGCAAATGAGCAAAAGAAAGGAGACTCACTGTAAAGTCTAATATCCCTTCAATTGAAATACCTTACAAACCATCAAAAACAACTGTTACTTTTGATACCTTCAAAGAGATCATAAAGAATCCCTCTATCCTACACCACTAAACCAGAGCATTCTTTTATGGTTATCAAATGTTGCCTAACTTATACAACAGCTGCATGCACCAAAGAAAAGTAAATGGCAAAACACAAAACATGCAAGAAACATGAACTATGAAAGGATACAGACATGAAAACATGATAACATGTTGTTCAAGACTATTTTTCCTCTGCGCCTAAGAGCAGACCTGCCATGACGCCATATTTGTGATCAAATCAAGCAAATTCAATCTAACTTGTATATTAACTAACAATGGCCATTAAGGCATGCATGAAATGTCTCATTTAGCTGTAAAAAACTTTGCCAAATCGAGTTAGTATAGTGTATAACATGAAATTGTTTGTTTCATGAGTATGTAGTTAGGGTGGCAACCCTTATTGGATTCAGAAAGTTACTTGGCAACATATACAGTAAT
The DNA here is from genome assembly GCA_037179385.1 of Holothuria scabra. Lineage (NCBI taxonomy): Eukaryota > Metazoa > Echinodermata > Holothuroidea > Aspidochirotida > Holothuriidae > Holothuria > Holothuria scabra. Next base: position 21,658,092 of record CM074193.1, read on the forward strand.
GCAAGGTCTGACACACAAACCATGCCATGTAGCCTTCTCCTGCAGGCCGCTTCATTCTGCCTCCTGGCCCTTCAAATTAGCTACATTGGACCTGTGATGTTATTTCTTTATTTGGAACTACTTAAAGGGTGAGACCAGTCACCTAAAACTTATTTTAAAGCAACAGCTAAATCTTACAATTTTCTTCTTATTTCTCTTCAATGTATCTGCATAATATTTCAGGACTGCCTTATTGCACACTCTTAAGGCAAACTACGCAGTAACTCCTGTTAATTTTCCCGACTGAGGAAATAAATTTTCATGTGATTCTCAAGAGCCAATCATGAAACAGGACAGTGTACTGCAATACTCAAAGTTGAGATGACTGCATTTCCCCTTTTCTACTATTTTTTTCTAACCTTTGATTCTGACTTTGTTTATCCACAACCCCACCCAACAATCAAACCACTTTGCCCTGTCCATTTCCTATTTCAAACCGTAATACCAAGCTTGATGTACAGTAGGCAAGAAATTGTCATCAAAGTTTGTAGCTATGGTGGGTGGTCCTAAGTGGTGGTGCCACAAGGCATTGCTTTCAGTGCCTAGGACCAATGGTTATTAAGAATCACCCCAGCCTAGTCAGTTTTAACTCCACTTCCAACTGCAGTACAAATGATTGCTTACAAAGGTTTCCGGGTAAAGCAGAAATCAAATCATCTTTTTGCAGTATTTTCCCAGTTTTGTTGACATAGTGACCATTAACTTGATTGATTAATCAATTGATTGATTGATTATCATGGACAAGTGAACATCCAGAGGTAAACTATAACCAACTCTTAAAGGGAATGAGCAGTTTCCGAAACTAGTGAAGCAACAGCTATACCCCACAATTTTCTTATTTCTCTTCAAAGTATCTTTCATAACATTTTAGGACTTCAATGTTTTGTACTCTAGGTAACCCAAGCAGTTTCTCCTTGTAAATTTCACATTTCTGGAGAGAAAATATTGTCACATGACTCTCATGAGCAAATCATAAAATTGGACAATCTACTAAACTACTTCACATTGGGGTGACTGCTCTTGCCCTTTAAAATTGATCACAAAAGTAATTAGTGTGATGAAATTGCAATTCTGGGAGATGTTAGCAGAGATGCAGGGACACTTTTTAACTCTAAAAAATATAAGTGCAACAAGGAAAAAGAAGATTTTAAAAGTCAAATAAAACTTAAATTTCAAAAGCAAATATTGAACACAGAAGAGAGATACAAACGAGCATATCATAACCTTTCTGAAGCTGTTTTACTGACAAAACTTTCATAGGGAGAAGATTTTTGGAAATTGATAACATCACGAAAATTGGTTAATTGGTATAAATTTGTTATATGTATTCCATTTTTGAAAGGGTTTAGCAAGACTCATAAAAAGACAAGCTGGGTTTTAGATTATCAAATATTTTCAAAATTTCACTCTTATCATACCAATTTCTTCATATTTAAGATTGAACAAGATTTTATTTTGATGTGTGTTGACTTCTTCTTCTAGGCTTAGATAAAAACTAAAAATTGCAATTTATTATTTTTGAAATGTAATTAGAGGGGCTCATTGAGTTGATATTAACAGCTCAATGAAAGTATTCAAGGGTAGTGGGGCACTACTACATCATAATGCTTATTGTCAGCATGATTGGTCAAGTTACGTAGTATCCAATTGTAAAGGAAAAAGTTAAAATTTTGAATTTTGTGGTGTCCTAACTTGTAACGGTTTTGTGCATAAATTGAACAAGTGTCTAGTCACACATTTTTGAAAACTAAATTGAGTTGTTAAGAACTCACTCATAAAACAGTTTTTTGTATGGAGGGTATGGGATTGTCTATTAAAGTTTGACCATTTATTATTGGCATGTGAAATTGTGAGGAAAACTTTACAGGTTTGGAAAAATTTGTTGAATTTCATGAACCAACTAAATGAGCTGCCTAAATGCACATTAATTTAACCTCTGAACAGGGTGCGAATGTTAACCTGTGGGTATGTTGTAAGTACATATTTAATCATGCCAATTTTTCTGAGAACCTTTCATTTTTTTTTATAACAGATTTCATCATTTTCATGACAAACACTTATTAAGCAAATTTCTTCCTTAGACATTAAACAATGAATGAACTTTTGTCTATGATGGGATTTGTCAACCAGTGTCTCAAATCTTTATTAAAAATGGCTCTCCAATATATTTCACTTTAAAGGCAACCAAAGGGGCAACTCATGCATTCCTTAAAGGGCCAAACCTCTCACCCCAAACTACAATTTTGGAACCTGGGTACCGAAATTCTCAATTGGCTCAGCTCTTTGATTGACAGCTAATTCAAACAATGCAGAGTGCCAAAGGCTATATTACACAGCATGAACAGTAATGAGAGTGATTTGGTTATATAAATTGAGTTTTTCTATACTCACCCTGAAGCAATAAACTGAGATTGTGTCTGGATGAGGATGAATTTCAGACAACTGTGGGAGGGGCTTCAGTTAGAAGGTTAGGAGAATTAGTACTGTTTGGGGTGAGAGAACTAGGCCTTTAATGTCCATCCAATACAACAACAGTATTGAAACAAACTTATTTATGAAGCTACCACTTCTATGGAGTAACTGCAAAAAATGGTAAGTAATATTAGGTTTAGGTAAACTGACTCAGCTATTAGGTTGCTTTCATGTTATGACTGTTTGTTACTTTTTTCAAAATTGAAAAAATGAAATTTTTAGCAGTAATTTACAGTGGACTTCCTCATTAAAATCAGATGAAAAGAAAACAGTTTAATAGTTAGTTTGAAAAGTTTCTTAAAGACAAAAGCACAACTTCAAATTGAATTGGAGAAAAATGAAAGGCCTTGATGAAATGGTTTGTATAAAAGCTTTGTATTAGTAATACCGTCAAATTAAATGAACAGTTCTAAAGCTGAGGCATTGCAAATGTTTGAAGAAAATGAATCTGTCAATCAGATGAAAGTGCAAAAGTTTTGAAAGTTCCTTACATTTATCTGTGTTTCAATATCATGTATAGTTTCTTGGAGGGTCTTTCTGGAGGCCTGAGATGGCTGTCCTGAAGGTGCCAGCAATGTATTATTGGTGGACTGGGCTGTTGGAGACTCATTCATTGTTACACTTTGGGATAAAGGGGCAACCAACTGTCAAAAGTCAGGAAATTATGCAAATTTTAAGTACCTGCAACTTGAACGAGTTCACAGAATGGCTCTTGTGCTTTGCAAATATACATAATACACCATAATGATTGGAGAGAAAATTAGATGAATTAACTAAAAATGGTGATTGATGGAAAGGGAAATACATAATATAATTATATACTTTTGAAAGAAAGCAGAGAAAAATTAGAGCAATTAGGATACCAAACCCGGTGATAAGCATTGGAATGAAAACTTATGTACAGTATACTGGGTAACACCACATAAAACAGACCAAAGTCATGACTATAAACAAATCAATTTAAAAATTTTCAAATTAAATTACAAAAGACTTGAAGTTGACATACAAAACATACTTTTAATATCAAGTACTCCATGCAGCAACACATAGAAACTGTCAAGTGAAGATAATATGGTACAGTAGTGTATAGCCTACATGTAGGCTTACAGCTTTTCCATTGGATGCACTACTGTGCTCCTTTGTACAAGAAAAGCATATTTCTTTCAATTTGATGTAAATAACATGGAAATCAGAATGACATTTGGCCTAGTGGTTTGAGGGTACTGTACTACTATAAATTCCTCCGAAATGGTACCCAGATTAAACCTTGTGCACATATTTGACTTCTTTGTAGTATTTCTGTGCACAAAAACATTGGTTTTAACTGATGGGTATACTGTATGTGTGACAGGCCTTAAATTCAGAGGTGTGCAAGTGCAATCCCAAACCATCACTCTCCTAAAATCACTGTCAGGATTGTGATGTTTTGCATACCTAGATGAGTGATCATCTGCACCTGCCTGTCTTCATGGTTTGGCTAGACCTGGGTGCAAAACTGTGGACCGCCACAATGTGCCAAAGCAATTTTTCCAATTAGCAGGTTTTCCCAGCTTTTTGGCTAAGGGTCATCAAGGAAATAATTTGTTGATCATAATTTGATACATTGGAAAATCCAGTTCATAACTGTTCACAATATCCCACAGGACTCATGAAAAACACTGATTTTTCCAGGGCAATGAATGTTTACTGTTTGCAAATTCTGACCGTCATGCTTTAGTTTCAATAAATAATAGCACCAATGCACAGATTACTAGCAATTTATCATCAGTGTATTGGAATATGACACTCAAGAACCTTCATAGCTTGGGTGAGTTCTACTAAAGGTAATTCATTTTTAAGGGTGACTTGAAGTTTAAAGGTATGAAATTACAATGTTACAGTAATGACCAAAGGTGAGTGCAGTAAAGACAATCCATAAAATTTCACTGTTAATCTGTCAGTGTTTCATATTTTGAGCCCTTATTTAAAACGCAAGTGGGCAAACACAGTGGAGCATGTGCATACAGCATTACAATACAGTGGACAGACTACAGTGCACAAAGTAACATTCAGTTCTGCCGTTTGCTGCCATTTACAGCACACTTGTTCAGACTGCTACTGTGACAAACACATGTGTGCAGCACCTGTATTGCTTACTGCCACATGTGATTTTGTTGGACAGCTGTAGCATGACATCAGTTTTTGTCCTGGGTTAACTGCTGGCCAGATAATAAAATTGGTAAACGGAAAGGGAATTTACCAAAAAATTATCACCTCATCCTATCTGACATAAATTATAAATTTTCAAAGATTTTTTGTTTTAATTTATTGAAAAATTTCAAACATGAGATCCGTAAATTCCAGGTGCTGAATACAGTACATAGCTAAGTTAAAATTCTTTTCCTTCCTGCCTCACTCCCTGGTGTATAAATCATGTTGTACATGTAGATTTCCATTTTTCTTTAAGGAGTGTCAGATAATACATTTAGTTTCAAGCTAACCTAGGTTGCGTTTTTTTCAATAAGCTCGGTATTTCCTGAAAAGCAAGCATACTGTACATTGGAAGGATTTCAGAGTTCAGACTAAAAATTGCCTTGTGCAAGCAAGTCCTTCCTTGCCCATCTCCTTCTTGAATTAAGCAATGGCTGTGCAATAGCCTACTGTGCATGTGCTTCTCTGGTTGGAATTTTGAAGAATTTTGACAACAGCAGTGCACGTAATACTGTAAAACTTTGATTCCACTTGCTTGTGCAAAACAAAACCATTCCAGTCCAGGATTACTGAAAGACTGATATGATTACCATTTGAGGTTAATGCTTGTGGGGTTTTTGTCCTTTGCGTGCATTCACTAACTGTGAATTTTGGTTGTACCTTACAGATGATACAAGGAATTTCTATAAAGTAGACCTATTTTAATAGGCCTATAACATCCAGCCTAATCAGGCTAGGGTAGACTCATCAGTATTCTAATTCCTATGACATAAATTCCACATTTTTCACTGAATTGAGAAGTCATCCTACATAAAATTTTACCAAAGGTGCTAACAAGTTTCCTGCTTTATTGTCAAGCACTTCAGAGTCATGGATTTGCAGATCTATAAAAACAGTACCTTTTTGCCGTATTGCCATGCCAGCGTGCATGCATTTTCAAACCGGGGTTCTCACGCACGCAATACATTTCTCTCTGTACAGTCCAGCGCCATACTGGAAAGTAAGTTTACCATACCCCAAAGAATTACACCAAGGTAGATCTGTATCTTTTCTGTACTTGTACGCCAGAACATGATGAGTGTTTATAGGAAGTCAGTGATTTAATGCAATTTATTTATTGCCTAATCACTTTCAGTTGCAGCTCAGGGTGCATTCCAAAAAAAGCCAACGCTGAACTGCGGAAGGTATGCCAATTGGTTTTGGTGATAGTACACAGGATCTTTCTTGTGAACATACTACATAGCAATCTGCAGGCGTGTGCACTAACGCATAGCTCCCAAGTCCCAAGGGGCTAGAGAAGTGGGGGTCAAACTGATCTTTACTTTGGTGGATCACCAGCCTGGGGGTGGGGTATAAGGGGTGTCCCCCTCCCCTTTTTTGAAAATTTTTTGGAAGTGTCCATACACAAAATGGTGGCACCTTTTTTGACAAATCAGTCAACACAATTTCGCTATCCTCGCTACTGTAGGTTACCGCCAGAAAAGTTCAGTACAGTACTGAATTTTTTGCAGTAACCTAGAAAAGCATTGAATTGAGAAATTTGCCAAAATAATGTTTTACAGATACTCAAAAAAGCGTAATGACTAAAACCTCTCCTAATCACAATATTCAATCGCTATTTTTGCCGTAAATTTTGGGCTGGTAGGCCTCCCGGTACAGTTTGAAAACATCAACTCAATACGTCACGAACTATCATTCCATTGCTGCAAGTGATTTCCAATATATATCTTCGTACATCTCGCACGGCATTCTACTGTAGCCATGAAAACAAAAACACACAAACAACAATGTCAAGAGCTGTCAAGACAGTGCAGAACTTTTGTTTGATTGGAAACCCTAAGATAAGCCTCTAACCAGCAAAGTGGGCATTGATTGTTGCCATATTGAACGCAGCATTGGACGACATTATTACACTTTTTAAACAGTGACAGGAATATCGTCCATACTTCTTGCTGCGAAGGTTAGCCAATAGCAATGTTGCCGCGGAAGCAAACATAGGTATGCACAATATGTACCTAGGCCTGGGCATTGTTGAATATGCTGTGAGATACAATTTACTGAATTTGTAGTTATTGGTAAGCTGAATTATTTTTTTATTTGTGTGGTTCTCTAACAAAGAATACTTTGAAGAATTGTAATGCCGGTTTTTCACAGGGCTGGGTGGGTCAGCGGGTTTGGGAGTTCAAATGCTTGTCACCTAGGAGGTATGACTTATGTGCGGTATACATGTACTTGAAGCATACATGATCTGTACGTTGGCAGTGCATGCACAAGTATATGGTTCACACAGAGTAAGTAGCAATCGGTATGTGCTTGTGCGTGCATGTATGTAATGCATACACTATTTGCTGGCAATACGTTTATCATATGACGGAGATTAACCGGTGTGCCGGGAATACAGTTTGCCTGCCGCTACGCTAAGAAGGAGTCAGCTGACGATCTTCGAATTGTACGCCACGCCACTTCAAGGTACGCAAGGCCCAATGCAAATGAATAAGGTGTTTGTAATTAGGTGCGCCACGCCAACATGATGTACTTTCCCCTGGTGCAGTGAAGTATGCCATACGCCAAATTTACTGGCGTACATTTCCATACGCCAAAGATCTTTATGTGAAAGGCCTTACTTTCCAGTATGGGTCCAGCGGGGGTAATTGAAGCAAACAGCCTGTTTGGAAAACAAACGCACTATAGCCTACTGTTAGTTGATTTTTCAATGGAAGCACATAAAATATGTAAACACATGAAAGATTTGCAATGTTTTGAAATCAGGTCTGAAAATATTGAGCTTAAAAAAGTTAAGTTTGATTTCAATCAGTTAATGGTGGTAGGCCTAAGCCTTGTATAATAAAAGTTATGGAGGGCGGAGGCTACCATCACGGATTTTATTCTTTGTCATGCATGTCACATCACTGATTTGTCACGGATTTTAGACGATCCCCGGAGTAGGTCCTTGACTCCTACCCATAAGCGTCGTAAATTGTCCTGTTCAAGGACAAATGTAGGTAATCCTAGCCCTATAACTGGATACGGAAATCCAATTTTAGCCACGTTTCAACTAGTTAGCCTCCTTAGCCAGCTCCTACAGTCCTAGGCCTAGTCGTATTACGCGTATGCTGTATCATGTTACCTTACGTTGGGTACAGTACGTAACATTAGGCTACGGTAAAACAAAAGTTCACCTATCCTACTTGCCTAGCCTAACGTAGTTTCTCGCTATAGGTTGGCAACATGAACAGTTCAAAAGCCAAAATTTTTTTAAACCACTGCTCGATGGCAAAGAACTGAGAAAATGAGCTGTTGAATGTTGAAAATGTTTATGGGCCTTTGCCATTTCAGCATAACCTTCCCTTCATATGGTATACCTTCACGAAAAATCCAGTCCAAACATCATCTCGGTTTCCTTGGACTTGTTGCAAATAACAACTGGCAAATGGCAAATGAACTGTTCAGTTTTTTTCCCAGGGTGAAAATGGCCAAACGATACTGTTATTTTGAAAAGTCTGATTGGCCATTCGCACCCGGGAAAAATATTATTACTGACGAGCTGGCCCGTGGCCGACTAGATATACTGATAAAAACACTTTTGACTTCATCCCCACCAGTATTTTATTACACCGTACCAGATGGCTGAATTTAGAATTGTAGCATGATGATCGTTATTTGTTCTAACTTATAGGCTGACAAATTGCTGGGCGGCCTCCATCATTGAAGTACAGCCAACAAAATTCTCATACTACCTGGGCTAGTACTAGTAGTACTGTGTTGCCAGTGGTAAGTTGTAGCAAGACTTTCAATCATCAAGATTACAACTGTACAGTTAATACAAACTTTAGCCTAGGCCTAGGCTACTGTGCTCCTTGAATCAATTGGAATTGCAATAATTAGATTAGGCATACATTACATGAAATAGTCCTTATTTTTTGCCTACCACTTAACAGTCTAAAACCCGACTTAAAGGCAGTTTCTAGCCACTCCAACCTAGCCCTTGAACTGGACCCAGCATTACGTTCCTATGCTATACACTTCATTTCTGGGCCCTTGCCCGGTATACACAAAAACACAGCTCATTGGCCTACTCACATGTGAGTAGGCATCCCTCACGTCCCCAAAAAGATGCCTTTTCTCACCAAACTTTCCACAGATGATCTCTGTCATCACATTCACCTTCCACACAAGTCTGTTAACGAAATAAGACCTTTGAAAGGGAAATTTTGGCAGGATAATTCTGAGAGTAACGTTAAGCCTGTGCAGAGTAATTTTTCAGTCAAAGAAGCCAGTGTTTGTCATGTGATCTCATATAAAACGGGGAAACCTTTGCAGTGACTGTACAATTTCGTAATGTACAGAGAGCTTACTATATAACGTACAAGTATTGACCAGCCGCGCTTACAAATTGGTCTTCAATGGCTTGTCGAGCGGAAGTCCTTCCCATCATGCAACACAGTAGCAGACGATCAAGCTGTCAAGATGTCGATGTTACTGGGAAGGATGGCACCACATTTTTCCTGCCTTTTGCTATGAATTTGCTGGTATTTAACATTCCAGAAGATACGTATAAGTGGTACAGTATTTAAGAATGCTCAAAATCATTATGTTAACTCAAATCTGTTCCATAAACCATACCATCGTAATTAGAGCTCAGTTTGTTGTTTTGGCTTAAAACGCCGTTACCTTTGTACATGTAGGCCAGTGACCGTAGTAAGGAGTGCCTACAAGGAAAGGATTATACGGTCACGTTTAGTGGCTACTCCAACCCTAATATTTTCTTCACTGGTCGTAATGCCAATTTACTAAAGGACATCATCTGTCAAGAACTTAAAAGAATTTTACACATGGTTCTCAGCCAATAAACTTTCTCTCAATATCAGCAAGACCAACTTTATTTTTTTGATAAAACTAAAGGCATTGTAAACAACTTACCATTTGACATTTCAATAGATGGGAATTATCTTAAAAGGGTTCATAATACAACTTTTCTTGGGGTAATTATTGACTCTGGGTTAACATGTAATGATCACGTTAAAGCTATATCAACTAAAATCGCCCAAGGTGTTGGAATTCTTTCTAAGATCAAGCATTTTCTACCTAAACAAGTTCTGCGTTCTTTATACTTCACTGTTATTCATCCCCACCTAGAACCTACTGTATTGTGTGACTGTATGGTCATGTACCTCATCCTCTGATGTTAGGAGAGTTTTTAGTAGTTTTTAGGCCTCCAAAAGAAAGCAGTCTGTCACATCGATCGGTTTCGCTTCTTTTCATGATCACACCAGTAAGCTCTTTGCTTCTCTCAATATTCTAAAATTCCCTGATCTAATTCATGTTCACATTGCTATGTTTGTGTACTGTTCTGTTGATAGTTACAAACCTCCTGTTTTTAATAATTATTTTACACCCAATAGGGACGTTCATAACTATAGGCAAGCCTGTGATATGCATAAATCTTGACCTCGGACAAATATTTTTCAAACAGTGCTTACGTTACCGAGCTAATAGTAACTGGAATTCTCGGTCAAATGCTATAAAACATCATCCTTAATTCACCTTATTTAAACACAATTTTAGTAATCATTGTTTTAAGAGCTATTGTTAAAGATGCTTAGGTACAGTATGTTTCAAATAGTTGCACAATGTTGTTTCGCTATTTACTTGTGTTCTATTAGTGACATTTCTTTTCTTTATTTTTTTTTTTTTTCATTTCTTAATTATTGTTTTGCTTTTTGGGGAGTGGATCTTCTCATTAAGCCTTTAGGCTTTTTAGACTACTTCCTTTCTCTTTTGTCAATTGTAAAGAATCTAAGTTTGTTCTATTTTGTATTTTTTATGGAAAAGAGAAAAAACAAATAAAAGAAAAGAAACGAAAAGAAAATCAATAAAAATATGATAAAACCCATTAAGCATTGCAGTGGCGGCTATAAACATCAGGTAAAAACCTGACTTACCACCCAAAAGTTGGGTTTTGGGCTTTTTAGTGGTAGGCAGATTTAGTAAGGGCTATTAGACGTAGTTCACAAGTTACATTGTAGCTAAGCCCAGGCTATACGCCAAGGGCCTAGGAGTAGGGGTTTATTAACTCGGCCCCTGGGACAACTCGGCCTGGTCATCTCGGCCCCTGGACAACTCGGCCACCATTTAAAAGCACTACCCTTATTAAAATTACTTTTGAGTATTTACGTTAGAAAGTACTGGCTTGCTAGCAGTACTTCACTATTTTATATTCAAGATAACTTGAAACCAAGCAGTTTTTCTCTCTTAAACTATTTTACAGTTGAAGAGAAAAAATATTACGGTCACATGACTCTCAACTGCCCATCAAGTAAAAGAAGCCTGGGGTGGACGGCGCGCCATCTGACATTATCATAGTCAATTATGAACCTTGCACATTTTTTAAAGGAAATGTCCAAAATCAACTAACAGATTTCATGTGAAAGATATTAACCTTTTTTTTGTAAAGGAGGCCGGGGTTTGAATTTAAAGATATTGATTGTTATGACCAAGCTTCCCACAAAAAGCTATTATGTCCACCCAAGGACAGACAGTATGTAACCAACTTCAGGGCCCTCAGACCATTTACATTTAATTTATTGGAATGTCATATATGGCTCTATTCTAGACTGGATGAAAAGAACAGATTCTATGATCTAATAGCCAAAAGACTGAAAAGCAATTAGGACTGAAGATAGCCAAGTACTATGTGTTCCGGTCCCTTTAAAGAGTGGTTTCAAATGACATTGAATAAATTGATGTTGTCAAATTAAAAAAAAAAATCAAGAAACAGTAAGAAATGTTCATTTTCAAAAATTTTCACTTATATTATGGAAATTAGGTTGACTTTAAGCAATGTCTTAAAGCTGAAGGTAAGGCTGTGCAAATTTCCTCAAAAATGCAAACCCCCACTTGGTCAGTTCACTTACTGTAATATGGCATGTCAATAGTGGCTGAGATGTCTCGGTGGCCCAGTTGTCTCCGTGGCCAAGTTGTGCAGGGGCCGAGATGTTCGGGCCGAGTTGACCGGACACCCGAGTAGGAAAGGCCTTAATTTATATTTTATTTGAACTTCAACGTAGAAAATAGAGAATATCATGCTACTGACACTGTATGGCATACAAGTTACAGCAGGCAGTAATTGTAGGCCAAAGTTTAGAGAATTGAATGTAATGATAGGGTGAGAGCAGGATGGATCTGGATCTGGATAAATACTGCACAACACTCCTAGTGGAGTCAAACATGCAGGGTTGAGTGTGCGCATGTGGTTAATCCTTCCATCTGAGGATCCTTAAAGGGCAAGAGCAGCCATCCCAAACTGAAGAAGTGTAGGCCTAGTACTAAAAGACATGCTCAGTTTCATGATTGGTTGTTGGGGGTCATGTGAAAACATTTTTTCTCTTCAGACAGATGTGAAATTCAGTAGAAATAACTGCCTGGTTTACCTTGAATATGCAACAGTACAGTCATAAATTGTTATGAAAGACACTTTGAAGTGAAATTACAGGAAAATTGTGTTAGGCCAATCTAGCTTTTCTTCAAAATAAGTTTGCATGGGAACTGCTCCTTGCATTGGCGGCATTCTTGAACTTGTTGATGTCCTCGAGATCTGTTGTATTCTTGAGGAGTAAATTCCAGCAGAGGTGCTCACATGGGTGGCAATGTCATGTCAGTATTTGAGAGGGGGGGGGGGGGTAGACATGACATGTCTCTTTTTCCAAAATTTGCTGTGAGGGCCTAATGGGTGTTTAAATACAGAATATGTGTCAACCTGTCAGACTTTAAAATCAAGAGATTTCATTTTTCAGAGCCATAAAATACACTATTTTTGTTTTTTTCTTCTTATTAAGTGAATTAGGCCTACCCTATGCTGAGAGCTTCATGTCCAAGTGATCTAATAATTTTCCGTGAAGACATAATACAAGTATTGCACCATCGGCAATTTATGCTAGAAGCTGATCTTTCCTTAAGCCTTAGTGCCTACATGTAATTCTCTCACCCCAGTCAGTGCCAATTCTCCTAACCATCCCATTCACAATTGTCTGAAATACAGTAGAGATGCACAGGAACCGGATTTTGCCGGAACCAACTTGAAATCCGGAACCGCATTTTTGCAATGCAAATGAATAAAGTGAAATTCAGAAAAGCAGAGATAAGTCTCTGGGATAGGAGTTTACTGCTTTGTAACAAAATGTTTGTGAAGGACTAATGGGAAATGTCTATAAATTTGTCTTCAAGTCGTGTGCAAGTGTATTGACCTAATTGTTTAACCAAAAATTGCAGTGTAATAGAAAAAAGGCATGAAAAACTATGTTCCTGCAGAAGTACAACAAAACTGTAGCAAAGGGAGGCAAGTAAGAGCTCTTTGTATTTTCCCTCCCTAATTGAGTATTTGTAGAGAAAACTCCTGAGGAAATCTTGAAGGTTGTTTTCCATATCAGTTTGTTCTTTTTGAACTACAGTACATCGATCACCACTTGTTCAAAAAAATTGTACAAATTATACTTGGCAAAGAGAGTCCTTGGATAATTACTGAATGGACTGCTCATGTGTACTGTAAAAAGACTCCAGGGTTCAGGTTTTTTACTATGCACAGCACCATTGTTTTATACACCATTTCTAGTATTGAAATATGCCGGCCGGACCGGATATCCGGGCCGGACCTGATATCCGTTGCACCCCTAGTCTAAAATTCATCCTCATCGATCACTCATTCAAACACAGTATCAGTTTATTGCTTCAGCAGGGAGAGTAAAGCTCAAAGTGTATTTCAAAACACTCTCAGTAGGCCTACAGTTGCATGCTGTACATGTAATAAGCATTGGTACTGTACATTGTTTGAATGAGCTGCTAGTCAAAGAGCTCTGCAGAATTTCTGTTGACTACTACAAAAATTCTGGATTAGGGTGAGAGGACAAATTCCACTGCCAGAACTTTGCTCTTGTTTGTGCCACATGTACTGTACATTGTGGTATTAGGCAGGTGTGCATGTACATACAGTTGTGAGGTGTAGACTACCCAGGTTTGCATCTCATGACATCAAGTGGTATGACAGGTGGTATGACAGCTACCCCTGCAACATTGCTGTAAAAATTTTTGCTTTTAATGAACTTTTGGTCTCTCTATCTTTGTACACATTGGTACATCTATGTTACTGACTTTGCTTATCCTGTTTTAATACTTTTCTGTGGAGTTTTTGATGAGATATTCTGCATTTTCTTCAGTTGGATTTTGCCTGAAATTTTCCTCCTCAGTTATGTCTATCCTAACCATTCACTAGTACAGAGCCTATCCATTGTTAATGTGCTGTTATTGACTTGTAGTTAGCCTCTGTGTACACACTGTGAACACCTGTCTCTGGTTGCTTGGGATGTACTTAAGCCATCACAATGGATGACAGTATCTCTGTGGCATTCCCTATTGTGTCAGCTTCCTTTGTAGGATTTACAGATGAAAGTATACTGGCTACACACAGCTCCCTGTGGACTATTGTGAAGAATAAGTACTCTTACACTGTTAGATTTCACTCCTACTCTGCTCTACAGAAGGTCATTAATTACTGTGAGGAATCATCCCTGTGTATTGACCATGGGATTAATGGAGACATCTACAGGTACACTGATGGATATGGTAATACTCTTGTTATTACCACAGTTTACAAATCAACCAACACTCTTCATGTTCAAGGAAATCAACAGACAAAATGGCTTATTGATTGTTTGTCCACCATCTCTTCCATGAATTTCTCTTTGGTGAAGCCTCCTTCAATGAGCAATATAACTTCCACTTCATTCCAATTGCTTTCTCCACTACCAAACACTTCTCTGCCATGTACCAGTACTCCTCTTCAAAGCAAAAATGTTGTTTCCACTACACCTATATCTTTTGCATCTGTTGGTACACAGACTCCTATTAAGGGTTGTGAAGTCAGCACACAGACTTGCATGGATTTCACTTCAGCTGCAGCTCAAACAGAAAAAGTGACTCAGAGTTGCCATACTCAGACTACCATTGACTCTACAAAGATTAAAGAAGGTCTTAAAAAGGTAAGAAATCTCAGAGAGTCACCATCTGTGGACAAAGTAACTGAAAACTTGCCAAAAGAATCTCTTACATCAAGCTCCAGAAAATCACCGTCTGTCACATATTCTGTCCGAACCTCTAACAGTTTCCACTTGCTCACAGATGAACTGGAGGAATTGATCACTGTTGATAAGTCTTCATCAGGTACATCTTCAACTTCCCTCTGTAAGCCTACCAAAGCACCGCCCAAGGAAAGCAAATCTGTTAATACACCTAAACAGACCTCTACAGTTGAAGACGAATTTCCCTCACCTACTCATCATAGTTCCTCTCATCAAGCCACCACACAGAAGCCACCCTCAGAACGCCCTGTTGTTGTTATCCTTGGTGACTCTATTCCAAAGTATCTGGTTGGAAGAAAGCTTTCACGAAGGTATAGAGTTGTCAACCATTGTATTCCTGGTATGACACTTCAGAAGCTTGCCCAGTTTGTGCCACTTCTCATTGGTGATGAGGAACCCAGTTTTGTAATTGTTCATTGTGGAACTAATGATGTTTCATCACACAACACAACTCAAATAATGAACCTTTTTCAGAAGCTTCACACCATCCTCATGTCCCTGAATAAAGATATCCATGTGGCCTACTCTGGACTCACTGGTAACCGAAACTGCCTCCAGGCTGATATCTATGTGTGCTATGTAAACAATCGTATCCGTCAGTTCTGTGAGGAGTATCGATGTACTTTCATTGACAATTACAAAATAACCTTTTCTCACCTCTCATATGATGGCATCCACCTTAATAGAAGGGGTCTTGTTCAATTAGCCAGGAACTTTATATCATTTCTAAGGTCTACATATTCTACTTCATCGCCTCCTTTTTGGAAAATCCAAAACCCAGAGGTGGAAAGGACTTAAAGTTATCTCTTTATGCTCAACCAACACAAGAATGTACAAAAAATGTCAGTTCTGATAAAATTTCATTTGCCTTGTGGAATGCTCGTTCCATAAAAGCTAAGATCCCTATAATTTGTGACTTTATAATGTCTGACAAAATCGACATCTTGGCTATTACAGAATCCTGGCTGACAGGTGATCAACGAGATGAGCCTATTATTGCAGACCTGAATAATACACTACCTAATTATTATTTATTTCATGTGCCCAGGAGAGATCGATCTGGTGGAGGTGTTTGTATTTGTCTTCGTAAAGGTTTTAAAGTTTGTGATATGCATGCAAGGCAGTTTGAGTCATTTGAATATATGGATTTGTTTTTAACTGCCAAAATGCAGCAACCTCTACGTTTAGTAGTGGTTTATAGACCTCAGCTAACTGCCAACAAAAAGTCAACTGCTTCAGTATTTATTCATGAGTTTGCATCATTTATTGAGGACATTGCATCCACTCCTGCTAACTTACTCATTACAGGTGACTTCAACTACCATGTTAATGATTCATCAGATCATGAAGCTTCAGTTTTCTTGGATCTTATTGACTCAGCTAATCTTGTGCAACATGTTCCTTGCCCTACTCATCTCAAGGGTCACACTTTGGATCTAATTCTAACAAGGGCATCTGATGATTTTGTTTCTGGTGTTTCAACTACACACTTTCTTCCTTCAGACCATGCTGCTGTAACTTGTTCTGTATCAATAAGCAAACCTCCTACTACTAAATTGGAAGTCAAATTTAGAAGGTTTAATGACATTGACCTTGATAAATTTCGCCAAGATATTCTTAATTCAAAATTATACACTGCTCCTTGCTCTGAGGTGAACTTACTGGTCCGACAATATGAAGCTGTCTTGAGTGAGCTTATTAATATTCATGCTCCTCTCTCTTGTCGTAAAGTTACTGCCCGTCCTCATGCACCTTGGTATAATGACAATCTTAGGAAAGAAAACAGAAACTTCGCTGTGCTGAATGCCTGTGGTTGAAAAGTAAACTTGAAGTCCACAAACAGATCTTTCGTGACCAAGCATACTTATATAAGAACATGATTCTTGATTCTAAGCGTAACCATTATCAACATTACTTTGAAGAGTGTAACTCTCGTCAACTTTTTCAAAAGGTCAACAGTCTAAGTGCTCCTGATTCTAAACATGTTCTTCCTCATGGTTTTAGTTCTCAGCCATCCCTTGCCAATAATTTTAGTAACTTCTTTGCCAATAAAGTGAAATGTATTAAGGAGGATCTTCATAATATGCCAGCTAACAATGATCCACATATTCCTTGTGAGCCTTGTACTAGTTCTTTTAGAGGATTTTCTCTGATTAGTGTGGAAAAAGTCTCTAGTATTATTCAGAACTCTCCAACAACTTCTTGTTCTATGGATCCTATACCTACTTGGCTCCTCAAGAAATGCATCAAAGAACTGGCTCCTATCATAACAAAGATTATTAATGGTTCACTACAGACTGGTATTTTTCCAGAGTCGCTAAAAGTTGCGCACATTACTCCTCTTATAAAAAATGCAAAGCTTGACTGTGAGAATCTCAAAAACTATCGTCCAGTAGCTAATCTCAAATTTCTTGCTAAGTCAATTGAACGTGCTGCTGTATTACAGATCCAAGATTACCTCTCGCAAAATAACCTTCACAGCTAGTATCAGTCTGCTTACAGAAGCCACCATTCTACAGAATCTGCCCTTTTAAGGGTTTACAATGACTTGCTGCTTTCAGCTGATAAAGGAAAGGAATCTGTTCTTGTATTATTGGACTATTCTGCTGCTTTTGATACCATTGATCATACTATCCTTTACAACGCCTTTCTAATAGATTTGGATTTTGTGAAACTGCACTCCGCTGGTTTACATCATACTTTACCAACCGATTGCAACATATTAATATCAATGGTCACTTATCTGAGGCTCATGTACCTGAAGAGGGAGTCCCTCAAGGATCTGTTATTGGTCCTCTTGCTTTTACTTTGTACACATCTCCTATTGAAAACATAATAGAATCATATGGTCTGTCCAAAATGATTTATGCAGATGACACTCAAGTGTATGCTATAGTTGATAATAGAAACTGCCATTCAGTATTACCGCAACTGGAAACTTGTGTTAAGGACATCCTTTCGTGGTCAACCACCAACAGTTTAAAACTCAATCCTGAGAAAACTGAAGTACTACACCTTGTTTCTCGCTTCCGTGATACTATACCACTCACCAGTATTTCCATTGGAGACTCTTTAATCACGCCTGCCCAGAGTGCAAAAAATCTGGGTGTTATTTTCCAGAATGATCTTAGCTTATCTCAGCATATTAATAGTGTGTGTCGCTCTGCCTCCTTTGCTTTGCACAAAATTGGTCAATTACGACATTATTTGGATGCCCAAACTACTGAAAAGCTTATTCATGCATTCGTTACCTGCCGTCTGGATTATGGAAATAGTCTTTTCTATGGTTTACCTAAACACCAAATTTCAAAACTCCAGCGAATTCAAAACTCAGCGGCTCGACTTGTTGCATTAACAAAATCATGCGACCACATCACCCCTGTTCTTCGTAATCTTCACTGGCTTCCTGTGCAGCATCGTATCAACTACAAAATCCTTCTTCTTACATACAAATGCATCCATGGGTTTGCTCCATTATATCTAAAGGATCTTATATCTAATTACAAGCCTTTACGTGAACTACGTTCCAGCTCTCAATCTCTTTTAAATGTGCCGTCATCTGTTACCCATTCTTATGGTGATCGTGCTTTTTCAACAGTATCTGCGAAACTGTGGAATGACCTTCCATCTTTTGTCAAGAACTCTTCCACTGTTGGACAATTTAAAACTAACTTGAAAACTCATTTGTTTACTTTGTCTTATTGACCGCATGTTGTATAGTTTTAGCGCTTTGAGACTTCTTGTGTAAGGCGCTATATAAGAACTGTTATATTATTATTATTATTATTATATATCAAAGTACTGTACTACTGTAGGGTTTTGCACAACCATGTGGTTCCTGAACGTACAGTATGTACTGTACACCAGTGTCAAGATTTTGTCCCATAGTTTCGCTGTGACCAATGAGACAGGGGTCCAATGAGACTGGACCAATGATGAGGCTGGGGACTTTAGAGTGGTCCCAATATTTAGCCTAGGACAACATCAATTCGGACTTGGGGTTTTGCGGTAATACAGTAAATCTACCCCCCCCCCCTTTGGATTTCTGGCAGAATCCCTTAATTTCAATGTTGTAAATAAGTGAAATTCCATCCATCCATCCTCCTGTTGTTATGAAGACACAGTGTATGTACATGCTGGGAAAAGCCCCTTAGCTACTTTTCAAATTTGGTACCACAGTCACAAAAAAAAAACAAAAAATAAGGAAATCAACTGTTCCTTTGTTGAATTTTAGTACTTCATGTACAGTATTTAATGTTTTACATTGGTTCAGTGACTAAACATTTAAGTCTTGCCCTGTTTTAAAAGTTGGAAATTTTATTTTAAATTAACACCTCTATTCAGGGTGGTTTACTTCTTTCTCTGCTATGACAGTAACATAACACCACAATGGAAGAATTCTGCAACTGGAAGATAGTCCCGGATGTCATTGATAAAGAACCCTTGACCAGAGCAGTGGTAGTTTGGTCTGGCAGTGAGGTGCAAGCAGAGATGGGAAAGATTTTGACTCCAACACAGGTAACTATCATTAAAAACACTATTTATGTCTGTCAGTGGGCTATTCCATTGGACATACTGTACCATTACGAAGTTTTAAATGACAGTTCTTTCTCTTCTGAATATTTTTTTAAAGTGAAAGATGGTCTCTTATCACCAGATCTCCTTTTTTGATAGAGAGTAGAAAAATTCTTCATAAATGGTGCTTTTCTTTGATTGATCAATATTAAATTCAAAAGATACAGAGTAGCTCAGTTGCACAGTGTGTGACTTAAATATTACTTTATGACAAATTAAAAAGGATAATAAATTAAGGTTGTTGTTGAGGCAATTGGTGTTTACTACATTCTAGGTTTGCAAATACTTCAATTTTCTAGCATACGTCTACCTAATCTTCAGCAAGTTTTATCAACCTCCTTACCTTTGTATAAGGGTAACATATTGTAGAAACAGTGGTACATACCTGTATATGTTAGGTAAAAATATGTTTGTCATATGTGCTGTAAGGTGATAGTTAGAAGCCTATGCTTGTATCACAATCTTTCTTCTTTTTTTTTCTTTTTTTTTTTAGTGGCAATACTATCCCATTGTAGGGCTTTTGCATGGACTGACATATTTGTCATTTTCTTTATCAATTTTTGTTTTCCCCAAAGGGAATCTGTGCAGACCTGACCTGGCAAAACAAGTGTACTGCAAATTGTTTTAGTTTTGGTGTATACTATGGTTCATGAACTTCTTTATTATTGGCATTGGTGCACATGAGTACTACATAAATTCATTGAAGAACTGCAGTACATGTTCACTGCCTGAAGCCAATATCCTGTTTCATCTGAATTGGTTGTGGTGACTCAGTCAGACAAGATCATTTTCACCATGGACCAACTGTGTCCTTTGTTTCTACAAAAAGTATTGTTTAGAATTAAAAACCCCAAAGACTATTTTGTCTATTTAATTGGTTTTGTTCTTTTAACATGAACTAGGCTAATGGATAAAACTTTGAAGAACAGTAGCTTTTGATGAGAGAAATGTATTTACTTTCTGTGAAATGCATCTATTACCTTTATCAGGCATTGATTTACTCAACAGGTATTTACCTACAGAGGAGATTCAGAACAAGAAAAAGCTTAAGTAGTAGAAAGTGTTACGCATTATAGCAGTTTGGGAAAACATTCCCTTAGCAGTTATTTGGTTTTCCTTTTGGGAAACATTTCACAATTCAGTTTTGATTCTCCAAAGGTGCAAGAGAGACCAAAAGTCACTTTTCCTTATGATGAGAGCGCTCTTTACACTATTATCATGACTGATCCAGATGCACCAAAGAGCAAAGCAGAGGTACTTCACTGGATGGCTATTAATGTAAGGGATGGCAACTCTGAGACTGGACAAAATCATGCTGAATATTTTGGTTCAGGTCCACCCCAAGGGACAGGTATTGCTGAATGATAATTTTAGGTTTACATTGATGACTTCCCTCGGGAAAGGCATCTTAGAAACAGCTATGTAAAATTATTGCACTGTTACAGTGTAGGATTGCCTAGTCTAGGGGAATCGCTGGCATGGATCCAGACATATGGGAGGGGGGGGGGGGGGCTGCAGCTTTACTCTTTACTGTTCTCCTAGAATAACTTTACACTTCATTTTATTTATTTGTAAATGTTGATGTGGCAAAAAGGAGAGGGGACTGAGACTGGGAAAGCCCCCCCCCCCTCCTTATGGGATCTGTGCCTGAATTTTTTATGATTAGTTGAAGGCAAGCGGGAGGAGTTGAGGGAAGTCTTTGTATTGGGTGCAAGGCTCTTATGTAGGTTTTCTAATATTATAAATATTTTATATCGTGTATAATTGTCTTACAGATCTTAGTTTTCTTTGGCTTCCTTATAAATTATATTGTAGTTTCAAGTTGCATGTCACACATTGTTAGACTGACCATACTTAGAAGATGTACAGTATTGGTGAGCAAATATTTAAGTATGAAGTTTGGTTGTGAATTAAAAAACAGAAAGGAGCAACATTGTTTTTTTTATACTTCAGGAATTCATAGATACGTGTTCCTCATCTACAAACAACCACCAAATTACACCCCAAGTGAAGCATACCGGCCGCGTAATAGAGAGAGAAGGTACCTGTGGAGTGTTCGTAAATTTGCCAAGGAAAACAATCTTGGTGACCCAGTGGCTGGGAACTTTTATCGAGCAGAGTTTGATTCCTACGTTCCATCACTTCATGCTGAACTGGATGCTGCAACACCAACTTCATAGGTAAATGCAGAGACATGCAGTATATGGGCCATAATCAATTTGGTGATGGGAGGAGAGAAGATGTTTTCAAGGACTTTAAAAACTTGCAAGAACTCTTGAAAACTGTTTAGACATTAACTGACACATTCTAATATCAGCTAATTTGCATAAAAAGCTCTTTTATTTCCAAAAGAGTCTTTCATTCATGTTTCTATCAAAAATTGTTGCATTTATTAAAACTATCAAATATTAAAGTGTACCCAAAGTATGAAATTGAAAAAATACAGGCTTCATTACTCTTGGGTGCAGTTAGCTTAGCCTGGGTCCGAGATTCTGGATTCGTTCCACAGTTGAATAGTTGACATAAGAATAAACGGAAAGTTTCTCAGATAGAATTAAATGATTCGACGTTGACTTATTTGATGTCTCGAGAATTTACAGATATAGAGAAAAATGAGAAAGGCTACATGTTGGTATACTAGCGTAATACAGATACAAGTTTACAAGTCTGTAGCGAGTTCATGAGTGTCGCAGGACACACGCCTTGGACCAGATCTCTGGAGGTCTACAACTATGGGATATGCATTCTGATTGGACGGAAGTGAGATGCTGACGGCGTTGACCAATAACCGAAAGGTGTGAAACTAGCCAGACTAAGTGTCATGGGCACTGTCTAACTTTTATGTAAATGAAGGTATTGCACCATAATTTCTGTAGACAAAATGTGCCAAAATAAATTTACATGACATTACAAATGCTTGAAGAAGAAGCCAAATGTGCCTTCTTCCATTTTCACTGAACGTTCCTTGAGTGGAGATTTAAAATGATCAACCCAAAGCAAAGTCAAATAATTTGTGATGTCTTTCTTTTCGTATAATTTTTTGTTTTCCTTGAATTTTGAAAGCCATGTCATTCTGTACCAAAATTTATCATTTATGTAGTGGAATGGTGTAAGTTTACAAACCATCTCTTTACAGTATACTTTGCAAGGAAACAGAGCTTAATAAAATTATACGATTTCATTTTCTTTCTAAATGGAACAAAAGAGGGAAATGTGGGCAGCATAAAATGATATCACAAATTTTTGTACAATGAGCTATTTCAAGTTTGAACCTTTAGCAGCCAGTGTCCATTACTGTAACAGCACCCTTTTCAGCCAAGATGTTAAAAACTATGTAGCAGTTTTACGTAATATTATGTATGTGGCTGTAAATAGGAACTTTTTAGAATATGTAATATTACATAAGTGGGTGTGAAAGGGTTAAGTGGATAAGGTTCATTGCTTCATATCTCAGCAACAGAACAAGCTATGGCAATGGGAGTTGAATGAACATAACTGATTTTCCAACTTCTAACATATCTATTCCTTTCCACTCTAAATTTCATGTGAACTTTTAAAGTAAACCAATGTATTAATTTGCATAAATTAAATGTGTCTGCTGAGGGTGAAGGATATTGCCATATGATTGTTAGGAGCTTTTGATGAATATTTAGGGTCTACATGTTTTCCTGGGGTCCAAGGTTCCCTGTTCCCAGGGTTTGGTGTTCCTCATTTTTTGTGTTATTTTAATGGTTGTAGATGATGACAAGGTTCGTTATTCTCAACGTTCACTGTTCCCTGAGGTTTGCTATTTCCGAGGTTTGTTGATCCTGATGTTCAATGTTCCCAAGGTTCATTGTTCCCATTTTGGTATTATTTTAATGTTTGGTGATGGTTAAAAGGTAC
The DNA here is from genome assembly GCA_037179385.1 of Holothuria scabra. NCBI lineage: Eukaryota > Metazoa > Echinodermata > Holothuroidea > Aspidochirotida > Holothuriidae > Holothuria > Holothuria scabra. Next base: position 21,681,383 of record CM074193.1, read on the forward strand.
TTAACCCCCAGGGTTCAATGTCCCCAGCAAGGTGTTCAATGTTCCCGACCTCGGAACATAGAGAGTCCTGGAAACATTGAACCTTGGGAACATCAAACCCCAGGAATATTTAACCCCAGGAACATTGGACCTTGGGAACACTGATAAAGCCCTGCATGCAGATATTAGCATGTTCAAAGGGAACTGAGTCATTCCAGTTTGCATAAGTATACTTGGGTATCCTAAATAAAAGCATCAGTTTACAAATACTGTGGAATGAAATTGTCATTTGTAAGGGCATCCTTGTTCAGAAATAGGAATTTCAGTCACTTTTATTTTCTCAGACTACTACATTTGCTTTATTTAGATTGTTAGCTGGACAATGTTGGCTACTCATAATTTACTTAACGTAACTTTTGCTTTAAAGGTGTGGTTTTCTAAAAGTTGTGAGGACGGTGATCTGCCTTCTCTGAAATGTTTTCGCTATCACTGTATGGGTGCTGCTACCTGAAATACAAGAAGTAAATTGAGGATGTGTTGCTTTACTTGCTTATTATTGTAGAAAGGGTTTCACTTCATTCAAAGCAATGAAAATGAAGTAGTTCAAATAATAGTGCAATTCTTATAACATGTTATGCAAAGTAGATACTGATATACCTTCTGTATTTTGCTGTAAGATCAAGAATTAATTTATTTTTGAAGTACAATTTTTAAAAATGTAATAGTATGTTTTCCTTCAGAGCCCTCTAAATATTTTGAACAGCACACTTTTAACCAGGTTGTTTACTTGATAAGACTGCTTATGTATTTTCACATTTTATTTTTGAAAAGATGGGGCTTGAGAATGTCATCATTGCAAGTGACAAAAGCCCCCTTAAACCTATGATGAGGCCCTTTTCATCCATAATTAAACCTTACTCATGGTGGATATGTTACTGTAGAGCTCAATTTGGTTTGGATGTCAATATACCCTGAACTGTTGCATTGTTTGAGGATGATGACTTCAGAAAGATATCATGTGTCCGTGCAAAGTTCATTCATCTACTGCTGAACATAAACACAAGCCTACGGGATTTTACGGGAAATGGAGCTTTGGAGGGGCGCAGAAACTCATTTGTAATTCTGATTTGAGCCTATGTATGCACAAATGAGTAGACATTTGAGTCTAGGTGTACCTTACGTTTAAACTTTACAAACAGTTTACATTACATTTATTTTATAAATATCCTTTATTGGCCGAACTTCTGTTTTTACAGATTATTCCTGTGTCCAACATATGGACTGCTGACGTTTATTCCACAAATTAAAAGTGGCAGACTGCATAATGTCATGTGTGTCACTTTTGTGCTACTCAGAATAGACCTAAAATCTTTTTGCTTTTCCTAAAGCCATTTTACATTTACCAAAACGTGATATTTTTAAAGTTGTAGAGTGAATACCAGTAGAAGCCTCCATCTCATAAAATATGATGCAAAATCCTAAGAGAACATTTCAATTTTAAAATGTAATAGCTAACATTACAAATTAAGGTAGAAGGCAATCCAATCAAACACTCAAGCTCAGATGAATTAACTTCAACTTTTCATTGTAATTTCTAAAGGTGGAGCCAACCCTTCTCAACCTTTTTTCAGGGGAAGAGCAGTCGCCCAAATTTTTTTCACGATTTTTTTTCTTATTTGCCTTCAAAGTATCTTTCACAATATTTTAGCACTTCAGTATCGCATATATTCAAGTTAAACCAATCAGTAACTCCTGTCACATATCTTTTAAGAGCCAATCATGAAACAGGACACTGTGCCACACTACCACAAGTTGGGATGACTGCATTTCCTCTTTAACTCGAGGACCACTGATAAGACCCTCAGAATTTTCAGAGGTCCACGTACCTCGCAAAATATGTATGAAAAAGAAATGACTACTAATCGTGACACAAAAGTAAACATTCTTAGGCTTTGCATGCTCTAGCACTGTTGACGGAATTGGACAGATCGGACAAGACCGCGTGTTTGGTCTAGCCTAACGGTAAGAGCATCCGCTTCCGTCTCAGGCGGAAGGCCCGGGTTCTATTCACAGGTGGAGTCATACCAAAGACTCTAAAAATGGGACTGCCGTTGTGCGTTTTGCTCCCCGTAAGCAATGGAGTAGGGAAAACAAGCCAGTGAGCCACAGCTGGAAAAGGCCGTGGTCGGTTCGACTTGAACCAATACGTTGGAAACTGGGCCGTAAAACTCTAACTCCCTCACTACGGGTAGATGCGCACTGTTTAACAAGGTGTTTCTTGATTGGTTGTTGCCATTATATTGTATCCATTGTATTCTTTTTTAGGGTTAGGGATTAGGTTAGGGATCAGGGCTATTGTTAGACAATTAGGAAATTTCTTGTTAAACAGTGCGCATCGCCCCTCACTAACGGTCAAGACAGATCAAGACTCACAGTGAAATATATACGGAAGCATCACTTTTTTCTAGGTCCAAATGGCAAAGCTTTCTTGCGCACCGATTGAGAAGCGCTGGATTAAGCTAGGTGGTCTGCTGAGCAATGATAAAAAATATTCTACACCTGTAATGTACCATCTCAAGTAGTTTCATATAAAGGACACTGCTAGTAAAACTTTCTTAATGTTGACTGGATGACAGCCGTTTTGCGTGGTAAATACATATACATCACTGACTTCTTTCTTCAGATATTGCAGAAACCTTTTTGCCTTGCTTTTACTTCACGTCGCTTTTCAGTTCTAGCATAATCCGCCTTCTACGTTAAAAGTGACACAAAAACAGGCGACATCAGATGGGGATTAACCGTCGATGTGAAAATTCCTCGTTGATAGAGTGATAGTGCAAAGGGTCTGAAAGGATATCAGTACTTCTAGAAAGTGCTTGCTGTCTCCTCTGTAGAATGCTTTTATAAATCCAACAGCGCTACATATTGCCATGTCCAAATTTCGCTTTGCACTTTTTGATGTTTGATGATAATAATTTGCTATAGCATGGCATGCACCCCAGGTAGGTATGACCCTGGCGTCACAGCACACCACTGGCTCAGGTAGTCCATTTGGAGTATAGGGGTCACAAAGCGGAAACAAGTTGGATTTGTTTTCCTTCATTTATTGGTTTCCCTTAGTTTATATAAACAGATACTTTTGCAATTCGATAGCTTTAGTTAATAATTGGGGAACATTGATGAACTGATGAAAAAAGATATCAAACTCGAATCCTCGACAAAGAACAACGGTTATTGGAGGGGCGGCGGATGCAAGGCTTCGTAATCCAAAGATCTGGGAATTTAAGTGAAAGAATAAAATGTTTTGCACAGAAGAAAATACCCTCAATCTGTCAATGAGAAAAAAATTTAGTAAACGGTTAGGCAACTTTTGTTCTTAGGACTTGATCGCTTTCCTACAAAGTTTTCCGATTAAAGAAAAATAATTTGGCCAAGAGGTGGGAAGGGACAACTTTAAGGAAGGGAAGAGGAAGCTTTACTCGAAATTAAATATCATGGTCCCCGTCCTCCTCCAATCCGAAGCCCTGCTGTTTTCATCTTCTTTCAAGTGACAAATTCCAAGTCTCTAGTACTTCCGAAGCCACATTGATAGAATTCAATTGCCGTGTCCTGCCTCAATTTTACCGTCTTATATCAAGTGACTCCAATCTCGTTATAGGCCTAAAGATTCTTTCAGGCTTGTTTTTTTTTTAAAGAAATTCCTGCTCATGAGTGGATGAAGTGGTTTCACATCTTACAAAGGCCTACATGACTTTTGATAATATTTTTTAGATGAACCAACCAGACGGGAACCAGACGACAAGGATAAGTTCGGCATTGCATTCATTCATTGCATACACATAAATTTAAGTGCCCGTATCTGTTAACGGTCTATGTGGAGTGAAACCATCTACACAAAACTGTTGGAATGCGATATTTACCTGTGCTAAAACAAGGCAGCACAATGTACCATGCATCAAGTTGAAAGAAAAATATGGCACTTATGGTAGGTAAAACTATCATACATTCATCGAAGGCCAAAATTTTCAGATACTATCATATAGACATAAACAACGCTAACCTGATAGCTCTCCATGTTTACATACGAGTAATATATTTTGTTTTGGTAAAAGATTCACGGTTTTATGGGTAATCTGCATGAACTATGAGCAGGAGTTTTGCAAATAGTCAGATAATGCCGGCCATTTGGCCAATCCCTCTAAGGATGGTTCAGGTTTGTATCTCGCACAGGGATCAAAACTGAAAGAATTTGAAGACAAGTTTATTTTTTTTACATTATATTTGTTCATTCCTTCTAGATTTTAATCGTATTTACAGAAAATTGACGGATGATAATGAATTTTAGGCCTATATAGAAAAATCAGCGCATCTAGTAAAGTCGGTCATTAGTGGGGTGCGTCAGCCTTAAATTGTCCTAATTTTACGTCTACATGCAATTCTAAATCCTCATACCTAGTGAAAGGAGGAAATCACGAGGTATTTTGGTGTTCAACCATCCGTCATACAGGTAAACCAAGAATCTGAAAGATAAAGCTGATGCACCCCACTTATGGTCGACTAAATCAGACCACCATTTCACTGTTAAATCGTCTACACACAAAAAAAAAAAAAAAATCAGTGGTGCGACCACGTGTATTGTTATACATGACGTCAGGACGTCAGTGTTTCGCCAATGCATAAGGTGTATCAGTAGTATATTTACAGATTTGTTCATCCAGTAGTTGTAGTTTTAGGGTTAGTTTACAACATGTTTAGAGTATTATTAGTAGGCAATTGGTATTAATTGGTATCTATTGGTACTAGTTACTTTTAATTTTTAAATTGTTCCCACAATTGTTATACTTGTTACTCAGTTGAAAATAATATGGCTAATCGTTTACGAGTCCCCCTTAAAAACAGAAAGTACATATACAGTATACAAGCTTAAAATATTAATTCTATAGAAATAATGATTTGACATGAAATTTGTTGTTTTCACTGTTCATTACGCCAAGGCAATTAATTTCACATGCGCACACTAACTTAAAGACAGATATTCATCTCCCCAGACGGTTCCAGTTCTCCGAATATGCCTCAATAGCCCTTATCACAACTGTGACTGTCTAACATATCTGACCACAATACTATTTTATTGCTTCGGTGCATATCGTGGTTACCATAAAAACTCCTAAGAGCCTGTCTATTTAAAACACTCTTGGTGCACAGTGCTGGATAATATGAGCTACTCTGCAATTCGTGAATTGGGAGGTGTGCCAACTGTGAATTTTGGTATATCCAGCGTTAAATTGTAGTTTGAGGTGACGACTGATTGCCTTTAAGGTAACTTATATATTGAATACCACCAAATGGATTGAACCTAACTCAAAGAAAATTCCTTTATGGGTCTATTTTTATAAAAGTGAAGACGAAGACGAAATAGATCAGTACAGCAATTTATACATACTTTTCTGAATGGTGTGAAATTATTGTTGATTGGAGGAGTGCATTTCCAGCCTGTTAATTGCTTATCACGCTCTCGAAAAACAGGGAAATGGCGCCAGCGTGATTGAGAAAAGCTTGGTCGTGTCCTCGGGTAAATGACCAAATGCCTTCGGGAAGCTTTAATCCGTACGACAAAAGATGGAGACTCGATTACCTTCTGTCCCATCATGTCTTCTGGGGTTTGGCATACTCTTCAAAAAATCCTAAAAACTTCCAATTTTCCTCTTATAAATCCAAAAACTTTTAATTTTTTTTCTCAGTTTAAAGTCTGAAGCTTAGACCTTTTGAATTTCGAAATTTGGGAAAGGAAATCTGAGAATAATTTTAAGGCTTTACTTTGTTTAAAAGCCTTAAAGTGCGATAAAGTATACACGGTAATCTCAACAACTTCCGGTCCTTCCGAAGATCTGCTTAATCTTTTCAATAGAAAGGACAGACTTCAAATACGAATTATTACACATCTCTTCATTGCTACCAAGAAGCGCACATTTCTCAAGTTTATAGAGTAAAATTTTACATTTTCCATCGAAAATTTTCGGAAAATATCCAATGTCCTATAGGTGAGCCTTTATCCATATGATAAAATATGTAACACAAACAATCTTCACTCGTCCTAACTTTCAAGAATTAATTTTGTCCTTGTAACCCAGATTTTTAAATACACTCAAATCCAAAGTTTTCAAACTCTTTAAGTCTCAAATTTTCTTCCATAAAATTCCAAATTTACTCCAATATTCGTCTTTTACATCAGGCAACACATTTTTGGAAAACTTTCAAGTTCGTTGAATGGAAGATCCCCTGTACTCCTGAACGTAGGCCTTATGTGAAATCTTTGGTCGATAATTCAGTCAAATTTTGCTAATAAGTATGAAGATCGGATTCTCCAACTTTATCCTCACATTTTTCAAGATACACCACAAATGAACCCAAACATTGTACGAAAGATTCCATAAATTTCCCCAATAGTAAGGTCCCTTTTTAAAGTATAGTTGTTAAAATAGTAACAGATTTCTGCTCCCTTTCGTTTACCACAAATTGTGGCTCCCCAACCATTTTGGTAACTTATTGCCTTTGCTTGAGTTTGGATTTGAGTAACTACTCACCTTCAGGATGCTTAACCCCTGTTGGGCAAATTCTTGTGTGACTTATACGTATATAGGTCACAATGTTGTATCATAGGGCAAAGACAGACACATAGCTAAGGTTAGTTAGATGGAATTTTACGGCTCAGTTTCTAACCTATTGGTTCAAGTCGAGCCGGCCACGGCCTTTTTCCACTAGTGGCTCACTGGCTTGTTTTCCCTACTCCATTGCTTATGCGGATCACCACGCACAGTGGCAGTAGGTTCCATTTTTAGAGTCTTTGGTATGACTCGACCTAGGAATCGAACCCGGGCCTTCCGCGTGAGAGGCGGGTGCTTTGTCGTTGGACCAAACATGCGGTTACACACATAGCTAAGGAGGGAGGCACGAGAATAAAAAATTCCTTTTCCAGGAAAACCACCTCAGTAAAATCAGTTTGTGGAAAAGTTCGTACCATCTTGATCTAGGCTTCTTGAAAAATGCAAAGAAAAAGTCAAAGGTCAGGGGACACTCCTGCCCTTATGCCCTTCACCCAGGTCGGCGAAACTCCTATAACTAAAGCACGTGCCATCTATATCGGTAATTCGTACTACGGGTCTAGACACACTCATTATAAAACATGCAGAGTTAAAACTAATATTGAGGTTTTCCTCAACGTAAGGAACTATTACCGGTATTTATTGATAGAACGAAAATCAGGACATTTTCTGCGCTGAATCTCGTGTAGAAGAGCGATATACACCATTTGGATCCACCGTGACAGCAAAAAGTAAAATAAAAATAAAAAAATGGAGCACCCATTCCGTCTACACCTTACACAGGACAGCGGTTAAAATTGGGGACGATGAATCGACTTTGCCCCATCACTCTAAATACCTGGCACTGCGCTTCTGACCTCAGCCTTCCGAATATACCCGACGTTTTGCCTGGATATTTAGAGAACAAACTCTCTTATACAGTTATAAGAGTCAAAATTAAAACCAAAATCCTGGACCAAATTCAAATCCCCTCATTGGGTTTCAGTGAAATCACAAGTAGTGAGCTAAAGCTCTCCAGACACATTTTTCGTAAAAATGGGTACCCGAATCCGAATTTGGTTCAAAAATATTTTTCGAGACCTAAAGTGTAGGCCTAGAGTCCCAGACTTTAAGCTCAGTAATTGAAATAATGTATATAGTTTAGATTATCAATAAAACTATAAAGTAACATTTTTCATGTAATACTACCAACAACACCTCTTGGATTAGACTTAAAAGAACTAAAAATATAGATCACTTCCCTATTCACAACAAGTGATACATGCACTCATTTTCTTTGGCTCACTTATACATCCTCAGGGAGGGGGTAATTTTAGCCCGACTAGTGCCGTTAATTTGTCCCCTCCCCAACTTTTAAAATCCTAGTGCCGTTACTGATCGTATGCTTGGCGAGTCTTGTATGCATGCACTCTTCAAAAATATGTGCCTCGTTACTTCTTATATAAAACATCTTAATTGGTTAATCTATTGTAAATAGCTTTGAAAAACGTTTAACTGTAACAATCGTTCATTCGTTCGAATAAGATTGTTATATAACAGTTAAGTGTAAATTTCGCGGTTTAAGCGCGCTTGCAATATTGTTTGAAGAATGTCGATACGCATGTGTTTCAGAAGACATTTCCTGAAAGGCTAATCCCTACCCCTAACAAAGAATAAGATCGATGCAATACAACTGTAACAGCTAATCAAAATATTCCTTATTAAAAAGTGCGCATTATCTGTTTGAAGTTAACCAATTGGATCGGTTCTCTATTATGCAAATATCACATATTTCAGGAGATTCGCTCTTTTCTACATCACCAACAGGGTTTCTCTTCTTTGAACCTCATAGATTTAATTTCCCTGATTTATTTCTTTCACTTTCAGACATTGAACCACGGCATTGGTTCCACTTTGAAAGGCCCGGGCCTATCCCAATAGCTTCGCAATAACCACATATCAGAAACCCGATGACGGAAACCAAGAAAAAATATCATCAACTCCGTTGAAGTAATGACCTAGAGGCATCATATGGTTCTCACTATCATCACATCCGAGCAATACTTAAGTGATAAGCTTCCTACTGAATCCAAGAAATCTTTACTGCATCCACGTGGCAAATTTTAGATTGCACGGGCCTAGTTTTCCACGCACTCAGAGTGCTGCAATCATTCTTGTGGAAATGTTCAACAGCACCGTTTCATTTTTTGAGATCCGACGTCCTGAAATAAATAGATACCGTACAGTCAAATGTAAGAGTTTTGAAGTCCACAAAAACAGGGTGAAAAGGGGAAATATCGAGGAGTTTATGCTAATCTGTAACAGAAAGTCCATAACATGAGCTTCTAAAAACTACAGTACCCCATACAAAATAATGCGTATCAAAGAGTACGGTGGCCAAATAGGGTCTACGTGTATACGTGACATTTCAGTACTTCTGAAATCGGTTCACACAATTATTTTTTCAAACGAATTAAGCATTTGTTCAAGCACCCATTAATAATTCGTGCAATAATTTGTTCAAACGAATTTTATCTTCAGTTTTATTGGTTTGGTTTTCAAAAATTTTCTGTTGCATTTCGAGTATTGAACCATGCAGGGTTTATAAATTCATACTTATCACATTTCGAACTCGCCGCAAAGGCCGTTACCCTATAGATTCCTGTAGGCATGGGCGTCCGCAGAAATTTTTACAAGGGGGGGGGGGGGAAGGCCATTCATGGATGATTGAATTGTGTGCGCTGTCTAAGCGCAGCGCCACCGTCAGTTGGCGCGGAGCGAAAAAGAAAATTTTGGGCCTTACAAACCCTCCAGATGGCCGGAAACCACACTTGGCGAGTGTTCTAAGCTGCATGTACCCAGCCCTGAAACAGGAATTTCATGTCTGTAATTTTTAGATTTTTAGAATTTTCAATGTAAAAAATTGTTGAAGGGAAATCTGCCTCTCGGTCACGGCCTCGCACGCCTATGCACGATAAAACTTACAACTGTCAAACAGCCTAGGCCTATGTCCGTTACCCAATTATGAATCATACCACCCCCCCCCCCCATATTCACCTTGTATATCCCAGTTACATCCGCGCGTCGCCACTTGAGATCAGCACGGGACCAAACCAAGACCAACGCATTCATCAATAGTCGGATGCTATATGTACACTACATACCTAACAACTAGTTCAATTTTGGCATAGTTTTTACAATTGCAAATTTCCAATAAATATCACGAATGATGGTCCCCGAATTACGATTTCACTATTCAGCATACCATCTTCTATTTTGCTATTCCTGGTCAAATTTCCGCATATTTCACGAGTAGAAACTGACGCTGTGAGTGAAGATATTTTGATGATTTATTTTTAATTTTTTTTTAATTTTAATTTCTAATTAATTTTTTCACAAGTTTGATTTTCGGGGGGGGGGGGGGCAAGTGCCCCCCTTGCCCCCCCCCTTGCGGACGCCCATGCCTGTAGGATGAGTTTGTCATCGACCGAGTCATGGATGTTTTTCAAATCATATTTTATGACGATTGGTTTTCAAACTACCAAAATTTTTGCGTGTTTTGCGCGCTTTAGAATTTACCCCAATACTGTCTTGATTATCATGACTTCTGATTATAATTCTATAGAAGCACAGCAGCAAAATTTCAAAGGTTTGTTTGAATAAACACATTGGAATCTAGTTGTCTGATTGGCAGACAGGTTTTGCTGGAGGATTAAAACTGTCTCGATGCAGAAACTGAAACGCTTGAAATAAAAATGTCATTCAAAGCTTTTCCATACATTGTACCATTTTGCATCTCAGCTACATAACTACTAAACAAGCATTCCCAAAGGGAAGAGGACTCTACTTATAAGCCCCTTTCCCCATCATGGTCAATGTAGTGGAAAAGGAAAGTTCGCTACTAGCGTTAAAAATGGCATGATATTTGAATAAGGAAAGCATTTTACGCATAATTTAGATTGTGTATAAACTGAGGTGTCATTACGACATTATCTGGGAAGTCCCTTTTATGACCACCGTCTGGCGGCGCCTCTGCCTGTGTACAAATTTAAATAGTGGTATATCTTAGTAGGTATTGACGCAAACCCCAAAGTTATACTACATACCAATTTTCTAATAGGGCTGTACCTAAGAAGATATGACCAGTGATCAGAGGAGGTACATACCGAATGGCTTTGGGGAGTCTTTTCTTTCATTACGGACTACCAAAAATGGGTAAGTCCACAATTTTGAAGTCGTTTTAACGAATTAATTAAAAGAGTTGTGTAATAATTCGTCTGAACGAATTAATAGATTCGTAACTAAGATGCGTTCGCTTGAACGAATTAACAATTGCTTGAAAGTAATTAAAATCATTAAATTAGCCTATATAAACGTTAGGACCTGATTGAGCCTTCGTAAAACAGGGAAATCATAGACATCTTAGACCTCGTGCACGTAGTATAGGTCTCTTATACCTGAACTTTTCTAATTACGCAGGGTATAACCTTAAGCCCCTTCTGGAATGAGAGTTAATGCCCTCAGTAGACTTCCTTAAGAAGCAATGTAAAAAAAGAGACAATTGGAAAAAGTTGTGATATATTACATATGGGTACACTCTGAAAAACGTTTGGTTAACTCTTACCCATTTTAGATTGTTGGGTCAGCTTGCCAAATTTTAATTGGATAAAAACCGCCCAACGTTGGTCAAGAGATGAGTCTATGTATGTTGGGCGAGTTTTCCCAGAGAGGGGAGTAGGTTCGTTACAAAAGTTAGTAATTTCCCGCCCCGTATGAATCCTGCCAGTAAAATTCCCTTTATAACAGTTATGCTTCAAACAACTTTCCTATCAGAAAAAAGAAGCAACTCACAAAGGACAAATACATAGTGTGTATTACCTTAGAATTTCTCGGCCTCTTTCAACCTGCGTCAATAACAAACAAAAGTAAAATGAAAGATTTACACGTTATTTTATTCGCACTACATAATGAAGCATTTTTTGTCAGTGGCGTATCCAGGATTTGCCGGAAGGGGGAAGGGATCAGGTGGGTTGGAAAAATAGTGGGTTGTTCAGCATCAGCACGACTTTCTAAGGGGATTGTCACCATTTTCTGGCGGGGAGCGTGTACAAAAACATTTTTGGCCTTACAAACACTCCAGATGGTCCAAAACGGCATTTCCGAATAAGATTATATGAAAAATGGTGCAATTGTTTTTTTAAGTGCAATGACTAAATAAAAATGTCACATTTTGAGACTAGCACTTTCAATAGTCACTTACCTTAAAAATGCCACTGTTGTCCTGTATATAAATATTATGTCTCAGGTGGTTTTTTTTCAGAATTTTGTCTCTTTTTTTCTGTGTAGGTCGCTATCAGAGGGGATATACACAGGCAGTTTTTCCGTCAAGGTAGGGGTGGGGAATGGGGGAATCGTCACCCTTTCCAAAAGAAGGAAGGCCCTCGGCCCCTTTTAATTTTCACAAAAATAATAAAAAAACGTCAGTAAGGCTTGGTTTCTTTTTAAGGAAAGGACGCCTTTGCAGCAATGTTAAAAATTGAATAAATACCTTTTAAACCATTCAGATTGCACCTTAAAGGGGCCTTGAAGCAAACTGTGGCCCCTTGAACCCACCTGTAACAGTGGCCAAGCGCAACATCAATTTTGAATTTGGGTTTGGCAGTAATGAACCACCAAAATGCTTTTAAGTTTCTGACGGAATTCCTGACACGAATAGGTGTGCGGGTGCATTTCAATTTAGGAAGGGACAGAAGTTCCTCTGTCCGAACAATGTAATCCTGCCCGAAGGACTATCAAAGCGGAGCACCACTACTTGGCGCGGAGCGCAGAGAAAATTTTGAAAAAAATCACGACCCATCACACAGTTGGTAATGGCATTCCCTTGGCTGGTATGCAGAACCGTAGCAGTTATTATTATTATTGTATTCTGAAATGCTATCCAAGTGGAACATCACTATCAGTTTTGCATAGAGCGTACAGAACATTTGGAGAGTTCGCAACCCCTAATAGTCAGAAATGGCGTTGCCCGAAAGACAATCTAGCCGAGTGCCACTATCTGTTGGTGCCGAACGCAGAAGAAATTCTGGTTGATGCGCACTGTTTAACAAGGTGTTTCGTGATTGCCTGTTTCCATTGTATGGAATCGATTGCTAGTTTTAGGGACAAGACTAGGAATTAGGGCTTAGCTATCGTTAGTAATCGTAGTAGTTACAAAATGTCTTGCTAAGCAGTGCGTATCGCCCAGTCAATCCAAGCATGTAATCCTGGTCGAAAGATTAAGACTGTAAATACTTGTATATATTATTTTTATCCCTTAATTTGCTGTTTTGTATGAATATATGTTGAGAATGAAAATAAAGTTCTTCCTACACACAAAAAAAAAAAGATTAAGGGCAGCGCGAGCCATCAGTTGACCGCAACGTAGGCTATATGGAAACTTTGAAAAAACACCACCCCTCAGATTCCCAGAAATGGCATTCTCCAGGCTTTTAAGCAGTCCTTATTTTAAGCTTTCTTTTTGCAATAAAAAGAATGAAAGAGAGCAAAATGGTCAGAAATTTGCCTAATAAAGTGTTGGGGGTAGCTATATTTGGTGTGAAGAAGGGGCCAATCGAGGGATATAAAAGGGGCGCCATTAAGCAAATATGACACATAATAAAGGTAAATTAAATGTAAAAATAGGCCTTATCATTGTTTTATGAGCCAAAAAAGGTATCCACGATATCACACAACTTCGTGGTTTCTACGTGCAGGTGTCTGTTAAAGGGGAACAAGAGCTTCCCCTAAAGTGTAATGATTTCGATGAAAGCCTCCCTTCAACTTGGGGCACATCAGTCGAAACTTTTGTAATGTGTTATAACTTGTTTAGATTTTAAACGTTGCACAGAGCTTTACGTGCATCTCAAGGTACATTACTAAGTTTTATTTTTAAATTCTAGATGAGGTGAACTCTTCTCGTAATTGTCGAAAGGGATCATCTTTTGGACAAAAAATGAAGAAGAGGGAGTGAATTTGACGTTTGGATTGTGTCTACCCATAGGTCATAACGTTACTGACGGATTTAATTGTCAAGTATAATAAAGTATACAATAATAAAAAACAATTACAACGATTGTGGGCTGCGATGTATTTATTCCACAAAGGCAAGCTATGGAGGTCACAAGATAATTTGGCGACATAATGTATCTCGAAGACCTCATATGACCACATTCCATACCTTCATTCTCTATCCTGGTGCAGACCGAATTAGGAAGAATAGGCTGTCTATCGAGAAGTTACCTACAGCTTTCAAAAGCTATTATCTCTGGGAAAGCTATCTTAGAAAACGCCTACAAGAAGACATATCATAAATGCAAATAACAAGCATCAACGAAAGACGTGTTTTGGTATAGCAAAGGTCTAAAACTTTCAACATTCCTGTGACAGTCAGTTTAAAGCAGAGGTATGTTTGTTCCCTGTCTGTTAGTGTGAACTTTTACCTGGTATCCAATCGTTTAAATTTATTTATTTGGGTAATTAAAACTGTCGTCTAGTTTTCTGGATTGTAGTTTATCTGCTATCCTTTAGTCATAGATGTTAAACTGTGAGTTTGTCTCACGAATCTGGCATTTCCGGCTTGGCGTTAGTATCCCTTTGGGGCGTTGCCGCGTTCCCACAAGGGAGGATCAAAGAAAACAAACAAACAAACATTACTTGCTGAACTTTGTCCAAGTATGCAATCACAAACTTAGACCAAATCGCTTTCAAGTTAAGTTTAAATCTTCCAACAACTGGATTTTAAATGAAAAACTGACGAAAAGACCCATTCCTCATTTTCTTAGTAGTAAAATAGATCTTTCAACTTAACATGTATGATTTTTCATGATAATGTTTTATTATGTTGTTAGCCTTTATGTATATACATTAAGAGATTGTGATATTGTTCATGGGTTTGAATAGCCGACAATTTGTTAGTTTTACATCTCTTTTAAAGTTCCTTGCTTCATTTAACTGTGCATAAAGTTCAATGAAAATCAAAACAGAAACTACATTCCAGTCTGTAAATTACCCTATTGCATACCATTAACCGACAGGAATTGGTAAGCGGTTTCAGCTTTAAATTCACAGACACAGTACCGGCAAGCAAAAGCCTTTACGTATTTCATTGTAGTTTCGATAATAAAAGTAAGATTGTACTGTTAGCTTCACTACTTACGTCGTTTTTGCACTTTTCTTCCGTTTCTTTCTCCATAGCCTTTTCATGCTTCTCGAGCTTGAAAGTGTAAAGAAAATTATAATAACACCTCATCACAGACTTTGTAAAAATGGTGCGAAGGTTTAAAAATTTCAACATCTCCAACCCATCTTTTCACTTAATTATTATTTGTGACATCCGTTGGTAAAAATCACTTCAGAGCTATGGTCAATACAGAACAGATATCTTTAATGCTTGTTAGGTAATAAAAGCAGGCTGTACAGAGGTTTTACTATTTACAATTTACAATTTACAGTCTTCCAAAAGGTTCCCATATCTAATCTGTCTCGGTAGCCCATTCCCTCACCAAGTTAGGGCGCAGAAAATTTAAGTTTCTCAAACATACACAGGTAAATAATTTCATGTGTTGAAATGTAAATGATATCATCTTTTACGATAGTCTCATGCTATTTCCCTTCTTAAAATTAATCCAGATCTGTTCGTAGATATATTCATTGACGTTTTCCTATATGTGACTATGACACCGCTGACTGAGTTGAAATGGTGTTTTGTGTGGTGTTGTTTGTGGTACCTTGTGAAAACCCTTACGGAACCTTAAAGGTCAAGAGCAGTCCCCCAAAATTATTTTGAAGCAACAGCTACATAACACAATTTCCCTCTTATTTCCCTTCAAATTATCTTTCATCATATTTTATGACTTCAGTATTTCACTTTCAATGTATAACAAGGAGTTACTCCTAGTAAATTTCAGACTTGAAGAGTAAAATTGTTGTCACATGACTCTCAACAGCCAATCACGAAACAGGACAGTCTACTGCACTACTTCAAGTTGGGGTGACTGCTCTTGCCCTTTAATACGGAGTTAATACTACCCCTGTTCAAAATAACAAAGGTACCAGACACTTTCGAGCAGCTCTTCCAACATTGTGAAATCTGAGTTTATTTTTCGTAATATTTATTTTAATATTGCAGAGAATCTACAATTGACGTAGCATAAACCATGTTATGATATTGAGGAGTTTTTCAGTAACTGTAAAAGCTTGCAGTAAATCAAAATACCAATAGACGTCCCCAGAAGAAAATCAAACGGGAAACAATTTGTGATTGATCAAATGAAGGCAAATTCTGGTATTTACAAAAAACTGAAGACCTTAACAGGGGTGGCTCCACAGGGGGACCAAACTCCTTGACTGGCCCGAAGCAAGAAAAAACAATAAGACAGGGAAGGAAGAATTTTCCATCCGTGAAGAGCGCTCAAATTTTTTTGTCTTGAATAATCAAAACATTATAAATTCAGAGATTTTGTTGGAAACATTTGTTGTTTTCTGGTAGGAATATAGAAAATTTCAGGTTTGTAAAGAAATTTGGTGATTTTCGATGAATAATCTTCACAACTTGCTAGAAATTCAAGGAATTGTTTGGTCTACTTGGGATTGTTTTATATGTCGATGTTATCTGACGGATAAAGGCTTCGTGGCAAGGTTGGAAAGATTTCCCGATGTGGAGGAGGAGCCTTACCGACGATATCAAGAGTTTTGTAAGGGAGAACCCTGTAGTCAAACTATCACAATGTATCGTATAGCTTGACGCGTATAGGCGCCAACAAAAGTTGTCTAGAACGCGGAAAGTTGCATCTTTCTACTATTCCATCTGGCGTTCTGGAAATTTTCAAGCACGTTTTTTAATAGATTGCTTGTGTTGTATTTTTCTTCGTTCTTTTATTTCTAGTTTTTTTTTTATTTCCAGTGAAAGGGTAGTTCCCTCTCCCCTTGTCTCCTTCTACGGACGCACATTAATTATAGCTCGAAAATGTTTAGAATAGTAAACTAAAAATGCGTCCAAATGTAAAGCACTAAGTGCATGGTGATTTATAAGTTAGATAAAAATATGTATGAAAATATTTATGATCCAGGAATGTATAAGGATATGATTTATTTTATCCCTTTTACACATTTTCTTTGGGGAAATATATTCTTCCATCCCCAGGATCACGCTGTTGTCACTAAGGCAACAACATTTTCAAAACACAGCACGATGCCTAAATTGGGATATATTTCTAGCTTAGTGTTCAAAAAATTTTAGGTGGTACATGATGGCACAACATATGACAATTGTAAATTTTTATACTTAAAGTAAATGTTTTAAAAGTGGATAAAGTAACAAAAATAGAATTCCGAAAAATTTAATCAAGTTCAAAGGTCGTCCAACATAGCAACATTTGGGATTTAATTTACTTTCCTTACATAAAAAAAAACATTTTCTCTGGTCCAATGTCCGAATCCTGCTCCTACATTTTACATCAAATACCCAATTTCAAAATCAAATTGCCGTCCATGGAAATGGTACCACTGTGAGTCAAACTTTTAAAAATCTTGTCGCTTAAAATAGACCTTAAGTTTTAAGAATTACAACTATAATTGCTACATACACAGGGTTCAAAAGAAAATTTGATAAAGACATGTTTTATCTTACCAGCTCTTTATATTCCTCTGACGTAAGTGGTTTTGGTTGGCCTTCCTTTAAAAATTGAACAAACAAAATGAGAGAAGTGTCTTTTGAGGAAACTCAAATATAGCATTTCAATCATTTTGTTACATTAATGCTAACGTTTAAATTGAGTTTATTTCATTTGTAATACCGGTCCTCATCTGAAGCTCTCCATACCTCATTCTATTACAAATTCTATGCGATTTTTCCCCAGTGAAACCAAAGAGAAACAAATTCAGGTTTAAATCAACAGGCTCCTTGAATAACCTTCTAATGTTTTTCACCCATATGATTACAGGACTAATTTGAGAACATTCCCAGAATAATTGGCTAACCGTTTCTATAACATTACACTTCTTTTAAGGGCAAACGCCAATCCCAAACCCAACCAGATACTATTAGTCAAGTTTTGCTACAGTCCTCCCGACCCTCTGACAAATGGTCGTTCGGCGAAACCAAAACATTCACTGCTTCCCGAAGAAGTTATTACGTCCACTGAAGGACTACACGTGACCAACCTCACGGCCCTCAGACTGTCAGACCATTTACATTATTGGTCTGTCATGTATGTCTCCATTCTAGACTGGATGGAAAGAACAGATACCACACATGAAGATACGATGTGTCAAGTTGCATAATTATATATGATGAGACAAGCGCCACTGAAAATCGATCAACTTGTTATCCAGTGTTTTATTAAAAACGGAACTCCCAAATACTGCACCAAGGAAATGACGGGTAATCACAAACCACTTTCACAGTAACCAAATCACCACTCTGGAAAGCTTTTAAAATGCCTTTGGTTAGTTTACAGTTTTTCAAAAACTGGGGATCAAGAGAATGCAAATGGATCAGAAGATCACAAGCATAAAGCAAAATGTGACTACGACTTGGTGATTTTGGTATCAAGTCAGTGGAACAAATAGATGGAAAAAATCTGCCACGTTTTGAAACCATGAAAAACCTGATAAAAAGGAGGAACGAGGGAGCTTCGCCAGAAAGCATAGGGGGAAGAGGGTTAAAAAATAACGCGTCCACCGTAGACTTAAAATTATCTAAAGGACCATTTGCTTTGTCCAAGGTGAAAACATCTCTAGAAGCTAAATCTGGTTTATTTTCTGAGTTTGCCTCCCCTCAGAAAGGAAATTACAATTAATTTTCCGAAGAAATTGATCAGGAATGGGAAAAACAGGGGTAACGAAATAGGGGCTTGCGTACATTTTGAACATCAAACTCTGCGATAGCCGTGTAAGGTGGTCTTAGGTGGAGTTTCATAGCCCAGTTTCTAAGTCGAGCCGGTCACTGCCTTTTTTCAGTTGTGGCTCACTGGCCTTTTTTCCCCACCCCATTGCTTAAGCTGGGCACCAAGCCCAAAGGCAGTAGGTTTCATTATTAAATTCTTTGGTATGACTCGGCTAGGACTCGAACCCCGACCTGCCGAACTCCCGACAGAAAGCCTGATTTTCTAGCCACCGCTGCAGAAGATCATGG
The DNA here is from genome assembly GCA_037179385.1 of Holothuria scabra. Lineage (NCBI taxonomy): Eukaryota > Metazoa > Echinodermata > Holothuroidea > Aspidochirotida > Holothuriidae > Holothuria > Holothuria scabra. The sequence goes on from CM074193.1 coordinate 21,700,115, forward strand.
GGCTACAACTATGGTCATTTGCTGCATAGCGAAAGATTCCGATTCATAAAATTCGCGTGAACCAATTCGGGATTCCTCCAATGAAGTCACTTGCAGACGGTTTCAATATTTTCACTTTCATACACGTCACGGGAGTAGTAGTTACCTAAGGTGAACTTTTCTACGCTTACCTGACCTTTCCGTGGGTCTGCCTGAAATGTTATAAAAGAGAGATGTACGTTAGTGTTTGCTAAAAAAATCAAACACACAGAACAATTAAAGTGCATAACCCAATTCATAAAAATGTGACTCTGGCAGGGCAAAAATATTTCGGGGCGATGCTCACTGTTTAACAAAAAATTTCCTAACTGGCTAACGATAGCCCTAATCCCTAACCCTAACAAAGAATACAATCGATACAATACAATGGCAACAACCAATCAAGAAACACCTTGTTAAACAGTGAGCATCTACCCAATATTTCTCATGGCAAAACTGCGAATTGAAAAAAAGAAGCATTGAGTTAACAGAATAAGGAATTAGCTGCGGTTGCAGTATTTACCCTTCTTCTTATAACGGCTATTGTCATCGTGCTGACTGTTTTCTCAGTCCAGCTGGGTAAGAATATGTTCACCACGGCAATAATTCCTATTCAGTTACGTCCCATTTGCATCTGATATACTGCAATACTAACATATTTATTTGCTGTTTCGTTATTACGCAAGGATTCTGTAACATCATATTTGACTTGATTAATTTCCCCCCTTTAGATTGTTTCAGTCTGTCAAAACCAAAAGGTACAGGAAATGGCTCATAGAAGGCCATCACATGTATATTGTGCAACAGTGGTGTAGCTAGGAATTTTTTCCTAGGAGCAATGGAAGGGGATAATTTTGTGGGGGCTAGAGTACTACCTCAGCGTGTAAAATGACTTCCCTCTCGGGAATCCTATAGCTGTCAGTATTTTAACTGAAAAATTACGTTTTCTTTTTTCAGTGTATAACAATGTATCAATATTCTTATTTAAAATATACATTAATATAATCAACATAACAATGTGTTAATGTGTCTTTTTCTTTGATTACCGAAATCGAACAGTTACCGCAGTAATAAGATCGTAATCACTATAGTAATCAATAGATTGTGAATGAACGTACGATAATAAGTAATATAAGTACGTTACTTGTTCATATTTGAAAAATTAGCAACTCATGCAATGTGACGAATGGTGTATCGTTCTATAGGTTTATATCAATATGGTGCAACTAGTGTACTAACCTCCCATCGCCCCGTCTTGAGATTGAGAGAATAGAATTCCGCATCGAAGTCAAGTCTCCATTTTACTGTCATAAAGAATTTGTGAAATATTGCGATTACAGAGCGAATATTCCCTGTTGTTGCCAGTGCTATATGGTGTAACGCATTAACAGGGCTTCCACCCATTTGTAGCCCCAATGAAAATATTGGGGGCAAACAAGTAGTTTTGCCCCCCAATAATTCAGGCAGATTGAAAAAAATTTACAGTTAAAATAATTAGAAGATAACATTGTGGTGTACAGGTGGCTTAAGAGTTTCGATAAAACGTCAGTTTGGCCCTATTAAAGTAGTAATAATGATAAAAATACTGCATTTATAATGCACCATCATATATATGTTTTGTTTATATGCTCGTTAATGTGAGTATGTACGCATTATGCTTTTTTTGTTTTTGTCTCTTTTTTTTACACGAATTCGGTCCGGTGCACAAAATCTAGGGTTCCGGCGTTTGGAAAATTTTTCCCCCAAATAACAAACCAGATCGACGCCCCTGCTCATTAGAATACGATAATTACATGTGCTGGACATTTCATTTCAGCATTTATAAATTGACGAAGTAGGCAAGTTCCTTCTCCTTAAGATTAAATTCCTTAGCTTTTCCATTAGTCAAACCAATAAAAAGTGTAAAAGTACATCTTTTCAATGCGCTTTGGCTGGCGGGGCCAGTCTACGTTGGAAATATTGCATTCTTAATATTATGAATGAAATATCCGGAAAACCCTAATAATCCATCCTCTTCTCTCCCTCTGTCGTCTATAAAGAGTGTAAATACAATTTTAACTAAAGAAGTCACTAAATCTTTATTGCAGTGTTATGTCAATGTATTTCAACCCTCAAACAAGGTAATTTAAACGTGTATCTAAGATGCATCACTTTAATGCCTACAACATTTCGTTGGTACCCTACAAATACAAAGAAACTATTTCCACGACCCACGTCGCTCTATCCCAGTAACCCCAGAAAATTGTGAAAAACATTTATCCCCAGGAAGCCGGAAATGGCATTTCCATTCTTTTAAGTAGAATTGAAGCATTCGTTATTTTGAACTTTCGTATGCAATAAAATGTTTTACTGCAATAAAAATGGAAAAAATTGCAAAATGATAAGAAAATTTGGCCTACTACATGAAGTGTACAGCTAGCAGTGAATGGAATGGTAAGGCAAAGTAAGCTAATTTTTTTGAAATAAGCTTTTTTGTGAGATCGTGTCATTAACTATCACCAACAACGGGGCCTTTCTTTCTAGAGAAAGATTAGCTTGGAGACAACTGGAATTGATCGAGACCATTGGTTTGACGGAGCGTCTCGCCAGGGGGATTTTTGATAAATGGTACTTCTAGAGCCTTATTAGTACATGCTTATAATTGCCATTTGTAGATACTACGTGCTCCTGGAACTTTCAAAGAAACACTCCGAGGCTTACTTTATGGAAAGCCATTTTAGCATTAACCTCCAAATTATACTTAAGCGAAATTTAATTTTACTTTAGTAAATTTATTTCAGCTTAAGTGAAAATAATTAAGCTTAAGTGGAATTGCTTTCCCTTAAGCAGAATGCATTCTACTTAATTTAAAATGATGTTAACTTGGCTTGTCATATTATACTTACGTAGAACTCGCTTTAAGTAAAATACAATAAAGCTTAACTGAAATTAAAATCATATTTCACTTAAGCTGAACTGAATTTTACTTAAGCTTAATTGCATTATGCTGAAGTGAATTAGTGTTTTACTGAAGTTGATTTCAATTAAGCTTAAGTAGAATACGCTTAATACATGTAATATTAAGCTTAAGTGTAATTGTAATAAGCTTGAGTGGAATTCCCCTTCCCTTAAGCGAAACTCAATTCTACTAAAGTGGAATTCACTTCAATGCTAAATATTAAATGGCTTAAAATGTTATTAGTTCTGTTTTAATTAATTTTTTCATTCTTTTTAACACAAGTGAAATTCATCTATGCCTAAGTAAAATACAATTAAGCTTAAGTGAAATTGAGACCCTATTTCACTTCAGCTGCACTCAATTTTACTTAAGCTGTATTCAGTTCAGTGCTGAAGTCGATTTCCATTTCACTTAAGTTGAATTGAGCTTTTGTTGAATACGTTTAAAATCTACACAATTAAGCTTAAGTGGAATCTAATTTCACATAAGTGGAATTGAATTCCACTTAAGTCAAGTAGAGTCTCACTTAAGTGAAATGCATTTCACTTGAGTGGAATATCGAGGTAAATGCTAAAATGGCCTGCCATGCGTCCGGTGTGTCTTTCTAATTGCTTAAAATTGGAGGTGGATTGACACCCAATAGAAGTGTAAATGAGGGAATAATTCGTTCCCAGGACTATGGTTATGTTGTTATTTATTTGCAAGTTTAAATCCAATAGAGTACATCCATGAACATGAATTAAACCCCAAAACATACTGTTTAAGTAACTCTTAAAAAGGGTTATGTTATATTGTTTTTGAACTCTGCAACAGGCCATGACGGACCATATGAAAACGTTGGCGGCAATGACAGATTGCATTGCGTGAAATTATTTAATTTATGCATATCAGTTTGATCACACTGGTGTTATTCAAGAAATGATTGGGTGTAAACATATCAGGAATAGAAAGGGATCGGAATTGTCATTTGTTCATAAGCAAAGAATTCCACATTGGCAAGACAAATGCGTTTTGGCTGACGGTTTTTAGGATCTTGAGATTACGCAGAAACGCGTGACTCTCAAGCTGAATGCGTGAGGATTTAGAACCGGAGAACAGCCTTCCCCCGGCAAATCGAACTAGATAGTAGGTTAACATACTTCCATTGTGCTTTATTTAAAAAAAAAAAATTTTGCCGCTTAAGCTGTTAACTTCTGGTTAATTTAGCTAATTGGGGTCTTTTAATGTTGTATTTTCCATATCGTATCTGTTGGATTTAATGTATATTTCAGAAAGTGTAACGGTCTTCTGTTTTATGGATTAAGTGAAAAACTTATGAAATTGCTTCATATTCTATTTACCTGCAATTCTCCTTTTCTGCAGATCTCCTAAAAGTTCTCTATCAAGTCGTCCAATATCTTCAGGAGGTACACAGTTACCGAATCTAAACGATGTAGGTACAGATTGTCGTTAGAAATTCAAGTCTAATTCCGTTTAAAGTACTTTTCGTAAGAGTGGAAACAACATTATTTAGCCAATTTTTATGTAATCTTAAATCCTTAAAAAAAAAATTGAAAAAAAAATTACATTTCTTTTCACTTTCGTATCAATTTAGTAAAATATAAGACAGTTCACCCTGGACTGTGAATTCATTTTCGACCTAATGCTGTCAAATTGAAATTTAATTTAATATCATTTAATACAGTTCTCTAAAATTCACTTTTCTCAAATTATCTGCAAATTAGAAATAAAAACAATATACTTACAGCTTTCATTGTTTGAAAATTTGATTATTTTAAACAAATATTTTTAAGGACTGAACTAATATATTTACCACTACTTTGGCTTTTGTCATCAAAAGAAATATAATACTTGTAAGAAGTGGCTCATAGGCGTTTACCTAGCAAAATGCAATTTTTTTTAGCAATAAAGGTGAGTTAAACTCTATTGGAATCAATGAAAACTTATCTATTTTTTCATTCATGTGTCTGAACAGTCGCATAGTCAGTATTTTGTCAACAAGGGTTTGGGGGAGTGTGTCATTAGGAAAGAGTCTAAGGGGAAGGGATGCCCTCTTTACCTTTAAAAAATGTCTTCAGATGCACAATGTCTCAATATTTGCGCCTCAAACATAGCAGGCCTTAAAGCGACACCTTTCTTTTATTTTTCCATTACTAATTTCCAAGCTTGACTCAGGGGGTTTCAACCTCTACCCAAATTCCTGCATCTGAACAATTAGGAATCGATGGCGACATTTTGATATGGTGCTGCTTTGCAACACGAAGGTCAAATAAAAATGAATTTTTCACCGGAGATCATCTACAATTACCATCTGAACTGGTCTTTCACCAGAATATAATTTTATCTAATTTTTTAGTTAGTTGCCATCGACGTTTAGAAGTTATTCACAATCCACAGTCCAAATTTGTGTTCGCATAGCGTGGCAAAAGCTTCCATTCAAGGCCAAAGTATTACTATACCTGTAAAACGATTAAAAGGAGGTTACTGAAGTGTCAGTGTTATTTTATTTTGTAAACCTATTATCACGGCAATAATCAAAGAATGACAACTCATTACAAAGATATTTGTCAAACTTCTTCTATTTGTAACATGAAGCGTTGAAAAACATACTCACTTTATGTAATTTAAGGTGGAACATTGAACTGAAAATTTCAAAAATTGTAATGCTTCATTTTCTTCTAACGATCTGTCGGTTATGTTGATCTTCAGTCTTTCGATGGGGAACTCTGAATATATCTTCTCCTCTGATGAAGTCGTGATAGCTGAAGCATTTACAGACTTCAAGGAATTGTAAACCCACAAGCTTTTGATAGGTATCTAGAAGAAGTGTAAAGCATACGTTGGACTAAACTTTCAAAAAAAGACTTTATTTTCCACAAGATGGACAAGTCAAGAAGTAAAAACTTAAAATGCAACCATTCGTTCTCGGACCTATTAGTAATTACCGTTATTAGTTTCGTTGACACATGTTAGTTATTTTTAAAGGTTTGGTTTGGTTAAGCCTTTTATAAGTATACCTTAAACGTTTGACAAAACCTACATGAGCAGACTTAACGGACCTAGTTCAGTACAAATATCTAGTGCAATGCAAAACTAAGTTTGTAACAAAAATGTATCTGTAGCTTGTGTTTGGAATTTGGGTTTGGAGTAGGGGACGGATACTTAAAGCAGCTCTTTCCTCTTCTGGTCATGGAAAGTCGTCGAAAAAATAATTTGACTGGTTGATGATACATTAACTCCTAGGTAACGGTTATCTGAATTCGATGTTAACATTAGACCTATTGTGCAATGGACAGTTTGAAAAACTGGGTTTAATAGTGACGATGAGCTGGTTACGCTCAAAGTCCGCCACATATTCAAAATTGATTTTGATCCACTCTGATGTCATTTAATCGTAAGCCTATATACATAAATCAAAGTAGGATAGGTCTGTGTCTTACTTTTTGCTCTGCTGCAGTCTTCAATACTTTCACCAAGGACTTTTGTAAAAACATGCTGTCGTGTTTACTGATTATGATACCATGCTTACATATCAGACTTATTGTGTCCTTAAAGTCATCGATTGCTCCCAGTTGTTCCTGGATGCACAAAGTTGCACATTTCTCCCCTCCCTTAAGTTTTGGTAAGTAACCAATGAGCTTTTTAGCACATTCGATGTTAAGACCACATGCGAATCGATAGACATACTGAAGAGTAGAAGGATCTAAGTGTGCAAGAAGATTGTTCAAATCAGCATCAGGCTTTGTGGTAAGGAGAGATAAATGATGAGCGGCATACCATTCACAAAAGAGTTTGTGAACAAAGCTGACTTCTTTCTTTTGTAAAATGTCCTTTTCCTCACTCCCGTAATTTTTAATATCTACTCCTTCATCCTCAACTAAAATACCTATTTGAGTATATTGTTTGTACAAATCTAGCCCAACTTTTTCAATGAGTTTATCTTTTGGCCACACAATTCTCCACTTGTATTCTTTCAAAGAATCATAAGTTATTTCATCAAGACCTTTATGATCTTTTCCAAATAAATCATATGTATTAATGTCTTCGAGCATTCTTTTGTTCCTCATGTGGGCATGAAAGCAGGATGTTATTTGTCTAAATACCTCCGTTACTGAATCTGCTGCCTTGATATTGACGCCTTCTTGGATCATGCTTACAAAACAGGCAAGCAGAAAAGGGACTTGAGAAAGATCGAGTAGAACTGGATGTGCTTCGAGATACGCTTGAACGGTTTTTGACTCTTTATTGTCATTCGTCATGCCCCGAATGTATTTTTTTCGGCAATTGTCATCAAAACCTCTAAGCCTATATATTTCCGTTTGAGGAGGATATTTGGAGGGAGTAAAGGATGATCTTGTCGTTATAACGACAGTAGATTGTTGAAACATACGCCTAGAAATAATGCTGTTGACATCCGTCACAATGTCAGTATCTTGGTCTGGGTATTCGTCAAATCCATCAAGTATCACTAACACTGATTTGCTATCTTCCAGGATTTTTGCAATATCGTTTTCATCCAGTGCAGTATCCTTTGGCAGGATATAACTTTCAATAGCAGTGTAGATTGAATTCACGCCTCCCAATTGCTTAAGGTGTACTAGAAGCAATATTTCAACATTTTCAGGCTCCGAATTACACCAGTCATACGCAATTTTAAGACAAATAATAGACTTTCCGTATCCAGGTTCACCATGTAAAATACGTCTCGTTGATTTGCTTGAATTATTAACAAATAATTCTTTGTATGAGCTGACTTCTACCCAATTTTCTTGCCCTCCCTTTTTGGAAACAAGATGGTCTATGGTGGACTTTTTGTATACTTTGTCTACATGATAGAGCTCATCTGCTCGGTAAGGAACGAGAGGTACGCCGTTGTAAAGGTCTTCATACCGCTGTTGTAACTGATGTATGAAACGTTTTCTGGTTAGATCTGTAAGTAAGGGGAATGAGCAAGAGGTAGCCATGTGTGTACTGAGCATAACTTATTAGTTTATCAGCCTAGCCTACTTATCCCGTTTTCCGGTTCCGAAGAACTTGTGATGTAAGAAAAACAATTACCCAGGCCCGTGGCCACATAGTAAGATCCACGTTAGGGTGTAAATGGGAAGTAACATATACCAAATTCCCAGATTCATTAAATTGGTCTAAAATTAAAATCGTTTCTGTCAGACTGTTGAAACTTCGGGCATTACCTGATTATGCAAAGAACAAATTGATTTGGAGTGTCCCGCTTAGGAATTACGGCTGGCCCCACAATTTAGTTGTACTAAGTCTTCCAGATAAGAGTTGGTGATTTGAAAATAGCATGCCTTCATATTTTGTGATAAAAAACTGAAAGCAAGAAAAAAAAAGTTCCCTTCAAACTGAAATCCATCAAATATTGACCATTTAACATGATTATTTTAATTTTAATAAATGAATAACCAAAATCATGAATTATGAATAACCATAATCTCAATATCAACATTTGTGACGTAGACAGAAGAACGTGCAAAATATGCATACAGTTGTTCTTCATTTTTTAATCTTTCTTTGAAGGACATAGTATTGGAAAGCCGAGAGGGATTTATTTCGGAATTAAGTTTGCCCTCTTAAAAATATTAATATCACATAACGGTACCACAACTGTTAACTTCTGATTACTCCTTATTATAAAGGATAATTCAGTGGCGGATCCAGCGGGGGGGGGGGGGGGGCAGGGGGGGGTGACCGGCGGCCGGGACCCCCTCCCCTCAAATTGTTTAATTCCGAGAATATTTTGGTTGCCCCCATCCAGCGTCGGCCAATCCTCCCTAAAACTCTAGCCATGTATCGTAGACATTTCCTGCAATATATTTAACTACGGTTATTGTTCCTATCCCCGATACACCAACAGCGCATTTCTTTTTACAGAGGTGTGACCACAGCATGTCTTACTGTCTGCGTGGCAGTCAGGCATTCTAATCTCTTCTATTTCTAATTTCTTCTTGGAACCGCCTGTGGTATGCGTGGGCTTTCAAAAGTGATGCCAAGGACGCATATATCAGGTCTTAATCACTAGCTAGCACAAGCGGCTGGTCATTAACGTTATGAGGGTGTCGTTGACATGTAGCGTACTCGTCGAGAACGAGCTATATGCAAGACGCAATATGCCCAGCAGAAAACGAAGGGCCCAGCTTCAAGAGGACGGCCTAGAGCAGGTGTCTCAGAAATGTCGCTGGGCAAGACTACGAGGCCACCACCATGATACTGGTTTGGGCACCCCATGTTATCAGGGAGTTTTAGATTGCACGACGCGGACCTCGGCTTTATGGTACTGACGTCATGTTGTAATTATGCGCATGCGTCTACGTGAACTTCACGTTGTCGGTGGGATTTTAAACCAGGAGTCGCTTGTTTTGGTGTTGTGGCTAGAACGGCAAGGAGAGGCAGTGTATGATGTCATATAAATCTGTTGCCATGCCGATCGTTGCATTAGGAATTTAAAATAAGCATTGCACACATATCATAAATTCATCGTCGTCCATTACATCAGTTAAATTACCATAAAAATTGCTTCACGAACTCGATGAAAATTTGCCACTTTACACTTGGGCCTATATAAGGAGTAAGTTTGACTTATACTTTCCGCTAAATATTGTTACCTATACCAGTACCAGATCAGTTTGCGCGTCTGTAACCCAAACCAAATTTGAATATCACCACGTGACTTTAATTCCGAGTAGTGGAGATCTAAAGCGCAAAAATTTCAGAACGCAGACGTCAGCTCGACGACGTGAACTGTGGGTTAAGCCCGGTACACACCGCCACGACTACCTACGACGCGACAAGACTTCACCTGTCGTAGACAATCTGCATAAATCGTAGACATTCTGGCGCCTTCCTAAACCCACGAAAATACCATGTCACACCGCTCCGACACTAATCGATGGAGCGACGCTGCACGTGGCGCGCCATCAATCAGGTTATTCCAGGTTTGAGATTTAGGTCCTACAATAAATTTGAAATGGTTCATATTTTGGCCTCTGGGTCGCAATTAAGAAATTATTGGCGTGTACAGGCTCTAAAGTAGGCCTTTTACACTGTCCAAAGTTTGCGTATCGTGTCCTTTAAAAGACTGAACTCGGTATATGAATTAGTAAGTTAGATCAGGGAGGTGTTAATAACACCTCCCTGGTTAGATGGGCTTTAACGGCTCAGTTTCTAACCGAATTGTCAAAGTCGGGCTGACCACGGCCTTTTTTCCAGTTGTGGCTCATTGGCTTGCTTCTCTTAAGGGCTGTGATTTCCCTGGGACGTAGGCTGGAGGAGGGGGTGCGTGCGGACGCACCTCCCCGCACCAGCTGGAGTTCCGCTCAAAATGAGGCAAAAGAATTCTTCAAAAAACATCAGGCGAAAAAAGAAGCTCAAGAAGACTACGGTGCTACTCCCTGACCAGGGAGGTGTTAGGACCTCTAACACCTTCCTGCTCTGACCGCCGTCTCCACCCAGCATGCTTGTGCCTACATGCAAGAGGATGAATACAAGTCGGCTATTGCAGATTAATCTGCCAGCCTTTGTAGGCGAACGAATGTCTTACAAAGGTATTAACACTTGTTATTTTGAAAATAAATATAGAAAGAAAAATATTCCCCTTAAAAAGGAAGTAATTTCTAATTGGCTCGGTATTCTATGCCTACGTAAATGCTTGAACATGAACGCACAATGACTGGTTTGAAGTTAACGGACTTGTTCCGTCTTTTTCTGCGCAAAGTATCTTCAAGTGACACACTTTTATAAGTGCGTTCGTTTTCCGAGCACGCAGAAGTTTGCATCAACTAAAATCCTGATAATACCTGCTCTCGGTGTTGCGCAATAAAAAAAATGCCGTAACTGGAACTGTGTACCATGGGTGAATGCTGCGCTCTGATTGGACAAACCGCATGAGGCCTGTTTGTCGCGTCGAAGACGAGTTCACACCAACACAACGAGTACCGCCTAGACCCGACTACGATTGAACATGTTTAATCTTGCCGACGGCATACGACCCGACGGAATCGTAGTCGTGGGAGTGTTCACACCGCCCATACCCCAGCCGACGCGTTGGGTGGTCGCCGTCGTGTCTTGGGTCGTCGTGGCGGTGTGAACCGGGCTTTAAAGCCCAGTACACACCGCCACGACTACCGAAGACTCTCCGTCGTGGACAATTTGCCTAAAGTCCGGTACACACCGCCACGACTACCTACGACGCGACAAGACTTCACCTGTCGTAGACAATCTGCATAAATCGTAGACATTCTGGCGCCTTCCCAAACCCACGAAAATACCATGTCACACCGCTGCGACACTAATCGATGGAGCGACGCTGCACGTGGCGCGCCATCAATCAGGCTATTCCAGGTTTGAGATTTAGGCCCTACAATAAATTTGAAATGGTTCATTTTTTGGCCTCTGGGTCGCAATTAAGAAATTATTGGCGTGTACAGGCTCTAAAGTAGGCCTTTTACACTGTCCAAAGTTTGCGTATCGTGTCCTTTAAAAGATTGAACTCGGTATATGAATTAGGCCTTTTACACTGTCCAAAGTTTGCGTATCGTATCATTTAAAAGATTGAACTCGGTATATGAATTAGTAAGTTAGATGGGCTTTAACGGCTCAGTTTCTAACCGAATTGTCAAAGTCGGGCTGGCAAAGGCCTTTTTTCCAGTTGTGGCTCATTGGCTTGCTTCTCTTAAGGGCTGTGATTTCCCTGGGACGTAGGCTGGAAGAGGGGGTGCGTGCGGACTCACCTCCCCGCACCAGCTGGAGTTCCGCTCAAAATGAGGCAAAAGAATTCTTCAAAAAACATAAGGCGAAAGAAGAAGCTCAAGAAGACTACGGTGCTACTCCCTGACCAGGGAGGTGTTAGGACCTCTAACACCTCCCTGCTCTGACCGCCGTCTCCACCCAGCACGCTTGTGCCTACATGCAAGAGGATCAATACAAGTCGGCTATTGCAGATTTATCTGCCAGCTTTCGTAGGCGAACGAATGTCTTACAAAGGTATTAACACTTGTTATTTTGAAAATAAATATAGAAAGAAAAATATTCCCCTTAAAAAGGAAGTAATTTCTATTTGGCTCGGTATTTTAGGCCTACGTAAATGCTTGAACATGAACGCACAATGACTTGTTTGAAGTTAACGGACTTGTTCCGTCTTTTTCTGTGCAAAGTATCTTCCAGTGACGCACTTTCATTAGTGCGTTCGTTTTCCGAGCACGCAGAAGTTTGCATCAACTAAAATCCTGATAATACACTGAGAAATGTCTTCTTCGCGTATGTAATGCGTTGTAAAAGCGTACGCACACTGACCTCTTTGAACGATGGATTTTTTTTTTTTTTTTTTTTGGTAATGCGGCGTTAGTTTTTACACGAATCGCCGGTTAGACTGGTCAACGCTTAGTCTCATCTACACTTCCACCCCGATATTTACGTCTCTATGAGGAATCAATTTCAGCAACAGTGTAAGTAAACGTGTGGAATATATGCTTATAATATCTTTGGGGTTTACCCCGTCTTCGAACCTCCAGTTCGTAGGTATATCACATGGCGTTAGTCTACTCTGACTGATTTAGCGCAAAATTCATCGCCCCACTATTCAAAAGAAGTGTTCGTATGTCTTTCGCCTCCAACACGCTTACGTTTTGTACACTTGTTAAAATGAAGAAAAAAGATGGTCCCTACACGAATAGCTCCTTATTCTCGAGTCATTTCGTTCATTATCCTGCTGTACAGCACAACCATTGTGGGCAATTCATCAACGCAAAATCACAGTCCGCTTATCAGGCATACATTGCAAACATGCAGTTGGCTTCGCGCTGAACAGACCATGGGTGAATGCTGCCCTCTGATTGGACAAACCGCATGAGGCCTGTTTGTCGCGTCGAAGACGAGTTCACACCAACACAACGAGTACCGCCTAGACCCGACTACGATTGAACATGTTTAATCTTGCCGACGGCAAACGACCCGACGGAATCGTAGTCGTGGGAGTGTTCACACCGCCCATACCCCAGCCGACGCGTTGGGTGGTCGCTGTCGTGTCTTGGGTCGTCGTGGCGGTGTGAACCGGGCTTAAATCGAAGACATTTCTTTGGTAGTCGTGGCAGTTTGATCCGGAATTAAAACGCACAGTTTGCATTCAAATACGATTGAACATTTTCAATTGGACCAACGGCGTACGACACGACGGAACTCTAGTTGTGAAACTGGCCACACCGCCAGGACTACAGCGGAAGCGACATCTTATAGCTTGGTGTCGTTAGTTGTCGTGGCAGTGTGTACCGGGCTATTGCACACTATGCGACTCTCTGCGACGCAACTCCTGTCGACGAGATTATTCATACACGTTACAAAGAGTGAAATGCTTAGCTTAAAGCCCCCTCCCCCCAAATCTTGCAATGAGAAACTGGCACCGTAACAACTTGTCCCTGTAACACAGGCTTCCTCAAATAGCGGCGCACGCGCCACTTGTGACGCGCCACGTGGTTGGAAGTGTCGAAAAAAAAATTACTTGGAGAATTTTGAAAAATTTAACTTTTCATAACTTTTTTGTCTCAAAACTAGGTACTGTAAATAAATCTAATACATCCCACAGACTGACATCATATACCGACAAGGATATAATAACGTCCTGTTCGTTCTCACAAGGAAGTAAAATCACCGTCACTGTTTACGTTCATTAGAGTCGGTGCCTTGTCGATTCAGCAAATTGTAAAGTTTGTGAAAAAATTTGGCTGGGAAAATAGAACAAACTTTGCACCATTTTGCATGTGAGCCCCTTCTGAAAACGCAAAAAATTTCAAAAGGGAGGGGGATACCCCTCCTCTTATACCCATCCCCCAGGATAGCGATCAGTGGCGCATTATATCAGTAACATTTAGAAATGTGGTGCTCCTGAAAATTTAATTGAAGAAGCCTGCTGTAACAACTAGCGACGCTCTCCCCTACTCCAAAAAGTGGGGCTGTCCGGAAGAGCTTCGAAGTGGGTGCTGATATTCTTTATCGATGAAGTGCAGATTCAGCTCAGAAGATTCTAAAGTACCGTTAATGGCATCTGGAGAGTTTGCAAAGCCAAAAATTTTCTTGTACGCTTCGCGCCAACCAATGGTGGCGCTTCGCTTGGATAGTCCTGCTGGCACTCAACTCCCCCTCTCCAATATTTTTTTTCGTTCGACAGCGCCTAGGTAAATTTCACAATCGTTGACGTTTGTGTAAACAAAAGCTTAAAATGAATGTGCCCTTTTTATGTTGGACCCTCCCTCAAAAAAGATTCTAGATCCGCCCCTGGGATTACTAAAAGAAATTCTCAGAATATATTACACCCCACATCATTATTTTTTGAATAGGTACTAATTACTTCAAATATTGGTATATCTTTACACATTTCTCGAGGTTATTCAATTGGGAATTATATTCTTAAACTGCCAAGCGAAAACATCTCTCTTTGTCGGTTTATCACAACGCAGATCCAGATGGAGGCGCACCCGGCGCACGCTTACTTTCTTCGATGATCAACGATTTTTTACCAACGCATTTTTGCCTCGTATCCGAATCTTAAGAGCAACTGAAAAGGGAAAGTATGCTTCCTAGATGTCGGGAAGTCTAAGCGCATCTAGAATTCAAATTTTCGTAGGGAGAGGTCGGTGGTGTTCCATGCCCTGGCTTAGCGCCTTCGGTAATCGCTCTTCATCCTTCGATCGACAGTGTGTGCGCCCCTCTCTCAAAATCCTTGATCTGTGCTTGTTTCAGCATTGTTTTAAATCCGTTTGAAATACTTCAACTGTTTTCTCCCCACGGTGATTACACTCAAACTTACGGCATATGAGAAAATGTTTCACAATTCCTCTGGCAGTTGAGGAAACAAAAGTAATATTGTTTTCCATATATAAGGCAATGATAGGTGGCACTTACTAAAAGATTTAAAACTAATATCCGAGCAAAGATGTTTCCAAAAACTTCCTTTCAAATGGGGTATACACAATTAAGATCAGGTAGTCTAAATAGAAAATAATCCATTCAAGAAATGAAATGTTACTTTCTGGGTTACAATGCATTTACTCTTGGCTATGAGCATTGTTCCTTATGAGTTAGATTGCAATGATGCAAGCAAGGGAACGTTTTAGGACGTATTGACTGGGATTGCTTCAGTTCAATGTTTCATGATCCATTTTTCGAGAATTGGGTAATGGGCGTTCGCAGAAAGGACGGGGGGGGGGGGGGGGGCAAATACGAGAAATTCCATGCACATACCCAGCGAAGAGCACTTTACATGTAAGGGGCGGCTCTAAGGCGATTTGCGTGACAAGGGGGCTTTCCGACGGAGGGCAATAATCCGAAGCCACGTATGAGACAATGAGATGAAAAAAGAAGGAATTTTTGGTCGCATAACCCGAAAAGCGCTTCAAAGACTTTTAGAAACATTTTGATTTTCTTGGACAAAAACCTGAAAAACTGGGGTTTTCAGGTCATTTTTTTTTAAACTGACAAAGTTGCCATTGCTTTGAGCAAAATCAAGCACATTGGCTGGTCTACTGAGGGTTGTTGCTATTAACGTGCTTGTTATCATCCTAATTAAAGGCCCAATTCTCTCAACCCAAACAGTACCAACTCTCCTAACCGTCTTACTTAAGCTCCTCCCACAATTGTCTGAAATTCATCCTTATCCAGACACAATCTCAGATTATTGCCTCAAATTCAGTACAAAAAAGTTTAATGTGTATAATCAAAACACTAGTCACAGTTCAGTTCGTATTGCGTAAAATAAGCATTGTTTGAATTAGCTGTCAATCAAAGAGCTGAACCATCTGAGAATTTTGGTAAACCCCTATAAGATTTGTAGTTTGGGGTGAGAGGATTGTTCTTTTAAGGCTCCCTTGCGAAATCAAATAACTTCCTTGATTTGGGCAGCCTTAACTTACGTAATATAGGACCTTCGAATGCATTGCGGATCACTGAAAACTGAACTTTTGTATTCGTCACATCCTCACATCCTCCGGCATTTCCATCCCTACGTGTCAACTAGTTTGCTCAAGACACTCTGACTTTACTGAAGCTTCCCGCCATATTCTCGGTTGAGTCCCGTACTTATCCACTCATACCGCGTTCCCACGAACACGGACTAGCCCCGACCCTTGACCCACTCTAATGCCCGGTTCTTCTAACACGTGTCCCTTCATGTTCACTTCTATGCCAGCTCGGTGTTGGAAAACAAAATTGTTAAGTTGACCTATGGACGGCGTTGCATCGCATCGAAGCAAACGGGATGCAATGGGATGTCTTTAGTATTAATTGAAGTAGGCACGTACGGTATGTGTTTAGAGGGTGCTCGTTTACGTTAAGAGGCCACATAGGCCGTGTATGCGGGAGCCGTATTTGCTAACGTACATTGAGTTAGTGCATTTTTTCAGTGTAAATTTCAATTTGATTTTGACATTCTTGGTGACTTGGCTTACGGCTTTCCTTTAATTACAAGTTATGCTACATAGAAGAAAATGGTATTCGTGACTGTGCCCCGTACATTCACATCAATTATACGCAGGCGCGTTTAAACGCATCACCGCAGATTGCGCGGTCAACTCCGACTCAATCCACGTCCCAAGCAGGACTGAACAAGCCCTGACACAACCTAGCCATAGCCACTGTTCCAACGTACAAAGGAGTGAGTTGACCTTGTTAACAGGGTAAGTCCGTGTTCGTGGGAACGCGCTATGTCTGTGTTACTACCCCGCGCAACCCAACGTGTAATAAAAATCGATACAGACAATGCCCTTAAAGGGCAAGCGCAGTCATCCCAAATTGATATAGTGTAGTAGACTGTCCTGTTTTATGATTGGCTGTTGGTAGTCATGTGTCAACATTTTTTCTCTTCAACTGGAAAAAAACTAACCAACCAACCAACCAACCAACCAACCAACCAACCAACCAACCAACCAACCAACCAACCAACCAACCAACCAACCAACTAAGTTTTCAAATGTGAAATTTATTAGAAATAACTGCCTGATTTACCTTGAATATGCAATAGTAAAGTCATAAAATTTAATGAAAGATACTTGGCAGAAAAATTAGAGGAAAACTGTATCATTTAGCTTATTCTTCAAAGAAATTTTGGGTGAACTACTCTTTGCCTTTAAGATTAAACCTAAAAGTAAAAAGTCTGACCGCATTCCATTGGCACTGTATTTTCACCCATTCGTTAGTGCTATTCGTCGCATTATTTACAAACAATACAAAACCATGTTATCTTATCCTTCCAAGAGACATATTCATCCACTCTGATCCAAGGGTGGCACCAGCAGGGGAGCAGGAGGCCTTGACACAAAGGAACTAAAGACTTATCTTTAAGGATTTTTTAGGAAATTTCCGCAATGGTTATTACGACGATCTCAATTTCTCTATTTACATGCTAAAATCAATGTCGTCCTGAAGTATCTATAATGTCTTTCTACTACTAAGGAACCTGACTGAACTAGTTTTAAAGGCCCAATTCTCTCACCCCAAACAGTACCAATTCTCCTAACCTTCTATCTTAAGCTCATCCCACAATTGTCTGAAATTCATCCTCATCCAGATACAATCTCAGTTTATTGCTTCAGGGTGAGTATAAAAAGTTCAATGTGTATAATCAAAACACTCTCAGTTCAGTTAATGCAGTGAAATATAAGCGTTGGTACTCTGTATTGTTTTTATTAGCTGTCAATCAAAGAGCTGAGCCAATTGAGAATTTTGGTAAACCCCTATAAGAAATGTAGTTTGGGGTAAGAGGATTTGTCCTTCAAAATGTAAATTTTCCAACTAAAAGCCCTCCTTCTGTCCTTTCTCAAGCGTTAAATCTGATAAATGTTAAGATGCTAATCTTGAGTTCTGAAGAGGTGCTATTTTCGTTTATCTGCCGGGTAAGAATTTCGGAGAGAAAAAATACAAGCGATACAACACGAAAGTAGTTCCTCGCGCAAGAGGCTAAAGGTCGCTACTCGGTGCGGCATGCTTCCGTGCCATACCGCAACCGAAAATAATAAATACTTAAAAGTTCATCGTTACCATATCAGTCCAAAGCTTTATCAACGTAGGAAATAAGTTGCAACCAGATGACTTGACAGCAACAAATGTTTCTTAGAAATGAAGACTTTTTACAACACCCTTTCACTTACTCCAAGGCAAAAGATAACAGAAAAGGACATACAAATGGAAACTTCTTAACATGGTACAATTTTAAAGGTTTACCAAGGATATCACGGCGTTGTGCACTATAGTCCTCTTGGGTCTACAAACCTTTTTCAACTAGTATATACGTGCATTCGACTTTAGGAATAGGAAGAAAACACTTAAAGGCCCAATTTTCTCATCCCAAACAGTACCAATTCTCCTAACCTTTTTAATTAAGCCCCTCCCACAATTGTCTGAAATTCACCCTCCTCCAGACACAATCTCATTTTATTGCTTCAGGGTGAATATAGAAAGCTCAATGTGTATAATCAAAACACTATCAGAACAGTTCGTGCTGTGTAATATAAGTTTTGGTAATCTGCATTGTTTGAATTAGCAGTCAGTCAAAAAGCTGAGCCAATTGAGAGTTTCTGTTACCCTATACTAGAAGTGTAGTTTGGGGTGAGAGGATTGTCCCTTTAATACGATCGGTTGGAAGTTTGCTCGAAAGATAACACCTATTTCCAGCTATGCGGCCTATCACATATCACATTCATTCACTTTATCCCTCCTCTTAGAGTCCTACCTCGCAGATTGCAAGCAGGTTGCAAAATGGAAGATTCGCTTGGATGTCAACCATCCTATGCGTGACCCTGTAGGCTGGAATATTCCCCAGGGAAAAGACAATGATGCCTAATATTGAGACACTTGCTTATATTGAGTACGAGAATATGAGCCAAATATGCCTTTTTGAGTTTTTGTACCGAGGACATGTATTTCTTCCATTAATAATTAACAAAATTAATAATTCTATTTTCCTTTATTGAAGCCTACTAAGTAAGAACAAAATTTATGGAACTCAAAAATTTAAATCACGTAAATGTTCTACATATAATAGGCTGGAAACTCACCTTGCTGCTTAACCATCATTGGCACGGTCTGCAAATAACAAGCGTAGGGGTGATATATAAATATATGTATATGTACATAATGATATGAAGTATAGTGCAATATTCGGACAAAGTTATAATGAATGCAGAAAATACAATTAACATTTCTATATATTGCGTGGTCTTTTGTTCATATAATGGATAGAACGACATGTAAATCACCTCCTTAGAATGCACCTAATTTTTGAATTCTCCTCACCTGTTTCCTTAGTTAAACGGCTACTTCACCAGTACACCCTTGCCCTTGGAATTATAATTTTTACCTATTTTCGAAAATCCTTAAAGCCAACAACCCTTGTAGACCTATCTAGACCTTCCGCCTCTTTCAGTTTCAGCCTTGCCGCCGATTGTTCAAGACACACCACATTCTTCAGACTTATTCGTGACTTTGAGTTTCCTGAAAAATTGCGGTGAACGTCTTTTATTCACCATGGATGTTTCCTGTCTCCACACGTCCATTCCACTCAATACTGCCTTGACAGCTATTCGTTATTACCAAATCAAACGACTTGCCCCCCTTACACCGACCGACACCTTCCTACGTTTAGCGAAACTTGTTCTCACACAAAACTGTTTTCAGTTTAATGCGTGCTTTTTCCGCCAAATTAAAGAAGTGTCTATGAGAACCAAAATGGGTCCTTCTGCTGCCTGCCTGACCATGGGCCTTTGTACGCACGCCGATTGAGTTGTATCGGAGCGCGTTTGTTGTTTCTTTTGAATACCTTTTTTTGATCAGTTATTATTTTGCCGCCTGATGAAGGGTACAAACCCGAAACGTTGCGGAGTGTTTTTTCCCAATTAGCACTTTTTACCATCCAAATCTGTTTACATTTATATATATATATATTTAAATATATATATATATATTAATATATATATATATATATATTTGGTATTCCCAGACAATGTACTGTGAATGGCTGGACTGACGCAAGTCATGCTTATGTCAGTCTTGTCATTCCGTCTTGAAATCTGCTATGAGCTGCACTGAGGAGACCTGACAAGGTCGAAACAGTTCTGTCTGCAGATTGAGGATGGATATATAAATATATATATATATATATATATATATGTGTGTGTGTGTGTGTATGTATTTATCTAAATGCGGGCTATCGTGGACATTGCGCATGGAAAATTGAGTCAAAACGTGGACTTTGACATTAAGTGGACATTTTTATGTCCACGTATTGTTCAGGCCTCTCGGAAGAATATTTTCTGGAGAGTGAGTAACTCCAAAGCATGACTTCTGATAATACAGGGCGCCATCTATTTTGTGTCAACAAATGAACCCAATTCAATCACTCACTGTCAGTAGACATCAGTGGTTGAAATCAGCATGATATAAATGTTGCCTGTTTCAAATTGGGTCAACCTGTGGACTTCAAATAAAGGTGGCACACCTTAAGTGGACACGATTTTATGTGAAGCCAACATTATATCTCGAATACAACCTGGCACTTAAAAGCAGCCTCACTGGAGTACTGGAGACATGCCATAGTGGTACTAAACACCAAGCAGTATCACTCTTACATACCTGAATGGTGCAATCATGCATAATCTATCTATCTATCTATCTATCTATCTATCTATCTATCTATCTATCTATCTATCTATCTATCTATCTATCTATCTATCTATCTATCTATCTATCTATCTATTCTATTCTATTCTATTCTATTCTATTCTATTCTATTCTATTCTATTCTATTCTATTCTATTCTATTCTATTCTATCTATTCTATCTATTCTATCTATTCTATCTATTCTATCTATTCTATCTATTCTATCTATTCTATCTATTCTATCTATTCTATCTATTCTATCTATTCTATCTATTCTATCTATTCTATCTATTCTATCTATTCTATCTATTCTATCTATTCTATCTATTCTATCTATTCTATCTATTCTATCTATTCTATCTATTCTATCTATTCTATCTATTCTATCTATTCTATCTATCTATCTATCTATCTATCTATCTATCTATCTATCTATCTATCTATCTATCTATCTATCTATCTATCTATCTATCTATCTATCTATCTATCTATCTATCTATCTATCTATCTATTACACGTAATATACACACGTAAAGTATGAACCTTTATTCACTGCCCCTTGTGGACTGGGGGTTTTAGAACACGCCCACGGTGCAAGAGACGACTAAAGGGAAACCAAACATGCACTTGAACCATACTTGTAAATAAATTTAAACTTTGAACTTTTTGTCGAGTTGACTGAAACTTTGTATCACATTCGTGTTGGTGTGTCGTTAAATCTCATCTAACTAACCTATAACTTACTAGGATAATTCTACACCCACTTAAGCTTTACCTACGTAGAGTGGGGTGGCCACAAGTGTCTTGAGGGTTTAGAGCTGCGTTATGGGGACGCACTAACTAAAAAAATATATTGGCCCACTAGAATTTGCCAGTTGTGTTGCTGGTTCATTGCTTGTAGGGAAGCTTGTGAACCCCCTCCCTTCCCTCCTTCTACACCACGGGTAAAACCATGGCTATTGGGCAGCTTTCATTTAGATTTACAGATGCTTACCTCTCCAGCGTCACCTTTCTGCTTGCTTGCTTTTTGTCCACCTAAAAGGAATGAATTGAATATCAACGGTTATGATTAGGTTCAATTTACCTTTAAAATACAGTTTGCACTTTAGATTTCATGTCATATGCGTTAACAGGGGTTTTTCTTTACTGTAACACCTCATGAACACTAAAGTACGACACCTCATCCGATCGGGTAAAGAATTATTATTCACTTTTGCGGTTTCGCAAAAACATTTTACAGCGTACCTTTCCTTTTTCGAAGCAAAATCACAGTTACAATCACAGATGCTGACGTAATAACAATTGCAGCTGGGACAATCCACCATAAATGCTGGAACGTTGCCTCTTTGTCTCGTCCAGGTACAACTGTTGACCCTGTTTTTAACCAAAAGAATATCGCTTTAGTATTCGTTCCTTTGAGGTTTAATGTTAGGCCTATATTAACAATTAATAATGAATATTCCCTGTCGAAGTGGGCTAAATTTATCCAATTAACAATAGCCATTTTGCGATTAACAAAATAAGATAAAGTTACACAAAGTATAGTTATAATTGAATTCATCGAGGAAAAGCAACTGATGGTCATTAACGCTTTCTTGATAAGATGTTACCACTGCATTGTATTTTATTGTATTCTTTGTTAGGGTAAGGGATAAGTTTGGGGATTATCACTAGCGTTAACTATTTAGGAAATGTCTTCTTTAACAGTGCCATTGGCCCACATTTAGTTTCCTTTTCAGGGCAAATTTTGTTATCCATATGAAACTATTTATTCGTATGTGTAAGGAAATTTGTCACCTTATGCGTGTACCCTATTCTCCTCGACTTCATTCCAATCAAGGCAAACATTCTTCTGTGATAAATTCCTGAATACGGACGTTTGATTATTTCTATTACCTCATTATTAACAGAGGAGCTCTGAGTAACTGATAGTATGTGCGATAGAAGTTAAAAAGCGAGTTCGGTAATTGTTGGCACATGAAATTTTGCGCACATCGTGGGATACACAACCAAAATAAGCATTTAAGTCAGGGCGTCATCTTGTTTTCGTCCAGTAATGATATACAAGGCGAAGCATAGATAAAAGTGTCTTTCCAAGCAGAACAAAACCCCGGGTCTCATCCCTACTGTACGGCAGATAGAAATGCAAATTGTACACCAAAAAGGCAATTGAGAGAAAGTTCAATGTACAAAACCACACATTAGATTCCCCTGTAAGTTATGGATGGATTTAGAAAGAATGATTTCATCAAATTTTCATGTCCGAAATGGCTTACGGTATTCTCTTCATGTTTTACCAATGAGGTCTATAATCGTATTAGCTTGCCAAATGAACTTAAAATATTCTCTATGTAGGTAACATACCGATCACTCAACAAACATTTTATTGAACAATATAGAAAATGTTGAAATGAATTAAATTTTAGTGATATTTTCAGTAATTTTTTCTTATGCGTCTTTTTTCATTTTTCCTATTTTCGTCGTTTGCTTGGCAACCAGTAGAAATGAATTTCGAATGAAAAGTGGCAATGCTAAACACAAAGTTAGTGAAGAAACTTGTGGACAAAAATTTCAGAAAATATCCCTTAAAATACTGTTTACTACCATGGTCAAGAACAATTAAAAATTTGTTAAAATTTTGAACGAGATTTCCTAATGTAGCTTTTGCGCATAGTGATCATTACTATTTGTGAATTTGTAGCTCAATCTTATGAGAAAACGGTGAGAGTTGTCTGAGAGCACACTGCAAAATACATAAATTAACATTCAATTAACACTTAATTAACGCTTAAACCATGGAGCTACTATCCGTGTTAGTAGCTCCATGCATAAACGTGTTAACACTTAATCTTTGTGCAGTGAAGTGTATAGGGTTTGTGAATTTATTAACACATTAACGGATCAATGATAATACTATTGACACGTTGAAGTGCAAATGCTTCCTGGCTTCAGGTAGTGTAAGCATGGGATAAACATATTCATGTGTTCACATCGATAACAACTCAAAACTCAAAAAATTGCCTCAGCGATAATGCGTTAATGTGTTAACAAAGCAACAATTTCGTTACTTTCACTGTTTAAAGATTAGCTATTAAACAAGCAAGTGTTAATTAAATGTTACTTGTTATTTTTACAATCGATAATGGCTTTTCCTCTTAAAAAATCGGCTCAAAATACCTCTACCATGTTTCTGTTTTAACTTAAAATCTTGTAAATGTTATGGTTCCTTTCAGCTGGTAGTGTCATATTCGGTGTTATGGTCACATTGCTCTATGTAGATCTTTCTATCAGATGATAGCAGAAATAAAATTTTTGTATTAACCTTCCACTTGACAGCTTGACAAAATGAAGCACTCTGTTAAATCACATACATACTTTCTGATATACGGCAAATATCATTTCATGATCTTTCTTTCACTTTTCTCAAAAGAGTGTGGTGTGTCGAATATGTGTAACGCGGAGAAATTTGAAGGATGTTTAAGTGGATACTTCAGTCGGTATGGTTGCTACAAAAGCAAAGCAAGCATTACATCACTTGAAACAGTTTATGATTAATTAGAACATGATGATATTTAGGCCCATTTGTTAATTTATTGTGAACCTTGCTGGTCTATTTCTTAGAAACATAATGCAGTGGTAACCGTGTTTAATAAAGATGTAAATGTCTAACTGTATACAGTTTTAAACAACATATATTAGAATAATGATGCCTAAGAGGTGCAACAATTTCGTAATTATATTATCAACAATAATTAGAGTGGTGTCCATTTGGATTGTGGAAACACTTGTAGGATTACATACAGCGTTAAAAATAAAAAGTTACTCCCAAATCGTTATTTAAAAACTGAAAGTGCTCAATATAGGTTCGGTCGAAGCTTACCGTTTAAAAGCAAGTCGACTGTTGCCATCAGCTGAAAAAACCTGGCGTTTGATCCAACCCCGTAACACTTCATAGTTATTTTATCTTGTGATAATCTTTTCCACTTGTAAGTTACGGTAAGGGATACATAAAACAGGCTGTCTTTTTCCTGTACGTGGCTTCTATGATTTTCTAGTGCAATCACTCCCTTATCGGACTCACGGACTGTACTCCACTCTAACTGGATCTCGGGACGGATCCTTTTAACTCGGCACGTCAAAACACCATCACTTAGGACTTCTATTGCACAGTTATGGCCATGGCTGCATCCATCAATGAAGGGATATGAAGGGACAGGTTGGACTAAAAAAGGATAAACAATTTATTATATAGAGACTGTTACACCATTCTGCCTCATTAGCTTAAGTAGAAAGTAAAACAGTTTGATTAGTCTTGTTGCGACGGTCAAACTGTTTAAAACTTAGAAAGTGAATATATCTTCCATACCGTGCTAACTATAAGTTTGAACACATTCGAATTTTACGAGGCAACTGTCATGTTGTGATAGTTCATCCCACCCAGAGAACCCCCAGTGGCGCAACGAGGATTGCCTTTGACTGTGGACTGATGTGGGCGTGAATATTTTGGTGGTGTGGTTGGTTGGATTCCTGACGCGACCCGCTCATTTTCAAGGAGAAACGACACCACAAAACACTTTAAATATCTCGATCCCTCAAAAAATGACACCTCCCAGGTCTGTGCGTAAAATGTAAACAGGGATTTTTTTAGCTTTCGTTTTGAGCAATGAAATGTTGACTACAATAGAAAAATTAGTAAATTTCAAAATGAAAAACAAAAACTATACTGCCGAAATATGCCAGTTTCCGGGCAAAAGTTAAAGCGCTCTTTACACCCGTATGACTCCTGTCTGCCATTGCTATCTGACAAATGGCACCGCAGATTTTTTGCAACTTTTGAAACTTTTGCCTGAGCTTAATATTTATCTTTTCGTAAAAATTGGATGAATATGAACTGAGGTTGAGGAGAAATAATGTGTCCCGGGTGCATCAGAAATTTTTGCAACTTCTACATTCTTCATATACCAGAACTTTTTTTTCTCTAAATTGGAGGTAAATTTACAATTCACAAATTCTTGTAACTTACATCTGTTACAGTTTGGAAATTAGGAATTTGAACTTGAAGACTTCCCTTTCTCAACAGACAAATTACTCTATGCAACTTGGGCAGATCCAGCTAAGCACTGGTATAAAATATCGTCAAATGACACTTCTACACAACTGCACATGATTTTAATCTCCAGAAAAGAAATGTCAGCCTCATTGAGTGGGACTGTATAAATTCGTGGGCAGTCGGACAGTTACGCCACTGAGTATACCTGACAACAGACCTGTTCGGAAATTGAAGCAAGTTTCTTTCATCAACAAATAAAACTACTTGAGTTTGTTCCCATGAAATAGTAGAATTGGTTAATATTCAACAGTGAAGTGATGTCATAACAATATAAAACACTCAAGTGTTTGCGTAGGCCATTCCAATGAAAGCATCTGTCTCCTGTGAGTAGTGCTTTTGGAATTTTGTAATTTATTGACTATTCATACTTGTAAATTGTACATACATATATGTAAGAATACTGGCAAACAGACACCAGGCAGATCCTCTGGCTTGTCCTGAATGATCCTTGCTATCATTTCTTCTGTACTTCAGTAACTACTGTACATGCTATGGGAGTATATGGGGATATCCCTTCTCCTCTTATATGTTTTGTAAAAACGTCAGATACACACTGAAAGATCTGTGTTCATGGAGCGCAAATAGACAAGTGTCTGAAACAAGCTATTACTCGTTTTGCGTTTTTTTTTCTGTTACAAGTTAATTTGTGCAATTGTCTCACATCCCAGATCAACTGTCCCTTCCATATGTCAGGCCTGCTGGGAGGGTGTTTTCTATGTACCCATAATGAAATTGTTGCAAGTACGAGCGATGAAATTTGTCAAGGTTCCTAAACTGTCAAGCTGCGTAACAATATAATTACACCATTAAGAGCAAAGGTCAACAAAGAGATTTCTCCCACAAACATGAATGTATGTATTCATTCTTCAGTTCTTTTTTTTTTTGTAGTTTTATCAGACATGAAATTTCACTCCTGTCGTCTTAACCATAGGGGAGATTAGGAGGAAAATGAAGAGGTAATATCTCTCGGACATGCGCTTCACATTGTTTGTCGTACGGGTCGGGAATTTATGACTTCCTTGGTTACACAAGGTTATGACCAACAACTGATTAGCATGCTGTAGATTTGTGTAATAATTAGCTTCCAGTGCACTACGACAACAAACTGTCGCGTTGATATGGGGAAGTATTGTTTTGGAAGCAAAATGACGTGCTATAAATTCCAAAATTTTTAGCGATTTTAACCTGTATATTTTCCTGTTGAAAAACTTTTCTCCTGATAAAGAATAGACCACCTTCAGAACATATGTGAAACCGTGGATGTCGTGGATAGCTTTGATGTGATTCACATTGGTAAAGTACAGTACGCAATCACTCTATGATGATGGTGTGTAGAATAAGGCAAAGGATAGTAATAAAATTTTCTCAAATTCTATCCCAAAAATCTAGTGATATTCCTTCTTGAAACGTCTTTTATATAAATTGTGAGATGTTAAAAATATGCACAAATTATCACTGAAATGTACAATATTCCTTACAACCATGCATATTCTTGTAACATCAAGTTCACAGGTGAAGAAACCACCTTAAGCTTCCACATTGCTTAAATGCATACTGTCAACGTGACAGAAATAGCGAAATCACATTGGACATACAATAATCCTATTTTTCTGGATCAGTCAAAGTACAGCTCTGACCAAAGTCAAATCACCTGAAAAACAACCCTACCAACCATAAAATGATTGTACATGTTACACCAACATGTACTACGTATTACGTATAAAGGAAGAAAACTTACCAACGACAGAAACATTGTATAGTGCAACATTTTCAACGGTACCATCAGTAGAAATACAGGAATACATTCCTTCATCCTTAATATCAATTCGTGGTAGTACCAAAGAATTCGTCCCTCTCAAAGAAAATTCGTCGTTCAACTTGGTCGCGATGGTATTTTTAATTTGTGTAGCATACAGTAATGTCTCAGAAATATTGCGTGATGGAATGACTCTTTCCCAGACAAATGCTTGAACGTGAGTTTTAGTGCAAACCAACATCAATTCAGAAAAACGTGGAAAGACTTTACTGATTTGATGGACACCTTCCAAATTCAAGTTTCCATTTTTGATTAAAATGAACGATTCTGTTCTTTCCAGGAGACCTGCTGGACTTTTACCTTGACATGAATAAAGATCCAGGTAAAAGGAGTTGGAATAACGGATGTTCGTTGTTACATGTGAAGTGTAACATATATCTTCAGGAAACCTTCGGGATGTAAACAAAAGTTCATCATCTCCACCACCTGTTCGGCGTGTCCATTTCAGGTCAACTGCTGGTCGAGATTTTTTAACAGAACACAATAGTGTCGTTGACTCGTAAATTTCAAGTAAACAATTTTGTACAGATATGTCTTCTTCACAACTGAGAATGGTGGGAGCGGGTATTGTTGGAATAACTGCGAAGAGTAAGATTTATAGAAACTTAGCTAATTTTTGAAAAAAGTTACAACAGGATTAATGTGTATGAAGTCATAACAAGTATTTGGTAAGACTGTACGCTTTACGATTTAAACAAACAACAAAAACAGCTAAACAAATAAAGTAAAGCTTACACAGTAAGAAGACCAAGAGTGGTGGTGACGAATATTATGAGAGAAATATTTGCCATTTTTTTATCGTAAAGTTAGGGATACTTATCCTTGCAGGTGAACCTATGGCGAAAATACTTGATAATAATGATATAATCCCCAAATCTTTAGACGAGGAGCGTTTAGAAAGTTTTGAAAAGTCGCGACCTCAGCTATAGCCGGAAACGGCACCACTCAACTTCCTAGAAAGATCAAGCTGTCCTTTGAAATTTAATACCAACTTTAATAAATATAATTAGACAACTGCAAAATGATCAGAAATTTCAAGACAAAATTTTCTGGCAAAACTTTTGGAATTGCACACACCTGGGTGCTCTCTGTGCGCCAGTGTAATCTGGCAGTTGAAAACAATTCTCAACTTTTTGCACCTTTTGCCCACACAGTATTTTTTCCGTTTCGGGTTAAGTGTTGTACAAAACTATGCAGTGAGGCTGAGGAATAGTTGCTCATTGCAAGGTTCCTGAATTTGTCTAGAATTTTTGTAATGATGTTGATTTTTAAAATGAAAGTGAATATACATAACAGATTAGGGGTCATTTTATGACATGAAAGCCAGTAAACACTCTTTAACACCTGCGTTGTTAATGTTAAAATGTAAAGAATCTCGTCCATGTCCGTGTCAACTTGCAAAACAACATCATAAAACATTGAATTTAATTCCTTTTTAAGCTGAAACGAAATTTCACAGGAGCGTTACATGAGCAAAGAGCTCAATTGCACGTATAATGGACTCACCAGTAACAACCACGAGAACATCTATCCTGACTAGTGATTCTTTTTGTGATGGTAGAAGAGTTACGGTAAACACATGATCATGGGCCAAAGACACATTATGTATCAAAAGTGAACCGTTAGGAAAGATATCAAATTCCCCAGTTGTATATCCAGTTCCACCTTTCGCTGACCTTGACAAGAACACTACTGGAAAGTCTTCTTGATAATCAGTTGAATTATACCAGTAAACTCCATAGAATCCTTCCACAAACGAACATATTACAGATCCCGATTTCCCGAACTCAAGGTGTTGTGGGGAGGCACACTCTTGACTGAACACTATTACTGTGTAGAGAATCCCGAAAAAACTCATTTTTTCATTTTAAGTAAAACACTATGTCGTCTAAAGCATGATAAAAAGTAAGTTGCATAAGCTGCCAGATTTATCTCTAGTAGATAATTCTCCGAGCCCTTCGGCTATTGGATTGTAAAATAAATTGCTCAAAGAGGGACAGTCCTCTGTGGAAATATGGAACTGATGTATTCCGAGTAATCATGCTATACCAAATGTGCCATGATGCTAAGAGCAGAGTATTCATGGGCAGTGACGAATATACAGAGATACTCTTATTTAAATCTTTTGTTGCGTTCGCAAGATGAGATCACGGATTTACTCCGTTATAGTAAGTATTCATGAAATGAGTGATTAGATGGGGAAATAAGAGAAAACTGAGAGAGGCCATTGAAAAATTGAGAGACACACCTAGAAGTGATGTCTAGCTACTCACCAAAGCACTCACAAATAACCCAAAATAATTTGGGCAGTCTATGCTTGGGACCATTCATGGTTTTCAGAATTTCTGAAATAAAAAACACACACCTGGAACATGTTAAATATTATTGTTACAAACTAATAGGGTTGTAGTCGAGTCCAACAAGTTCGAGTCCAACTCCGAGTCAGAGTCCAAAAATAGTTACAATATAGCTAACTTAGTTTTAATACCTGACCACCCCCTTCTTCTCCCTCTCACACAATTACTTTACCCCTCGCTATCTTAGGAAGTTAATAAAGGATACTTAGTATAGCTTTATTATGCAACGCGGTAAGACACTTCTAACAGATTTTACTGAAGGTCCCCAGGCAAGATTAAGTTAACCTGAAAGGATGTTCCATACTTTCACAGCGCAATACGCAAACTGTTTGTAGTGAGGTTTTTACCGTACACAGGTAGAAGGCGTGGCGTATTTCCTATGCTGTTCGAGTGAAGTGAAATCAGCAGTTTTCTTCCAAGACGCCGTAGAAAAATACCCGTCTGGTATTTGAAAAAAATTGACCAGTTCTTCCGGCAGCGTTCCGATAGCTCAGTTGGTAGAGCGTACTGCACGTTGAGCAGTAGGTCGTTGGTTCAAACCCAGCTCGGACCATCGTCTTTCTCACTATGGCAAAGGTTGCCAATGTCAGACGCAAATAACAAAAAAATTTACGCGACTGTGTCCGCATCCCACCATTTCTTCAATTTCTATATTTAGAAGTCAACGTCACATCTATACTTCCGTATATATATATCTCTATATACATATATATATATATGTAAGGTCGAAATACTGCGGAGCACTGTGGAAAAGTGTAGGTCGAAAAGAGGTGGTAAAAAGGGCTCAAAAGTTTGCGGAAAACTCCACGACGTTTCGGGTATAAACCCTTCATCAGGTGGCAAAAAACCAAAATGAACAACCACTAGTAACAATTGGACACGACAAACATCAAATCCGAAGCGGTCGCTGTAAAAACAGAACCGGACGAAAGTGACTGTCAGAAAACATGAGTGCGAAGGATGAAGCACAAATCAAAAAAAAGAAAAAGAGTGTCCTGGATGAATAAGTGAACGTACAAATCGAACATGGTCGGAAAAAAAGAAGAAAGTAGACAAAAACTAGGTCCGGAAAAAATAAGGCCTACACAGTAAAAAACGAGCACGAAGTGTAAGTGTAAAAGGAGTAAAAACTGGTTCAAAAAAGGGGTGAATATTACAAAAGGTCAATTCTAACGTTAAGGCCGTATGGAGCTAGAGTACCTAGCCTCATGATCAGTCGGTTTTCAGCACTAAGGCGGTAACGATCGGAGCCTCGGCACATTACAGCTGCCGTAACGGTTAAATGCTGTATGGAACAAGGTGAAGGGGGATTGAAATGTGCAGCCACCGGGTATCCATGGAGATTCTGTTTAATGGACCTAAGGTGCTCGGTGACTGATCCGCGAGGCGGCGCTTGGTCTCTCCCAAATACAACGAGTTACATCTCCCACTTGCTAAAATATAAACTACATTAGAGGAAATGCAGGAGAATCTTTGTTTGACAATCAAGCTATTGCCGTTGAGGCCTGAAATGTTGACGAGGTCGTGTTTGCCAACAACTGGACATGTATTACACCTCGGACGGTTACATGGAAAGGTACCAGCCGTGTCGTCGAAAGAAGTTTGTGGGTGGGAAGCCCGAACTAAATGGTTGGCTAAATTTTTCTCAACTCTAAAAGCAGTGATGGGGGGTTCCGGGAAAACATGGCGGGTTGAGGGGTCTTGTCGGAGCCACTCTACATTTTTGTGGATAGCGTGTAAATAGGACGGACCGAAGGGTGATAAGAAATAACTAAAGGAATACGTACATTGGTACAAGATTTGCTCGGCGTTTTTCAAAAAAGGACAAAATTTCTTCAGAGGCAGTAGAGAAGTCAGAATCCTCCGAACAAATTCGTCTGGCTCGCAAAAGCTGGGAATACGGGATAGATTTAGGGCAAGATTTTGGGTGGTTGGAAGGGTACAAAAGGTAATTATGCGAGTCGGCTGGCTTGAAGTGTAGGTTAGAGGTAATTGTACGGTTTGATGGACAATTTAAGGTCGAGAAAAACAACAGATGAGTCCGAGATACAATGGGCAAATTTCAAAAAGGGGCAAAAGGAATTAACAAAGTCGATAAAAGTTTCTAAATCACGACGGGATCCAGTGGCAACTCCTACAATATCATCAATATACCTTTTGTAAAGTATAGGTCGTGGCCCGGTATACTGAGAAAAAGGTTGTTCCTCAAAGTGACCCATGGATGTGTCCAGCCTCTACACGTCCATTTCTCATAATGCTGCCTTAACAGGCATCCGTTACTACCTTGACACACAGCGTGATCCTCTTATACCGACTGGCACCTTCCTACGTTTAACAGAACTTCTCACGCAAAATTGTTTTCAGTTTAATGGGCGTTTTTCCGTCAAGTTAAAGGAGTGGCCATGGGAAACAAAATGGGTCCTCTGTTGCCTGTTTGACCATGGGTCACTTTGAGGAACAACTTTTTTTTCAGTATACCGGGCCATAAGTATATATATATATATATATATATATATATATATATATATATATATATATATATATATATATATATATATATATATATATATATATATGTGTGTGTGTGTGTGTGTGTGTGTGTATTGATTAGCTTAACCTTGAAAACTACAAAAATTCGTGGAAAAATCAAATGCGGAGTATTAGAATCCATAGAAGGACACTTCTTCTGCTAAATACTATGTGTGCCTGATATGATAGGCCTGCAACTTGTCCCCTTCGTCTTCACCAACACATGGGTTGGCGACTGGCGCGAGAAAATTAAGGCCTAAAATGCGTCTCAGATGGCTGGCAATCTCGATTCCCGTGCTTTTTTTCCAATAATAAATAGTGAAAAAACTAGCATCGTATTTTGAAACTCTCGGGCGTAATTCATCAGTTTTTGTTTTCATAATTTTTTAATAATGGGGGACTTCTTGAAGATGCCCCTCTTTCCAAAATGTCAGGGGGACGCGTCCCCCTAGATGATTCATGTCCATGATCCTTACCCCTTCCCGGATGTTAACTTGACCAACGGGTTTTGTTTCGGACGATGGAGACCATATTAGTTAAGGCGTAGTCATTTTTACCTCTCTTTTGGTCTTATACTCACTTTTTGGTTTCCTCTTTGAGGTCAGTCGAAATGTAGAGAAACTTAAATCAGTAATATTTTCGAGGAAGGCATTTGTTGCAGTTTCATATACTTGTAAAAGAACTCTGTTTATTATTTCATGAAATACAGGCATAATAGCCAATGATTTTCTACCACGCATGTCACAGGTCAATGAGCGTTAACTTTCACTTTGAGAACAAAAGGCTTGTGAACACCGTAGTTACGTCACAGCCACAAGATAAGTCATCGTACAACCAACATGCTTACCTTATAGATCGAAATAGTCATTCGTTCGTTGAATGTGTTTACCTCCAACATGACAGTATTCTTTAGAGACATAGCAATGTATCCATCAAAGTTACATCGTCATAAGCGGTTGTCTGCATTCTGTCTTTCTTTAATCCTTTTTCAAATATTTGCTGGGTTATGTCATCTGTCTGGATCCACATCAGTAGAAGGTGTTACATCTGTAAAAAGAGGGAATCCCATAACATTGAATTGTAACATTCCTATAATGCGAGAGGAAAATGTTAAATGGAAATTTTATGACGATCTTTTAAACGTTAATAAGTTAGTCATTGATTACAGATTTCAAAACAACAGTTTTATTTGCGGTAACTATTCATTGTTTATCGAGTCAGTGTCTTTGTTTCACGAAGGTGATTACAAATGTGAGCTATCCGAGGGAGGAAAAACAAACAATTATCATGTCAGAGTCAATGGTTTGTATACAGTTTGTGATTACTATAAAGAATGATAATCTCCTAGAATCTGATTAGATTGATTGATCTTATTGTACCATAACCTTTCAGAAAATCCACACTTTCTAACTCTTTTATGTGACAAATTTACTAAAAAATGCGTTTTGAAGTAAACTGAGAAAGATTTAAGTTTTTGACTTACCTAACATAGGCATAATAAGAAAGGTTGTGGGTTATATTCCAAAATTCTGATGCGGTGAAAACACAGTCATATACAGTGCACTAAGGTTTTCCATGCCAAAGAATGATATCGTTTATTACAGTACGTTCTCGGAACTGTATGTTGCACAGTATCAGAAGACCAGACACCATGTTTGACGTAAAAAGTTTTTGTAATTCTTGTAAAAAATATATTTTTAACCAAGAATAGTGTTATGAACATATCTAAGAAATATATCATTTCCAAATTCATTTTCAAATCCATTCTTACTAACACCCTTATTATTTAATACGAGATAAATTGACAATGTTTGCCAACATACTGAAAATTAAAGCAACGCATATATATCTGTCTCATACATGAATATAATTTAAAAAATAAAAAATAATTCCTCATTACAATATGCTTTCTTACGTTTTTCTACAAAAAGAATCACACACTTCATTTAAAGCAATCTGTACAAATTTAAGTATATCAAAATGCTTCTAGGACACAAAACTTAATTTTGTATTTTCACTTCAAAAGCAGTTTAACGTGCAATACAATAAATAAAACTCATACAATGTTGAAATTTCTCACGAATTATAGTTGTAGCAGCCAACAAAAAGTAGAAATATTAAAATCTGTTATAACATACAAGAAGTAACAATCACGTCCTTTGAGTATATATACGGCAAACAAATTTGATTTCAAAGTTCTATTTCGCAATAAATTTCATCGTTTTTCAGAGTAGATTATTTTGCTACCGGACTTTAGAAGAGTGATTCAAAGATTTTACTTGCTTGCAAAAAAATTAATAAATAAAAAAAAAATAAAACTAACAAAATATCTAGATCTAAGGAAACCATTTCATTTTGATAGTACCTAGCAATTAAGTTTTACGTTATTCGTGTAATTAATCTATTGACTCAGAGCGGAACCTTTTATTAATTTCACTTGTGTTAACAACAACGTACAAAAGCCATTTTCCACTTTGAAATAGTGCCGTTTTCATTGTTTCTCACTTCAACATTTGCACTGCCTGGATTTTTTATTATATAAAACTTTAACCTATTCAAGCTACTGCTATTGCCAGTTGAAGAATTGATTAAGTCTATCGTAACTATTTACTTCAAGTACGGGCAATTGGACTTCAGTGGAAGTCAACTCTACTTTTTCGCTAAATGATGAAATTGTTGGCGAGCTTTAATGATTACACCGAAAGATGGTAGACCTTTATACCACCTTCCCGTACAGATACCGGTATCATTTGGTGAAATTTCCATGCTGCGTTTTGCATGTTTAGAAAACACCAAGTCTCCGTATCAAACATCGGAGTGTGCCAGTTTCCAAGTTTAAAACTTCCACAGATGAGTCTTATTTTGAATCGTATCAAACATTTCGAGAACGTTAAACTACCTGTTATTATTTCCTATCAATAAATTATCAAAAATACTTTACACAGCTTTACTGGTAATGAAATATTTTTGTTTTTCTTATGATGTATGTTGTTATTAGCGGGAATTCCACAAAGGTATGCACTGTCAACTTTTTAAGTAGAAGCTTATTAAGATGTGTGAAATATTATGACAATTGGAGGGCAAAAAATTGCTTTGGCTGTAAAGAAAAAGGATCGGCTTGAAAATATCAGGCATAACGCTCTAAAGGGTGGTCGTATAGAAATGGGCAGTTGGGAAGGCTTATGTCTTCCAACGAACTAACGATTTAAAACCTCACCCTTAAAATGAAAAACATTTTTTTAAGTATAAATTCTTTCATTGGTCAGCTTCAATCTTCATCACCATTTCAATTTGATAATATCCAAAAATTGTAAACGGGTGATAAGAGCTAACTCTATGTACAACTTAGAAGCCTATAGCCTTCAACAACATTTCTCATGAGCACATCTGATGTTTTTGAAGTAAGAAATAATTTCTCACGTACCGTCCGTGTACATGCTACTTGCGAGCTAGAAATAACGCTGCCTTAAGTTATAGCACCTTTCAGCTTCCATAAACACAAGGTATTTTAGGTCAAATTTAAACGAAAAGGGCAGTCCCTGAATTAGTGTAATAGACCGTCCTCTTTCATCATTGGCTCTTGAGAGTCATGTGACAATATTTTTATCCTCAAATGTGAAATTCACTAGGGGTTCACTTTGATCAGGGAGTTGTCAGACCTAAATCCCTGTTTTGATAACTGTATAGCTGTCTTCTACGAAGGGGTTTGAAGGGTAGTGATACAGTGGCCTCAACACGATCGAGTCCACCGCTTTTCAGACTTTCCATTAGATTTTCCACACCCAGTTCAAGTCTCCTCGGCAAGTTTTTCTACTGAAACATGTTAAATTTTCCTATCCATGAGCTTGGGAGGAAAATTCGGGTGGGGGGGAGGGGGACTAAATTCCTTTAGGGGGAAAACTCATGTTGGCGCGGAGTGCAAGAAAATTTTGCCCAAAATGCCTTTCAGATCGCTGGACATTTTTAATTTTTTTTCAGTTTCATAAAACTCTATTTCAGTCTTTCATATAGAGAAATATATAATGAATTATTTGTATGTAAGGGTACTGAAGAGACTGAGGAGTGACAACAAGAAGCTCCAGGGAGCTTTCGTACATCGACAGCCCTTTACAGAGACTTAAATTAACAAAAAACAATTATCACAATACACACATATAATACAGAAAAAGAGGAACAAAAAAAAAAAAAAAAACACACATAAATGGAACAGATAGCAAAGAACTAAAGTTATTCAAAGGTAGCTGGTGATAAAATGATCTTTTATCGCTTCTTAAATGTACCTAACTGTTTACACTCTTGAATATCATTGGGAAACGAGTTCCATAATTTGGGACCATTATACCGAATTCCAAACTGAGAGGATCTAAGTCTAAAAAAAGGTATTGCTATGTGGTTCCGATGTCGACAGGGGTAGGAATATGTACCAGTACGCAATTCAAAGTAAGTTTTGGATATTGACGGGAGTGAGTCACTTAACCAGTTGAAAATGAAAATACCAGTATAATAACGATTAATATCATAAATATTAAGGATATTGAGATTGGCAAAGAGAGGTTTTGTATATTGCAGATGGACTTCATTAAAAATGTGGCGCAGAGCTCGCTTTTGAAGAAAGAAAAGAGGTTGAATTCTAGAAATATATGTGCTACCTCAAATGACATTACAATAAGTAAAGTACGGAAGGATAAGGGTGTTATACAAGGTAACCATGATTCTGCGAGGTAACAGTCCTCGAAACCCATTTAAAACTCCAACACCTTGTGAGACTTTCATAAATACATGCTGGATGTGATTTTTCCGTGTGAGATTCTAATCAATATAAACTCCGAGAAATTTGGTAGCATCACAAAAAATTAACTTTAACACCACAAAGGTGGACACTGTCTATATCTGCACTGAGATACTTGGATGGTGAACGGAATACAAAAGCCGTAGTCTTCTTTACATTGAGTAATAATTTGTTTGCATAAAACCAGTTTTTTATATAGACAAAATCATTTTGAATATTACGTATCAGATCTTTAATACCATAGCTAGAATGAAAGAGGCGTGTATCGTCAGCATATAAGGTTATACTGAAAGCCTATTAACCGCATATAAATAGGAAAAATGCTAAGGGAACTGTTAAGAAATACTGATTTTAATTTTTCTTCGTCTTTTTCTTGATATTTTCTTCGTTTTTTCAGGTTTTTTTTATTTTCCAGGGGAGGGCAAGTTCCTCCCTTGCCCCTACCCGCGGACGCGCATGTTCCTATCCCTCTATTTCACATTCTAGTATGAAGGCAGTCATTATGATTTTTGTGTCATTGTCAGGTCTCGATTTAAGATTGTAATGTAATAATGGGCTACTTTGTGAAGCTAAAGATTAAACCTGCTAGAGCCAAATAGCAAGCAATCTTACAGAGAGGGAAACTTATTGAAATTTTTAGGCATCTGGAAATCAAGATAAGTATACGAAGAAACAGTAATTGACGTAATTTACATCATGTGACTACTCTGAAATAGCCATTAATTAAGTACATTTAAAGAAATAGCCCAGACAAGAGGTCTGCTTGGCTCTCTAGAAAACGAATTTATAATAAATAAAAGTAGCCTAAACTTAAGCTTATTTGATACAATTTTCTGGCTTTTAGACAACGTAAGTGCAGAAATAAGCGTTTTCATTAGATTACCGTGCAGTGACAGAAATAGCCATTTATCAGGAGAGTATGGTCACTTTAAAAAAAGCAAAATGGAAACTGCCCAATGCATTAAAACTCTAAAACCATTACCACTATGATAACAGTTTAATTTTATTTTAACCTGAGTGTTCTCTTCAAATGATTTTGAAAATGTTGTGGAAGCTATTTTGGTATCTTTATAAACTCTTCTTTTTTGTCTATGTTGACAACGCCGAGAACAAGAGGACTGTTTGCGCTGTAATTACTGTTGCGCTCTTTGCAACATCTTTTATTGGCCGGGAGGGCGAATTTAATGTCAGTCTGTGTATTTTATAAGCTTATAATTATGCTTGGTGTGGAAGCAATGAACTTAGCACAGCGACAACATTCATTAGTGTATATAAAGCATGAAAATACGTTTCGGCAAAACCTACCCCTGTCTTACAGAAGATGACCTATTTCATCAGAATTAAGTGCATATCGTACATTACTGGTGACTCTTTGAAAATTTTCTTACCTGGGCCTTAAAACAAAGCTATTAAATTATGTCTTTTGCCAAAAATGGTGCAAAAGTTAAGTATTTTAAAAACCTAAAAAGGGCGCCGACAGACGATTTTGGTCCGTACCCCCCCCCCCCCCCTTGACCATATGGCAGCTCCGCCACCTCATTTTGAAGAATTTCAAGTTTGCTCTAACAATGCGCGGCGTTCTAACCGTGCATACTTTTTATGGAACACTGCCAATCAAGTAAATATTAACATTTAGATGTAGTTTATCACTTACTAAACAAGCAATTGACTGTTTCCATACGTGTACTTAATTTTGCAAAATACTGAGAATCCAAATTACCAATCTTTCAGTTTCGATTTGAACTATACAGCAGGTCAAGTATAGTTACAGATATCAATGTAGTAACGACAGGTAGTAGCGACTCTATATTAATTCACAACCACAACACACAAAGAGCCGGAGTTGGTTACCGTAATTTCTACATTTTATATTGTTCGCAATAACAATTGCATGATCAAGTGAATGGGGACAAAACTACAAGCGAAACTTAATCGCTGTTAATTAGTAACCAGGTACCTTTCGCCGGAGTTTGTACTACTAATACCCTTCCGAAGAACACAAGGAACACGATGTCAGTATTTCAACAGTTAATGCAAGGATGCAAGGCTGCAAGGCTGCAAGGAAAGCATGCAAAAAGGCAAAGCAAA
This sequence comes from Holothuria scabra, assembly GCA_037179385.1. Lineage (NCBI taxonomy): Eukaryota > Metazoa > Echinodermata > Holothuroidea > Aspidochirotida > Holothuriidae > Holothuria > Holothuria scabra. The sequence continues at coordinate 21,739,416 of CM074193.1, forward strand.
TCAGAGCAAACATATGTATAGTGCCGGCACCCTCTCACTAGAGAGCAAAACTGCTTCTTTTAAGTAACTTACCTTAATAAAAACTTATAAATGTTGCTTTTACTCCTGCCTTGTTCTTTTATAGAGTCTTACAGTACCACAGTATGAGCACAACCAATTAAGACTTGGACCACGGACTGTACATAATAAACATTATTTAACATCATAAAAAGCTCTGCTGTAATCTGAGAGGTAATCTGCGGCGTTCCCTTATACACTTAAATGACCTTCAATAAAGAAATATTACATGTATATATCTTTGTTAATGATCACCCCGGACCAAACAGTTTTATTTACCCGTGAAGTTTCACGTGCGAAGAAATCTGACAGGAACGTACAAGTTGTGCAGAAAGCACTAGGAAACTATGTAATTACGTGATCGGGTGAATGTTTGCGTGCGTGAAGGAAAAGGTTGAAGTGTCTATTTCGTGATACTTAATACTGTTTCATCGCCGGCCTCCAAGTCTTCCTTCAATTGTCGATGAATGTAGGGGGGGGGGGGTTGCAGGTGCTTCTGGGTAAGCCCTGGGGTAGGGGTAGTAGAGTTATGGTGGGGGTGTGGAGGAATCCTGGTAACCCCTTGCAGCTGCCGAGACTATAACTAAACTTGACACATTATGACTCAAATATCAAGAACAAGTATTATAAGGTAGCACTTCTTTTACTCAAGATGGCGTTCAAGAATCAAAATCTTCACCAGCTTCTTCTTCTTCTCGATACATGAAAAACGTACAAGTGATCTCACAAAACCTCTTCTTGGTTGCAGAAAACCCAGTAAACCTACTAGTTACATTCACCCTGTTGCCTGAAATTACATCTCCAATTATAGCTTCAGATAAACTCATAAATATTTTGACTGCCATATATTAAAAGCCTCCCCATCGCAGAAGTGTTTTGGTTTCCAATTTAGCCTAAGTTCCAAAGCTGGAACTCCCCCTTTAAAGGAACAAAACTGAGCATTGCTCTGCTATGCTGAGCCCACAAATTTGTCCCTAACAAACAGCTCCAAAATTAAATCTTACCAGGTCAGAGTGAGACATGTTAGTTCCTGTCCCATATTCTCCTGGAGTACTCAACTGGAAATATGCTCACCAAAGAATTATCCTCTCTCAAATTCACCAGTCTTCCCCTCCTGAAAGTAGCCCAAGTAATTACGCACTTAGTCTATTTCCTTCTTCTCGCTCTGAAGTCTAGATCTTGAATGAACCCTCCTAAATTTCTAACTTCTCAACTTTATACAACTTCTTTCCTCCACCATACTCTTAGACACAAAGAAACATGCTACTCATTCATTGGTTAGCATGATTTAAAACTTTTCTGATTGGCTGGGACCTACCCAGGCAGCACTCATTTTGTGAACTAGGCTACTGAACTCAACTTCAACTGCATCTGCACAATGTTATTAAACAGTTCCTCGGAACTTCTCCCCCAATTAGGGCAAGTTTTGCTTCTCATCCTGTCCCATCACCTTGGTTTACAAATACCCCCCACTTCCTACCCTTTGATCTAAGTCAACAACAGAATTAATTTGGAAGTGATTCATCCTTTTTGTTATAAAACTTTGGGAAGCACCGGATCTCTACTTCCAGATTCTCACAACATTTAACAGTTGTTTTGACTTACCCGTCCTGTGAATCAGCCAACTTCTCATTTCACTGAGAGAGCAAAGACCTTTTAGAATTTTTGCAACACTACGATATCTTTAGAAGAAAAACTATGACAGATCTAAATTTGGGACTGAAAGATATCCCAAATTAAGAAAAATAAGAAACCCATTGCTTATTGAGAAAGTCATAGTTTACCTAAGTTCACCGGAGGTGACACTGTTGATATTTTGTTCAGAGTACATCAGTTGTGGATAAATTGATAAGATAAGAATCCTTTTGTTTGTTGGCTACCAAAGGTCATTTAAGGTCACAATGATCAAATGCTGAAAAGCTTGTTAACATAAGAATATGGCAACAAGGGAAACTTGGATAGGTTTCATACTAAGTTTGTGCATGCATTATATGGTTAGCAAGAGTAACTTGCTGATCAATTTGTATCTCAGATGTCTGGGGTCAAACTCTGAAAACCTTGCACGTTAACAAAACATGTCAGGGTTAGAAACAGGAGTAAATGTTGTACATGGCATGCGGATGCCTTATGTTTAGAGGAAATTCCGACTTGGAGTCGGGGAGTCGGGAGTTTGGGTCCTGGCCGGGTTATACCGAAGACTTAAAAAATGGAACCTACTGAAATTGTGCTTGATGCTCAGCAGAATCAATAGAGTAGGGAAAGCAAGCCAGTGAGCCAAAACTGGAAAAAGGCCGTGGTCGGCTCGACTTGAACCAATTGGCTGGAAACTGGGCCGTAAAACCCCATCTAACTCAGACTAGCTAGAGAAAAATCTTCTTAATTTTTTGTGGAGTAATGGTCATTTGTGTTCACCATTGGTCAAAAGGCAGAGTTTCCCAATATTCAATATGAGCACAAACCTGTGCTAGTTCAAAATATTTCGATAGGTCAAACTCCGCTAATACAAGACGATTTTAAACGTGTCATGCATGTGGTGTTGAAACTTATTATAACACCACATGCATGAAACGCTTAAAAAGCGTTTTGTGATAGCAGGACAGTTGACCATTAACAACAAGTCTTGAATGCGACGTCCTGGCATTATTTATAAAAACCATGTAGTTTCGAAGCACCGTGTATTTTTCCATTCTGGTTCGGTTGTGTAATTAGGAACAGTAATTTTCGGTAAATATGTATAATATGAATTACATATTACCGTGTATGAATTACTATGTAAAGCAACCATAATCGACACGTAATGGCATTTCTTAGGAATTTATGACATGACCATGTATTAAATCTGCTAAAAAGGGCGTTAACCACATAATCATGGGGACAGAAATTCAGGAAATGTAAACATAAGGTGGAAAAACTTGTTAAGAGTCTGAAGATCAAAAGATACTTAGGCCAAATTGTACTTTCATGGTCTTTTTGACGAACGGGTAATGAGGAAAAGGTAATCAAATGTGCTGTCGTTTTAAACGGCGGTGAAATACGTAATAACGGATGTCTAAGGTAACATCAAAGCAATAATTTAAAGCATTGCGTATCACAGTTGAGTTAAACTATCTGCGCACTGACGGCACATTATCTGATTGACTTCATAATACCGTGACCAATTTAGCGTTCTGTATCAGCATTTTTTCAAATATTTCTCCCAAAATGGAAAAGCATCACAGTCAGCGAAACGTTTTTCAAAAAATAAGCGGACGGACGGGAGGATACACTGGTGAAGTTCCCAATAGTGCGCCATCTGTCCTGCCCCGACAGCCGAACAGGGGTGGCACCAGCGGGGGGCAGGCCCCAGTCGGGGAACCCTGGCCGCCCGTCGGGGAAGGTCGACGGTTTCGTCGAAGTGGCCTAAAAATAATTAAAAAAATAGCTCTGCTATCCCTCATCCCATCTGCAATCCTCAAGTTCATGTCCCAATCGGGGAAGACTGCCCTCCCCATATACTGTTCAGAAAATTCAATTTCGCCGGGGAGCTTTTATCTACATGCCCACGATAAACTGATAAACTAATAAAAGATGCGGGTCTGATAAACTTCAGTCACCCGGACGATCTTCTTGATTTTGCTTACTAGAAGACCACATTCTTAAAGGAAAACTCACAGTTCCGTTTTTTTCTTACAAAAACAGACGAGAGGTTTTTCATGTACATGCAGTGCCCACTGGTCTGCCACCTGGCCTGCCCCAACAGTCGAATTCTAGCAACGGTAATGAAAATCGATCAGGCGGTTTACGTTACACATAATCAGATAATGAGAAACAGTTGTGTGAGAATGTCTCTCAATACAGCAATAAGTCTGACTGAAAAACCATTTGAAGCCACCTTGTAACGTGACATATTTTCAAATACTTCTGGAAGTAAAATCATTTATAGTCTGGAGTTTGGGCAGTCATGTAGAAGATCCCATCGATATAGGGGACCTTGCAATTGAATACAACGAAGATTCTTAATAGAGTCAAAAACACTTAGTATGTTTTCAATTCCGTTGCATAGCATCCACCCCGAACAGAGGCAAGACCATTACATCTAATTGTATCAGTACCTTTCAGCTGGTATAATTTTCTGATCACCTATAGCAATTTTGGTTTTTTTTTTCTATTGAAGTTAAACGTTCATTTCGAAGGAAATCTCAAAATAAAGATCGCTTCATTTCTAGTTACAAGTCTGGGAAATGCCATTTCCGGCTGCATGAGGGGTTAGATTTTTTAACAATTTTCTGTCAGCTCCGCGCCAACTGATGGTGGCACTCCACTTAGACAGTGTTTTGGTCGAACAGTTTACTTAACAGAACAATGCATGGCTGCAAATTATTCTACGTTTTGGGCAATATTATGAAGTGAAAATTTTATAGAGAAAGAAAGCTCAAAAAAATGAAAATCTTGATTTTAGTCACCAGCCCGGGAAATACTTTTTCCTACTGTCTAGGGTTTTTCAATTTGTCAAAATTTCTGTGCTCTGCACTTTGAGGAAGGGGAAAAACTTTTCGGGCAAACTTCTAGTCTCGTGTTGAAGCTTTAGTATGTAGGCCTAAACGCGTAACCCGAAAAGATTTTCAACTGTCGCGTATATAACATTTTTTATTTTGCCCATATGAAGAACAGATTCTTAAATGAACACCCCAACTTTTTCATGGTTCTTATAGAAGCCAAATTTCTTTAAAAAATTTTAAATTTTGTCTTCAAAATAAACTTTAGACTTTTAAGCATTTGTTGAAAAGAAAGCTAAAGATTTCGCGCGCTACGCGCGTCCCAAAATTTGCTAAGTCACGTCCTACCGGGACTCACTCAAAGCCTTTGTCGCGGCCATGAAATGCTGGCCCTCCTGCCGAGGAAATCCTGGCGCCACCCCTGCAGCCGAATTCGGGCATCAGTAATGAAAATTGGGTACCGTACCGTATTTTTTTTTCAATCATGACCATTTTATCCAATGGTACTGGTACATTTTATCTCCCCAGGCTCTCCCCCTCTCTCTTTCTCTCTCTCTCTTTTATTTGTCTTTTTTTTTTGGCCGGGGGTATTATTGCACACGAAAACTCAAAATGACATTTCAAGATACAATCCTGGTAAATGCCATTTTCGGCTGTCTGAGGGATCCGAATTTTAAAAGTCTTTCTGCGCACTGGTACGCTGGATGGTGACGCTCCGCTTAGATAGTCATTTGGACGGAATTGCATTTAACGGGCAAAACCTCTTCCGTACCCAACCCCAAACTGAAATGCTCCGTACGTTAATGCCTCTGAAGCTGTCACATTGTAATAGGTGTCGCATCTTCTCATAGTGTTTCGGGTCGAAAAAAGTTACTAAGCAAAACATTGCAGGCTTGCACATACCTCCAAATCAATCAATACCAAATGTATTTAACAAAGGACTTACTGTCCTCTCCTACCAGGTTGACAAATCAATCCTAACAGAGTGTTGGGACTTTATACAGAGGTCCCCCCCCCCCCCAAAAAAAAGTATCACCTTTTGAAGATGCACAGAAATAGAGGTTTGCCTATTGGTGGTTTTGAGTTCCATATTAAACCATTAATTTGAATTCAAAATAGTCATTGTGATTGCCTACCAATGTGAGTCAGTGGAATCCACAATCAACTTGGAACTTGCATATTGCTGGAATTGTGAAGAACGAAACAGCAGCTTGTCCAAGACTTTTAGACCCGAATGAAAGCCACCACTGCTAGACAGATCGAAATGACAATAGAAATCAAAGGTACAATGGAGACACCGAGAAGTTCACACACTCTATGTGAGTAATGAAGAAGGGTCTGACATGACAGTCTTGAATGACATTAGCAGATATGAAGTCACAGCTAGGTTGCCCCAGTCCCAGTCAGTGACGTATCCAGGATTTAGTAGCAAAGGGCACAGAATTCACAAGTTCTTTTCATGTGGGCACAATTACTGAATTTCTCCTATCTATAGGACGTATACACATACATTCTAAAAATGTTGGTGGTTACGACTTTGCATGCCCCCACAGCTACGTGACTGGTCCCACCGTGCGCAGGAGTTGTGTTACATGTGTACACCTAGGATTGAAAGAACATGGGATGTATGAAAACTTAATCTTCAGTAAACGGAAAGATATCCTGATCGAAAGTCCTTGATTTCGATTTTTAATTTGCCTTTTCAACCCTAGGTGTTTTCTCACACAAATTGAACTGCCTTGCTTTATCAAGGAAATAAGCGATGAGTACGAATGAACAATCGTTGTCAGTACAATAACTGCCTGTCAAGATCTTAAGTGACCGCTGTTGCATTGTCCAAACCAGGGAGTTGCGACTCCCTGTCCAAACAAACTTAGTAATGCTCACATTACAGGTGAGATTACGGAGGATGCACTGCACCCTGTCAATCACTATTTCAAAAATAACGCTTGTAAACGAGTAGAGAAATAAGAAAGGAAGCGAGACCAAAGCAATTAAAGTGTACCTCAAGTCAACAAATTCAAAAATATGTTTTAAGGAAAATACAAAATGAATTCTAACAGTCTAACTGCCATCTTCATAGGATTCTTCCTAAGATTTCCTGAGTTTCAAAATTTTCTGTACTCTAGGCGCCAACAGATGGTGGCGCTCCGTTTGGTCTTTCGGACAGAAATAGATATTTCAGACAGAGAATCAGTGTACGTCCCCATTACCCGCTTTCTTTTAGGCCGCTGTCACACTTGATCTCAAGCAGGGGATCAGATCCGGATCTGATCCACCCCTCGAGATCAACTTTGTAGTGTGAAAGCTCTCGCACTCAGGATCAGATCCGGAGGCTTTGATCCACCCACCGGGGCAGATCAGATCTCGCGCGGGGGATCAAAAAACCGTGTGTGAAAGCTCGGAGGATCAAGGTGACCCGAGATCAACATGACCTATGACGTACAGTGTATATTCTCGACGTTGTTTACACTTTCAGACAACTACGAGGATAAGGCGGGTTTATTGCGTCACTTCCTGTTTGTTGGTCGCTTGATCGGGGCTTGATTCACCGCGGGGGATCAAGTGTGAAAGCAAAACCTTTGATCTCGAGGGGAGAATCTGATCCGGATCTGATCCCCCCTCGAGATCAGCTCTCAAGTGTGAAAGCGGTCTGAGTTCATCCCCTCGCCCTCCCCCTTTTTTGAAATGTTTGGATCCGCGCCTGATGAGTGAGTCATTTTCTGAATTATGGTACTCTTAATGATTGCCTAAATATATAGTAATTGGTAATGGTCATCAGTCATTTTCCGAATTAAATAATTCTAATATCTTTTTTATTATGTAAGACTGTGAGAGCCGAATGAAACTGGACCGAAAGGAATAAAAATAACCATAATGATTTTCAAAGCAAACATCACTCTAACAGTCTAAGAACCGTGTGGAGCTTAAACTACGATATAATCAAACTCATCTGGAGAAGCAGAAACCCAAGTTGTAACAGATTTAAATCTTTCAGAAAAAACGGTATGGAGCGTCGGGCAATTATATAAAAGTATTTTGCAATTTTGATGTTATTAAAATATTATATATTCTATGTAGAAGTCACCTTATCAGAATATGTATGTAAGAAGCAGAGAAATATACTTATGGATGATCACTTTCGAAGGTAATAGTGGATTAAGGATAATGGTGCATATGTGTAATATGTTCATGTTTTAGTTATTTCATGGGAGGATGTACAGAACTGTCAAGCCACATTCATACGTTCCCTTCTATTTTTAGATAACCGGTTATATGCTACAATTTAAAGCGAGGATTGTTTAATAGTTTAATTTTCCGTTCTTTTAAAGACGTTTTCAAAACAGCATAATTAACTTTTTACAGTTTCCGAATCTTAAGGTTTGTTTTCATGGAAGGGGGGGATATACTGTACAGTATCTCCCCGTCTAGTTTCATGTGGGGATATACCCCCCCCCCCCATACCACCAGGATCGCCGCCCTGATATGTACAAGGTCTGTTTCAACTGGTCTTTTGAAATCATGTTATTCTCTACTGCCACACATAACAGACATAATTAATCATTTTAATCACCCGGGATTGTCCCCACATCGTTGAAAAGGGCTTAAGTCAACCCTCTTGTGAAAAAACGAGGCTTAGCCAGAATGACTTTAAAAATTAAAGATCAATATCAAACCTCAAATTTATTTTTTTTAGAGGGAGCTGTTGCAAGTCAGTTTAATGAATGACTTTCGCAGAGTGGTCTATATATGCCCCTGCCCTATGCAGTCGGCATATCGTATTCTATATCGTTAATTCTTTTTTGTGTTTTCTGTTTCGACTTTCTGTGTAACTATAGTGTACCGTACTTTGCATTTCGTTTTATTCTTTTCTTTGTACACCGCTTTGAATGTACTTGAAAGCGCTTTACAAATAGCATTATTATTAATGTTATTATTATTAATCCTCATATCTTAATTGGAACATAGACCACGTTTCTTCATGAAATCTGAAATGCATTGATTAATACCAAATAGCAAATAGCATCTCCCATATTTATAGTGTGTGGTACAGTCCCTTGAGATTTGTCCAGGTGATACACTATGGATAGGCGCTACAAATTTCATCTTAAATTTGTTACAGGTTAACTTTGATGTTTAATTAGACAACTGCTTTCATTTAGCGTCAGATCAAACTAGTAATAATCTAATAAGATGAAAATTTCATCATATTATTCGTAAATGTGATAGGAAGAATTGAAGTTTTAGGGAATGGAACGCGGGGGATAACATAAAATCATAATGACTATTGCTTCCAGAAAACCGTTATAGACGGAAACTGAGTACATTACACACGTCCGGGATATTACAACTTAACTTGAGCGAAAACTCCACTATTGAGAGGAAATGATTACATCCATCAATTTTTCTCAGATATGATGAAACACTTCTACAGGACCTAGTATAGTAATTAATTATCAACTAATTAATTTAAGTAGGTGATCATTGATGTCAGACCGCAGATGGTTCGGTAGACTTTGAGACGTTAAGCCTATTTTCACTCCTTGGAAAAATGTACCAGTAAATTTTTACACCAAGTAATTCGTTCCGTAATGGCTGTTTACAGCCATTTCAAAACTTCTTCTGTTTTAAGACCTTCCAAACACCTGAACACGAGCAGAAAAGAAGAACTGAACGAACGATAAACCCGCACGCTTCGGTCAGATAAAAGACAAACTGACGGTAAACTTCGCGTTTACTTTGCAAGTCCGGTAAGTTCTAATTAAAGACACAGTATCGTGGCGCGAAACGGGGGCGACATTTGGACAGCCTTCAAAAAAATTGTTATCCCACCCAAAATCCCGGATGTAGCCCATAGACACCGTATGATAACAGTTCATACGATTGCGTGGGATAGCGTACTGCTACATCTGCTTGTTTGTGTGAGCGTTAACAGGCGTAGTATCTGTGTTAATTTGTATTAGCAGCTAGGGATTGTTTGCCTGATACAAGTGAGTACCTTGCTCGGTGACAACAGAGAGACCCTTGGGAATTTTCCCAATATCTTGGGAATTTTAAACCGTCTCGATCATTCTTTTCCTTCCCACTTTGAAAAAAGAAATATTGTGTGATTGTTTCTTTTTACTACTTTTTTAAGTCACTTATTAATTAGTTATGAAATTTGTGAATAAGTTCTAATAAGAATGCCAAGGTGGCTAATTTGTATTAAATTTCCGGCTTAATTGTTTTGTGTTTTAATCATCAGTTTGACTGCGATGCTCTTATAGGCTATCATTACTGTAGTTCAACGTTGAGAGGCTATACGTTGTTATTCGAGACGTGATCTTGGGAATTTCTAAAAGACGAACTGGCCTAGGAAACCTGCATTGAACTTGAGAGATTGGTCGAAGCGAAGGGGCTAGTCTTAGTCTTACGACAGCAAAATGTCTTCCTGTTCAGAACTTCAGAAAGAAAAAATCGAAGGACAGCGTTTGCACACGTTGTCACGAGAAGGAGAAATCAAACGAGAAAAATACAGTAGCAAACGAAAGACGGAGTTCCCTTTCTCATTCTCACGCGGAATAGGCCCTACCTAACGTTAGCCTAGATCGCCGCAGAAAAAGCAGGTTGATTGGTTGGGGAATAACAAGTCTCTTGTTTATAACGGCGATTTTGCGAAACATCATCTCACAGATCATGCTCAAAGGTAAGTGAAATGTGTTTGTTCAGTTACTGATAGTAAAAAGTAAACAGGATTCCCGTCTCGTTAGTGATCCACATACCCATCCCACACGCGTGTTTAGCTTATGTACAGTACAGAGTATGCATAGGCCTAACGTTAGGACAATTTTATTAGTAGCTATATGCCTAGTAAAGCTTTTGACGAGCTAGCACAGGTTACAGCAGAAGTGATCAGCACTACATTTACCACTTCATCAAAATCTTAACCCCAGAATAAGACGCACTACTCTTGAAAAATGTGACTAGCCTATGTCCTCAGTTTGCTCATATACATGCCCCAAATAGTTTACACTTATGATCTCTCAGAGGGCCTGGCGCGGAGTTTGCACTTTCCCCAATATTGTCTTCTCAAAACTTTCTCATCAAGCATAGACCTACAATATGCTATCACTTAGATAATCCTAGGTGTTTCATTAGCCTACAGTCCACTTGACAATGAGTAAGTGCTCAGCTTTGCTGGATCAGTAATTTGCCAAAGAGACTTGATGAGAACAACAGTTCTGTACTAAGCCTGAGCATATTGGATTTACTGTATAATATAAATGAAGATTATCTGGTGCAATCAGGTGAGCAGGATCAAGGCGCCATTATCCAGTAATTGATTTCTGTAACTTTGCTTATGCTTGAGTGACATCCAGCTGCATTGATACTAGTTATATGAATTGCAAAAAAGGAAATGAAGGCTTTGATAAGCATTCATATATCATTCATGTGTGAATGCATTCCAACACATTAAAAAACTAATGAATGCATTCAAACAGTAACTGAAGGTTTGGTAGACTTCAAAGGAAATTATGAAGGCTTATTTTGAATGCAAGGAAGACTTCGTTTGAGGAAGAAAATAAGCATTCCAACTCACTGACACTCCTTTGAATGCTAAATGATACATTCAGAAGGCATAATGAATGCTTATTGAAAGCATTCAATAAGGGTGATGAGGGTCCCCATCCAAATGCCAGTAGTGGTTTGCCAGGTATGTGGTAAAAAAGAGTTGTAAGGCAACTGCCTTCCTAATGTAAGGTAAGGCCCCATATATAGGCCTAGGCTTTCAAGTACGTACATCATAAATTTCCCCCCATGTGTGGAACAATGCTATAGTATAGAAAGTTAACTACAGTAGGCCTTCATCAGTGGCCTAAGAAAACCTGGATCTGCAGATTTTGGGCTCAGTCGCAGATCAAGGATTTTGAGAAAGAGGGGATATTACACAACGTCAACAAACCATACACCGGGGCATTGGGGGTCACCTCCAATAAAAATTTGAATTCTGCTTATATGCTCATATATACAATTTGGCATAAATAATTACCAAATATTCAACAATTGGTTGTACCTGTATGCAATTGAAAACTGATGCTGATCTCCTTCCCCTCAATCACCACCACCCCACAACCCCCTCCTCACAAGGGAAATAAGAAATCTGCATTCTAAATTCAGTTCAAGCCAAAGTACTGTTGGCCTACTACCAGTAACCAGTTGGGCTACAGGAATCAATTTTCATGGCTGTCAGAATATCTGGGACAACAAAAATTCCATACGGACAACCAGGTTGGTTGTCCCATGGACAACCATTTTCCTCTCGGACTGAAAAAGTATACTGCTGATTGATAAATTCTTTCACCTTTTTCCATAATAGTTTCATAACCATATTTCAGACTTGGAGTGTTCCTGTCTCTCAAACATCACATCTTTTTATTCTTCAAGACCAATAATACATGAACATGCTAGGAAAAGCCCCTTAGCTACTTTTCAAATTTGGTACCTGTCATAGCAGGCACATGGCAGGAAAGATGGATTAAGAAAATTTCAATGCAGTATTGTGTTTGCATTGATCTATAAAGCTACATAGGAAATGTCCAGTGACCAGCACAACAGAGGCATTGTGATTGTATTCTTTTATGACACTGAACACAAACGCAGAGATAGCTCTCAGGATTTATCTTTTTTCTGCTTGGGTAATTCAAATTTTTCAAATGAGCTAAGGGGAGTTTCCTCTCATGAACATCAAGGGCAGATCCAGCCCCTAGCTGAAGAAGGGGCAGTTTGAAAGAGGGGGCGCCAACATTATACAGGGGCCGCATACTCTTGAATTTGACCAACCTCATTTCTCAGACCAACTCCCATTGCCGCAGTTATATATAGCTATACGGTTCGAAATTCTGGGGACCTTTTTTTTTTTTTTTTTTAACTCTTCAGGCAGTTTTTACTTTACTTTCAGGATGCAGGGGCGCATTTTTCTTGTATTGAGGGCCGCCAGACTGGTCATAGGGGGGCAGTTGACCCTAGTTGCCCCCCCTGGATCTGCCCTTGATGAACATAATTATAGCCTTCTGTTTTGTAATTAAGTGAAAAATATTTTGGACAACCAAATTTCCTTCTGAACCAAAATGAGTGAAATGGTTGCCCCAAGACAACACTAAATGTTTTAAAAATGGAGGCCTGGGCTATGAGGGGTACTGTAAGGTAGGCTAAGCATAGTATAGCTGCTGTACCTGTACATACAGTATTAAAAGTTGTTTTCCCCAAGATCTAGGCAGGAATGGCATATAAATGCTATTTCTGGGTTAAGTTTCCAACCAAGTAGTTCAAGTCAAGCTAGTCTTGACCTTTTTTTCTGTTTTGGTTCACAGGCTTGTTTTCCCTACTCCATTGCTTTTGCAAGCACAATGGCAGTAGCTCCATTTTTAAAGTCTTCAGTGAGACCGGGCTGGGAATCTGTACGTTGAGTGTACATGAAATGCCAAATGCAATAAAAATTAGTGCCCGAGCAAAATTTATGTCCTCGGTTATTGACAGTGGCATTACTAAACTTTTTCATTGGGAGAGGGAAAGTGCTGAAGTGGTGGGCCAAAGAAAATGCTCCTACTGTATATCGAGTGCCACTATTGACCAGCACATTGCATACAGAGAACACTTTGCCTGAAATGTGTTTCAGATTGCATAAAATGGTACTTCCCAGCTGTTGTTTTTACTACTAAAAAGTGCTGCTTTCAAGAGGTGTTTGTGAAGTTCTTACACATTTTGCCCAATATACTTTTTACAAAAGGGGGTATACAAGAGCCACTGCTGATGCCACTGGTAATCGGTATAGGTTGATTTAAAATTCCTTTAGACAGAATAGATTGCAATCCCCCTTGTCCCTTTCTGTTTTAATGGGGCCTATTGTTCATATCATCATCAATCATCATTATTATGACTCTTATAACAACCAATTTTGACACCACCCCTTAATCATTGAGGGACATGTGATTTGAAATCATGGAAGTCTTATATGCACTCTTCCCTAAGATGAAATACTCTTTCATTGCAAATAGTCTTGATTTACTTTTCAGGTGTTCTTCAAAGTACTGTACATGCAGTGGGCCACACAGACAGAGCCAAGTGAATGACCATTGCAACCTCACCTCAGTTGCTAGCTGTTACACCCATAGGTGAGTGAAAATAACTGCAGGATGTATTAAAACAATTAGTCTTTCAATTTCCAAAAGCATGTTTTCTGAGCTAACTTCCAGGTAGTACTTCCATGGTTCACAACACTATAGCACAGAACAGTCTACCTTGTGCTGTTCAGAATTGGTCGTAACGTTTTCGTGGCTTTAATTAGCACCATGAATGGTGGCTCTATGTTGGGGCAAGAGGGGGCATTTGCCCTCCATAGATTTTGTCCTTGGCCCTCCTCAATCCCCCTCCCCCTGCCCAAATGTTAGCTGGTCAGAAAGGAGTTGGGTTTGGGTTTACTGAAAAGAATTTAAATAACATACCTCTCCAGAGACTACATTTTTCATTCAGAGATACAGTATGCTAAAACCTGAGAGCTTCCAGGGGCGAAGCCTGTTTGATCCTGCCTACTGTAAGAGGTGACTAAAGGGAAAACTAACTTGTACTTGAATTGTACTTGAACTGTACTTGAAAGTAAATTTAAACTTTGAACTTTTTATTGAGTTGACTGACACAATACTGTACATGACATGTTCATGTTGGGTATAGTTAAATCTCATCTTTGCTATCTAGAAACTTTATATCTATATTTACTAAAATATTGCACAGTTTATGAGCATTGTTAGGCCTTTATCCAATATCTTGTTTGATAATGATGCAGATCGAGTTGCAGTATCAATTAATTGTCCACAAAGCCTGAGTGAATATTATTTTCTCCCAATTGCACAATATACCCACTATGGTAATGTTTTGACATTGCCAACATTTTCAGAATTATAATTGTAATGTGCTTGATTAGTTTACCTTTACAAATTGGGCTAGTTGCTCTATTGATATGATGTGCTCCCTTCCTTGAAGACAAGAGCATTCACCCCAGTATACAGTACAGAAGTGTACAGTAGTTAGACTGCCCTGTTTCATGATTGGCTATAGATTCAAGTGACAATATTCTTTCCTGAAATGTGCAATTTACTTAATTGCTTGGTTTGCCTGAATATCCAATATTATGGAATGAGAAGAAAATTGTGAGATACCTCCTTAAAAACAAGCCTTGCCCTATTATCAAGTTTACAGTAGTTAGAAGTGTGGTTATAATAATTGAAAATCATCCATACAGTTCATCCTGTGCTGCAAACTTGCATCACCAGCTGTAAATATGATATTCCATTGAATTGCAGCATTGACATCTACTCCTGTCAAGGGCCACTATGACAGTATATTAGAGCCAGTTTGTCCCTCATCAGCAACTACAGGTAATTATGGAAGCCAAACACAGGGAGGATTGCAAATGGCTGTTCAACTTAAAACCAATAGTTATTGCCCAAGACTAGCTGCACTTTCATTGAGTTCAGACAAACATCATACATGTCCTATACGCACGATTCCCTTATACAACATGTATTACACAGACGGTGTGTTTGGTCTAACGGTACTACGGTAGAGCATCCACCTCTCACGCAGAAGGCTCACTTCCCAGGTCGAGTCATACCAAAGACTCTAAAAAAGGAACCTACTGCCATTTTGCATGATCGCTGCTCTGTATAAGCAGTGGGGTAGGGAAAACAAGCCAGTGAGCCACAACTGGAAAAAAGGCAGTGGCCGGTTCGACTTGAACCAATAGGTTGGAAACTGGGCCGTAAAACTCCATCTAACTACAACATGTATTACAGCCAGGGCTGGAAAAAATATTTATTTTCCAGGAAGGGAGTTGCATTATTTCCCAGGAAGAGAGTAAAAGTTTCCACAATTCTCCCTGCATTTTCATGAAAAGGGAAATTTTCCTCCAGATGTCCAAATTTTCTGGGAAGGAGCTTCTCAGCTTCACAACTCTTTTCACCCATGATTATAGCATTGTAGTACGTGCTGTAATAAGTCACAACATCCGGCATGGTGCCATGCAGTCTCTTTCCAAGGGAATGATGAAATCCTTCATAATACTGTAGGCACAAGCAACCCAAATCTGTGGCCAAAACCCAGAGATTTGTCTGGGAATTATTTTGAATAAAATGTTATGAAAGAAAAATTGAAAATTTGGATTTTAAATTCAATGTTGATTTGGGTTTGAATATTAAATTTCAAGTTTTGTGATTTTTAAAGGACAATTGCATTTCCTTCAAGAATTAGAAGGAAGTACACAATTGGAATGTTACTTGTCACTTTCTGGACAATAAATAGCATACCCATCTATGCTCCCTTGAAAAGAATGGAAAATGTTTCCTAAAATGTTTCCCATATACAGCGGGGACCATCCATCATAACTGGGAGATGAATCCCCTGTCCCACCTCACTCCCCTTAGCACCTCTCTGGCACTCCTGGTTTACTGAACACTTATGGCAAAATAAATTGCCAAAACACAAAGGGTCATTCAAGATTTAAGCATGGAGTTGTTTTGCCCTCTACCTAAACAAAAAGGGATGGGGGTATTGGATGACAGTCTTCCCATGTCTTTCTGCAATGGAAGTGTGATGTCTTTGTCACAGTGTGGGAGGGGTGCTATACTTACTGTAATTGTTCATAAATTTCTAAAGCTTTGACTATTTTAATGACAGTAAGCATTTCTTCTGGAGTACAGTACTGTAGCTTGACTGTCAGATATATGCATCTCTCTTCTACTCACAGTAGTTGTATTTCCTTTTATTTTTTAACCTAGCTAGGCTACTCTCATCATTTCAAAATGGATTTATGAAGTCAGAAGTCCTATGTTTTTTATTATTACTTATTTTATCTATTATTCCAACAATATATACTACCCAATCTGTTTCTTTGGGTGTTAATTCTGAAAATGCAAGTTTTTCTAGTGATAACTGATTGACCACTTTCAAATGCAGTCACATGCTTGCAAAACATATATACCTGCTTTCCAACGTGCTTTTGAAATGTCGGATATTAACATCAAAAAGCTGACCAGGAAAGAAAAAAATCCTTTGTTAAACAGAATTTGTTTTGTAATTTTTTAATGTGCTGTATAGGCTCAGTCCTGGCAGATCTGCAATCACTGGGTCTTCCCATTTTAACCATACTACTCCAAGGTACATGACTGCTGTTGTCATTTTTCCACATTGAAAGGCAAAAACAGTCATCCCAAACTTACTGTATTTCGAAGCAAAGGCTAAAGCTGATAATTTTCTTTTCACTTTTCTTAATTTCTTAAAAGTATCTTTAATAATTTTTTAGGACTTCAATATTACATATTCTAGGAAAACCAAGCAGTGACTCCCCAAAAAATGGCACATGACCGTGAAGAGCCAATCATGAAACAGGAGAGTCTACTACACTACTTCAAGTTGGGGAGACTGCTCTTGCCCTTTAAGCTTTTCATTAATCATGCTTTGATATCAAAGGGCAGAAAAGAGGATCTGAGATTTCCCTAGATTGAAACAGTATCATGAAACTGCATGGTAGGAACATTCACCATTTGCATTTGGCATGAACACATCCATCAAAATACCTTTACCCAAGTTGCAAATTTTTTGCCATTTGTCAGTTTGTTAGTTTTTTTCTTCATTCATTTATCTTCAAAATATGATATAAAGGATAAAATGTAGTTTTCAAACTTTGCTAATTGCTCCATTATTATTGCCTGCTTGGACAAGAGGTGACTTGAAGTACAGGTCTAAGTGCAGTACAATCTATTTTGTCAACAGTTCAGTTGAAGATTTCCTGGATTGCCACAATGAAAATGACACTGATGAGGCAGAGGCAGACAATATAATGTGGGAGGAAGCAGTCAAGTCTAAACATGAAAGTAGACTATCTAGGTAAATTCACTATGCATTTGTTTCAGTTTCTTTGAAAAGAGAATCCTTGTACCTGATGGAAAAATA
Source organism: Holothuria scabra (assembly GCA_037179385.1). Taxonomy (NCBI): domain Eukaryota; kingdom Metazoa; phylum Echinodermata; class Holothuroidea; order Aspidochirotida; family Holothuriidae; genus Holothuria; species Holothuria scabra. Next base: position 21,756,932 of record CM074193.1, read on the forward strand.
TCAAGTTTTTGTTATATCTTTTGAATTTCCATTTTGATCTGGATTCTGCTCACAATATTTCTGGAATGGTAGTATTGCCTATCCCCAGTTCCAAGACCCACTGACAGTAATACCAACCTCACCTCTGAAGCTCTGGCCTTGTCCAGTTAATCAAGTTTTGGCACCACAAGTTTGAAAGAAATCTTTTATGAGTTGCTCTCTCTTCAAGAAAGTGAGAAATATGAGAACAATTTCATCTTTTTGGAATTTGTGACAAGGAGAATAAAGAAAAAAAAATTATAAGTGTTTTTCATACATTTCTAGTTCCAGCTGAGCCTGCTTATTACATTTAATTTGAAGAAGTACCAATGCAGATTACTAAGCAATCCAGAAAAATTTCAAGTAAGCAAGGAAACAAAACTCAGACAGAGCAAAAATATTTCTGTGGGCATTTCATATATTATTCTGTTTTTTTTTTGGCACAGGAGGACCAGCCCAAGGATCCACCCAAAGTTGTCAAGTTCACCTCTGCATATGCTAGTCATGTACAGTGTCACGTTCAACTGGACTGAAGATTCAAAATCTCAGCTACAATTGGGGTGTAAAAGGCACCTGGTTGATACTTCCCAACCAGGATGGATTTATGCATGATTTTGAGTAACCTGGCAGAACCCAGAAAACCACATCAATACTGGAAAGATTGCTTGCCTTGCTTGCCATTTAATGGTTTACATCACAAAAGCAATTTTTATTGGCCAAATGTGTTTTGTGTATGAAGTTTTGTGAATAGGAAGATGGTGTGATACCTGAACAGTATTGCCAACCAGCTTGTAACTGTATTGAAGCCTTTCATTTATATGTTATAACATCAGCTATACCTGAAACTTTAGGTCTGAATTTTATTCCAGCTACTAAAAAGCATGAAAGAAATAATGGGACTATCATATCATGCACAATAAAGACAACAAGAATATAGGAACAATTTTTGGTGCACTCAGTGGAGCATGTGTCTTTTGTAAGCTTCAAATGAATCATAAGTTGAAGCAGGGTTCCTACATTTCTGGAAACTAAATTTTCACTTTTCCAGGACCAAATATTAAAAGAATTTGCAGAACTTTTTTTTTTTTTTTTTTTTTTATGGGGGGGGGGGGGGGGAGCTGTTACATCAAATTATGAAAATTTGTGAAAATTTCCATGAATTTTTCATGACTTGGTTAACACAACTTTTTGAATTGGAAAACTTTACCAGGCCCTGGAAAATATTTTTTCAAATTTCATGACTTTTTAGGTTTTCAATGATGGCAGGAACCCTTCTAAAGGTGTTTAAGTCATTTGTTTAATAGAGACATTGGTATGCCAAAGGAAGTGGAAGTTTGAAACTGCATGTTCAGGATATTCAGATTGATAATTATAGATTATTTATTTGTAGTAACTGTACTGTGTAAGAAATAGCCATGCATCATCCTGATCTGTGATATCAAATTCAAGAATGCAGAGTGGCTCATATTCCGACAGAGAGTGCAGTCTGATTCAACAGGGTTTTGTGTGCTCACTTTGATGATATACCCTTCAAACAGTAGACCAGGATTGTGTCTGCGCAATGAAAAGTTTTAAACAGCTGTGGGTGGGTAGAATTAAAAAGGTTGGGAGAATGTATGAAATAGTGAGAGGACTTGGCCTAGCTTGAATATTCTACCTCCAGAAGTAGACCCTAATTCACATTTAAAAGATATCCTGTAAAAAAATGTTTCAAATAAATTTATGTTTAATACGGTGAAGTAGAATTTTGTGATAAAATTATTAAATCAATTCTTCAGATGCTCAAAATATATGCAATTAAAGTTTTCAGATTTTTAATTCAATTTTTGTGAACTTGGAGCAAGCTTGTGTTACATATCCTACACTTGCACTGATCAAATGTGTTTTCTTAAACTTCTTGTGCAAATGATCGAAATATTTCTTTTCTTAGATTTGAATATGCCATGAGCAAGGGTGCCAGTGGAAAAACCAGCAAAATGGGAAGCTCCTTGCCAAGAATTGTTGAAAATTTGGAAGAATATTTTTTTTATAGACGAACATTTAATTTCCAGTGTAAATTTTATTTGTGCTAAAAATACACATTTCCTAGCTATCATCATGTTTGGAGCCCTCGCCATGGTTAGTGGGACACAGAAATTTTCCAATCTTGAAATTTTCTATGAATGGGTTAAACCAAATCCCTGTGTTTCATTTTGAATAAGAGCAATTGTAAAATCAGGACTTGATACTGTAAGCATTGCCCATCTGTGCTGAAACATTGATATCACTCCTTGAACAGTACTTCCTTCAGGTTCAGTACTTCATGACGTGCTTTGGGTCTGTGTTGCCACATTCATGTACCTTATGCCAACATCCCAAGGACCAAATATGACTTGAATAAAACTTTTGATTACATTTACTTCAAGCATTTAGCAATCCATGAGAACTCTTTTATCAGCTCTCTTCCACTAATTTCGTTTAATCCTACACCTGATCAACAAGCTTGTTTATATGTGATATTGTGCAGTACTTTATGTGCCCCCACCTGAGTGCCATTTAGAAACCAGCCTGGTAGTAAATGGTGCATGCTGGTGCATGCATGGTGCCTCTTAAATTAGAGACTGTGGCACTGCTTCGATGGGTCTCATATATGTCCTAGCATCCATCATTGTTTGCTCTTAGTTATGGAGGGATGATGCAGAATTAAGTTGTTGTCATAAGCAGGAGAAAATATATTTGTGCAAATTGCATGCATACAGTATGTGCACTTGCTTACTGTACAAACAGCACTGCTACACTTGAAGGGAATGTACTGAGCATATCCACAAAGATAGTTAGGAATATATAGCACTTTATATACATGAAGATCAGTACCAATTGGTTAAATTTTGATATGAATTGAAACAATTACTCCACTCTTATTGATCAATGTTTTTGGGGTACTGGTAGTTGTGTACTCAATCAATGGCATAAAAAGCCTTCTAGATGCATGGGGAAGCTAGACAGCAAGGGGGTACCCAAATTCATTTTTCTAAAAGCCTCTAGCTCCAATATTCATGGGTGGGGGTGGGGGGTGGGGGTATGGGATAGGAATGAAACCTTGCACACACAAGCTCTGAGGTGTTTGAATTCTCCATGGACCCCTGTGCATTGTCCACCCAGGTCCACCCTACTGCTACGTAGAAGTCCCCAATAAGAATGAAGTTGTATGTAATTGTAGACTTTTGAAACTCAATTCAGCTTTGCTGAACTTCTACTGCAAAGGTGCACTAGGCTGGTGTTCTTGTTCAAATCGGAGAAGGTACTAGCGTGTGTAGAACACAGCTTTTAAAATAGGGCTTCATTGTGATCCTTTTTGAAGTCTGAAAACTATGTAAAAACTTGCTGCCCTTCAGAAAAAAGTGGAATGTGATCTATTGAAAGTTTGACCATACATTTTCTATGGATGGATTTGTAAATTTCAAAAAGGAGGTGGACTAGTTCTTGTCAGCCTTTCAACCTGCAGGACAGTGTGCATGGTAAGTATCACCTCCTCCTTTCTCCCCCTCCTCCTCTCCTCCCCCCCCCCCCCATTTTGGTCCAGAATGCTAATAAAATACGCTAGGTGCATGCTAGATTCTATATGAGAATGAACAGCTCATTAATTGCAAACTCAAAATCATCAAAACAGCCACTGTTATTCTCATTCAAAAGAAATGGTAGGTAGGCTATACATCTGTGCTACAGGTCCTTGCTCCAGTGAATGCAATTTACAACACTACCATAACTGCTGTAAACCACTGGAAATAGATTCCTCTACATCCTGTAAATACCCCATCATTTTTCTGATCTACCTCTGTAAGTGAATAGCCTGACCCAACTAGTCTTCAAGACATATGTAAAGGTATAGGAAATATGTAATTCACTCATATCTCATAGTAATATTAAATGATTTTTGACAAAATTATAATAATTACTGGAACTCCTAAAAAGTCAATTGACAGAAATATTACATAAAAGAAAAGATGAAAATCAGGTAGAGTACCATATTCTTACTGGAATCTTGTACCAGCTGTTTCACTTTATTGTTTTACACTTAAAATTTCCCATCAACATGCCATAATACATTTCTTGATCAACAAGCATGACAGTGGAAAGCACTTATTTTTTTACAATAGTAGACACTATGATTAATTCCCAAACAAAACATAACTCTTCTATTTTGCATGTTGTTATGAATTCACTTCAAAAATGATACAAAAACTTGTTTTTTCTAAAAAAAAGTTTATATTTCAAGTGATATGAAAACTACTACCATCTTTGTAAATGAAGTTTTTAAAATGTAGGAATCCGAGGCTTTCATGCAACTTTCATGATATATCTTGCATCATAGTTTGGGTCTACAAGTTCATTTTTTGTCACTGATATCATGACATGAAATTCCCATCTCAATGTACTTCTGGGTGGCCTTTCCACTCCTATACTTGCACTCCTGTCACTGTATCCTAACATGATGACACCGGCCGTCTTCCCCAGTCTCGGAATATTGCATTAAGTAAATATTGACAGTCATACGAAGCAAGTTTGAATAGTTGAATTCTCTAGGCAATCAGCTTGCAGTGGAGATGTAGTTCTCAAAGCCACCATACAGACCTGGCCTGCACTTTCTTCTTTAAAGAGGAGACATCAATTTTCCTTCCAGTCTAACAAGAAGATAATGGTAGGTTCCCATGCATGAGTTCTGCCATAGAGTAGGTATTGTAGGTGATTTTTTTTTCCAGAAAGTTGATGCAGTTCCTGTAGTGCTAGTGCCTTCAAGGATACAAAGAAGAGCATAATATAAATAAGTAATATGTCACATGTAGTAACAACCTTTTAGTTTGAGTAAACTGTTGAAAATGTTGTACTCTCGAAGGTTAGATTACTCTGGTATGATATTTTAATTTACTTCATGCTATGTACATATAGCCACACTGAAGATTCTTGTGACAGGCAGAGGCTACTGAGCTGTTACATGACTGACACAGGCCTGGATTAATATGATGTTTATTTCATATGATGTTAATTAAAATGCAAAATAGTTAGCATATGAAACATGAGAGATGTACGCTAGCTTGTGAAGGGAATCTGTTTCAAAAAATATGGATACTCATGTGGATTAGTTATGAGAGAGTAACCTTTGTAATAAGTGACTGCTCTTCCATTGACCAATTCAGAAGAAGCAGTAGGGAGCTAATGCTTTCATTACAACAGGCAGTTGCATGCACTGCAATTGTTCTGTTTTATTAAACATGACAGCTACTTGACAGGGTTAGTCTCTTAGCAACAAAAGTTTGTGTGCTTTTTGAGGAGCTAAAGATGTTAGCCATTTTACCAGAACTGGCTGGAACCATCTGGAATGAGGAGATTCACCCTTTAAAGAAGCCTAGCAGTGGCAAACATAGCTTGACAAGAAACTTTGTCATATTGGGTAGCTAGAACCTTTTTTTCCTAATTTGGAGGGTAAGGGGGGTGGGGGGGTTAAATGATTGATAAACTTATATTCAGTTACACTTCAGGTATCAGTGGAGAGAAGTTCTAATTGCCACCCCCATTACCTAGTTAACAGGGCTGCATGTGTATTCTGTTACATGTAGAGCATTTCATTAGGCCATTTAACTGACGACATAGACCTGTTTGAGGGCTATTTAATACCCTGATGTTTTAAAATGAGGTTAGGTAATGGATTATAGCAAGCACCCTGAAAAGTCTTAAAATCTTTGGTCTAGTAAACTAAGTTCTCCTGAGGTTGGGTGTGGAAGGACTGTTTCAGACAACCATCATGGCAAGACTATCCCTAGATGCAATTTGCTGTCACATGTCAATTAAGCATTCAGTGGAAATTGTTGGCATTATTACAACAGTACTGAGCTGGTTGGATAGCATTCTTATCCTTTGAACATGGTCAGTCCAATTTATTTCTAATCATACTGTATATAATGCTTTCATCAAGCAAACCCTTCCTTAACTTTTGTGCACCATACAACTAGTCTTTTTTTGATTTTGTCCTAATTTAGGGGGTGAAAAGCCAATTGTCGAGCTAGGTAGGCCATGATATGTGATCAGAGTGTAGTCTGAAATCTGTCAATTCACACAAGTCTTTCTAATTGTGGGATATATTTTACTATAACACTATGTAACTCAATTGTAGGACAAAGAGTGTTGTGCTTGAAGTGATTTCATACTGGTAATGACTAAAGTTTTGTCCCTTTCACAGCTGTTTAAGATATATCAGCCTTAATTTGAAGGTGTATCCCGGTAGAAACTACTGTAGCATTAATGATACACTCAATAAAATAACAAGGATCCACATGCAACGTGATGGAAGTTGAAATTGCTTCTTTCTGTATTGTATCGGACCTTGGGAATTTGTGCCCATAATCTTGGGAAAATTTCTCCCTCGTTAATTTTGTATGGCATATACACGTAAGTAATACTACACATCGCCAAGCAAAGGATTTTTCGCAGAATTACTGTCAATGTCTACTAATTGCCATCGTATTTGTTCTTATCTCTTTTCCTTACCTTCTCGCAGCTTTAAACAACAAATAACTCGTTAATTAAAGCTGATAAAGCGTTCCCTCGATGTCGTGCCGTCAATCTCATGTTAATTTTGGGAAAAGTTGCCCTCGCCGACTTCTTTTGTTATTGCCGACGATTGTTCGTTGTATGTGGTATTTGCAAATGTCTTGCAGAAATCCACATCACCCGAATGAGTACCGTCTACTACTTCCATGCTTCAACTTCCCTCCGTCGATTGCACGAACATTTTTCACGGCTAAGGAGGGTGATGGCGCTGTAACAGTTTTTGATGCGCGAAGGAGAAAAGAACAATTCTAAAAAGATGCTGCCGCCCCCGTTTCGCTCCACGATACAGTGTCTTTAAGTTGGACAGTGCTGTGACATTGATTGCAAAGTGTCATTGGTTTGTGCTTGCTAGAAAACAGGTTTAAATTTTGTGCAATTAACGAATTGGAATTTTGTGTTATTAAATTAGTTCATTCAGGCATTTTTGCCATCATGAGCGATCCTTGGAGGGTTAATTTATTACCGACAAAGACCGAATTTCCCAGTAGAAGTCATAGCATGGAGGTATTACCTTCATTGTCATGGTAAACATTTCCCATACACAGGCCTCCTAGCCTTCTTCTTCTCGGCCTTTCTAATATTCTTTGTCATACTTATTTTCTGTGTATGAACGCAGAGGACTCAGCTCTTCCGACTAAACCACCACTTTGATGTGAATGTGAAAACGAGCTAACTGCAATAATTCCAATGTTTGCAGCAGCCGATCCGTGATTCTGATCTATAGATAAAAGACTATTCGCAGGATGGAGGGGGATTTGTTGTGATAACAGGTGCGGAGGAACTGAAAAATGTGGGGGCTGAGTGTCAAGGAGACTACTTAAGATGAGCGCTTCCATTTGGGGTGGAGTCTACGAGAACATTTTTGACTTCACAAACGCCCCAGGTGGCCGGAAACGGCACTTCTCGAGTGTTCTGAGCTGCATGTACCCACTTCTTAAAGTCTCGCTTTGGGGGGGGGGGGGGGTAAACATACCTTTAGCCCCACTTGGGCTCCGGCTAGCTCCTCCCGGTTCCTCCTCCATTGTGTGGCATAAAGGGAAATATGGGCCTATCGTAACTTTAACAGCTGAGAGTGTTTGTGAATTAAGTGGCGGGAAAACCCCTAATTCAAAAGAAAATCCTTGAATTCAAGTAAAAATGCATACATAGAGCCATTTATAAATGAAACTATATTTGAAATAATTATAAGTTGACGAAACATATACCCTCCCGCCCAGTTATCTACAAGAATACAAAAGGATGGAAGAGTTTTACAAGTGGAAGATTGTTCCTGATACCATTGATAAGGCACCTGCTTCAGTTGCAGAGGTTATATGGTCCAATGGAGCAAAGGCAGAGCTCGGAAATATACTCACACCAACCCAGGTAGGTACAGATGACAAAGATGTGTAAGAAAGTACGGTACTAAAGATCTCTGCTGGGAGGAGAGGGGCAGGGGAGGGTCCAAATTATAGAAGTTTTATTTTCTAGCTAAGTTACTGACCAACTATTAACTCGGACTAATTAAATAACTGATTGACTAACTAACTGAATAACTCCTCTCCGCCACCCCATTTTAAGGGGGGAAACACTGCGTTGTTCCTGCTATGTAAAATGTCCAAAGAGTTGCAGAATCTTCCTTTAAATTTTATGTATTTATTATGCACAAAATTGGTCAAAGTGTCAAATGTTTCGTAGTTGTCCAAATATGATCGTAGTATTATCGTCCTTTACAACTTGCACGGGTGGATGCTCAGTGTTAAACAACGTGTTTCTTGATTGGCTGCTGCTATTGTATTGTATGGATTGTATTCTTTGTTAGGGTAGGGGATTAGATTAGGAATTAGGGCTATAGTTAGCCAGATAGGAAATTTCTTGTTAAACAGTGCGCATCATCCTGCTTGAAACAGTTTTCAGGGAGCAGGTTCAGCATGGAAGGGAGGGACGGAAATAATTTTCACAACGAAAACAAAATGTTTATAATTAAAGGTATCTAACTGTCTCATTGATACTTGGACTCACCTTGAAAACAGCCAGTTTTACTTTTAAAAGGATGAAAAGGAATCTTGGGTAGAATTAACCTTAAAGGTCCCGCAAACAGTACCAATTCTCCTAACGTTCTTACTTAAGCCCCTCCCACAATTGTCTAAAACTTATCCTCATCCAGACACAATCTCAGTTTATTGACTCAGGGTAAGTATAGGAAAGCGCAATATATGTACAATCAAAACACAGTACAGTTTATGCTGGTGATAATAAGCTTTGATACTCTGCATTGTTTGAATTAGTTGTCAATCAAACAGCTGAGCCAATTTAGAATTTCTGCAAATCACTACAAGAATTGCATTTTTGGGTGAGAGGATTGGTCCTTTATCTGTCTAAACCTGTGTATATAGGGCAAGTATGTAAGGCATTAAAAGCTAGTAGTATCAAATCTTTAAAAGTAAAGTTACCGTACAACTAAGATGGTGTGGTATTTTGGGGGGACTTTAACCCCACAATATGCAGCGATTTCCTCAGAAGCTGATATCCTGACTATACCAAGTGCATGAGTTTGTAGAGTCTTCATTTTCTCCCTGAGACGATAACTTAGTTGTAATCAGACAGAGAATGTTTCAAGAAGTAGGAAAGGCACACGCACTTTCATCATTAGTGGTGTGTGTGTTTGTGTGTGTGTAGGTGTGTGCGTGGTCGCGGCAGACGCCAACAAAGCAGGAACTCGGTTCTGATGGTCCTGACATGAGTAGAAACTAATAATTGTGATCTAAATCAGATCCTATATAAACTACATATGTACAAGGGTGCTTCAGATGTTTCAAATTACGTTACATCTTGGCAAACATCATCTGCTGTGAATGATCAGATTTACAATTTTGAAATAAAACACTTGAAATGACGCAACTTCATACGTCATTTCGTGCGACTGCAAACAGTACTATTCTCTTTTTCATTTTCTGCCTCTAGTTTTGGTGTTGTATATGGTGGGGAGTTCCTTGGGTTACTTTAAAACGTTTTCATAGTATCTAGGTGTGGTTTGATAAGTTGAAGCCAAAGGAGCATTTCCCCTCTGACCCTCTGGAAATTTAGGCAACTGTAGGAAAATTAAGGCACATTCCTTAATTTCCTTTCAAAGGGTTTAAAGGAGTGGGTAAGTCATAATGTCCCATTAAAAGCGGTTCTTTACACCAGAGGCTGTTAAGCTTGATGTTCATAAACTGAAGATTATCCGGGCACCTTTGCGTTTAAGAAGATGGGACACTGTCGTTTATGAATTTGTGGATTTCCTGAAAGAAACTCATGTCAGTCTTTGGAAACGATAACGATAACGTTTGAAGAAGAACTGCGTACTAGATAAGAAGGCCGCCGAATGCAACCTTTCCATATCTTCCACCGACAGCTCCAACAAATACTCTAAGAAACCATGTCAGTCATTACATGTTGAATAACTGCATATCAACCATCCGATTTGAATAAGGGTTAGAATGGACGGTAAGGGTAGCATATGTAAAAGGGTGCGTGAAAATAGGTATCACATAGGTATGTATACATGTATGTATTGAGCTAGGTCCTGATTTGTCTAAATGTCAGAAAATAAAAGGCAAGATGAGAAATATCACACACAGCAATATGGCAGGTGCTCTTACGCTATGCTTGATCTTTTCATTACAGGTGAAAAGTGAACCGAACATTTCCTTCCCTTTTGAAGAGGGCGCACTTTACACTATCATTATGACAGAACCAGATGCTCCCAAGCACATAGCAGAGGTCCATCACTGGATGAAAATCAACGTGACAGAGGGAAATTCTGAAACGGGACAAACCCAGTCTGAATACATTGGCTCTGGACCGCCAGAAGGAACAGGTATGCATTAAAAACCACTGAAGGGACTCCTGGCCCTGTGTGAGGTTCCGCTTTTGTATACAGGTGTCAGTCAGAAAGGATTCAACAAGGCATTAACAGATAAAATTTAGCGTTTTGCCACATTGCTTTCGTTCTGGATTCAGATTTCAAAAGCAACGTTAATTATGAAAATTAAAAGTGAAAAATCGTCGTCAATTTCATTCATACAACAGTAATAAAGGGAATTCCACGTGACATTACATGATATTTGCCTAAAACTGGCGGCGAGGGGAAATTCCCTCACGACAAACCGCGATCCGTGAAGAAAAGTTTTAAATGTTTATTAGTCTACACAAAGGGAAAATTCGAAAATTGTGCCCCCTTCAAATCACTCTACGTTGTTAGTGTAACTAAAATGAAAACAACACCATTTCACACTATAAAGGGGCTAGTTAAAAAGCGGCTAATTAATAAAGTTATACTTGGTCCCCATTTGGCTTGCCGACCCATGGAATAAACTGTGGAATAATTGACGTAGCGATGAATATGAACTGATTGAATTGATCATTAAATTGGTCATTTTTGCAAAGTGACAAGTGCAACTTCCGAACCACTCTATTTCTTATCGTTAGTTTTCACAAACTAAAACGATTAAACGATTGAATAAGTTAAGAAACTCCCGGAATGAGCAGTGGCGTCGCCATGGGGGCCGGGGGGGGGGGGGCAGGGGGCACGTTCCCCCCTGAAAATCGTGTGCCCCCCGTGTGCCCCCGAACTGAGATTTGAGATTTAAAAAAAAAATGAGACATCTGTAGTCAGAGTGTCACTATGAATTTTTTAGGATTCGATTCCTCTGATGAAAAGAGAAGGCAGTAAATTTTCATGTTTTCCATATGAAAATATCGCATAAATCCTTGGAAATGCCATTTCCGGCTGTCTGAGGGGTAACGTTTTTTCAAAATTTTCTTCACACTTCCGACTACGTCAATTGGAGGTGGCGCAAAGCTCAGGTAACCCTTCAAGCAGGATTAAGCCTACATTTTTCCTTCAGAGGATCACATCTAATTGCCCATCAACTGCCTTTCTTCTCTTTATATTCACGGTGCAGCTCACCTTCCTCAAATTGTCAGCCTGATACGCTCTTAAGAGTAGTTTCACTAACGTTTGTGTTGTTACCAAAAATAAAATCTTACTCGAAATTGCCGTGTAAGTAATTTTTTAGGCCAGTGTAAAAACAACCTTTTTAAAAAGCAACTTTAAAACCTTACAAACACGCTAAAGACCCAGGAGCTTCCAGGGGCTTCGCCCCCTGGACCCCCCACTAAGATTAACATTGAAGTGCCCATCAACTTTCTTTCTATAGATCATCTACCCCTTTTTCAAAGTGTCAGCCGGATCTGCTCTTGGTAGTTGAATCAGTGGGTTTTTTACCGAAAGTCTTACTTGAAAGTTACCCTGGAGGTAACTATTAGACCAGTGTTAAGTCAATAAAATTAAACTTAAATAACGTCTTTAATACCTCAAAACACGTTAAAACCCATGAGCTTCCGGGGGCTTCGCCCCCTGGGCCCCCACCAAAAGTCACATTGAAGTGACAATCAACTTTTTTCTCTATAGATCATCTACCCCATTTTCAAAATGTCAGCCGGACAAGCTCTTGATAGTTGAATCAGTGGTATTTTACCGAGAGGCTTACTTGAAGTTAACCTGGAGGTAATTTTTAGACCAGTGTTAAGTCAATAAAATTAAACTTAAATAACGTCTTTAATACCTCAAAACACGTTAAAACTCATGAGCTTCCGGGGGCTTCGCCCCCTGGACCCCCACCGGGACTTTGCCCCTGGACCCCACCAGGGGGCCCTATGGCGGGCCCCTGGACCCCACCCGTTGAGCCTCGCGCTTCGCGCTCGGTGGGGTGGCGCCATGAGTGGAGTCTAGCAATGCCTCCCCATAAAATCATTGTGCCCCCTCAGTGCCCCCCCCCCCCCCGAATTGAATTGTTTGGTGACGCCAGTGGGAATGAGGTACCGGTAACATTGGTCTCTGTGAAATGAAAACATGGCAGATGCGCTAACTTCCACCTTGGAAAATTCGTCAGTATAACAAAAATGGTTCGACGTGATGAAACTAATACTCTTAATTCAATTCCTGGATTAAAAGAACGATGTGCGTGTGCCCTGGTAACCTACTTGGTACTCGGAAATGTAACCGAAGTACGCGATACTTGAAGGAAAGTATACCGCACTACAGCTGGTCCCGAAACACACTGATTATCACTGCTCACACGTTAGAGTTGCCCGATTTTATTGCGAGGCGGGGGGGGGGGGGATGACTTAATGCAAATATCATCCCCCTTTCTTAATTAAGACCAAACTCATCACAGGTAGAAGTATAGAGTGCTTTCACTGACGTCTCAAGCCCCCAACCCCTTCTGACGGTCAAAACTAGTGTAGTAGTACGCCAGCTACTAGCTGAGAAGCAGGCTACGATCCACGTGTGACCATTGCATTTCAACACTGCTAACTTCTGTCAAGCAGTGGGCGTGACTTACCAATTGTGACGACACTTGAAGACATTCTGTAACTGTTTAGAAAAATATGAAAAGATCTGCTGAATTATTTTATGACAATTAGCTTGAATATTAGGTAAATCACTAGTATACTTAGGAGCCAAGTCTATATAAAAATCCTGGCCTTACCATTCCCATGCTGAAACAAGGTATTGCATGGGGGCACAAAATATTTTTCAACTTAAGCCAGTAAATTAAGGCAAAAGCATATTCTTTCTAAAACATTTCTAGATGTGACAACTTCTGTTGTCTACTTGCGCCAATTACTTTAAAACCAGTTATCTACTTAAACCAGGCGTGGATCCAAGGAGGAAGGGGGACTTCAGCCCTTCCCCCTTTTCGTCACATCAACAATAACAATTACACTAAAATAAGCACAATGCTTATCTACGAGAACATTCAAGGGAGCTATTTCAGGCTCATCCTTTCCCTCAAAACACAAATCCAAACAAACGAACCTCGTATGATATTAAGTCCGGCTGAAAAGGGAGGGGGCCGTCCCTTAAACTCCTTCCCCGGCCGGCTTAAACGTACGAGACAGGGACAGGGAGCGGAGGGTGTTCAGTTGCGGTGAGAAATAGTTTGTCATTTATCATGCAAAAAATGTTAGGGGGAAAATAATTAACAGACAAGAGTTCGAACAGTCACAGACAATTTCATCAATTCAGCGGATCTTCAGTTTAGCCAAGAGTCACAATAGAGAAGCATTAGAATATTTTCAATTCCGTTGTTTAGTTTCCTCGAAAAGAATCAAGACCATTTAATATAATAGTGGTGGTAATTTTCCGATCACCTGGCATGTTCCTGTTTTTTTTTCAAACAAAAGCTAAACTTATAGACTTAATGTTTAGATACTCTTTACAAGCATGAAAACGCAACTTTTGGCCATCTGAGGGGTCGCGATCATTTTCAAAATTTCCTTTACGCGCCGCACCAAAAAAAAAAAAAAAAAAAAAAAAAAAATGGTGGCGCTCCGCTAAGATAGTCTTTCGGGCGAAATTACATTTTTCGGGTCAGAAAATGTTTTTAATAACTTTCTAATCACTTTGCACTTCGCGAACTTGTTTTGAAGTGAGCATTTTATAAAGCGAAGATAGCGACTCCTTATAGATTCTTTGTATGAGTCTGAAAAATGCTATTTCCGGCCATCTGATGGTCTGAGTTTTCAAAATTTTCTCTACACTCCGCGCCAACTAGTGATGACGCTCCGCTTAGATAATCTTTATGGTAGAATGACGTCTTGTGGCCAAGAAAAAAACCGCAAACTAAAATGGTCCCGTTCGCCTATACCGATTGATGCTCTTTTATTTTGACTCCCAAAAGTAAGCAAATTTAATGACAAGTTTGCTTCAAAAGGTAGCGTAAATGGAATAAGACTGCATGTAAAGACACAGAAGTTTCAGTTTTATCCTCATGAACCACCGTCAAAGTCGAAAATATTGCACCATTTTGCATCTAGGCTCCTTGAAAACGACGAAAATTTCACCCTCCCCTTTAAAAGACACCCCTCCCCATAAACCCCTCCCCCAGGCCGGCGATCACTGAACACACCGCATGCCCCCCCCCCCTTCAGAGAAATCCTGCGTTCGTCACTGGTACGTCCCCATTACCCGCTTTCTCTAAGTTCAGCCCCCTCCCTTTTGGAAATGTCTGGATCAGCGCCTATAAACATCAGGGGTCTGTGTGGTGAGCACACATCCATTGCAACAAAATGATAATAGTACAAAATGCTGCTGTGGAGTCGATCATGAAGTGGTGGGGGTAATTATATATGCCCAATATGTTCAAAAAATAAAAACCTTATTTCCCAGCAGAAGGCTAGCCAAAATGCCTTAAGCGAAAACGTGGACGTGGGGCTACAACCCCGTACCCCTCCCCGTCTCCGAGGTCTCTGAAATGTGACGCTCGTATGCTTTACCTATTACATTCCAACTGTAACATCATAAAACACAAAATAATATCACAGGAACCCGTCCTTATTCCCGAATTACTCTTTAGATTCTACCGAAAACCAATCCTTAATTCGTCAGTGGTGGCAAGATCCAGTTGTGGAAGTTTTCCATTTATGTCGTCACGATTGGACGGCAAAAAGTGGTCCATGCGCAACAAGGAAGTGGTAAGAATTTTATAGTTGTCCCACACGCCAGAAATATTCAAAATATTTAAAACACCAACCGTTGAAAAATACCATAAAATTAAACTCTTAACGATCAAAACCGTCTGATTGCTATTTAGACGTAGTGAGGGCATAATTAAAAAAATCCAAAGAACCTTGCACCTCATCATTTTACTAGCAACAATTTGGACAACCCCTCAGAGCTTTAAGAGACTTGTTTTCAGCCCTGTGCCCTAATTACGGCGGGCACCAGATCCAACATTGTTGCAGAGGGCACTTTGCGCTTCCTCGGAACCAGCGTTCATCTATATGTGGTACATGCATATCAGTGTTGCTCTTTAACTGGTTACCCCATCAAAAAAAAATCCTGGTCGAATGGTTAAATTCGCCCCCTCGACACGTATTTACCAACGTGGACACGCCCACACGTTTCCGAACTCGTAAACATTCAAAGTCGATACGTATAGGCGTTATTTTGACTGTCCTTTGACCTGGGGTGATGTAGGTTAGATCTCTTTAAAGGTCAAGAACAGTTCCCCAATTTTTTTAAGCAACAGATAAATCTCACAATTTTCTTCTCATATCTCTCTAAAGTTTCTTTCATCATATTTTATGACTTCAGTTTTGCATATGCAATGTAAACCAAACTATAACTTCTAAATTTCACATTTTGAAGAGAAAAAGTGTTGTAACATGACTCTCAACAGCTAATTATGAAACAGGACAGTCTACTACACTACTTCAAGTTAGGACGAATGCTCTTGCCCTTTAAATTGAACTCAATGAGTTGATCATGATTACTGTTGATTACTTGTAATAAATGTGTATTAAATTATTTTTCTGCAAAATGTTGACTTATATAAGCACCGACAAGAACACAATTTATCAATTTTCAGGACAATATTGAATTGTTGAAATATGCTAAGTATACATTTCAGGATGGTAAGATAGTATAGGAACTAAGTTTGTTTACAATTTGACCTTCACCTTAAAGTTTTCGTATTTCTTCTATTAAAGGGATTCACCGATATGTATTTCTTGCCTATAAACAACCGTCTAACTTTACCCCTTCTGAGGCGTTTCGCCCCCGTAACAAAGCCAGGAGACATGCGTGGAGTGTCCGTCAGTTTGCCAAGGATAACAAGTTGGGGGATCCCATTGCCGGTAACTTTTATCGTGCGGAATTCGATTCATATTCGCCAATATTACACGCTGAACTTAATGCAGCGACTCCATCATCATGAACTAAGATGACCTTGTAATTATTCAATGGGAATATGATTTATTATTAAACGATCAACAAGAATTAATTTCGATAGAGAGAGAGATTCAAAAATCTTGTTGAAGATATCACTACTGAGTATTTTGTTAACCCTGCATTTTAAAGTTAACCACGGTTTCTTGTCCAAACCAGGGAGGTTATTTCATGTGCCCGTCGTGGCTAAATTGAAACACTGTATTACCAACGTCTTCCTCTTACGCTTAAAGAAGCAATCATAGTTTGACAGTGAAATTGGAGAACATTACTAACCTTTTGTCTCAGCACTTCGATTTTTCTTTTTAAAGAATAATTTTGTAGTATTTTTCTTGTAAGAATATCCCCACATATACAATACTAGACAGCCTCGACCATAGGGTGACCAATCACAATCATCATGACAGATCACTCTAGTTATTTTAACCTTCATGAATGATTTTGATGCAGAATTAAGATCATAAAGATCTTGTTCAAGCAAACTCTGACTGACCCTTAAATTTACACCGCGCGACTTTAACCTTTGCTTCATACTTTTCATTTTTCTTATATTTTTGCTCCATTTTATTCAAAATCAAC
Source organism: Holothuria scabra (assembly GCA_037179385.1). Classification (NCBI taxonomy): domain Eukaryota; kingdom Metazoa; phylum Echinodermata; class Holothuroidea; order Aspidochirotida; family Holothuriidae; genus Holothuria; species Holothuria scabra. Next base: position 21,773,874 of record CM074193.1, read on the forward strand.
ATGACCTGTCAAAATGTTCCGTCAATGTGAAGGCCATAAATTAAGTTACACTTATAATGATTATGCAAAATAATTATGTTATAATGATGCATCGAGATGGTAGGTCTTACTGTATTCGATAGAGTTGTAATATTAAACGATCTTAGTACAACTGCTGAAGTAGCACGATGATCTTGTACCGTGTTTATGTGTCTTAAAATTTCATATATAATATATACATGGAGACGGATGAAAAGAATTGAAAAAGGCGTGACCATACATTATTAATATACATGCTTGTTCCTGGGGGAGGGGGGTGGAGGAGGGAGCAGTGGCGGAGCTGGGAATTTTGGTCAGAGGGGGCGAAAATGGTCTGCAGGGGCGCTTCGAAGGAGTAAATACCCTGAGCCTCAGCAGGATCGAAGCCACGGCTTTTCAGACTTTCCATTTGATTTTCCGCACCTGGTAGAAGACTACTTAGACATTTCTTCTCATCAAGTTTTTCTATTAAAACATGTTTAAATTTTCTATCCATGGGACTCCGCACAAGAAAATTGGGGGGAGGGGGGCTAAAGGGGGGAAGGTTCCGCGCCAACATGAGTTGGTGCGAAGCGTAAGAAAATTTTGGCCCGCTGGAAATTACATTTCTAAAGCCTTTTTACCGCATATAAATAGGGAAAACACTGAGTGTACTGTTAAGAAATATTGATGCTAATTTTTCTTCGCCTTTTTATGTTTTCTTCGTTTTTTCAGTTTTTTTTTTTATTTTCCAGGGACGGGCAAGTTCCCCCTTGCCCCTACCTGCGGACGACCATGTTTCTATCCCTCTCTTTCACATTCTAGAATGAAGGCAGTCATTTTATTTTGTGTGTTTTGGCTGGTCTCGATTTAAGATTTTAATGTCATAATGGGCTGCTTTGTGAAGATAAAGATTTAACCTGCTAGAGTAAATAGCAAGCAATCTTACAGAGGGAAAAGGTTATGGAAATTAATCAATTTTAGGTGTACATTTTTGGCATCTGGAAATTTAGATAAGTACACGAAGAAACATTAATTGACGTAATTTACATCACGTGACCACTCTGAAATAGCCATTAATTAAGTACATTGAAAGAAATAGCCAAGACAAGAGGTCTGCTTGGCTCTCTGGGTACAGAATTTATAATAAATAAAAGTATCCTAATTTTAAGCTTATTTGATGCAATTTTCGGGCTTTTGAGACCACGGAAGTACAGAAATAAGCATTTTCATGAGGTTATTGTGCAGTGTCAAAAATAGTCATTTACCATGAGAATAGTCACTTAAAGAAAAGCAAAATGGAAACTGCTCATTGGAACTCTTAAACCATTACCACTATTATAACAGTTTTATTTTATTTTAACCTGAATGTTCTCTTCTAATGATTTTGAAAAATGTTGTGGAAGCTATTTTGGTATCTTTATAAACTCTTTTCATTGTCTGTGTTGACAATTATCCCCGACATAATACTAGAGGGCTATTTGCGCTAAAATTATTGTTTCGCCCTTTGCAAAATCTTTTATTTGCCGGTAGGGTTAATTAAATGTAATTCTTTGTATTTTGCAAGCTTATATTATCACGCTTCGTGTGGAAGCAATGAATTTAGCACAGCGACAACATTCATTAGTGCGTATAAAGCATGAAGATACGTTTCGGCAAAACTTATCCCTATATTATAGAGCATGACCATTTTCATCAAAATAAAGTGCAGATAGTACAGTTACTGGTGGCTGTTTGAAAATTTTGTTTTCTGGGCCTTAAAACAACGCTATTAAATTATGTCTTTTTTCCAAAAATGGTGCAAGAGTAAAGTATGTTAAAAACCTAAAAAGGGCGCAGACAGACGATTTTGGTCCGTCAGGGGGGCGACCCCCCCCCGAACATATGGCAGCTCCGCCACTGGGAGGGCGGTTCCAGATCCCTCTCAGTCGGAGGGCATAGACTGTTATGGAGGGTATATGTCATGATGTATAATGTAGATGCTATAATAAAGAAAATCAAGAGTATTGATCATAAAATTGATCACGTTATTCGTGAGCTGCCGCTTTGTGTACTTTAAAGCTTTCAGGTTCAATTTTTTCTTTGTTTCCGGAATGTTGTTTTGCTTTGGTGGGTCCTACTATTCTAGAAGAAGATATTGGTGTAAATGACGGATTTTGTAGGGCCTTTGTCGGATTTTTTAGGGGGTGAGGTATTTTTTTACAAACTAACGCTCGGAGAAAGAAGTGTCTAAGCCGGAAACCGTCACCCTCTCCCCCCAGGAAGCTCAGGAGAGCTCTTTCAGCTTCTTCACTGATCCCACCAACCTTACGCGGGAGACAGTTTATACTTAAAGGGAAAATGCAGACTCCCCAACTATATCTGTCTACATCCTATTTTATGAAAAATACTCGAAAATTATGTTACTACTTTTTGTCAGGCTCAAGTATGATCTTTGCACAATAATACCCTGCTTGGTTTACCTTCAAGTTGAATATGAGATACTTGTGTCGTGAAATATTATGAAAGATACTCGAAAGAGAGCTAAGCAGTAATTATCGAGATTTAATCGTTACGAAATAAGTCTGGGTGTGCATGAGTCCTTTAAGTTTGGAATAGATCATTGTCCTTCCTACCCAAAATTAAGTAACCGATTAAGGAAGAGACCTCCAACACCTCTTTGGCTGATATATTTGAAAGCTGCTCACCGACCTCTTCTTCTTTTTTACCAATAGACCGATGTATTTTTAGAAGCTTTGGGTAGACGTACACTGTGCCAAAAAGGCATTTCTTGATTGGCTGTTGCCATTGTATTGTATCGATTGTATTCTTTGTTAGGATTAGGGATTAGGTTAGGGACTAGAGCTATCGTTAACCAGTTAGGAAATTTCTTTTTCAAAAGTGCTCACCGCCCGGAAGCTTGTATCTATCTGCCTGTTGAAAATTTCTTCACTAATGTCCAGATCGAGTGACCCCAATTACTAGCAGAATATTACAACATATGCAAGGAATTCTTCACAAAATGATTGTCATGAACTACTTTATTCAAATTCGATGAAAATGGCTAAAAAGGAAAATTTAAAGCAAGGGTTAGGATTTACTCCCAGGTGATTGCATCTTATTAGAAAGTCCCCTAGATATTGAGGAGCTCAGAAAGTTTTACATGCAATTAATTCTTTTTCAGTTTTTTATTCTTGATTCTTCGTTCATTCAACTTTAATTATTCCTTCTATTTTGGTTATTCTGTTTCGTGTTTATTCTCTCACTTTTTGTAGCTAGCAAAACTCTTTTATCGTATACTCTTTCTCATTATATGCTGCATTTCTGCATTTTTCTCGGCAAATAATTCTGACATATTTTTTTCTACAAAGTGCTATGTATTTATGCTTTGTATTGATAATGATCGAATGTAACCCATGGTCAAACAAGCGCACCATCCAAAATCGGTGAATGAACCGACAAAACCTCCCGAGAACAAAAATTAGGGGGGCGATGCGCACTGTTTAACAAGAAATTTCCTTACTGGCTAACGATAGCCTAATCCCTCACCCTAACAAAGAGTACAATCGATACAATACAATGGCAACAACCAGTCAAGAAACACCTTGTTAAACAGTGCGCATCTACCCAAATTAGGGGTCGGGTGAAGTCTTTTCTCTACGGATAACCATTCCGTTAGGATACATAATGTTCAATCAAATGACTTGCTATACTTCATCTTTGCGAGACGTGTTACTGGATCACGTTGGTGTCCAAAAGCTACTTCAATATTGAGCATATTATTGTATGTTATTACGCCATATGGTAGTAACCGTCCGACGTATAAGGATCAAACAAAGCAAATCCTCCTCAAAAACACGATCGATCAAAACACTAAAATACTGCGGCAGTAATTACCCTCATAATATTTACCAGCTTTTCGAGCTTCCCGTTAAAACGTGTAACCATATGCTCAAGTTTTTACTTTAGGTTTGATGGTATCATAACTACTCTACGGTTAAGCGTACAGCTCATGTGTTTCAACTTCAACATCTGTTAGTTGTAAGATTTTATCATTCAAACTTTCTAGTATACCGGTATATAAGCAGTTACTTTACTTTCAAAATGGAGGACCACCATAACTTAGTTCCACAAGTTCTAGATGCTTTGCCGCCAAAAGCATTAAACGTTGAATGGTACAGCCGGCAAGGTACTGTAGCCCTGAATATGGGGAATGAACTCAAACCAGCTCAGGTATGAATTTGATTTACTTTTTTAAACTCGAATGAAGTAAGCGTGGCAGAACAACCAGCTCTGGAAAGCTCTTCCGACTTTTGGCGAGTTGCGACCACCGCGACCAGCTCTCGAAGGCCGCCTAATAGCAAGCTAAGTTCAGCTTGCTCACTCTGGTCGAAGAAGTGGTCGTTTTTTCCTTTCAAATGTATCTAAAAATATTTCATCCTCTTACAATCATGACTTAGGAGATAAGACTGCTGGCATGTAATCAGGTGCGAACAAATTATCCCCCACAAGGGAAACTCCATATGGAGGCTGTAATCGAAAGAAATCGCAAGAGCTTGCAAGTTTCATTTGTTAAGCGGGAAGCTAACCTGCGTAGCGCCTCTGTGGCTGCAGCCCCCTTTAGGCTGCCGCCTAGCGATGAGCTGAACGAAAAAATTCGTCCGCCTCGCGGGCTAGCGGAAAGCCGGCTTTGGAGTAACCGGTAACAGATCCATTCTTTGTTTTTTATCAGTGGTGGCACCATCGGGGAAAGAAGTGGGGGCATTTTTCCTAGTCCAGCGGCGTAGCCACGGGGGGGGGCTTAGAACCCCCATAACCCAACCTTGCAAGGCAAAAACATCTAAAATAGCGTTTTTTCTCTCTATCCTTAAAATTTTCCCTCATGTCGTGCCACAACCCCCTTCCCCCATAACACCAACCCCATGACACAATCCTGACTAAGTGCCTGTCCCAGTCTGAACCGCTGCCTCCACCGATTGTTCCGCATTCAACTTCCAAAGTGCAGAGGCCTGACAAAAGTTTTCTAGGCAAAGTAATTCAATGAAATTACTTTGCACCCAGACACGTCTACAAATCCACATTATTGTAATGGTTGTTTCTTTCATTTTTATATTTGACTATTCTATAGGTACCACCTGTGGCAGGGGCTACTTTCAAATTTTGTAAAAATATCACTTTAGACCAATATTTTTCTATAGGCGACCCATTTTAGGTAACAGCATCAGAGTGCGACCCCATTTACTACATCTTAAAAAGTATCACAAATCAATAGTTTCGGAAATATGACGCATGCAGTTAGTTAATTAGGTGGAGTTTTAAGGCCCAGTTTCCAACCACTTGGTTCAAGTCGAGCCGGCCATGGCCCTTTTTTACCAATTGTGGCACACTGGCTTGTTTTCCATACTCCATTGCTTATGCTGAGCATCAAGCACAATGGTATTAGATTTAAGATGCAGCTCACAAGGTCTGGAAAGTATATTTTACAGACTTTTTTTAATACACTGGTTAACTGGGATGTATTTTTGGACATCTTCCCATGTAATTTTGCGGCACCAACCACGCTATCGCGCTATTCCATGGATAGTGCCGAAAAAATATTCCCGACTGAGTGTTAAGAATGTCTTAACATCTGTACCCGAGGATTCAGTTTCATTTAAAGAAGGGTCAAAGTAATAACACGGTCCCACCAGTCCTTAGTTTTCCGTTTTCTTTCTTGATGGCTTCTTAATACACCATTGCTCTTAAAGGGACAATCCTCTCACCCCAAACTACACTTCTAGTATAGGATAACACTGGCGGCGGAAGCACGGGGGGGGGGGGGGGGGGGGGGGGGACGGGCCCCCCCCCCCAATAAAATTTTTAGCGAGGGGACGTCCTCCAAAAAAATCATAGAAGAAGTAAAAGAAATTTGGGAGCCTTGAACCAATTCAAAGTTGAGACTATAGTTAACCCACCACCGAACAGAGCAGCCGAAATTGACTTAGCCTATGTTCTGCCATTGTTTGGCTGGTTCTTATCACGGTCCCCTGCGACCTCTATGCCTGTGACCTAGTATTTGGCTACAAGTCATTACAAGAATCTGGCAACATAGCCCGGCCCGCAAACCAGGTGTATGTAGTATATAACTTGTTCAGTGAAACCGAACCTTTACTGTACTAGTATTTTCCCTCCGCGAGAAGTGAAGCATTGCCATTGCCATCACGTGTATGGTTGGCCACAGTGGACATAATTCCTTATTTAATGCTGACATTAAATCGAATTTATGTCCGCATTAATTCGATTTAATGTCAGCATTAAATAAGTTTCAGTATTGACCAATCACAGCACAGATTTTAATGCCGGCATTAAATCATTTAATGCTGGCATTAATTCGATTTTATGTCAACATTAAATCGATTAAATGCAGACATTAAATCGATTTAATGCTAGCATTAATTCGATTTAATGTCAGCATTAATTCGATTTAATGTCTGCATTAATTATTTAATGCAGACATTAAATCGATTTAATGCTAGCATTAGTTCGATTTAATGTCAGCATTAATTCGATTTAATGTCTGCATTAATTATTTAATGCTGACATTAAATCGATTTAATGCTAGCATTAATTCGATTTAATGTTAGCATTAAATCGATTTAATGCCAGCATTAAATAATTAATGCTGACATTAAATAGAATTAATGCTAGCATTAAATCGATTTAATGTCAGCATTAAATCGATTTAATGTCAGCATTAAATCGAATTAATGCTAACATTAAATCGACCAATCACGTACTGCGATATTTAACGTCATTGAGGTCTAACCAATCAAAATCGCTGTTAGTAAGGGTTCTAGGGTGGGGGCAGACAAGGCGGGGATTTCGTTTCAACGATCCGACTCTTCGATCGGTAAAGTAGGCCTGTAGGCTGTACTATTTAAAGTTTTATTATGCATATTATAATACAGCAGGATGTAGGACTGCACTGACTTAGTCCGCAGTCTGCTGACCTAGTATTTGGGTCGCTTGTACTTTAGGCTACAATCCTCAACAAAAATGATGGAACAAAACAAGCAATGAACGGAGCACCACCCCCCAATCCCCAATTCAATATTGCGGCAGCCCAAGGCGTCCTGAAACTTCAATATTGATACGGGAGCGGGGTTTGTCCCATGTATTTTTGTCGAGGATCGTAGCACTCATGCACTCAGCATCTGCTGGCGCCAAACGTTGGAGCAGTCAGATTGTGTTTGCAGAGTTGTGTGCATGTGATGGCCGGCCCGACGCGGTCGGCGTGGGAGTTTTTCGGCGCGACTCATGTGCACACCCAAGTACCCTTACTAACAGCGATCTTGATTGGTAAGACATCACAGATGTCAAATATGGCAACGTGATTGGTGGATTAAATGCTAGCATTAATTCGATATAATGTCTGCATTAATTATTTAATGCTGACATTAAATCGATTAAATGCTAGCATTAATTCTATTTAATGTCAGCATTAATTCGATTTAATGTCAGCATTAATTCGATTTAATGTCTGCATTAATTATTTAGTGCTGACATTAAATCGAATTAATGCTGACATTAAATTGAATTAATGTTAGCATTAAATCGATTTAATGCCAGCATTAAATAAATAATGCTGACATTAAACAGAATTAATGCTAGCATTAAATCGATTTTATGTCAGCATTAAATAATTAATGCAGACATTAAATCGAATTAATGCTGACATTAAATCGAATTAATGCTAGCATTAAATCGATTTAATGTCTGCATTAAATCGAATTAATGTTGACATAAAATCGAATTAATGCCAGCATTAAATGATTTAATGCCGACATTAAAGTCTGTGCTGTGATTGGTCAATACTGAAACTTATTTAATGCTGACATTAAATCGAATTAATGCGGACATAAATTCGATTTAATGTCAGCATTAAATAAGGAATTATGTCCACTGTGGCCAACCATACACGTGAACGAACAGTTGACCAGTATTCACTCATCATAGGTGAGTCATTCACTTACAGTGGGCTTTTTCCACTACATTTGTTCATCCAATGTAATGTTGCGTAATTGATGTCACATGCTTAGACTTATGTCGTTGCGTTATATCTATGGGAAAACCTCCGAATGGTAGCTCCGTTCGCATGACGTGTGCGTACGTACATGACCATCCGGTTGGAACTTTGGAAGAGTAAGCTACCTCGGTATTATACCGAAGTAGCCTACACATTGTTCAGAAGTTCGGATTCATCCTGATCAGATAGGTCTGCATAGGCACATTCAGACTGATCCCAAGGTAAATATTAATGAATTTACACCAGATTGAATGTTGAAATGAATCCCGGTGACAGTACAAGAATTTCAAGAAATAGACCTCCAATTAAAATACAAAATCCAAACAAACTTACAGGTGCAGTACCAAACCAAGGGCGAGTACAGGAGGGCAACTGATTTTAGAGTAGTTAGGTAACTGCGCCTCTTTTCCTTTGGATTTGAAAAATGATTTTAACAAAACCAAAATTACAAACATAACAACGCAACCGTTGATGTCCAAGAAATAGCCTATAGGCTATCTGTGAACGCAAATATTTCGCACATTTTTGTTCATTGAATTCACCGTAAAATGTTCCATAAACGGCTTAGATTGCACGAGCGAGCTTGTAGAATCTCAGAGCTTCCAGGGCCCTAAGGCGGGTCCTGGACCCACGTCAGTGGGACTTCGCGCTTCGAGCTCGTGATGTGCGCTAGGCGCACATAGGGCTCGTTTCACGAGTCCAACCATTCCATCTTGTTCACTGATTGTCCCCCCCCCCTAAATTTTTTATGCTTCCGCCGCCACTGTAGGGTAACAGAAACTCTCAATAGGCTTAGCTTTTTGACTGACTGCTAATTCAAACAATGCAGAGTACCAAAACCTATATTACATAGCACGAACTGTTCTGATAGTGTTTTGATTATACACATTGAGCTTTTTATATTCACCCTGAAGCAATAAAATGAGATTGTGTCTGGATGAGGGTGAATTTTAGACAATTGTGAGAGGGGCTTAATTAAGAAGGTTAGGAGAATTGGTACTGTTTGGGATGAGAAAATTGGGCCTACATTATGCGACGCGACTTCTTGCAACAGGGCTGTTTTGTCGTGGTGAGCGACTGGCGACTAAATAGCTTTAAGAACATAGTGTCCACATTAAGCAACAAGTTGCAGGTCTATGAAGCGATTCACGCAAAATTATAAGGTTCAACATATCCTTTATTTGTTACGATGAAGAGACAATAATGTGTTGTGTTCATTTCGATTAACTGATCTTCTCTGGCTTCATTCTAGAGGTCCGCCATTGTTGTCAGTTGCACGTTTCAGTTTCATGAGACCGAACATGTACAGTCGCATGAAACTGGGTTGCGCTTATGCTTGCGACTAGTTGCAAAGCATTCCGCACTTTGCAACGCGTCTGAACAATCTCGTTGATATCACTTGCGTCGCATCGAGTCGCATAGTGTGTACGGGGCTTTTGAGACTGTTCAAGTGTTCATCGTTCTCTTTTGTTTTTTCACAGGTTAGGGATCCTCCGGACATGGTCCATTGTCGAGGAATTGACAATGATCAGTTATACACGTTGTTGATGACTGACATTGACCCTACAGTTGTAGAGGGACAAGATAATGACTACGAGGTTCTCCATTGGTTGGTCTTCAATATAAGAGGCAATGACGTCACAGGAGGAATGCGACACGCAGAATATATAGGGTCGTTGCCCCGTAAAGACACAGGTGATATGCCGTAATACGATAGTTACAACTCTACATTTATTTTGATGTTTTCAATTTGGGCGTCTTTTCAGATTAACATTCAATTTAATTTTGATACATAGACGGCAAATGCTTCAATAAAATTGTACTTTTTAAATCAGGGCCAAGGGGACGATGCATGGGCCCAGTAAGCGAAGCCCCTGAAGTCTTAGGTTACATACAATGTAATCTGAAGCACTAGAGTAAATTGTTATCTGTTTTGAAGAAGACGAGATGCTTACTAACAACAGTTAGTCGACAATTTTCTGGTTATCGTTTGATTGAAATGGTTCGAGGCGGAAGGGGTGAGGAAGGGGACGGGAGGTCTCATTCAGAACTAAATTTCACAGCATTAGAATGATAAGTCTTATCTATATCTAAAGGAAAGTACATTCTAAACAGACTGCGAAAACGATGCAGGAGCTTATGATCCGGGGATGGGCTTTGTTGGCTTCAGTGTTATTCCCTATTTTTGTAATACTTTCAATAACAAATACTCAAAAATAACAGGATGGAGAATACCTTTATACAAAGCACGATGAGTACATGTCGAACAATGAGATTATAGGTCATTTAAATAAATTAATGGTTTAAAGGCATATTTTCATCATCCCAAACAGTTCCAATTCTTCCAACCTACTTACTTCTAGCCCCTCCCACATTTATCTAAAACTCATCTTTATCCAGACACAATTCTAGTTTATTGCTTGATGGCTTGTCCCAGTGGCCATACAAGTCCATAATGTGTAATCAAGACACTCTCAGTGCCCATGCTGTGTAATTTAGCTATGATGCATTGTTTGAATGTGATGCCAATCAAAGAGCTGTACCAATTGAGAGTTTTGATATATGCATACTGAAACTGTAGTTTAGGGTGACGAATGACTGCCTTTACATCAAGCTATGAAGTTGAATACCCAAAAGAATAATACAGAAAGTCGTATTATTTGAAACATTAAAACTTCGGGATGGTTGTACAGTTACCCCCTTTCGCGTCAAAACTTCATCTGATTAACTTACTAACTCAGTAGTGGGCATGTATTCCGACGCCTACCGAGTTTCTGCCTATATAGGCCCTATCATGTCCGTAGGCAACTCTTACAAACAAAAAATTGCTCTAAGTTTTCAGATATCCGTAGCTTTTAGCGTTTTCTTTTCTTCTACTTTCAGGTCTACACCGTTATGTATACTTTTTATTCAAGCAACCAGGTCATATTGTCCCACATGACGCATATTATCCACGAACAGGTGAGCGCCGAAAACCCTTTCATACACGGAAGTTTGCCGAAGAATACAACCTTGGCGCCCCTGTCGCAGGAAATTATTACATCGCTCAATATGACGACACTGTACCCGGGATGAGGGCAGAGATTTTGAAGCAATCATAGAGTCGAGTAGATGCAAACAGGAATATTTTCGAATGACAGATTTGGATTTTCTACGATATTAAAGTTTGAAAGCAAGAAACACATCCATCGATAGTATTCATATGTAAAATATCACTTTGAAGGGTAAGACAAGAACGTTCACAATAGGGTTACTGCTGTAGGCCTACCAGAATTTTACTCCCATTTAATGTATCGGACCTGCAGTAGGCTTGTCTTCACCAGAAGATATAAACGTTAAACGATATAAAATGTTTATGTTTACATATAACGCCTTTTTAGAGTGGAAAGGACGTCGTCCATGAGGCTTATTTGATCAGTATCTGCGCACAAGCGACATCCTTTCTCATGTCAAACGGTAACCAATTTCATACATTTCCATAAAAACAGTTAGTAGTGGGAAATAAGTTTAGTCATAGGGTAAGGGTGTCTGTAAGATATCTGTGGAAAACAATTAAGCGTCATGTGAGCATTTTAAGGAACATTTTCCAGAACCATATACATTCAAACATGCAGGAATTACGGACTAGCACCAAATATAACAAGATGTAAAACTGGGAGGATTCAATGTCACTTACTTGAAAGACTTTCAAAATAGGTTGCTGCATTTTAAAGGCAGTTACCCGTCAACCCAATCTTCACTCTTGAACGGAGTCTACCAAAAAATTCAATTGACAACAGGTCTTTGATTGGCATCAAATGGAAAAATTCAGAGTGGCTCATATTACACAGCATGCATTGAGAGTGCTCCATTCACACATTACGGTTTTGTATGCTCACCACGTTATACTCTGAAGCAATGAACTAGGACTGTGTCTAAACTCTGATGAAGAGTTTTAGACAGTTGCGTTAGTTAGTCAGTTAGATGTAGTTTTACGGCCCAGTTTCCAACCTATTGGTTCAAGTCGAGCCGGTCACGGCCTTTTTCCAATTGTGGCTCACTGGCTTGTTTTCCCTACTCCATTGCTTATGCGGAGCATCACGCACAATGGCAGTAGGTTCCATTTTTTGAGTCTTTGGTATGACTCGACCTAGGAATCTAATCCGGGCCTTCCGCGTGAGAGGCAGATGCTCTGCAGTAGTAAGATGGGATGGAAGTAGAGTGATTCAGGAGAAATGGAACTGTCTGGGTGACGAATACATGCCTTTTAGATCAAGTCGGTCTAAACTGGCAAGCTTACAAGCAAATACCCTTCATCTTGCAGGAACAACACAAATTTACAGCATAGTGCTGTGAAGCCGCGGGCAGTGTCTTCTTGTTTGTTTAGTATTCTGTAGATAACATTCTCAATCTCGTTTAATCCATGTAGGCTATATGTCATTAAGATGTCTCTGTGCAGTGAATAAACAGTTTTATATACTTGCATCTGGGATACCTTTATGCAAATGAGATCAATGTAATATACTTTGCAAAATTCTTATAAAAGACTAAATGTTAACATATGTTTGCAATATGTATTTTAGCTCTATGGATACGAGTAAAGATCACACCATCTACGGTATATGTTTTACACGTGTCTTTGCTCTGAGAATTTTCTAATAAATGGATCTAAATGCTAGGTTAAATTTCGAGAGCCCCCAAACCTTAAGTTTATATATTAAGAACGAGAATGGATATGGTGGATATTGGATATTATCCTACGATTAATGATCATGCCAAGCGATCCTCTAAGTTTAAAACTCCATACAACAATTCACCAACTGATTAGAAATGGAGTAAAATCATAATGATTAGGGAGGGGGTTCATGAGAGTCCTTTCTTTTGCTAGTAATTTCGCATCTTCCTAAGTGAATTGCGCCACTGTAAAGGGCAGCTCACAACACAATTTTAGAGAAAAAAAACTGTGGCGACCCTACATTGAAAGGTACCGTGTGAAAAACAAATCACCGGGTTTAGAAACATCAAGGAGCGAAAACGTCGAGAATGCATGTACTGGACGATGGGGGCGATGCGCACTGTTTAGCAAGAAATTTCCTAACTGGCTAGCAATAGCCCTAATCCCTAACTTAAACCCTTACCCTAACAAAGAATATTCAATCGATACAATACAATGGACACAACCAATCAAGAAACACATTGTTAAACAGTGCGCATCCACCCGACGCATGTGCCTTTCTTCGTTGAAGAGAAAATTTAGGCAAAAATTTCACTTTCATATGTGGAAGAGGAACCAAATTTACACAGTGCGGTGAAACTTCCATTCAAATTGGGCATGCATTTTTCGAGGTATCAATAAATTAAAACACTGGATTTGTACAAAGTGGGCTTGAGGAAGGCAAAGGTTATATCACTTCCTCACATCAGGGAACTGCTAGCAACTCCATGCTCACATTGACAAGGAGTGTTTGTTTCCCTTTGTTTTTCATTGTTGTATTGACCTTGAAGTTAATAGGAATAGGACCAGTGGCGTAGGTAGACATTTTTCCAGGGGGAAGCACCAAAATTTTCCGATTTTTTTTTAAACTTGTGTACATCACTGTGCCAGTGACGTAATTTGAGGCGCAGGATTTTTCAAGGAAATTTGGGCGCCCAAAGTAAAAGTATGCAGGCCGCACATGCAGGTTGTGTTAACTTGTTAAACTCATAAACTTAGCACTAGGACCATTAAATATTTAATAGCTCCATAAATCTAATTACAATAAAGAATACCGGTAATAGAGTCTATTTTTTAAATGAAAATTAATAGGCTAAATGCAATACGGTAGTCACCATAGCACAAATGGTCTTTGAAGCTCTGAGCAGACCATGAAGGTTCCTGCTGTTATTCATCTTTGCAAGTCTTTTGCATTTGTAGTTGTAAAGCTTTCACTGTTTTACCAGTTAAAGTTTGAAATACTTCGAGTTTATATTAAATTTCAGGCTCTTGTCTTCAAGTGATCATTTCAATTTATCGATAGCCTATATTTTAGTAAGTCCTAGTAATTGTTTTGTCAAACTCGGAAAGCAGCATATACACAACAGTGGCGGAGCTAGGGATTTCGGTCAGAGGGGGCGAAAATGGTCTGCAGGGGCGCTTCGAAGGAGTAAATACCTTGAGAGTCAGCACGATCGAAGCCACGGCTTTTCAGACTTTCCATTTGATTTTCCGCACCTGGTAGAAGACTTCTTTACCATTCCTACTCAGCAAGTTTTTCTATTAAAACATGTTTAAATTTTCTCTCCATGGGCCTCTGCAGAAGAAAATTGGGGCAAAATTCTTTTAGGGGGAAAGCTCCGCGCCACCGCGAGTTGGCGCGGAGCGCCAGAAAATTTTGGCCAAAAATGCCTCTCAGATCGCTGGAAATGGCATTTCTAAACCCTATTTACCGCAAATAATTAGGGAAAACTCTGAGTGAACAGTTAGAAAATGTTGATGTTAATTTTTCGTCGTCTTTTTCTTTATGTTTTCTTCGCTTTTCAAGTTTTTCTTTTAATTTCCAGGGGAGGGCAAGTTCCCCCCTTGCCCCTACATGCGGACACCCATGCTTCTATCCCTCTCTTTCACATTCTAGTATGAAGGCGGTCATTATATTTTGTGCTATTGTCAGGCCTCGGTTTAAGAGTTTAATGTAATAATGGGCTAGTTTGTGAAGATAAAGGTTAAACCTGCTAGAGCTAAATAACAAGCAATCTTACATGGGGGAAAAGTTATGGAAATTAATCTCCGTTCGGTGTACATTTTTGGCATCTGGAAATTAAGATAAGTACAAGAAGAAATATTAATTGACGTAATTTACATCATGTAACCACTCTGAAATAGCCATTAATTAAGTAAATTGAAAGAAATAGCCAAGACAAAAGGTTTTCTTGGCTCTCTAGATACCGAATTCATAATAAATAAAAGTAGTGTTATTGTCTATGTTGACAATTATGTAACAAGAGGGCTATTTGCGCTACAGTTATTTCTGCGCCCTTTGCAACATCTTTTATTGGCCGGGAAGGTGAATTTAATGTCAGTCGGTGTATTTTGTAAGCTTACAATCACGCTTGGTGTGGAAGCAATTAACTTAGCACAGCGACAACATTCATTAGTGCGTATAAAGCATGAAGATACGTTACGGCAAAACCTATCCCTATAAGACCCTTTTCATCAGAATAAAATGCAGATAGTACAGTTACTGGTGGTTGTTTGAGCATTTTGGGCCTTAAAACAACGTTATTAATTTATGTCTTTTGCCAATAATGGTGCAAGAGTAAAGTTAAAAACCTAAAAAGGGCGCCGGCAGACGATTTTGGTCCGTCAGGGGGGCGACCGCCCCCCCCCCCCTGACCATATGGCAGCTCCGCCACTGATACACAAACATAACTTGCCGAATACTCCGTATCCCAGCTGGGCAGCATCTGTCAGAGAAAAAATATGATTTCCGGTGCATTGTCCATTTCTTATTTGTCAGAGAAGACAAGTTTCTGTAATCCCGGTCTCGCACAGGCCTATGTTAACCGACAGAATTAAATTTAATGTCGTACACTTCCTATGGCAGGCACATGTCTGCATTAAATTCAGTTGTTTAAACAATATCGCACAGGTTTCTGTTTCCATCTTTGCGGGGAATTTCCAATTGCGAAAGGACTGAAATTTCTACAAAAAAGATTTGGTATACAGGTACACCCGTGACCCGAACGAATGATCACAATATATAATGCGAGGGTTCTCATCTTAGACTTCTCTGTGTATAGGGTGTATACTGCAGTAGAAAACTTCCCTTATCTGGCTGTCTGGAGTTAGAATAATCGAAGCTGTGGGGTGAAAACGAGACGAGGCTACTCTTCCACCCACTCTTTGTTTTTCGGATGTCATCAATTTCGTTATCAGCCAATTGACTACTCAAAGTAAATTCCATACACAGTTATTACAGCAAATAAGTACCTATTTTCGATTGAACAGGTAGCAGAATTGTCCGTGTTCTGATTCCATAAACATCTACTCCCCACTTGCACCCCTTGGTCCGTTTTGCTGCCCATTACAGCATGGACCACCAACTTATGTCGTGAAAACCGCATCGCCTTCACTCTCGTTTTTACCGCCTCTGTGATCCTCTTCGTTAACTTTCCAGCCTTTGTGACGTCATATGGCTGGTCCTGCAATAACGCCACCAAAATGTCCAGGATTGCTTCCTTTACCTGACGAGCAGCAAAAGGGCGGTTTGGGCCAAGTTGGTAAGTATTCTCTATCTGAACTTCATCTTGATTTTCCCTCTCCGAATCCAATGTATGCCTTCTCGAAGATCCGCGTTTTAGAATTGCACGAAGACCAGTTGGGGGTGCAACACCAGTTGGTGGTCCTGAGGTAATTTTGACCCTTCGACGGATAAGGTCCCATCGCGAATTTGGTCGAGGTTGCTGGCTATTATTCGATAGAACAGAAACATCGCCGTATGAAAGGCGTTTCGATAGACTTTTGACAGACGGGGATTTCTTCCCACTGTCCACTGTTGAAGCACGGAGTTCTTCCATCTTGAAAATTTGAACACTTGTGATCCTAATAAAAACAGAACGATAGAGAAAGTAAAGGGTCGCGAAAACTTTACAATTTGGTTTGCACGTAAAAATATAAGCTGACTGGAAAAAAATCGCCATCCGCCTTAGAGTGCACACCAAAATTTTAAAACACCTGTCACTTAGCTTAGACAGTCCGCAAGGGAAGTCACATCACATCCGAACTGAAAGTTTTGAATCCACAATTTAAAAAAAAAATCGTGTTTCGAAGATGCCAAGAAAAATTCTGAATTTAATCTTCTTCTGAGATGAGCTTGTAGCTAGAAACAAATTCAAGTTTCTAAGCTAGGTTTATGTTTTTATTTTCATCCCGGCTTCTCCAGCACTTGTAGTTTGGCAAATGTCTATCTGTCTATAGTCCGAGTATTCTATATAGACTTATTGGTGGTGTCAAAACACGTTCAAAGCTTATGATACAATCAATTGAAAACAACACGTCTTTTGTCTGACCGGATAATTGTTATTCAGTAATTAAACCCGTTCTGTCATTAACTCTCCAAGCCTAACGTGTTCAATATCCCTTATTCACAATACTGCATACTATAGCCTTCGCCACAAATGTTTCGCTCCATTTCTCCAAGTTCAAGTTTCACCTCCTATCATTCGTTCTCATGGTTACGGATGAATGAGCGTGTCTCTTCATTGTTAAATTTGCTGCAGACGATCCACGAACCCTGTTTGGCAGTTTGGGCATGTCCCGTCAGCAATACAGTAGACAGAACATGAAGATACAATGTTCAGTTATCCGATACCATGGCAGCGAAGAGAGCATTTAGGGATAAAATGGATTGGTCAACTGTATACGAAGCAGAAAAATTACGTATTGTAGAGTGCGTACATAGTCCCAAATGTTACTATGGAGACTAATACAATCAAGGGGTGACTGGTGGACCGGTCTTAAGTGGTCACAAGTATAACCTCGGGACCAAAGTGCGTCTTTATTTTTAAAATGAATATACTTCATGACGAAAGGCAAACAGTTTTATTTGCCACGTGAAAACAAAACGTGTCCTTAGTTTGCATTCTTGGTTAAGTGTACATTGTCATACAGATACACTGAACGATTGATGAGCTATCATAACAAAAGTCACTCATCCTTACTCGGTCCTTGAGAGACAGATACGAGGAAAACTGGAAAAGATGGCTGGTAACAGTATCTTATAAGATTAGTTAGTAAAATGATGCTTATATTTAGACTATACAGCTACGACTTCATCCCTTATGTGTGCATATGATATGACATAAGAGACTATAATAAAGGACGCCGGTGAATCACGTCTTCTCATGCTTATCGTGCAGAGATGTAGGAATATTTCACATGTGAAAATTAATTTAATGTCTAAGACTGTAAGACCGGCAGTTTAAAAAACTCCGGACGGAAAATAGGCTGAGCCTAGACCGCCAGCTTCTCACTGCTTACCTATGATACCACAGTAATTAGCAATTAATGTCTGTTAATACTTGAATGGACTTTTCTGCTTCAGACGTGTTAAAACTTTGAAAAACTTCCCCGAACTGTAAAATGATGAAAATTAATGGCTGTTTCAAGTTGTAAATTCCCAATATCATACCTTTTAGGTTTTCACCTCACCTATCACGAGCGTGGAAGACTATTGCCCATTGGGGTTGCAGTATTTTGCTCGAAATTTCGATGCCCTTTGCCTTTCCTAGACTAACAAAATCTTAACGATTAGGGGATAGGGGGGAGGTGATCCGCTAGCTCCCGCCTGATACACCAATGAGTGGAAATTGTGATATTTGCACGGGATGAAGAGTTATGCCATATACTTGTTCAAAATCTAATAATAGGAACAGCTTTTGATGGAACGGCAAATTTTAATTTTTATAGTAACTGATTTTTCTCCATAACAGCGTGTGCTTAACAAATTAAAGGGGAAGTTTAAGCAAATATTTAATTTTCATATGTGAAAGAGGAACAAAATCTACACAGTGTGGTGTAAGCTCCATTCAAATCGGATATGTATTTCTTGAGATATCAGTAAATGTGGTCAGTAGATTTGTGTTCAAAAGTGAGTTTGAGGGCAGCAGAGCTTATATCACTTCCTCACATTGAAAAGGAATGTTTTGTTTCCTTTTGTTTTATCAGATTGTTGTGTTGACCATGAAGTTAACAGGAGTATGACCTCCCTGTGGGGGATGAAAAGTTTGTAAAATTCTCATGCCACTTATGCAATCACATTTTAATAATACGGGATTGTTGAGGAGAAAATCCAGTATAAAGTTTGAAGAAAAACATAAGACTTTCCATTAATGTGGGGGTGTGATGTCATATGCGCTTGCTTCAGGTTCGCCTTTTGTTGAAAATGTGAAAACTTTACGTGCTCATATCTTGGGAACCACACATCGGATTTCAATGCACATTTCACGGAAATTCTCAGAATAAACACCCCTCTAACATACCGAATCCTGTTGTGACCTTAAACCCTTCTTTTAACTGTCATCATTAATATTTAAACAAGCCCCATTTCCGTTCACTTGCACTTTCTCCGCCATTAAATGTTAAGTCCGCCAGTTCGTATTAGGCCAGTGGCGAAGACTAGGCTATAGATTTGATACTCAGAGCCCCGTCCAAGGAAAAGTAGGGTTAAAAGAATGCAACTGTAATCTTTCGTCCTGCTAACCCACTTGCCCGCAACCGAAAAAGGAGTTTCCACCTCACACTATCCTACGTGTTCCAATTTGAATTTCACGAGAGGATGTCGTCTTGCAAATATCTAACTGTTACATGTACAAAACAATTTCTCCGAAACAAAATATTTAAGTTTGGACTGAAGAAACTTGATTTGAGAAATATTTTGAACGAGCAGAATTGTTTACTATTTGTCCCGATCGCCTTCTATGTGCAATCGTAGAAATTTTATAGACCAAAGGCATATTTGGGGTCAATTGACAGGGAGAGGATATATTTCAAAGGGAAAACCGTTCCTCCCCTTGTTCGCAAAGACTCGTCGAATTATCCAGAGGCGGAGGGTTGTTCAAGTTATAATGAAACCATAGGTGAAACTAGACGTAGGCACATGGGGACATTAGGGGGCCCTGGGGAAAAGGACCCTCTGTCCGAACTGAGGATCACCCTGACTAGACAATTATAAAGGACGAAAGATGATGATACTCCAACTCATTTGCACGTCATGATTATTTGGTCACTACAGTCAAACTGAAAAGGTTGAATTAAAGTGAACATTACTGGAACGACTCTCTTTATCATTGAAGAAATCTCGAACAATAAAAATTATACTTCCATACTAAGCAGTCCGAATGTGTCGCGATTGTTGGTTTGTTTTGAACGAACAAATTGACAACAGTCAAGGGCACTCTTTCCCCTGTCCTGGTCCTGTCCCGAGAAAATTTGGGAACGGTTTAGGGTTTAAAATGTAGATGGATGACAGACGTAATAACTGAAGGTTAAACGTCTTAGGCTCCAAGAAACGTAGGGCAAGTAAAAAGGGAGTAATTTTTCGCATGGGGGTTTGCCCGTCTCTTTACATCCCTAACGCATTTTCCTAAATGCGACAATACTGCTTTTAAGGCGCTTCAAATTGAGTGCTATAATATTCGTATTTGCTCTCTCACAAGGAGGTCCGAAGGCTTGCCAAGTTCAATGTGCTTTCGAGCTGCATCGCCATTTTGGTAGAATTTCGTGTTTCTTATACGTGCGGTAGCCGACAGACTTTTCCTTAAATTCCATATAGGTAAGGTCATACTCTTTCGTATTTAGAGTAGGGTGAAACAAGTGGTTACTCAGAAGCCCGCCCAATAGCTTGTCAACTGGACCAGTCTCATTACACAGATAGAATGGAGATTTGCCCACCGAATTCGTTGGTTGTACCGTGTTTCGATTAAACCCGAAAAGAAGCAGTTGACACTACCAAAGCCACACCAAACCTACAAAGGAGGGCGCCCCTATCTATGTCACCCACATCTGCCGCCTTTCAATGTGCGGTTAATAATACAGGCCCGTAGCCAGCCCAAATGGAGGGGTGGATCTTTTTTCCAAGATGTGGACCTTTTTCCAAATACGGAGGCGGCTGGCGCGTGCCGTAAGCATGCAGTTGCTAGGGGTCCGGGGCATGCTTCCCCGGAAAAGTTTGAAACCTGCAGATCTCCTGCAATCTGGAGCTTTTAAGAGGTCTTTTGAAACACAGCAGGAGTCCTTTTTCCCCAGGAATTCCACACAGTACACCACTTTTTGAGAGAAAAAAACCAAACATGTAATCTGGTAGATGTCAACATAAAAAATATTTCATAGCATACCCTTCAAACACAGGGCTGGAAAAATGGACCTCCCTCAAGTTGGAGTGGGTCATTCGAACGCTCCACCCCCCCCCTCCCCCACCCCTGGCTACGGGCCTGATGCATAAATGAAACATGCTTGGCTTATAAATTTCACCTTGTCTCATTTTCTTATTATGGTTAAGTTCAGCCAGTGCACCATGTTAAAGATGATATGTCATCCCTGCAACCACCCCCACACAAAAAATACAAAGCAATTGTTGCCAGTTAGTCTTCCTCAGTGACCAGATATACTCAAATAGTCCTAGAACTTCCACGTACAGTTGAAAAGTTGCACTTAAAATTCGTTCAACAATACAGCTCTTCTCTACTTGGTAAATGTTTTGCCGACTGGCGTTCCTAACAAAGGTTGCACAGTGTATACATGGCTTCAAGATATGACACCATCCTTCTGCATTCAAATTGGAGGAAGAGGTGAAAGTTGGTTCAGGAGGGAACACTTTAGAGAGCCTTCAAAGGCATATTCTGGAGACAAATTCATCGACTTAAAATATGCGGAAAAAATTTCTTTAAGGAAGTGAAAACTGCATCTCAATAGCATGTAATGTTCAGAAGATATGAACACAATTTTTTCTTTGGATTTAGTGCATTAAGAGAAATGTGTTGTGACACACAAATTAATTTGACATTGAATTTATTTTCAAGTTTGATGCTGATGAAGGGAATGCAACATTGTTTCCTATACACTAAATATGGATTTGGGTAATGCTAGATCTACAGGGAAAAGATTTTCAACCATTCCAAGGATATCAGTCAAAGTGTTTTGTTACAATGCAACACAAAAGAAATCTGAAGTGATGGGCTGACATTAAATAACATTCGGTGGCTCTGTTGAGAAGTGGAGGTATTTTTTAACAAAAATAATAAATCTTTGAAGTGAAATATCTTGAGCTAGGAAGAGGATGTCAACACAGGGTTTGGAGGGCATAGTCTGGAATATTTTTTCTTTCTTATAAGACCCACCTGAAAAGCCAGCAGAAAATGCCTTATGCCTTTTGACAGAGAATTAGCTAGTCTGTGACCAGGTTAAGATACTTTTTGATCTTTTCTCTCTTAGTCAAATCAGCTTTCAATTTAAACATTTCTGTAAAGCAGTTTGATTTGCTTCCACTATGTCTAAGCAGCACTGTCATCTAATATGCTCATTGCAATAAAGCAGGTTTGTGCACACAGTCACAACATGACAAAAAGAAGAAAAACACAAAAATTTGATGGTTTTAACATTATTATTTTTCACTTGTTCTGTGAAGCACTTGATGAATGAAATGATCTAAAAATAAATTTCATAAACTCTATGAGATAAATGTTGCATAATCTCCATTGCACTTTATCTGCATGTAAATATCAGAAGTATTGCACTCTTTAATGTATGCTCCAGCATGGAATGTAGTAATGAAATGAAACTCAATTAGATAATTTCACAAAAATGCAAACATAGGATTCTCCTTAATCATAGCCAAGAAGTCTATGTAACTACACTCAGGCTTCGGCAAATCCCCCGCCTGACAGCCCGGGACAAGTAAAAAATCACTCGGGCAACTACCATGCTCAATGTTGCAGCCCGCTGGGCAAGTACCCCAGCCTTAAATTTTTGAGTTGGGCAAAATGGCACTTGTAATTTTAGACTTTAAAAATTATATGTACTCAACAGATTTGAATTGGACAAGCAGATATTTATGCAAGCAAGTAGATTGAGAAAACAGCTAACCTGTCAGACAAGTATGAAAGAAAAAATTTGTCAAACCCTGACTACACTAATACCAAGATAGACCAAATGCTTGGTGATTCCTTGTTTTAAGGGAAATATAAGATGTTTATCTTTGCATCTTGAGCATTTAAATTTACTACCACTTTTTGGGAAACCTTGTATGATTTCAATTGGACCTGTATCTTAGTAGGATTCTACTTACCAACACACCAACAAGAAATGTGCTATATAGTTTCAACTAGAAAATAGAGGGGAATTTTAAATGACATTTAATGCACTTCTACACTCCCACTGACCTTATAAAGGTATTGCTATTTGGCAACTTCATTATTTCATACAGTAGGAACTTGAGAGGTATTTTCTTCAATAGCAAATTCACTATAAGGAGCACAGCTACACATAACAAGCACCAACTTTTCTAAAGTATGTTACACACTATTCCAAATGCAGAAAGCATTGTAATACAT
Source organism: Holothuria scabra (assembly GCA_037179385.1). Classification (NCBI taxonomy): domain Eukaryota; kingdom Metazoa; phylum Echinodermata; class Holothuroidea; order Aspidochirotida; family Holothuriidae; genus Holothuria; species Holothuria scabra. The sequence continues at coordinate 21,796,978 of CM074193.1, forward strand.
TTAATACATGAACTAACATTTATAAATTTAAATCAGTAACACTTGTAAGTTTTACTGATGCTATGAGAGGGAAGGAGGGAGTAAGCCAAAGTTTTACTGATGCTCTGACAGGGAAGGTGAAAGAAGGTGAAAGTTAGTGATGCTAGGAAAAGGGAAGGAGAGAGAGAGAGAGAGAGAGGGGGAGGCAAAAGCAAAACTATCGACATAGGCCTTCAAGCTTTTCCCATAACTACAGCTCCTTTACAGGCTAACACGTAGTCTTTGCTGGACAAATGAACTTTCATTGTGAGTCTTTCGTTTAAATTTGATGAGAAAGCCGTTACAACCACTCTTAAAATATTTGGAAATTATTTCTGATTACATTTGACAACCTGTCAGTATTTTTGCTGTGGTGTGAAAATGATGTTTTGTGGGCTCTAGTAATCACCCCAAAACCAAACCTCTCAAAATCTTAGGTTTAATACCCATGAAAAATTGAGGTGTAATATCAACTTTTGAGCATAATTAACATGCTCATGTCAAAGTTTGAAAAGTACAAACACCATAATGCTTAGGCTTTTGCTTATTCCCATGTATGCTAAAAAGAATGTCCTTCAGTCAAACCCAGATGCTATCGGTTCATTATCCGTACTTAGATCTGTCTTTCTTCTTCCATCAAATAAATGTGTATGACATTAAGTAGCAGACATCACACCAACAGTAACACTCAAAGAATGAGGACTGTACAGACTTCCCTTACAGGTAAACATTACTGTTTGCTCACTTTGCTGTGAAACAGCCAACTCTTGACATGGTAGCTTTAGTAGGTGTCACTCTTGTACATTTTAAACTGATATGAATGTAAACAGTGCAGTGCTATTACACAATAATGTGATATTTGGCACAGGATTTAAATATTACAACTATTAAAAGATGTTCCAAAGCACACACGTATACAAACGTCATTTCAGGTAATGAACATTCACTTTACTTTTCCTTTTTAAATTCACATTATTTCCTGACTGATTAAAACCTATCTAATCCAGGCAATACATGTTTTATTTCCAGCCTTTGTCGGACAATTTCCAATCAATACACAAATAATTCCCTGAACCTAGTAAAATTTTTAGCTTCCACCAGTGTTAATGGTACAGACTATCTCCATCAGAGCCTTTTTTCAGACATCCTGCCTCTGGACAAGGAAACTGGAGATGGACCTTTCCCAAATCAGTTCAGGTGTAAGGATATACACATTAGCACCTGCACGTAGAAACAAACTGCACCAGGTACACAACTTCTGGAAGAAATAACTCAAATATAATTCCTAACAGCTAAACCAATCATCATGAAACAACTCGTTCCTCCTCCTTGATCGAAGAGTGGCAACAAATTATTTTGGTCACTAAATGAATTCCTGGGATTCACACCTTCTGGACATCCCATTCTGTCATCAACAGTTAGATTCTTCCAGGTAGGCCAAACAGCTGCTCTATCCCTGCAAATGAAACAAACAAATAGCGTTAGAACAAAAGGCTGGTATGACTTGGCCATGTAAAGGAGGCAAACAGAAGAAAGCCATGTTTTGGTCAGAAACATCAAATGTCACTCCTTATTCTCTGCAAAATAAAAATATGTGCATGTTCCTTTAAGTAACTCATCTTTTGTTCTGACAATTATCTCCATAGATATATAATAGTGCAGAGACACTGGGGCTGTGATGTTGGGTGGGGAGGCACTACCATTAAATATTTATCATACACCTTTCTTCAAACATCATTCAAAAGGCATAAACTGTAGTTAAATGGAGTTTTATGGAGTTTTATGGCTTGATTTAACCAACTGGTTTTAAGTCAGGCCAGGATTTACCTTTTGTACTGTGGCAAGATTTTCACAAATTATTCTCAAATGCCCTTTAGGAACACCCTAGTTGCCCACTTTGCAACAAATGCAGCAAAAACAAGGGCACCTTAGGATAGCTTTCAGCAAGGGGTGGAGTAGCCCCACCAGTTTCATCGCCACTGATCATTCCAAGATAGATAGTCTGTCCAAAAGTAGTCACAGGGGAAATAAGAAGGAGCCTAACAGGTTCACAAAGAACACTTACAACAAAGTCCATCAATCCATTTCAATTTGGTCTTCCTGAGCCTAACATGCAAGACACCAGCGTTTCCTGAACTGATCTTCATCTCATCTGAAAACAAAGAGAAATAAAGTTAATTAAAGGAATCAAAGCATCCTCCATGCTTACTAGCACACAGTGGAGGGTTGATGTAGACATCAGAATCCTCTGTTTTTAACATACACATGGCATTTCTACAGCCTCTGCTCAAATGGACATTCAATACCATTGCAAAAGTAATTTACTGATAATTAAAACTACCTCCTCACTGACAAAGCCCTTCCCTGGTGCTATATGAATTGTAATAGCTGGGTTGTCTTCATCATTTCTGTTTACTAGTTAGGTAGAGGAGATTTATGGCCCAGTTTCCAAACAACTGGTTCACGTCAAGCTGGCCATTGCTTTTTTCAGTCATTTCCATAAATGGTAAGTATGCCCAATAATGCTAGCCTCCATGCCTTAAATTTTGAGGCATGCGAGTGCACACCATCATTCCCCTGAAATAACTGTGAGAAGTGAGTTTTTGCACACTTAAATAAAGAGTATGAGCTCATATTAAATATTAATCTATTTAAAAGAGGGGTTTAAGATCACACCAAGTTTTGATATGCTAGAGGGGTACTTACTCTAAGCATTTTGGTGAAATTTCCACTGAAATCCAGTGTGTGGTTCTCAAGAAATGGGCAGGTACAGTTGTCATATTTTCAACAAAAAGTGAACTTGGAAGTAAACACATGTGACATCATATCCTCACATTAATAGACAGTCAGTCTTTTGTTTTTCTTTAAAATTTCAGCCAATTTGCTCAACAATCCCACAATATCAGCATGCCATTGCATAAGTGGCATGATAACTTTTTAAACTTTGCATTCCCTGCAAGCTCTTATTCTCGATTAACTTCAAGGTCAACACAACAGTTTGAGAAAACAAAGCATTCCCTGTCAATGTGAGGAAATGATATAACCTCTGCTGCCCTCAAGCTCATTTTGGAACACAAATCTAGCGATTTCATTCACTGATATCTTGAGAAAAACATGTCCCATTTGGACTGGAGTTTCAACACAATGTGTAGATTTGGTTCCTCTCTCACATATGAAGGTAACTTTTTGCTTTAACTTCCACTGTAACTTTAACAAAACAGCACACCTATCATACTCCTTACTTTCTTCAGGAGTATGATTTATAGCACAGAATATTATTATTATGGGAATATTATTGTTTCCACATCGTTTTAGATGTGGAAACAATAATATTTCCACTGTTGTTGAAAGCAACTCAGATTCTTTTAATCCTGTAATTTGCACTCTTTGTAACTCTGGAGATGTTGCAGATGAATATCACTTGGTTATTAAATGCCCATACTTTTCTTGACAAAGGTCATTGTATGTCAAACGTTTTTACTTTGTTAATCCTAGTGTTTGGAAGTTCCAACAATTATTCAACGTTAAAAGTACAAATCTTCTTTCAAAATTGGCTAAATTTGTTTCCATAATCATGAACCACTTTGCTTGATGTAACCCATCTTGTTTTTGCCTTTAGTGGACATTGTCGACCGTTTTATGTATAGCAAGCATCTACCAAGTTTTGGCGATATTCATTATTGGTATTCATTCTGTCTTTCAAGTTTAAAACATTTGTTCAACTTCTGATCTTCTTTTTTTAAAATTATCCCTTTTTCTATTTTTCGTGCTTGTAAAGTATAACCTGTTGTGATTGTATTTCTCTTATACCCCGAAAGGGGTCTCACACCTCAGAGAAAGAAATAAACTTGTAAACTTGTAAGAAAATTTGAAACTCAAGGCCTGTAGCATAGGCCTACATTTATATCATTCAAATTGATAACAGAAACATCTTGAAAACTCAATTTTTAACCTCTCTGAAGACAAATACCACTTGGACATGCATATTTAAGTTTGAAATAAATAATGACAACTAATCAATTGGATTGAACTGAAATGGTAAACATCTTTTTCTACTTCAAGGAACAGTCATGAAGGGAGCATCTTTTATCACAGTGTGACTGTTCGCAGAAACCAAATATCCACAGAAGTGAGGTAAGATACAATTGTAGCAAAGTACTTGAAAATATTTTCTTGGCTCACCCAATGTCCTTAGTAACATGACAGCTGTTGCAACAGTATCTGGCTGACAAGAATGCTGTGGTATTGCAGGGTGTATCGTCTCAAGCTGCCAAAATGACAAATCGCCATATCTGTTAAAAGAAAGGACACAAAGGGAAATTACCAAAATGAACAAAAGCGGATCAATAGCTATGTGCATTTCACAGGAAACTTGGCACACAGCTTTCTGCTACACTAACGACTAATTAAGTCATTGAGAGAAGCAAAGTATCTCAAGTAAAAAATGCCACACAAAATTGCATGGCATGAACTCAGCAAGACTTTAAGCAATGACAAACTGACATCATTTTGGAGGAATAACAATACAACACATGGTCATGTCAATGATTTTTGTGTAGGACAAGAGCATATCCCAGTAGTTGACCAATCAGCTGCCTCCATCTGTCGATGATGGTTTTTGATACATACTTGGTGCATCAGCCATATACTGTAGTTGCCAGATTTCTGCACTATCCTATACCACATCCGTTTCACCCCCACCCCCCCTTGCTATATTGGATGTCCTGATCATGATGTCTACTAGTGGCAAAAATTATGTAAAAGGGTGCAGTAAGTCTCAAGGTAGGTACCAGGTACCAAATACATGCATTTTAAGTGACTTCCCATCAGCTGCCAGCATCAGCTGTGTGAACATTTTTGACAAAGATATTCTTCAAAATTGAAACAAATTCATTGTACTGCATAACTGCAAGAACTGATAAACAAAATGTACCAATCCAAATCATGACATATTCAATAAGTCTTAAAGACAGTAGACCAAGCACATCAAAAAATGCTGTTTAACAATCTGACAAATGATGAAAGTTTACATTTCAAGATATTCTTTGGCTTTTAATGAATGGGAAGAAAACAAAGTTTTCCAGGAAAGCATCAAAGCTCATTTTCCACAACATACAGCCCTACTCTAAACCATGTACTGGCAATAACCACAATATATTTTAAGGTCTCTAGTTTATGAAAATGGCTGCACCAAATGTACAAAGTATGTCTCTGAAAATACCATCTGCCTGCTTGGGCTTTTTATATTTGCTTGACAAGCTGTGCATACTACAAATGAGCATGTAAACTACTACACTTACAGCATGGGGATACTTGCTGATCTTCAAGGATACCTGAGAGCTTGATACCAAGCAATTCCTATAAAATACTTCCTTCTCAAAAAACTACGGCCTATGAATCACTGTTCAGTTATGTCAAAGTATTATACACTGATGCAGTCTAAACAACATTTTTCATGAAATTAAAGCATTTCGCAAAATGGAGGACTTATGGCAATATTCACTGACAACATATGAGCACAGACCCATAGCAATGAAAATATTTCAAATAGCAAGACACTCCATACAATTCATATGTGATCAAATACAAGTCATTTGTTTTAAATTATAAATGAAAATATCTTCCAAGGTTCAAACTTTCATCTCTTGGGTACTACTTTTTTGAGTTGATATGAATATTAATGTAACACAGGTGCTGGAGGAAACTTCTGCAAAACAATGTAAATTATTAGCATAGTTACCTCACATTCAGGAGAAAATGTTCCTTAAAATGGAGACATCTTTTTGTAGCTCATTTGCAACAGTTTTGTGCATGATTTGCCAAAGTGTGTAGGTTCACAAATTTTTTAAAAACTCAACTAAATTGCTAATTACACACTCTGGAAAGTTTTCTTTGAACATAAGATACGGGAATTGTCTCAGTTTCACATTTGTCATTAGTTCATAAAGAAAACTTAATAGGTTTAAGAACATTTTGAATTTTATGAACCAACCCAAACTGCCTCTTTTAGTAAGTCTAGCTTTGTGTACCCTTGCAATGTATGTCACACTGATTTACATGGTCTGTATCTGCCAGTTAAAGGGAAATACTGCCTTTGTCTTGCAGGGAAAGTTCACCCTTTTAAAAATTTTGAATTATTGACACAGAGCAATGGATTATTGAATATCATTCACTATAGAAGCATTTATTCTGAACAAAAGTTTCTCACAAATCCAGTGGTCCATTTATACCCAAGAATAATTTGTTCAACCAAACTTTCAAAATGTCAAATGATGCAATTTCCATACTCTGCTCGTGCATCATTTTTCGCAGATAGTACTCTTGCTGGAGTTTTCTGCTGGGGCTATGAATGACTTTATCATAACTAAAGGCATTTTCTTGTATGCTATGTTGGAGCATTTTTAATGCAATATTTAACTTTAAGAAACCCAATGTGTAGCTAGCAAAATCTGAGTTGAGGGTCTAAACTTGAATTCATTTTTTTATTTGGGTGCATTTGGGTGCATGGTAAGGCATGCCAAGAAAGCCCACAGCAATAACAGAGGAAAGTCCATGTTAACAATACTATTTACAATGATTTTTCTTGTGCAAGTACTGGAGAGAATAAAAACATAATGTTCTGCAAGGGCAGAGCTCAAAACTGCCTAGTAGGGGAAAATATTATGCACAAAGCATTAGAAGGTATATTAGGTTGATAGTAGATGTTACAGAGACCAAGGCAGCATTCAGTTTGAATGTTTTAAGCTTGCAACAATTTCTTTGCTACTCCTCACCAACACTGTCTCTTTTGCATAATGACACAACCTTGTAAAATGTCATATTTTCTATGAAAATCAAAAGTTTCAGTCAAACTTGATACGAAAATGTAAAACGGCTGGTAAAAACATTCTGTAGCAGAATCTTTCAATTCTTGGCATCAACTTAGTTCGAGTCAGACACCACTCTACTGACCTTTGTCCACTCCAAGGCGATGTGCTCCCTAAGCAATTTCTGTTTAACTTGCTCTGCCCACAAACGTAATAAAAAGTAAAGCTTGTTGTGATGTACGCACCACTCAAAAGAACATCCTTCAGGTACATCGCCCTTCTCCACATTCCTACTTTTTGACAAAGTCAAAACTGTTACACATAACGAAAGAAAAAGTTTCAACCCTGGCGTTTATCCGTCCCTCACAATTCCATACCAAGGAAGTTCTGTACTGCAGATAGTCACTACATATGTAGATGATGTGTGTCGTATGAACTGGTATGCTACACGCATTGTTTTGTTTCTTGGGATTAGATGCAAGTCAATACTACAAGACAACTCTGCAAGTAATAAAGCATGGCAAACACCAAAATGACTACGTTGTTCCTCTTTTACAGAAGACCAAAAGGTAATCATTGAGTTAGTTAAATGGAGTTTTACCACCCAGTTTCTAATTGATTGGATTAAGTCGAGCTGGCCACCGCCTTTGTTCCAGGCAATCATCAAAACCAAAAAATGGTGACGTGTGGTAGTACAGCAATTACTGTTGATGATATTGCATTGTCTAACCATTCATATAACTCTCAACGTATGTATATTCCTACTTACATATTTTTCCCCCTTTTATGGTGGTCATTAGGAAAAAAATGGAATTGGGTCACACATATGGCTTTTCGTGACATATGAAATATGTTTTTTAGCACAAAATAACACACTGGACACAACCAGTATATTTAGATTATTTGATAATTCACTTAGCGATGTTGTGGTGACCTAATCATACCATTCATTTAGTGTCAAGCAAAATGACTGTTGGGAATGTTGGGATCAACAAACACCTGCCATTCTAAATTTTGAAGAGAATTCATAAAGTGCAAACAACTCATATGGATGTATGTGTCACTGTTTGAGAAAGGTTTTCGAGTAAACTTGGGCAGTCAAATAAATGATTAAGAGGAAATATAAAACAGAATACAAGACATCAATAATGAATAAATCACACATTTCTTACCGTTGAACAGGTAGGTCATTTTATGAGAATACTGTTTCACACTTCAAACTTGTACAAACCAGAGTCAGCAACAGCGGTGTTTTAAAAAACTTCTGGGCCTCGTCCAGATTACTTTCTTTCCTGAATTTTGCTACTTTACGTAAACCTACTAGATACAGTCTGGGAAAGAGAGAAAGCTTGGCAATGACAGCAAACAAGAGTTTGTATAGCATTGGTCAAATATGTCTGCTAGGAGGGCTCAATGTGAACACAGAAAAGATGGTACCCATATGTTATGTTGCTTTCAGCATCAGTGCTGATCTAGACTGAATACTGAGACCAGCAACTGATGCCTACTGCAGACACGATATAAACTGATCTCCCCCCCTTTAAAAAGTGTTGCATGGTCATAGCTTTACTTCAATAGCCTCCTTTAAAATTGCTCTGAAAAAAGGGAGCACAGTAAAGAATGTAAAATCCAAGTAAATTTACAGTAGTAAGCCCCTTATATAAGTCACACTGTCTATATGATAATTATCATACTGGATAAATAACAGTCACTGTGTATTTGTGACAACAAGGATGAACACATAATGAAGATAACTGAAATATAAAAATATAAATAAAGCAATGCTTTCATGCATTGTAGCCAAAGTAACTTGTATAAATTACCATTGATTTTTAATACAGTGGCAGAATCAGGAAGCCAAGGTGGACACAATGTTTACTTTCGGGTTTTAAGTCTTCTACAGGTGCTAAATGCAGTGTGATATACACATAGTATGGTAAAGAAACTGACACTGTAAAAGAACAGCAGTTGGCCATACTTAAAGGGACAATCCTCTCACCCCAAACTACACTTCTAGTATAGGGTTACAGAAACTCTCAATTGGCTCAGCTTTTTGATTGACTGCTACTTCAACCAATGCAGAGTACCAAAACTTATATTACACAGCACCAACTGTTCTGATAGTGTTTTGATTATACACATGGAGCTTTCTACATTCACCCCAAGCTATAAAATGAGATTGTGTCTGGAGGAGGGTGAATTTCAGACAATTGTGGGAGAGGCTTAATTCAGAAGGTTAGGAGAATTGGTACTGTTTGGGATGAGAAAATTGGCCTTTAAGCCTGTGCTTTTTCCTTGGCCTACATTGCCTCCACATGTTTAACATCCAGCTGAAGGTAACTGAAAAGTCATAGAGATACTAGGAGACAATGAATACAGCACATATTTTACAACTATACATCCCCACCTCCCATCCAAAAATACTTTAAATCAGGGGGAAAAAAAGGGTTGAATGCTTGAGTAGTAATACTGTTTCATTTCTGTGTTAGTACATCAGCTTGACCAGCTGTAATAGAAAAATGAATAATATGAATTGCTTTTTCTGAGGTTAAGTCCCCCATTATTCAAACTTCATTCTTTCCCTTGAAACACTAAAAACTGGCAAAATGTGTTATCCCATACAACATTCTCTCAAAACCCACATCCACTCAACTGTACACAGACCACTTTCAGTGAAATGGTTTTCCAGTTAATCCATTACAACAAATGCTAGAAAAGTTCTGCAAAGATGGCTCACAGTGTTACTTGGCCCTATAAACTAATTCACTCTCATTTACGAGAATTATTGCATTCACACTTAAACATCAGGCATATTGCCCGCAAGTCACCAATACTGTATGTAGCTTCTGCAGTCACACTCATTTCTCCTAAAAATGCATATGATTATACTGGAGTCAGCAAGTACAAATTTAGACTATGCCCATCAGTTTTTTTGCTAGGGCACTAGGTAAGGATTTTGGAAAAAGTGCCCCTTCACCACTTGGATTAAAACTGATTGAAACTGCCAGGTGGTCACTGCACCAAAGAGATATGGACAGTGAAAAAGGGTGCATTAAATTAAATACACTCTTTGGCATGAAAATCAAAAGTGGAATAGTTTCTTTACTTTTCCTGTAGATCTATCACCTTACTAACATCACTTACCCATGCCATGCCATGCAAATGTTGGAGTACCACTATTGAATTTGGGAGAATCTGTTGGGCGACATCTACACTTGACAGAGAGAATAATTTTCCAGTATCCCATCACATTTTGCTTCACAAAATGTGCAAATTGCAATACAAATGCAAATTGAGCAGTAGATTTTGTACATAAAATGGGACTTTTCATGATTTTGGAATAGAGGAGTCTACCTTCATCATATACATGAAGACAGCAGGGTGTTTTAAGAAGTTAAAGCACAATATCATGACTACTTTAACATTTCGAAGGCTTCAAAACTACCACCACACCTGGTTTTTTGGCCCCCTTTTGTTTTTCCTATTCTAAGTTCCTTCATGAATCAATCACATTTTTTCTTTTAAAATGTAAGTTTCATACAGCTTCTGATGAGAAAGAGTCAGCAATGTCTTTGCCAATCAGAGGCCAAGTGATCCAGTGATCGAGACACTGTTGAACTAGTAATGTGCATATTTATGTTGGTGACTGGTGAGATATATATGTTCAGGAAGGGCAGCACCAGGTGTGAATTGCTTGTAACTAAGCAGCACAACTTCATCCGAGCCCCACTTACTGGAGGAAGTTGTGCCCCCTAGAGCCCACTGCTTACCTAACCTTTAAAATTTTGAAGATGACAAAGCCTGCTAACATCCGTTTTTGAGTATATTTAAATTGAGTAGTAATGCCAAGGATGGCCATGAGGCACATGAAATTTATGATTTTCTAAAAAAGATGTAGTCTATGGTCAGGGTGTGACTACCAGATTTTGAATGATTTGATCCTTTTTTGTACAAAAAACTGCAGCAATTTCTATTTTCTTTGAATTGCCCAAAACTCATGGGGTTTTGCTTTTCAAAATTTTCAGTGCAATCTGTGCCAATTGAATATGTGGCTCAACGAAGAAAGTCTCTCAGTCATAACTACACATTTCCTTTAGAGAATTACATTTCACTGCCCATCAACTGCAAAACAGTAGTTTAGCTCCATTGCCCCCTTTTTCAAATTATCTGCTGGCGCTGCATCTAGTAGTATGTACTGTCAACAATAAAATCCTACTTCAAGTTACCAAACTAAATTTTAGACCAGTCTTTAGTCAATAGAATTATCCTTAATTAGGACTTGAACCCAGGAGCTTGCCCCATAGACTCCCACCCATGAAGGTCTTGCCCTCACTGAATATGTCTAGCAGTGCCTCCCTGCAAATTCCTTGTGCCACCAGTTTCCCCAAGATTAAAAAGTTTGGTAATGCCAGTGGTTATAAGTCCCCAGTAAGTGAATGCATTCTAATTTTGGTGGCTGTTTATAATAAAGCTGGGGTGAGCTGTAAAACACAGGCCTTGAACTTTGAGGTGTGCCAGTGTGATTGCACAACATCATTCACCCCAATCACTGTCCAGGGTGTGATATTTTGTACATCTAAATGACAAATGTTAGCCAATATAAATCTATTGAAGTTTATAATTGAAACAGTATACCTACCATGCTCCATAATTTCTTGAGGAGTGTAATTTGTAGCACACCTGGAAATTTTAAAACTCAAGGCCTGGAAAAAGATGTTACCAATGACTAGAACATTCCAGAATTCAGTTAAAGTATCAACCTTTGCTTAGGTGGTCGGCTTTGCTAAATTTTTTTATACAGCTTTCCCACCTTGCCCAATAGTTTAACATGGCTAAGGTTGGCCACCAATCTTTGGAAGAATTGCTGACAAGCATTCATTCTGGAGTGATCTATACCAACAAATATTTTGAAAACTTAAATTTTACAATGTGACAAAAGACCAACTGAACTTTTTATGAGCAACCATACAAGAATTCACAAACTGTTGTAGGCTCAATGACATCTGTTCATCCTAAAAGAACTTAATCATGCCATCTATTTTATCCTCAAGGTACACATTTCTCTGATGCTCAATAATTGCACAAATTAAAAGAGCTGTCACAAGCAAGGTGAATTTCATACCTAGCTCTCAAAGTTTAAACTTAATAGGATATTCCAGTGACAACTTTTAAGTACTTCTAAATCCAAGCCACTTTTTAAATTCAAGCCACTTTTTTTCTCTGTATTGGTAAAAATTCCATCTCATTATCATGTTGCATTCAGAGGTAATGACTTCCTGAAGAAAATATTCAAATAACAGTAACACAGGCATTGTGGGAAAACTGTGATGTCATAACAGCAGATTAATTGAGCACCTTTTGTATTTTGTTATAATGTGCACACATGCATGTAAATGAAACATACAGACACTTTTAAAGATGTAGCCTTTGTGCTCACAAATCTTCAGCTCAACCTCAAACAAACAGTATTCAATGTTTCCCTTGTGTGAAGTTTTTGAGGTAAAATTCATTACATCAATTTTGAAAAACAACAAAAGATTTTGAAAGTAGCCTGCCAGTATAAGATAACAGGTTGTTACCTTGAAGCAACTTTCAATCTGTTTTTGATTAAGAAAACCTCCCTTAAAAGAGGAATATATTGAGTTATAATAAGCTATAGGTGTGAGGTTTGAACGGAATGCAATAAAAAATTATTCTCTCATTTGAGACCCTACGAAATTGACACTGAAATATCCTTTCAACTGGCCATACAGTGATCTGCACTATTGTTTTAAATCTCTAGAATTCTCACAATTGGCTCACAACTTTCTGAAGTTGTCTTCACTCTCTCGCAATATTTATGAACACAAGTGGGTAATGGAAACTTACGACCTAGAGTATGCTCCATACAACCTAAATGTTGTACTGCTGCATATTACGTTGAAAGTAAAACAATGGGTTACAAGGCAGCATCCTCTACGATTATTTTCAAATCTTGAGTTGCACAGAAACGAAACCTGCTGGAGAAAAAAGGCTTTCAATATGTCAGTACAAAGTAGATAAATCCATGCAGAACTAAGCAAAATATCAGTTATCGCACTTACACTGTGCAGTATCATATAACAGTAAGGATCAGTTATTTGATTATAAATGGCCTTTTACCAGTTACTCCAATCAAGACTACCTGAAACACATTGCAAACTTTTACATGTTCCACACTGTTGAAGGTAACAGTGCTCTGGGACTGAAACAGGCGTTTAGGATTTGCCACAAATTCCCTTTCATGAAAAAAAAGAGGCCCATGTGTGATGAAAGTTGAATCATAAGAGATAAGGTTCTGCAATGGAGTCCCAAGGGGAAAATGGGACTTTACAACACAAGTGATGCAGATGATGAGAGTTACTGGCATTAATTATCATGTTTGCTTTTGACACAACTGAGTACTATCCAATGCATGGTTTAGGGTATGAGAAAACCTGAGCTAAACAGACACCTACAGTAGGAGTGAAACTGAAGAGAAACAGAACTTTTTGAATTAAATATAAAGATAACCTCTAAAGATTTAAACATTTCTGGAACCACACACCCGACTTTTTACCTCCAGCCATTAACTGATTCATTTTATCTGTCTATTAGAGAACTTACTAATGGTAAGCTGCTGGCTGCTACCACTGTTATACTCTTTGAGTTTCACAGATATCAGACAAGCCAATTTAATGCCACAATTCAGTGTTCTCATAAAAGAGCAAAGGTAAGGAAGTTTATATTAAATAACATGTATAGCTCATTTTTTTACTGTTAACCCTTTACCATTGTGCTATAATCGACGCACATTTGCACACCTAGGGAGCGGGCAGAAAAGCGGACATAGCACGCCCCGCATCAGCTTGCATAGGTTATTGACCCCCGTGACCTTTAACAACTGTGTCTCTCATTGTTGTGGCCGAATTTTCGGGTAGCTACTCACAGTTTCGAGCTCCGTGTGAAACAGTAAAGATGGGTGACAGCCACACTCTCCGTATGGGTCCAAAAGGACCCAAACAAAGGTAAAGGGCTAAGACTAAAAATATTTCAACTAAGTGCACAGTGCACCCCCTTTGGGTTGGAGGCTGTAAAATATGCTGACAGTATTCCTTGCCTGTCACAAGAGGACACTAAATGGGAAGATCTGCACCATATTTGAAACCAAACTTGAACTTGAACAGTACTTGAAAATGTATAACACACATGCTGATGAATCGTTAAATCCCATCTACCATAACTCGACCCCCTGCTAAGACAGAGCATATGTACAGAAGATACCGAGACAAAACAAAAGCCTGCAAATATCAAGGTAGGTTTTCAATAGACCTATTTCCAAATAGCAATTACAATGAATTGTGGGATGTAGTTTTGGGTGTGCGTCAATTTTAACCACAGTAAAATGCCATTGACAAAAATGACAAACTCCAAAACTCTATCCCACAATCCTTTGTAATTGCTATTGGGAAATAGGTCTATGGCAAAGGTGGTTTAAGTGATCATGGGCCAATGGTCAGCCAGTCTCATAATGTTGTGAAACTCACAGCATTTACATTTTGGGTGGTTTGGGCATAAAAACCCAGACTTCCATATACCGTTACTTCACAAAATACTCTCCCACACAAACTGATACTACAACTGGATGAATGACAGAATTGGTATTCATAGAAAAGATGACAAAATCTATTCTGGATCCTTGTACATGAAAACAAATGTTACCTGTTACAGACTGATGGCAGGGGGTCCAGACATCTGATATTCCCCACAAGCATCTTGTGCCAGGATTCCCTTTCAAAACTTGGATAATTCAGTTTTCTATGTAGAACTGCTTTGTGAAACTAATGACAGCTGTAAAGAAAAGCTTGGTTAAACAAGTACCACTTCATGGGTACAGAGGGAGGGAGAATACTTTATTTACTGTACTGAGACCAAACGATATCTTGGCAAGGAGTAAATTACAGTACTTTGAAGTTAGTTGTAAGGGCAATTGAAAACTGTAGACACTATAGAGGGAGTAAGAATACTGTATTTACTGTACTGAGACAGAAACATACCACTTCTTGCCAGGGAGTAAACTTGGAGGTTGTACGATCACTTCAAAGAAATTCTTTAAGTTAGTTCTACGGGTACTTCAGTGCTCCAGACATAACCAGTGAGTGACTTATGGCATCTAAAAATCACATCTGGAAAAGGTCAACTGTACTAGTAGCAGTCTATCACATGCCTACTTATATGGGATCACTGATCCAACTTTCCTCTGCTGAAAAACATAAAGCATTGACAAAGGCTTTTTCTTAGTACAAAGAGTAGCTCTCATTTCAACAAGATAATCTGTTCCTTGAAAGTCACGAAATTTATGAGTGGTGTAGAAAACAAGAGGGTGTTAGTACTATGTGTTATATTCCTTGCAGATGTCATTAACCTTTAAACAGGTTAACTTTTATTTCCCATACTGTAGTGAAAATATGCACAAGCCTGAACATGTAATTTGAACTCAAAGCCAACATTTTGACCTGGGAAGTAAATATCTGTGGCATTTTGGAATTTTATTTCAATAATTCAAGGACACCACATGACCATACTGTACAACCCAATGATGTAGTAAAAGAGCCTACTGTAATAGTGATCCCAGCACAGTTTCCACAGATACCCATGATCAAACAGTACTTCTGCACAATTTGGCCAAAAAACATTACTACAGTATGTTCTACCTATATAGCCCCATGTTATGTACACACACATGCCTCAGCACATATGATCATTAATTTCTCCTCGAGTCAAACTGTGCTCCAAAATAATGGGCACTGAATGTGACTTCGATCTTTCAAGTATCACACAAATAATGATGTAATTAATAATAATGATAATCTTACATAGCACTTAATCCAATTGATCAAAAGCATGGTTCAAAGCATCTTACAAAACAAATATGTAAATTTGCTCTTGTGTAAAATGTCCTCAAAGTGGTCTTCATATTTTTGGGGCCTAAATAGTTATTAATTGCATCTACCAAGGTTGTTAACTAGTTATTTGGGTTACTTAAGCCCCTTGACCCACAACCTTTCCCAAGCCTCAGAAAAAAAGTGTGCTAAAAAGGTTATGGAAGTTTTAGTAAAACCCATGACTAAAATCCCCTTGACCCACAACTCATGAGTCTACTTCGTTATGGGTTGTGATTGTGAGTACTGTATTATCATTTTGTCTTGGTAATTAAATTATAATTTGTGCACAATAAGGAGAAATCTCCCACAGAAGTGACAGTCTCTTTCATTCATTTTCAAGTGGTATATGAGTTGAACATCCTTAACAGGTATTTTGGTACAAATTTCTCTGATCTTTTTGCATTTTATCTCAAATCTTTACTTCTGTTAACAAAATTAAAAGCACTAGTGCTAGTGGTAATGATGCTAAGTAATGTCTTTCATAAAACTTGACTGGAACAAAGCTATTTACAGTATCACTTTCATGACATTTGGTCTAACAGTAACCATACCAAATGTGCCACTTGTTGGCCATATGGAAAGCAGAATATTCCTTTAAATTTATTTTTTCTTTTTCTCTAAAATATGCTGCCCTTCACACATTTGATAGGTGGCACTTCTTGAAAATGCTCAATCTGTTGAGAGACTGCCAGCAAAACAATTTTCAACCTAAATTATCTTTGTAAGTTTTAACAAACTGGCCATTTACAATTACAGCATTTTGTTCAAGATCAAGGGCTGTGTAATGGGAAGGTGAAGAGAGCACACAAGGTTGATGAAGATTAGTCATTTGGGCAGGTACCCACTGACAGTTTCGAGGGAAAAGGCATGCACTTTGAAGACATACATCCATCTTTAGTGCTGAAAGGTTTAAGTTGGTTTAAATTAAGTAAAACAACAGCCTACCTAAACCTAAGAAGAAAGAAAGAAAGAAGTTCAATGTGCAATATGAGAATAACGGCTATTGTACTTAGTACAGTGAGCTATTAAAATGAAAGAGAAACTGGATAACAGTAAATTTGTACTGTATTATATCAGAACTTAAAAAAAAAATAATGAACCATTAAACAGAGCAGGATAAAGAAATTGACAATGTTCAGTCTTTCCCAGAACAACATGCCTAACCCTTTCCCATCAATTAATCACCCCAAATCCAACTTCCATGTTTAAATAAGCAAACCAACACTGTTGGACATAAAAGCAAAAAAATCTAATGCAACTTCTTTTATCATAACATCAACAGTAGCTAGTTAATTGGATGAAGTTTAAAAGCCCAGTTTCTAACCTACTGTTTCAAGTTGGGCCAGCCACAGCCGTTATTCCAGTTGTGGCTCAACAGCATTAAGAACTCTATATCAAACTGAGTGGAGGATCTAGGCATTCGAGAAGTCTGTAATTTCTTTTCCACTTAGCAAACTTTACCTTTGAGTGAAACAAGCTAGAGTGGTTAGAGAGTTGAATGTCTTCTAGTAAAAAAAAAGCAATGCCTGCAAGTAACACCTCTTTACAATTTGGTTCAATGTGAAAAGAATACCAACCAAATTGTTTGGTTGAAATAAAACCAAAACTCATGCATCTAGAACACGGTTGCAAAGTGTGCACTTATAGTAAAATTACCACTTTACATCGATGTTGAATGCTTTAATTTAGTATGCCATATTTGCTACTGAAGTTGGTTTGCTTTTTTGAACAAATGAAGTGTTCCATGGTCAATTGCAAAACAACAAACATCACGTACTTATGGTTTTGAAATTGACCTACACTTTAAGTACAGATCTACCACATTAAAAAGCTTTCATATAAACTGTCAACTCTAGATCGATTTACTTCAGGTTCCTGAAACAGCCTTGCTATGGTGTCATAAACTGGAAACAGGTGGTACCCTAAATATGACACATTTAAGAATTTTAATTCTTATATTTTTGAAATTGTTACAAAATCATGTTTTTACACTGTAAGAGTACATTCAGGCTATCACAGTCATCTTTTACCTCCCTAACTAAAAAAAAACCTTTTCAGCAATAAATTTGTGGGTGATGGTACCACTCTGAACAGGTCATTCAAAAATTTCTTTCAAGCATTAGGACCCCAAGGGAGAAATATATTTTCTCATCAAATTCTACCCTTTTAACCATTTTCCAATATCAACATTAACAGAAATCATGGTATAGCAAAATCATCATACTCCCCATCCCCTCCTCTCATGTGGGTATTGGTAGGATATCATTTTCCATCATTAAAAATTTTGACAACCAGCCTCTCTTACCACTTCCTCTCCCAAAGCAGTTTACAGTTTTGCTTAAGAAATAATAAATACTAACAAAACTAGGTACAGAAAATCTCTAGCCATCAGCACCACCAGTAAATTTATTTCCTTTTTCGAATCCTTAGGCACTCTTTCCAGGTCCTCTCCTTCAAGGTCCCCTAATCTTAATAATAGTCCCAAGATATATTGCAACAATTTTCCCTACTCAGAAAGGATTTTAAAGCCCATGCTGGAAAAAAGCTTGTATCCCATAAAATGAAAAGCCACAAAATTTTCATGGTTCTTTCTATGATTTTCAAGGACCAAAAAAACCAAATTCCCTCCAAATTTTCTGATTTCCAAAACCCACCTCCATATTTCTAGCATCCAGCTTCCCAACTAATCCACCCATGCCCATTCTTTTCATCAGCATCTGCTAAATTTATACTTACCTACTTACCAACATCATGAGCATAACATCCTCTTCTGATACTAGGTCAACAAGTTCTGCTTGCATCTCCTTTGCAAGTTACTTTCATGTCAGTCAAAATGCTGCATCAAGTTCTAGTCTACTGTACTTCAGGTACTCCCCCCTCCCCCACACGTCCAAGTGGGTGTATTCACGAGCAACTGTACTAATCCCTTGCTACATCTAAATTGCATTGCAATTGAGATGTAACATGGTGTATTGAAGTATGTCAGCAAGGTGAATAAGCAATTACAAGTTTTCAGATGTTCAACCACTCTACAACAGGGATATAGTCTTAATGGGAATTAGTCCTGACAATTTATGACAAAATACTGCATGCAAATTTGGTTTGCTATAAACCAAAGTTGTCAGATTTTACAATATCAGAATCAGGAATGTCACAGAGTATTTTTCCATCATACTAAGGTAGGCCAAAAACAAGGTACAACTATGACTGCATCTCTCTGGGTTCACGGAACTTAATCACAACTAATTCCACAACCCTTTTCCATTCCATGCTATTTACCAATTCTTCAATCAAAATTCACTTGGATTGGTAGTGTATAAGGAAGTACCAAAATAAATATGAAACTGTTCGGCTCCAAGAAAGTAAAAAATAAAGTAGCCCACAAACGGCTCATGACTCATCCAGGTCAACAACATGATAATATCAAATGCTCCATTGGATGCCCAATGTCCATGTCCTTCTCCTGGGCCAAAGCAGGCAAATGTCATCGCTGCCACTCTCAAGTTAGTGAAATTGTTTCCCACCATGAAGACTTGCTCTTCAGAAACAGAATTTACAGTACAGCCACAGAGAGATTGCTCATAGAGCTACTGTACAATAGACCCTTTTCTAAATAGAGATATTAGAAATGATTGTGGGATAGTTTTGGTGAAACAATGCACACCAAAAGCCCATCCCACAATGCTTTGTAATTGCTGTTTGGAAATGGTCTATGGAGGGGAAGGTTTTCTTTCATCTTCCCTAATCATATGCTACTGAGATACCTTAAAAAGCGAAGTCTCTACTAATTTGAAATTAGACATGATTTTTATTCAACCGAGTGTTGGCATTAGGACTTTGCATGTTTTCAAAACATGGTTTAATAAGCATCTTGTATAGAGTGAAAGGGATAATTAGTGCTGTTTTTCCAGCACAAATGTTCAAAGGCAAAATATGGTACTTTTCTTGTTGATAAATAAATTTGTAACAAACTTTGAGGCTAAAAAAAATGTATGAATATTTAGAATGTGTGAGGTAGGGTCAAAATTTCATTTTGATTGAGGGAGAGGTTGATGGTGTCCCCTCAAAATGGTACTTAAATTGTTCAATATTTTAGTTTATTCCCTTCACCTACAGAAGAGCCCCTTACAGTTTAACTTTTCTTCATACTTACTACTATTTTTCTTAGCCAGTTTTAAAATCACTCCTGGCTCTCACAATTTCCTCATTCATTATTTAACAATGTTGACTCTTAGTACTTTTTTCTAATCATGGTAATCCTTCTGACAAGGGCATATTTTCATTGGGTCTCTCTATACTATACTATACTATACTATACTATAAACAGGAGATAATTTTGTATTTGATTTCTTTCTCTAATATTATGCAGCCACAGTTAAAAGGGTTATTTTACATGTGAAACTATGTAAGTCCCAATTAGCAATGACTCTTACCTACTGCTGGCAATGACCTTGCTGTATGCTTTAAGAAATACTTCCAAGATGCCTACTCCATGCACAATTTGATGAAATTCTCAAAATTTTACACAGATGGAAGTAGCTACAAACATCCATAGATTTCTTTCAAAATATCTCGGTGAACATGATATTTTTACATCTTTTTCAAAGGAATTTAAGACTCCAAACTGTAATTTATTTATAGAAAGTTACCAATTACTTTTCATCTATACATAAAGATTGCAGTGCTATTTAATAACTTATTTAAATTCACCATTTATTTGTGTGACAGGAGTAGTTTGAAAACTACACAATGAGATGGGGAAATTGAAAGGTAGGTGTATGGTTTCAACACTACCAAACCACATTCATTACTGTTCCAAGGACCATGTTTTGCCCTTGATCTGGGAATCACTTTGCCAGACTGAAATACTCACTGACCTTGCATGGTGTGCAGATTTATTCAGTACAAAGTTGGCATTTCTTTGATTTATTCATTTACCAAAAGACAATGATTTTCTTATCAAACTGCAGTGACGTCTTTATCTCACAACCATTTATTGCCTTCAATAAGTCTTATGCTGATAATTGGACTGGCCCATCTGTTATTTTACAGGCTTCACACTGCACTGAGTTAACAAACTGTACCAGTTTTACTTATTTTAAGGTTACAATATTTTTTAAAAATATTTTAAGTTATTTTTTAAGTTTTGGTGACCATGCCACCAAAATGAGCTGTTACTACTTGGCATTAACAAGGGGCTCATTGAGTTGATATCAATAACTTAATGAAAGTGTTAAAGGGTCACTACCACATGAAAATGCTTACATTTAGCATATCCAATAGTTTGAAAAAGTTAATTTTTTTCAATTTTGCAGTGTCCTGACTTCTAACAGTTTTGTGCATAATTTGTTAAAGTGTCTGGTCACAAATCTTAGAAAATTAGAAAGTGCTGTTCAGTGCTTACTCATAACAAAGCCACTTGCATGTATGATATAGGGATTGTCTAAGTTTGACCATTTTTCACAGTTATGTGGAGGAAACTTACCAGCTTCGGAAAAAAAGGATGAATTTCATGATTCAACTCAATGAGCCTTAAAAAAATCCCACAAGGAAGACCTGTTGCAACTGTTTCCAAGTAGTTTTCCCCACTTTCAAGATAAATTCCACCTTCAATACTGATGCCAGGTAGACTTACAGGCAAGTTGGGATGGGTTTAAATGTAAATAAAAGGTCAAAAGAAGAGAATGGGAATTTTCTGAAGAAACTCACCGTCCATGCAAAAATGATGGTGTATGCTTTTGGTTAACCCTGTAAAAATTACAGGGCCTGAATGCCTAATGAGTGGTACTGATATTTTGCAGAAAGATAAAATTAATAACTTTGAATAATAACCTCAGGGCACATCGATGCCAAAAGTGCCCTTAAATGGAGACACGGAAAAAGGGGCAACATTAGCTATACATTTAGTAAGTTTTTCTCTCACAGTCACAGGTTGTGAATGTTGAACTCATATCCCATTGAGTGAAATATTTGAACTGGTTAATAGCCCTGTGAAATGGTTAATACTTGAGAAATTTTGGTGGGGATTGTGGGTAATTTGCTGGTTATGTAAATGCCATTTAAATCATATACACAAC
Source organism: Holothuria scabra (assembly GCA_037179385.1). Classification (NCBI taxonomy): domain Eukaryota; kingdom Metazoa; phylum Echinodermata; class Holothuroidea; order Aspidochirotida; family Holothuriidae; genus Holothuria; species Holothuria scabra. The sequence goes on from CM074193.1 coordinate 21,818,821, forward strand.
TTTGACAGCAACCTGCATTCTGTTAAAAGAAAGTTTGATCTTACAATGAACAAAACACAAAGGCATGTGAAAAGTTTAAGCCTTCAACCACATTGACTTTGGAAAGGGCAGACTTTTTTGACAACAAAACCTAAATTTTAGGACTGCAAAGTAAAGGAATCCTGTTCTTTGGTTTTCATAATGAGTCATGCTATCAAAGCATTTGATAAGTATTTATTTATACTCCAATTAAGTAGGAGTGTACTAGGTGCCACAGTTTAAGAACACAGACCGCACCTTGAATTTTGAGGCTCGAGAGTGCGATTGCACACCATCACTCACCGCGAATAACTGTGCAGAGAGTGATTTTTTGCACACCTCAATGAAGATGACAATCACATATTTATTTAAGTTTAATAAAACAAACTACCTACCACACTCCTTACTTTCCCAAGGAGTGCAACTCATAACACACCTGGAAAATCTAAAACTCAAGGCCTCGATAGACCTTACATTTAAAGACACTTTACGATGACACTCCAGGCTTGCTACATATTTCTCCAATTTTCTTTCTATGTGAGAAACTAATACAGATGGTCCACACAAAGTGAGCTATTTGAGTCAAGAAGGAAATAGAAGAAATTTCCACACTATTTGTCACTAAGCACAAGTTTTAATATGACTTATGATCAAAAATACTTTACACAACTAAAACAACTTGAAATAGTTAAGTTTCCAAAAGAACAAGCCACTTGGAATAGGGGAGAAAATTACAAACATTTTCCTTTCTTTTACTATTATGAAAACTGATCCTAATTACACATATGCTACTACTGATTGTTAAAATACAAATTTTGAAGAGTACAAAACAATACTAAAAACTCCATCAACTGAGCAACTATGGAAATAAAAATTAATTCAGCATAATTTCCTGATCAATTTAAAGGAACTAACCCTTTTTTCTAATACTTCGGAAAATCGTGTTGGAAATGAAGCTTAATTCTGAAGGCATTGCTTAATTCAAGGGCAATGTATGTAGGCTTAATTGTACATTGGATGTGATAAATCAACCTTATCGATGATTTTCATAATTCATAGAAGGATTCTAAGGAGGTATTAAAAAAATCTGGAGGTAACTCTAAACATATGTTTTTTAATATTCCCTTTTTTTTGTCTTGGTTGTTTTTTCTGTTCCAATTTCTGTCCATCAAAAAAAAGTTACCCTTCATGAATATTGTAAAGTTCAGGTAGAGTGTTGATTTCCATTGTTGCAGACCTGTCGTGAAATTATTCTTAATAAATCTTGCTGCTTTATTTTGAATGTCAAAACAGTGTGAAAAATAGCCTTTAATGGAAATGCAAGAAAGAACAGTGCTTTAATTTCTAAAAGTTTACGTGAACAGGTGGAACTCAATGAGCCATTTGTTTCTGATATCTTACAAACTTGGTGTGCAATAAAAAATATAGTCCTACCAAGGGGAGGGAATATTAACAAATGCAAATGCAGCTAAGGAAGAAATATCATACAACTGCAATCTTGAGCAGATCCTACCAAATTTTCACACATTGGATAAATTCACTTTCATACAGTCACTTCCCACATCATGTAAGTTTGATGTAACTTGTCAAGTTGGCAAGGCTTTACCAACTGAAAGTGTTCCTATCTCTGTTTAAGTGGTATGATTTAGAATAGAGAAGTTTCTTCCTTCTGAGTTTTACCTCACCATGGCTTCACTCACATGTATATAATACAAAACAAATATGATACCAGCTTGCTCTAAGTTCTGGAGCTGTGGAAAGTTTCTCTAAGAAGTCATACCCTTGAAAGAACAGATAACACAAAAAGTCCACATGGTAAGTGTCATTCATGATACTGTACATTGCTGAGTAACAATGGAGTCGATCTACAGCATTTCAAACTAAAAACGACGAGGACGTTTTGCATTGGCCCCATAATCTCCCCTACGATCACCCCCTCGGTCCATTTCTCTCATGTCTTCCATCAGCGGTCTAGGGTTGGTATTCATGCCACCTCCAAGACTTCCAGGAATATTTTGTCCGCCAAAGTTGCTTCCTGCTACGCCACCAACTTGTTGACCTGGTGATGCACCACCTATAGTTCCAGGGGGAATGTTACCCCTGGAATTTCCATTGAAGCCACCCCCAGCTCCTGGCTGATCAAATCGGGATGGACGCTGTGGTGTAGCATTGGGGTAATTATTAACACGTCCCCCAAATTGTAGAGTTGATACAATGGGATTTTCAGTTTTACAGAAGTATTCAAAGGTTCCAGATTACAAAAATTGCACAAAACGGTTTGTAGTTTTAGTTTTGTTTATATGGACATGTTGACAGATTGGTTTTCCAGCCAAGTGGTTGTGTAATTTATTTTGTATGGAGAGTGGAGGTTTCCATTGTCCAGTTATCGTTGATTACAAGGATGGAGGCAGAACCAGGAAAATAGCGAATGCATGGCAAGGAGAAATTGGGTAGAAAAACAAAGCAAATGAGAGAATATATATGTGCAAAATACCTATGTGGAAATTACCCACAGATAACATACATTGAGAAGCAAATGAGTTACTGCTGAAAGGATTACACGCAATCATAAAAATTGTGCTGCCCCCTTATTTTTCACTTTTCATTTGATGAGACTTAAAATTGTTGACCGCTGCTACATCTGCTGCCTGATAACAGTGTAAGTACATATCACTGACACTACAATGACAGTAAAATGCCTACAAGCACTACAAACTGTCTGTTTGTACACTACAACTATTACAAAATGACTGCCAACAAGGGCACAAGTTTTACTACAAAGCTTGAGAGCATGCCAAACGTACGTGCAATAATGCACACTGACCAGTACCAACTGATCATATATGCATACTTCATTCAAACTCTCAAGTGCTTCACAACCTTTTGACCAACAGTAGTGGGGGTACCAATGAGGACTCTACAATCAGATTCCAAGACACTGCAAATTTAAACCACCACTGGAAAATCTATGAGTGTTCTGATGGTGTGGTCACTGTATTACAGTACAATCACATTTTGGAAAGTGATCACTTGGTAATATGCCACAACTAAAAAGTTCAAGTTTATTTTGACAGTAAAATTTACAGTACAGAAGATAAACATTTTTTTTGTTATAAACTATAAAGTTGTAATGAAATAAAGTCTTTCAGGGGTTTGCAGAATGGCCCTGAAACTTTGACAACTTGCTCATGTCCTCACTGCCTTCTCACACGTGTATGAAATCAGTTGTAATAGTTTGGACCTCCACCTATAAAATAGGAACAAGATCGTTCCAAATATTCAAATGCCGACTGGGTATCAAATAAACTGAAAATGGAATAAATCTGGGATCAAGTACACTTTTAAAAAGCCAAGAACCATAACCACATTCGCACACACTACTACCATACATGTATGTACTGTATGTAATACATGCCAATGCTTAAAGTTGTGACTGCACAGATTCAAAGAGCAAAGGAAACCAAATAGGGGCCTGATTTTTCCACATCTGTAATTTCTTGGGTTTTGTGCATTTACAACCAAACCCTACGTATGAATAATGGTTGCAGCTAAGTATGATGCACATGTTGTAACTTGCAATTCTGCACTATTAAGTTAACTGAATGTTTTCCTTATATTTAAAAGAAAAAAGTCCCCCGTTTTCATTGACCATGTTGTAGAAAATTTTGTAAGCTACATCTGGCAATTGCATGTAAGAAATAATGCCCACAGAGCAACCCTACTCGAAAGCAAGCATCTACAGTTGACGCAGTGCAGCATACAGAAGTGTACACTGTGGCAAGTTCATTCCTCCTTCCACATTGCATCCCCAAAACTTGTTTACCAATTAATGGGCATGTATATACCAGTGTTTGCACCAGGTAGGAAATTCGTACCCAGGTACCCGAACGTATTACCCATCGGTTACCCGATCATAAACCTTGCAATATCTTTTGTCCGCCCTGCGGGCAAGGCTATGCACAGTATAGTACGTAGACCTATGCTGTTTCGTGAAATGGTATACTGTAGGAGCAGATATTAGAAACACACATCGCGGAAATTGTTTCTGGAAAAGTGCAATTTAACAAAAGCAAGTTATGGAAACAAACTATTTAAGCAACTTCACTTCCAATAACTGTGATTGAGATGTGGGTTAATACACTTGTTACTTTTAATAACCATGATATTTTGCGAAGATCAAAAAGAAATCATAGAAAAGTGCTACCCGGGTGGTAATTTTCTACCCGGGTAACAAGAACGTCAGTCCGGTACCCGGTGCAAACACTAGTACATACATCGGAATCATGCAGTACCTGTAACAATCATAGTCTCCAGTTCTGTTACAAGTGTTACCTTTGCTATGGGCATCGAAAGGGAAATTATTTATATATACACAACCCATAACATGAAGGTGAATATTTTCAGGGGTGTTTCTGAACCAGAGAACAAAGGTTACTGGAAGGTGAGTGTGCTTTGGAAAAGAGGGATTTCTAAGGGACACTAGCCACCAGGGTTGCTGTCAAGGGTGTAAAGGGGAGGGGTTTTGCCACCCTTTTAAGAAGGAGGGTAAAAGCGGGGGAGTAGCTCTTCACTTAACAAACAATTAGTCTTTATGCAACCATTAAGTGATTGAGAGATTAATTACTATTAAATAACACCTTATGCTTCATCACAAGGCTTTCAGAATTCTTTTTTATGTACTCCCAAGATTTGATTTCTCAGCAAACATGTCATAGCTTTACTACCTCAAAGAGAAAAACTAACATTTTTGGTTAATTCTATGGAAAAGTTGCATTTTACTGATTTTCTTAACACTTTCAATGAGTGAAAATGATTTATTAGCATCTCAAAGTGTCAAAATGACAGACATTTCAACTCAGATAATCACCTTTTATCTTTGGTACATTTGCAATGCAAATTCCTGATAGATATGATTTTGTAAGGGTCTTGATCATGAACTCTTGTTTCCATCAACTTAAAGCAAGTAAATGGGCCTTCTGTATTAATTTATGTGGGCAGGGATCCTTCACAAGTGCAACATTGTTTGACTGAAGTTTCATATACAATGGAATGGGAACTGAAGGTTACACTGTCCTTACATGCATGCAATTGCAAAATAAGTAAACAGATGCACTAGGTAGAAGGGGTTAACACTGCTGGAATAAATGTTCTTTTCATGGTAAATATGTGAAGTTGCATACAGTTTCTGCAACTTACTTCCAAGTTTCATATTTCTTTTTCAATCATCATAACTGCCACCTCAAAATATCAAACTGCAAAGCAGTTTTCAGAATGATTATCAAGCACACATTCCACAAAAATAAAGTCGGCCATAATGTAGGATTGAAAAAAGTGGAAAACCATCCACAGGTTCCAACATTTTACTACAGTTGATATGAAATATCATTCCTATCAGGGTTGTTAATTTTTTTTATTTTCTAAAAAAAATCATGATTTAAATTGGTGATTTAAATCAATTAATTCAATTAAAATCAGATTTTTTTTATTAAATCATGATTTTTTTCAATTAAAATCATGATTTTAATCGTGATTTTAATCAGCATGGCTTACATCAAACAACCCTGATTCCTATCAGATCCTATGGCATGTAAAAAGTACATGCAGGTGTGGACGTGCAAAAAATGCACTTAACATTCTTGACAGATGTATTCCAGCACGAAAACAGCACGGGAAGCTAATTCAAAACAAAAATCTATATGGGCTTCTAAGTAACAAAATAAACGTGATCTGTGCTGTTTTACTCATATTGACAAGTTGGTGTGGCCAAATTATAGGAATATACTGTGCTATTATGATAGATGTTATTATGTGTTTCCCCAAAAATTAAGGTGCAGTTTGAAACCTTAAAAAGTTGTGGAATTGCTGTAATCTTTACAACGCACCTGAAATGGAGCACTTGATCTTTCAGTCACAGTAATTGTCGCATGTGGCAAACTTCCAGTGCACATCTTACCTACATGTATGCCATGTGTTTCAGATTTTTGTATTATGAACGAATGAAGTTATGACCTTAGGCTTTCTACCCTTCAAATGTTTATGATCATCAGCACCAGTCTTGGACTAACAGTTTTGGAGCACATCCATAGGCTGACTGCAAGTCTCATCTCACATCTAAACACTGACACAAAATGTAATAGCCTATACCCTGTAAATTCATAACAATATTAGAAGTATTAAGCCTACTCAGTAGTTTAAAGCATATATTAAAACAGGAAAACAGAAATTCAAATCCATATTTCTTCCAGGTAAGGCTCCTACTCTTTATCCAAGTCTCCCCTGAGCTGAATTTAATATTATACTTGCACCAAACCAATGCATTTATTTAGTTTCACTCCTATTCAGTTAGTCAGTTAGTTAGAATTCTATGGCTCACTATTAGGAAAATGATGGTAAAACAATTAAAAATTTACCACAGCAAAACAAAATCAGAAAAAAAAAAATTATTTCTTCTAATTTCTGAAATGATGGCCAACTCAGAAGTTGGAATAACTTGAAAAGCAATTTTTGGCTAACAATAGCAAGTAGGGAGTCATACCACAAACTATGATCAAGGGTATGGTCTAGTTAGTAGAGCATCAGACTCTCTCTGCAGGGGTCTCAATTCCCAGACTGGGTCATACCAAATACTTTTAACATGGAAGGTACTGTTGTTGTGCATGATGCTCAAAATAAACAATGGAGCAGGGATTACTACCCAGTGCCCCACAACTGCAAAAAGGTTGTGGGTGTAGAACAGGGTTCGAAAAAATGTTTATACCCCAGGAATGGAGTAGCATTTTTTTCCCAGAAAGAGAGTAAAATTTCCCACAATTCTCCCTATATTTCGTGCACAGAAAAGGGAAATTTCCCTCCAGATGTCCATATTTCCTCAGAAGGAGCCTCCCAGCTTCCCAACTTTTTCCACCCATGGTGTAGACAACCAGAAAGTCATTAGCTGAGACATAAAACCCTAGCCAACTGGGGTAAGAATATTTATTGTTGAAGCTGGATTACATGTTTCAACTGATTTTATGACAGTAACAAATCCAAGGTTCACCCCTTACATTGTGGCAGTCAAGAAGGATTCTGCAACAAGTCACAACATCGTGTGGTATATCATATTTGCATGACTACTCATTCCCAAAATAAGGTAGGGAGCAGGCCTTGAATTTTGAGACGTGCCAGTGTGACCCCGCACCATGAGGGGTCGGATTTTTTACACACCTAATTGAAGAATGGGAGCTCTCATATACAGTAAATCTTATTAAGGTAAATAAAAAAAAACAGCACACCTTCGACACTTTTTAGTTTCCAGAGAGGTGTAATTTGTAGCACACCTGTAGCACATCTGAAACATTTAAAGCTCAAGGCCTGATGCAGTGGTTGAACTTGAAGCAATAAAATATTGTGAGTGTAGAAACACTGCCATGAAAAGATGTTTGAACAAACTCAAATTACCTCGTGTGTCAAACTTATGAACTGTGCACATGTTAATAACTATTTACAACCCAAGAGTTCCACTAATTTAGAGTAGTTTTATGAACAGGCTTTAAAGTTGCTAAAACAAAAATTGTCACTAAATGGCTGCAAAATGAGACCACAACATGGGAATTAAAAACCCTTAACTTTGGAAAACTTTACGTTAGATCAAGTTTACAAATACAGTTACTCAAAAGGCCAAACTAACTCAGTATGGTGTCAGTTTTTCAGTTCCAACACCTTCAGATCAGCCTTGAAAAAAAGAACAGTTAACTTTTACAGTAGATGCCCACCAAACTTAAAAGAGACAAAGTCCACAGCTAAAAAAAGTGAAACATGACAACCTCTACGTAAATAATAAATTTTTATCGCTAAAATAAACAAGAACACAGATCATGTTTAAAAGAATTTACAGAACTTGCATAATCTAGGCAGCAGACAGAAGCAGATAGTTCAACAATAAGTCTTGCTCCGAACTTCATCACAGTAGTCATATACTGATATCAACTGTAGGGAGAAAGTCTGCATGACAGTGATTTTTTATTTCCTTTTTGAATAAGGTCAAAATAATCACTGAATTTGGAGAAAGACTCGAACTAACTGTAAGGGCATAAGTATTTATGTAAAACCTTTCAGCAGCAGCTCTTCAAAATTTGATGATTACCTGCTATAAAGAAAGACAAAAAGGATGTTACAATATTCAAGTAAGAAACTACAATTGTGTCCAGGGATAGAAGATCCCTTCTTACATTGCAAGGGTTCATGTGAAAGACAAAATTTTGGTGAGAAATATTTTATAACTCTCTCTCTCTCTTCTTTCCAAATCTTTAGCTGATTCACTGGTTATGTGAGAGCTTGTAACTCTCACTTACTTGAAAGCATCTGGTGGGGCTCAATGGCCACAACAGCTAATGAAACTTGGAGCAAATATTGTTAATGCAAAGATCATACATATGTAAACTTGAGTTATTTACCAATCGGTCAGTAGAAGTTGTACTGTTTAAGCTTACAGCGGGAAGTTTAATTTCAACATTTTGTTCCGTTACAGTTGCTTGAAAATGTGGTATGTACAATTCAGACCATCTCTCACAATTCATGTTATTGACTTCCTATGAGTTTGTACAAAAAGCAAAAAGTTGCCTCAGGTTTTCACTCATGCCAAGGGCTAAATGCAAGCAATGACCTGCTACTCCTACAAACCATGTGCATGGTTGCAACTTGCAAATGGACATGATTGAGGCTTTTGCTTCATATTTACCAGAATGCAAATATGTGAATGTGGTTTGGTTTAGATGATATATGTATGGTTTGTGTGGTTTTTCAAAATTATGGCCAGTGTCTCATTTCTTTTTGTCCTGTACACATGCTTTCTTGAGGAGTTGCAAAAACACATGTTTGTGTTCTTACATAAACTTAGGCATTCTTGAGAAATAGATGCTTTTTGACCTGTGGTGACACTGAATGAATTTCAACTTGCACCAAAATCAGTATATTTTTTTTTCTCAGATCAAACAAAATTCATCCAAATTCCAAGACTAACATTTATCAATGCTTCCTATATTGTAAGATCATGTAAACAAATTTTACATAGATTGGTACCTGCTCCTAGATCTACATACCGTGTATGAACTTTACTTACTAATTTCTAAGTCATGTTGACATTTTCAGAGTTTGAGCCCAAGGACCTTTTACCTAAAAACAATACGGTTCTTAAGGTAACACATCAACACACTAAGTATGAAACTTTCCCCAAGTTAGTGTTACCAAGGTTTGCTTGAGTTTAACCCTTACTTACCCCAGATGATCTTTAACCTCTAACGAAGACAAGTCCTTTTTCTAGCTAAAACAAATCCACAAACATGTTTAAGAGAGCTGCTGAGTTACTAGTTAGGTGTTAACAAGGTTTTCAGAATTTGACCTCTGATGACCCAAAATGAACTTAATTATATATCTCCTTCAGCATATATGGATAATTAAGGGATTCTTCCTCTCAATAAGGGGTAGTCGGTTTCCCTTTTTGAGAGATTTTGCCAACAAAGGTGTTAACAAGTAATAAGCAAACTGTTGCAAACTCTCATACACACACAAAAATTCTATAAACACACCATTATGAATGCACTGGTCTCACTTATTATCCAAACAAAAAATGTGATGAACCATACAAATTGCTGATAGTAGTAAAGACTTGGATGTCTCATAACTCATTTCACTGAAACTGAAATGACAGGAAATAGTTGAAACTCTTTAAGACGTGAAAATCACATACTGTGATGTCATAAGGATTCCATATGCCGTAAAAGGTTTTTCCAACTGTCAAATGAGGGTAAAAGAACTCCAAATCTCAGAGAAAGGTCACAATGTAAAAGAGCTTGGTCTTGTACATTTGCCATGACTAGGATAAACTCTTAATTTATTACTACAATGGGTTACTGGACCTTAAAGAGAGTGACAATGGTGAAGCACAAAGCTATCATGCAAGAAAAAGATCCTCAAATTCAGAGCACTTCCAGTCTTTGCAACCTCCGTGGCATTGGAAATGACTTGTGTGGATCTCTTGAACGATCTTTTTTACTTTTGAAACAAGCATCCAGAGATACAGGTTTAAGTTAGGGAATGTTAAATGCAAACAGATATAGTAGAACAGCTTCACAGACTGAGTTCACTGTACAGTACTACACATCTTCTGTTTCAGGAACAGAGCTGGTAATAACTGAATCCTGTCAATTATGAACATAATTACTGTGTAATTTCTGCAACCTAGAAGAAAGGTAATGTTAGTTTTTGTCACTTCCCTGCCTGAATTATCCACGAAAGTATGAAAGTAACAATCTTAAATGGTTGACACATTTAACCACAAACTTCATTAAGCATCATAATCATGTACTTGTACTTTCAGGTATGCCACTTCACTAGTCCTACAGTCATCAGCTTAACACATGTAAAATTATCCCAACTAAAATTCTTTTCCTTTGTTTCTAATCTGGATCTTCTACCCATACTGCATTACCTACTTTATATGATGTTCATTCAACTATGTCAATTGTCCTGTTGGTAATGATGCCATTTTTTTCTCATGCAACAGCTAAAAGAACAAACAGGCTACTTAATACTCCTCAAACTCCCTAGTCTTCCCATTCAACATGCCTTCTGCCACATGGTACAGTTTAGCACCATCCTAAATGATACCCTACCCAAACTAAGTGCAACAAAATTTAATCTATCTTTCATCATGTGGAAAAATCTAAGCCACGAAGTATGATGACAGAAAAATTTGCAACTCACAGTCTGCATATCACCAGCCTGTCCCCCCATCATGCCCTTGCCAGAACCGTCCATCAGGAGAGGTGGAGGGGGTGGAGGTGGTGGTAGTCCGCCACTACCCCCGCCAGCTATGAACCTGTCCTGTGGGCAGGAAAATCATACAGGTTATCGTTCCAAATTTGGTTTGATTTCAATTTTGAATACACAGCCACATCTGACAACATGTAAACAGTCACAAAGTGAAATTTAATAATTACTTCACCTCTAGAGAGTGACTTCAAATTAGATAACTTGTATAATTTTCCTGTAGTGAGTAATGGGCACCCTTGAGATAAAGTAACCATCTTAGTTTTCACTTTAAACTGCTGCGCTGTTTGCACACTAGCTTGAAATTATACATTTATACCAAAACTACTTCATCCCTAAATTTGTCTGAAGTTCAGAACAATTTTTTTCCAAAGATCTGTATAAATTCTCAGTGCATTCTTACATAACACTTTTAGCATTTTTTTTACCAAAACTCTTCATCGTGCTGCTAAAAAGAAACCTACAGTGCTACTGTACAAGGTACTGTGTACTAAAGACATTGTTAGTAGAAGCAAATGAAATTGCAAGAGGAAAACAAACACTGAATAAGTAATCCAACTTACACCTTCTCTTCTGCTCATGTCTTCCTGCCTCATACCTTGTTGCATTTCCATACCCTCAGGGTTCCTTTGTTGCATACCCTCTGGCTGTCTTTGTCTCATCATAGGATCTTCTGTCATAGACTGGCCGAATCGGTCTTCCCTTTGCCTCTGCAAACCATGGCGCCTACACGTAGAAAAGATTTAAAAGGTATTGCAAAGTTGTGGGATGTTGGGCATAGTTTGGTAGGACTTCACACATTTCAAGGCAAGGAGTCATCACCTTAGATGCTTCCAGTTATCAGACAGGTCCAATTTTTCCAACCTACTTACTTCTAGCCCCCTTCCCCCCCCCTCCAACAGCTGACTAAAACTCATCCAATTCCATACATGATCCTTGTTTATTGCTTCAGGATATATCCTAATGAGGATATATAGCCTAAATGTGTCATCACGTCTTTCTCAGTGTATGCTATCTGATGTGTACCATCAACAATACGGTGTATAGAAGATGATCTGTAGGAGAAAAAGCTTTTTGCAGTATGTCATAAACTAGACTATAGCCCACAGGGGACCTTGAACCAAAGATTCCTTAACACCCCTGATAGCCCAAGACCCACACAACATTATATCCAGTTCTACCAAACAAATACCAACATTATGTGAAGGAAAATATGGTCCCACATGACCTTTTACCAACTTCCAAGAGAAGTTGTCGTTTGGACAAACATTTCATTTTTCTTAAAGGCATAAACTACGTACCTAGCTTCTAAGTCTTTCCTCTGCTCTTCTAGCCTTTCAAGTTCTTTCTGACGATGAAGAAGTTCTGAAAGGCAAATAAAAATCATTGTCCATTAAACAAGATCTACCTGCAAACAACAAAGTGTGAGGACCTTTAATGTAGTGGCTAGGTTTTATGATCACCTACACAGTATTTTACTGTATACAATACATCTGAACCGTGTGAGCCAGACAATTGCTAGTCAGAACTAATGTATTTACACACAGTGTACATAGGATGGTAATTATTGACATCTATTAAATGGACTTTATAGTGGGCTTGTGAAAAATAAAAGAGATGGCAAAATAGGGCCCTGCTGTCCAGTACTGAACTAGTATTTCACTCTCAGGGCCTACAAAAGGTGGACTTTTCAACCAGGAGCACTTTGGACACTGTTTTCTCATTTGCACTGCCTATCTGTAAGGAGCCAAATTTGATCAGAATTGTTATCAAGTTAGGTAGTCACTTCATGCAAGGTTGATCTTCATAAGCCTGCACACTTTCCTCATATGTGGTCAATTGGCAAATGTTGTTGACGATTGTCCTTCGAGTGAGAAAGCCAAATAATAGCAACAAGTTAGTAAGACACTCTCACTATTGTACAACAGACTAACGTGACATGGTTTAGAAAATTCTTCCAAGGATGACTGGTGTTTAATGTCTCTGGGGTTCTTTCACAACGCTTGTAGTTGTTAGTCAGTAAGAAGTTAGAGCTAATAATTTACAACTGTTTGGCACAGCTTTGGCATCTCTATCTTCATGTGAGATATACTCACTCTATTGCAAATTTATTTTTGAGACTAATGCAAATTTAGAAATGAAACGGTCACCACAATTAGCATCAAAATTGTCTCAATGAGATTGTGATTTCACCTGAGATGAAAGAAGACATTTATTTTTGCAACTACTTGCATAAAAAAATCCCAAAATAGCAAGTATGAAAGTGTGAATTTGTATTTGAGAGGTTCTGGCTTTTAGGGGTATGTGAAAGAAATGAAGTCTGGGATAGCTGAGAATGGACCAGGACTTACTGCAAGATGGTGTAATCAGGAGAAGAGGAATGTGGTTGGGTATAGACTGATTTAGCAAGTTCTGCTCTAGAGAGAAGTTGAGGGTTTATGAATAAGATTATTCACCAATGAACAAAAGCTTAAAACCACTTAGGTAATGAACAGCTTTGGACGATATGATTAAATATTGGGTTACTACTGCGGATTACGCAGAATAGCCAAAAATCAATAGGAGTTCTCCACCTTCTTGAGGGTTACAGGACACAAGATGCTAAGATTAACCCAGTTGTACAAGTAATATATAGTTTAGATGTAGCAAGGGTAGGTATGTGTTGGTCATGTGAATCAAAAAATTTGAAATGTGAGGTACTTTATCTTAAAATGTCAAGCCTAGTGTGTACCTAAATGAATGATTACTCTGATAATTCAACTTGTCTCACCTTCCCTCATCTGTCTTGTGTGATAATCATGCCTAGCCAACTCTGCTTCTTCCACTAGCTTTTCTCTGTTTGCCTGAATTTCTGCCTCTAAGTTTGCTCTTTTGTTTTCTTCCTCAACAGCTTGCTGCTTCCAACGTTGGCCCCATTCAAATTCAAATGAATTCCTTTGTGCAAACCTTGGCGGTACCTCTCTCTCCTGATAAAAAACTGGGGTTTTGGGAATATTTTTTTCTGGTAGACCATCTTCATCATTCTTCTGCTCAAGTGGTTCTACTGCTATTGGCCGTGTGGACCTGTTTAAGGGAACAAAATCAAGAAAACTTTTTGTTACTAAGAAAATATGTACAATCATAAGTGACATCTTTTCAAATCAGTTGAATGAACTAGTTTCTTTTTGTTGCTGACTCTCCAAGACCATGATTTGAATAAATATATTCCCACACACAAAGCTGAAGCTGAGGGGGTTAACACCCTCCTGGCCACTAACATTTGCAATACATATATAGAGTACTTTGCTCTGCTAATTTTATTGGCTCGAGATGGCCCTCGCTCACTTTTTTTCCTGTGAAAATCAGCATTTACTGTACACACTGCTATAGGTGAAAAAACTGCTGCTAAGAAAAGTGAAATTCCATATGCCCTAAACCCTTGTAAAAGTTTGATCCATTACAACACCAAGAACCGAAATCAAATATCAAATATGTTTTCCAAAATTTAAAAGGTTCTTTCACAATGGTTATTTTCTCATAAGTGTTTACAAGCAACTTCCTTCTGTTGGTTAAAAGTGTCAGTGGGACATACAGTACAGTGCCATACAAAGTGGTGGGAACTGCATATCAGTCCCATCTACAGTATGAGTAAAAGACCAGTGTTATGGGATCTGCAATAACTTCAGCATCATTACTTTCTACAAACTTACGCTGTTAAGAGGAAGACACCTTCTTTAATCTTTTTGATGGCTGCTTGGGCTGCTGGCTTTCTGGCAAACTCTACGATGCCTTCATTTGTTGACTTTCCTCTGTCATCAACAATAACAATAGCTCTCTCTACTTCACCAAAGAGAGAAAATGCCTCTTCTAACAGTTCATTTGAAATAATAGGAGACAAATTTTTTACTTTCAAAGCAGCACCATGTGCAGCAAATCTCACTCTGATAACCCTGCCTTTAAAGGTTGCCCCATCCATTTCATTCTTTGCTGCTTCTGCATTCAGTCTTGTGTCCTTCATAACAAAGAAAATGAGAAAGCAAAAATACCTTTTAAAAGATTTTCTGGTCACAAATTTCATTGGTTTAAATATATGCAGGAAAAATTTCTCTTCCAGGAGGTATAAATTGCACCTCAGGAACAATCTCAAAAGCATACGTCACAAGATAAATATTTTTAAAGTAATGCAGATTTAGTGCATTAAGGCAAATCTGTGATCCAGGCATATTAATCTAACACTGCAATCAACTTAAAATGCAGATGCTAGCTATGTAAAAAGGTATAGCTTGTTGGTGATTATGCCATGGCATATTGTACCCAAGCCAATTTGACAAGCATGATGTAATTTGTTGTACATTTTTTAATTTCCAATGTGCAAGAGAATGCTGTACCAACCAGCACTGATCAGTTGATATTTTCAGATTGGTATTTTACAGTACAAGTATCAATACACACAGCTTTGAGATTAAGTTAGCCTGCCTTTCCCATAAAAAAAAATATCGCAAAATCCATAATGGGGTAACATGGTCACTTGATTTTGTTAAAGATATCAACAGAGCTGCTGAGTTCTGAATACGATGGGGTTTTGAAATTTGACGTCTGGGTAAACCAGCAAAGAAGCTATTTCCATAGTCAAGGAGGCAAGTAACAAATGCATGTACCAACTTTTCCATAGTGTGGGTGGCCAAGAAATGTCCTATTTTCCCAACTTTATGCAAAGAAAATAAAGCGGAACGACACACATTATTAATTTGTTGGGACTGGCCAAGATCAGATCTTGGAAAACAACACCAAGATTTTTTGCTTTCCTGGCAGGCCTAATGAAAGTGTCTCCTGAGGAAAGTTAATGCATTGCCAAACCACGACACAAGATGTAATACTTCAGTTTTGCTTTGTTTCACAACTAGCAAACTTCTCCAAAAATTTCAACCTAAAATTAACATTTTTTCAAAGAAATAACAAGTTCAGCTTCCAAACCATATTATTCATGTCCTTGTTTCACGTATGAGTGCTTGTAAGTCATGAACTGAAAAAAAGTTTAAAAAAAGTTCTGATCACTGTTTATCAAGACTAACAAGGTACATAGCAGCAACTGTACACGGTAACAGTCAGCTGAAAATCACATTAAGCAGATGCTTCAAGCATGCTGTACACCGAACGAATTTGTTACAAAGGATCATGCTCACTGATTGGGTACTTGCGTTTATGAATGAACCGGCTTCTTTAAAAGTTTGGGAATTCCCTGCTTCTAACTTAATTATTGAGGGAGGATGTCACGTTATTGCCAATTGAAGCACACCCATTCTCTGAGCCTCCTTCTAATGATACACGCGGATGCGGAGCAGCCAGCTGAAGGCAGTGTGTATATTATATATACATGCATGTAGCAGCTGGTCCCTGTTTATGTGCTGCATATGTACATACAAGGATAGGAGTTGCAACAGTCTGGTAAATTATACATTTAGGTAGCAGTAATTTATACAAACTACAATAGGTGAAAACTACGATATCTATATTTGATCGCAACCTAAAGTATTGACAGCTCTAACGTTACATTTTGTACTGTAAACTTAGGTGGCTAGACCCTAGGTCTAGTTTTTGTTTTGGCTTCAATAAGAAATGAAGAGGGGCACTTAGAAATGAAACAAACAGGTAGATCGCACAGGTGTCAAAATTAAAATCATCGGAGTCGGTTCGGCAGCTGGTTGCGTCGGGGACCCGGTAACTACTTTCAAGTTTCGCCTTGGATACTGCAGTGTACTGTGGCCTAGCCTACACTTTGTGAAAGATCACTGCTTTGCAATATTGAATGTTGTATGTGAAGTAACACAGCTAGCCTGATCGGTGCGGTGGAAACTGCTTGCTAATTCAGGAGGTTTCATTACTGTAAATTTTGCACAAAATGATGAATTTAGAATAGAAATTTTCAAAAATTGTCCAAAACGGCAAATTCCTTAAAATTCCGTAAAAAATGTTAATTTCCATGTTTTCTGTGATCGCAGAAAATTATTGGCCCTAAGTGACAAACCTACCTCCCCTTAATTGGATATTTCCGAGTTTCTTTTTCCCTGTGGTAGTTCGAGGAGACCAAACTTGCAAGGCATACTCACCTGCATACAAACCTAAGTGTCTAGCCAACTCGACCAAAAATAGGGGTAGCCTAGCAGTGCTACTTTCTGGCATATTAAAATGCAAATTTTTAAACCAAAAAGGCAATTTAGCCACAATCCACTGCACAAAACAGCACTTGAGATCCCTTCTAAAATTTCTATGCAAACTCAAATTTTGGAATACATTAGGGCTGTGCATTTTCGGTTAATTCACTATCCGTTTAACCGATTTTATTAACCGCCGGTTAACCGTTTAACCGAAAATGACGTAATGTCTACACAACAACAAAAAGTCAACATTTCCAAAGAGCGCCATCACTTTTGTACAGGAAAGTGCAAGTCTAAAATGGCGCCGTAAGTCATGTTCGTACATGAAAGTATGTGGCAAAAATGTTGCTATTTTGCGCTGAGTTTATATCATCTTTTCACAGTAAAAAACCCATCCCGCATTTACTGAAGCTTTCTTCAGACCACGTGCACTTTTTAACATTCCACCAACTGTTGTATTCCCGCCTGACCCTATGTTATATTGTCAGTTATTTCATGAAACACTCCCACACCGCTCTTTTGATGCATCTTGCTTGCGATGCAGTGTTCAATACATGTACAGCGCTCACGTGTGTGTCATAGTAGCGATCTGTACAATTGCACTGTATACGGCCCACCGGCCGCAAACAGCACAACCAAGCTCTATTTTCCTGCATAAATTAAGGAATTCCCAGCATTCCTACCGTAAAGTTATTTACGGTAGGACTTATGGAATGTTATGAAGAGGAATGATGCACGAGTAACCGACGAGTCGGTCGGTTAACCGATTAACCGTCACAGCCCTAGTACAAACTGTATTGAATAGCCTACACGGAAGCAAAGACTTGACAGAAAAATAATACAAGTCCCAATTCCTACACTTTTGCCCGTGACAGTTTTGCACACTCGGTACATACAGGATGTGCAGTAAATATGCAAGTTCCTTTGATCACTGCCACTACACGACTCCATCAAAAAGAAGACCTTCAAAAGTGGGGGGGTATTCTATAATTACTCAAATGGCAGTCTTTCACCTGAATGTGCCATTTTAATAATTCATTTTGGTGGCTATGCAGATCGTGTGCATATGATGTCATCGAGCAAAACATGGTCCCTTGTTCAGTGGTAAAAACGGATACGCACGCAAATCTACTACATGCATGGGACCATGTGCGTAATTATTTACGTTCGTAACGACGTCATATGATAACATTCCATAAGTCCTACTGTAAATAACTTTACGGTAGGAATGCTGGGAATTCCTTAATTTATGCAGGAAAATAGGGCTTGGTTGTGCTGTTTGCGGCCGGTGGGCCGTTTACAGTGCAATTGTACAGATCGCTACTATGACACATACGTGAGCGCTGTACATGTATTGAACACTGCATCGCAAGTAAGCTGCATCAAAATAGCGGTGTGGGAGTGTTTCATGAAATAACTGACAATATAACATAGGGTCAGGCGGGAATACAACAGTTGGTGGAATGTTAAAAAGTGCACATGGTCTGAAGAAAGCTTCAGTAAATGCGGGATGGGTTTTTACTGTGAAAAGATGATATAAACTCAGCGCAAAATACCAACATTTTTGCCACATACTTAAGTGGGCGAACATGACTTACGGCGACATTTTAGACTTGCACTTTCCTGTACAAAAGTGATGGCGCTCTTTGGAAATGTTGACTTTTTTGTTGTTGTGTGAACATTACGTCATTTTCGGTTAAACGGTTAACCGCCGGTTAATAAAATCGGTTAAACGGATAGTGAATTAACCGAAAATGCACAGCCCTATTTTGTACAGGGGTACTTTAGTATAGTGTCTATCGGGATTTTATGCCCTCTATTTAAAGTCGCAGGCTGTTTGAGAACGATGCATATTTGAAACTAAAATTGTTCCAGAAATATCTGGAAGTGGAGTCAGAGTTGTAGTGAACAAAGATAATCATTTTGTTTGAGAACGACGCATTGTTGGGTGGACATAGACTTCTGAGTGGAGTCGGAGTCACAGTGAAAACTTTAAACTCTTATCTTTTACATAGGCCCCTAATTTACATCTTGAAGTGGAGTTGGGAGTCGCAGTGAATGAGAATTGAACGCTTTTAAACTAAATAGGGGTCGGGTGTACTGCGTCTCCTGACTGCGACTCCACTTAAAAAGGGACCTTCCTGAAGGTGGGGTATTCTTTAATTGTACCCTGGCATTTGGGTGTTGCAGTAATGAGCACTTTGGGTACCTGGTTTGAAACCTGGTAGAAAAAACCAAGACATTATTGCAAATATCTAGATAACCTTTGTTTGCAAATGTGATCACAGCCTAGGCTAGAGGTTACAGTTAGTGTCTGCCCTCCCTACTTTTGCCCCTCAAAAACGGTGTTTTCCGCCCCTTTTATTTTTAGCAGAAAATATCTTTTTGGGAGGCATAAAGTAATGGAATGGAATGTGATATCAGTGGTACTTTTGTCAATTGAAGATTCCATCAACTTTTCCTTTAAGTTTCAAACTTCATCGATGTCTTTTACTATTCAATGGGACATCATTACGGCCATGTTGACGTCTTTCCTAGCAACAAACTCACTGTAGGATTGTTGCACTAAAAATACGACTACATGAAAAATATCAAACTTCAAGAATTTGACTGATTCACATTGTTAAGTACCCTTTTCTAAGCAACCATGCCAAATTTTATCAAAATCCAACCAGTACTTTTCAAAATATAGCCGATTTTATGTCTCCATAATCCTTACGATTTCTCCAAATCACAGTATGCTTAAGTGTTCCGATCTGCCTGCAAAAGTTGGTCAAAAACAACATTGTAACTGCTCACTCAGACGCTTTGATTATTCATCACTGTGTTACGTACACCAGATGTGCCAGCGTGAATGTGCAACGTTACTGGGGATGACACTCAGTGATCACGCGTTCGTGTCATGATAGCTTGCGTTCTGTGTACCTAACATGCATTAACAAGTCGCACATAGCCTGCTTACACACAGTCTATGCTAAAGCAATCCCTACACGTGCTTACGCACACGTACACAAGTACATCATTTACTAACCGTACTTCGGTATTGCACGTACAGGGATATACAATGCAGTACTGTATGTAAGCATATTGGCGGGAAATCCCTTGTTGCTAAGCTGGACAATGGGCTCATACATAAACATATCAATGTTGGCTCAGTACAAAAGATGTAGGCGGGGATCAATGGGCTGTTTTATTTAAATCGAGCTTGCATTGGGGCTGAGCAAAAATTCATTTTTTTTTCTTCGGAAATGGAAAGATGATAAAAAAAAGGTCGTAAAATTCATTCTTTGCGATGACTTGTGATGAAGAGACTGAAGAGTTTTCAGCATAGGCCTAGCCACAAATTTTATTGTCGTCTGGTACTTGGATTTGAAATTTGAAGTTAACAGTTATTTTTATTACATGTTAGTTCAAACATTACTTTCCGCCCCAAGATTTTTAGGGACGGCAAGTAACGGGCGGAAACTATCGAGGGCTTATGTTTCAATTGTTTATTTTCAAATTTTCCACTCTCATTTTTTTTATCTCAACAAAACTCATTCGGAATGATGAAAGCAATTCTTACCAATCTTATGAATCCAAACATCTTCTGCTTATTCAAGAAAACTTCATTGATCTCTCCAAACTTTTCAAACAGTTTTTTGAACTCTTCATCAGTGGTTTCATTTGGAAGGTTTCCAATGAACAGTCGACATCTTCCCGTAAATTTCTTTTCCTGCTTCTTTTCTGTTTGAAGGTCCTCACTCAGATCCATAGGCTGTGCAGCTGGCTGCTGTTCCCCTTGAAAAAAGGTTCCTTGACCACTTGAGCTGAATCGTTGTTGTTGTTGTTGTCTACGCTCTTGATGGAAACCACCTCTTCCTCCATGACCACCTCGCCCTCCTTGACCTTGTCCGCCCCTGTTTGGTGGCTGATAGGTTCCAGTTGATGACGATCTGTCTGGTCTGGCATTGGGCCCTGAATTACCACCAGTATCAGCTGATGCTGGAGTTGATGGCTTGCTGTTGTTCCCAGTTTTTGTTGTGCCTGATGGTGTACTAGCTCCACTGGGTTGTGCAACTTTTTCAACAGCAACTGCTTCAGTCGTTTTTTCCTTTACTGGAGTGGTTGTTTCGGTCTTCGCGACGGGTTCTGCAATTTCTTTTGCCATCAAGGGCTGGACGTTGGCCGTATTTTTTGCGCTTGGGCTGTTTGTGTTGCTGTTACCAGCATTCCCCTTTGGCTCGTTAACATTAGGCTTGTTATATTGTTGCCTACCGTGCTGTGGAGAGTCACGTCTTTGGTTTTGGAAACCTCCTCCTGGCGGACGATTGAATCCCCCTCTTCCTCCTCGTCCCGGTGGTCCATTGTACCTAAACCTGTTGTCTGGTCGACCTCTAAAATTTTGTCTTTGTGGCATGATAGTTTTTGAAATGAAAAGCAAATGAAAGGAGGAAAATTTAATCCGAGATTCTTGCAAGTTGCAGGACCGTACTTCAGCGGCACGTGAAAATGTGATAGTGACGCATATATAATGGAGTGACTATACAATTAGTGTATGTTAGTACCACACACATGTATACAAAACGTGTACAGTATAGCGTGAAGACGTTAATCAGTTCTTCGGGTGACGCCGTCGCCGCTGCACTTATACTACATGCATAGCCTATGGAGCACACACTTATGCACAAAGGCTTTGAAGGAAAGTATCGGGAAGCGAAACGAATGATCCCGAAGAAATACGAGGGTGACGTATATTTCCCAATACCCGGATGCAACAAGCAAAGCGGGAATGCTCATATCAGAGAATAAAAAATTGTGGAGAACTTTGGTAAAATTCCATACAAATTGTCGAGCATCCCTGAAACTCGGATGGAAAACAAAGAAATAAGATCCTTCTCCATACAACAAGCATGGGATCTAACGCGGGGCAATTTTCTTGTCACCGCCACGTATATCTGGTATATCTAACACAATATAGCCTAACAGCGGGTACGGTAGTCAATCTCATAGGAAGTACGAGGCCTACATAGCCTAGCGGCTGCACTACACAGATGCATGGTGCACACTACTGACCATACAAGTAAACTGTACAATACGGCGCATGTCGTTTCGAGGCCATCAGTGATCGCATGGGGCAGTAGTGGAAGGCAAACTAAGTCTTCTTGTTTGTGTGTATGGTATTAACTAAACGGTTGGCTAGAGCAAAGCTGAAAAAGAATAACGTAGCCCTACGGGAATTCTCTTTGATGTACTGTTTCAACACTGAACAAGTTCTCTGATAAAATTTCGTGGTAAGCATGCATCTTGGCCTAACTTAGGATAGCAGGAATCATGGGCCTAACGTTGTTCCAAACAGAGTTAGGGTAGGCCTAGCCAAGTTAGCCTAGGCCTAACTTTATTTTACTCATCAGGACTTTCAAAACGAGACCAAGCCAAGGCAATACAGAGAAGCGTCTAACGATAGGCCTACATATGGCTATAACGTTAGGCTAGACATAAGCAAGCCTCTCACGATGCGCCTAGCCTAACTTTAGGCTTCAGGTCTAACGCTAGGCTTAGGCTAGAAACCAACGAATGAATGATAGGGTTACAGTTAGTTTCCGCCCTCGATACTTTCCGCCCCTCAAAAACGGTGTTTTCCGCCCCTTTTATTTTTAGCAAAAAACATCTTTTTGGGAGGCGGAAAGTAATGGAATGGAATGTGATAGGCTATAGCCTAGACCTTATGCCAATCAAATAGAGGGCGCTTCAAAACTGCAACATGGGAAGGATTATTCCATGTATGGGACCACAGAACTGAATTGTCACCATGGAGAAGGCCAATGGTCACAATGCTGATTGGGAACTGTGTTGGAATAATCCTTCCCAGAGTGCAATATTACAGCTAACTGGCATAAGGTCTATCCGTGGTTCTTTCGTCAAATGAAGATTCCATCAACTTTTTCTTAAAGTTTCAAACTTGGAGTAACTATAGAATACCCCGCCACAAAAATATGTACCTTGAAAATCATGGATGCGGAGTTGCAGTGAGTTGATTCATACAGTCTATCAGAGCCGTATACAGAGAGATATACAGCTCTGCAGTCTATAAGGAACCCTACAGTCTATTACCTTGAGAACGACACTTGCACAGGCTAACATAATGTACTTCCAATCATCGGAAATATTCTTTGTCCAACAGGAGTTATAGCCTGTTACATTATTCACTCAACATCGACTTAGCATCCATCTGGGGCTGCTTCATCCATCTGGAGCTGGATGCTGAGTCGAAGTCGCAGTGAGGGGAAGTTATTTATAGTCTGTTACATAATGCTTTGCAAATTCACTTGCCATTCATCTGGAGCTGGATGCTGAGTCAAAGTCGCAGTGAGGTGGAGTGGGGGCGCTCTTCTACACAGTCTATTATCTTGAGAACGACACTTGCACACTGACATCCTGTCATTTCAATCATCAGAAATATTCCTTAGTCCAACAGGAGTTATTTATAGCCTGTTACATTATTCTCTCCACATCGACTTAGCATCCATCTGGAGCTGGATGCTGAGTCAAAGTCGCGGTGAGGGGGGTTATTTATAGCCTGTACATTATTCTCTCCACATCGACTTAGCATCCATCAGGAGCTGGATGCTGCGTCGAAGTCGCAGTGAGAGGGAGTTGTTTATAGTCTGTTACATTTAGCTTACCAAATTCACTTGGCATCCATCTGGAGCTGGATGCTGAGTCAAAGTCGCAGTGAGGGGGAGTTATTTATAGTCTGTTAGATTATTTCCTCCACATCGACTTAGCATCCATCTGGAGCTGGATGCTGAGTCGAAGTCGTGGTTCGGGAGTTCTTTATAGGCATGACGTCATGTAGTTGATGACTGAGACTCAGCATCCGGATGCTTAGTGGTATTAGTTGATGAGGCGGGGTATTCTATAGTTGTACCTCAAACTTCATCGATGTCTTTTACTATTCAATGCAACACCCGTTACTGCCATGTTGACGTCTTTCCAAGCAACATTCTCACTGTAGACTTTGGTATACTTATACATACCTTACGTACAGGTATAGGCCCCTATGGTATTCAGTGCTGTGAATAACTGTTCACACATTCAGCATAAGTCTACCTAGGCTATAGACGAGCGTACTACTTATACGTTAAAAAATACAAGTCCGTGACTAGACTGACGTTTAGAAAAAAGGTGGTAAAATTCATTCTTTTTGATGATTTTTGATGAGGATAGGCCTACTGAAAAAGTTTTAGGCCTAGCCTAGCCATAAATTTCATTGTTGCCTTGTACTTGGATTTGAAATTTGAAGTTAACAGTTATTTTTATCACATGTTAGTTCAAACATTACTTTCTGCCCCAAGATTTTTAGGGGCAGAAACTAACAGACCCCAATGATAGGCTTGGTTTAATAGTAACAAGTGGGAAGCTAGTATGGAAGTCGATCTGCCTATCCGTTAGTTTCCGCCCTCAGTAGTTTCCGCCCGTTACTTTCCGCCCGTGGGGCGGAAAGTAATGTTTGAACTAACATGTGACAAAAAGTTCTGTTAACTTCAATTTTCAAATCCAAGTACAAGGCAACAATGAAATTTATGGCTAGCCTAGGCCTAGGCCTAAAATTTTTTCAGTATCCTCATCAAAAATCATCGCAAAGAATGAATTTTACCACCTTTTTTCTAAACGTCAAGTCTAGTCATGGACTTGTATTTTTTTACGTATAAGTAGTCCGCTTGTCTATAGGTAGACTTATGCTGAATGTGTGAACAGTTGTTCACAGCACTGAATACCATATACCTGTACGTAAGTACGTATAAGTATACTAAAGTCTGCAGTGAGAATGTTGCTTGGAAAGACGTCAACATGGCAGTAACCGGTGTCGCATTGAATAGAAAAAGACATCAATGAAGTTTGCAACTTTAAGAAAAAGTTGATGGAATCTTCATTTGACGAAAGTACCACTGAAATCACATTACATTCCGCCTCCCAAAAAGATGTTTTCTGCTAAAAATAAAAGGGACGGAAAACACCGTTTTTGAGGGGCGGAAAGTAGCGAGGGCAGAAACTAACTGTAACCAGGCCTAGGCTAGGTCTAGCATAACTTGAGAAGGGGCAATAGCCTAGTGATATGTTGTTAGGCTATGTTGGTTACCACTAACGTTAGGCCTACCAGATGTTTAGTCCCTAAGCTAGGCCCTAAATTGCCAGTTCGCCCAAGGTGACAGTCATTTCACTGGGTAAAGGACAAGTTGTTTTAAATTAGTCCTTTAACAGGACCATGTACTACACTTAACAGTAGGACAGTACTGGGTACCATATCCAATCGAAACGTTTCTGCTTTTTTGCTACCAAAATGTCCCCCCGTTTTACCAAAACGGCCCCGTGATATTATGCGGTAGACCAAAATGTCCCTGCATAAAGAATTGCATGTCTAGTTGAAGTTTTTAACATAAAGGTGTGTTCCTGCCAGGCGGAGCGGGCACAGGCGATAGAAAGTCACTCCCTGTTACTTTCATTGGAGCGTTTCCAGGAGGCAGACCCAAGGGCGGATAGGCACAGACGCGGTTTTTCAAATCGCTCATGAGTCTTGTAGCGATTTTACCTGCGCCCATGAGTGCTCGCGTGGTATTTCACAATCATTTCTGGGAATTTTTCCGTTATCATGTGAGCTTGTAGTAACTGCGAAGTACACTGAAGAATAGGCTAATCACAGGCACTTGTGACTACTCTTGGTAGATGTATGGTGTGGAGAGCTCTGTGGGGATATATAGTTTTGTCTATGTATCTCGAAAATTGTGAACCTGAAATGGCTTATTTTGTGGTGTTCTACTATGGTGTATTCAACAATGTGTGCTAAAATCTACGATAGATGTATTGGATTGTACTGCTGCATGTCTCTTGTAACCCCACAAAGAGATGTTGAGTGAAAACACTGTACATACAATTTCACCATAAAATGATCAAATGTAATGGTGTAGTTTCTGTATTACCGTTAGTATGCTCTGATACTACCAATGTTACCATGATGAAAATAAGTAAGCACATTTGTAAAATTACAACCATAGTTATGCTAAGGAAGTCTATTACTCAGAATGATAAGAAGAAATTTGCTGAGACATTCCATAATAGGCTTACATACATACATTGAAAAGAAAATACCTTCCGTTGTGTAATTTTCGTGTTACCGTTGTTATGCATTTTCAACCCTCACCAAAAAACAATTGATAGGGTTTAGTGGAAGATATTCCCTGCAGAAACTATTCACTCATGAACATTCATAGTCACTGAATAACTAGTAATAAGGAGGCAAGTGTTACCCCCGGTTACGAACTTACAACCCACAATGTCCATGTGTTACCGTTGGTATGCGATTTCCAGGTTACCGTTAGTATGCACTCCATCCACTGATCTCACCAACATCCCGTCGTCCTCAACAATTGAGATTAGAGCCTCCCTCTTGCCACGGACCCAGTCAGCATACCTCTCACTCCAGCTTTGGTGGTGCATGAAGCGAATCTCACTGGGACTGTCAAGGTTGGACCGTCTCCTTCCGACTCTACCCACAAAGATGGTCACCACTCCTCTCACTTCACTCGATAACTCAGTACCTGGTGTTTCATCTATATTGAGTAGCGTCCGCATTTTTCCCGAAAGTACCCACGCTTTGCAACTCAACACTTGTTAACCCAGTGTCAGGGTGGCAGTACCGGCGCTCCAGCGTCAATAAACAAGTAAAAAAGGGGCATATTGTGGCCCTCATGTGGGCGTTGGTATGTGTCTGAAATTTAAGGTATTAGAGGCAACTAATGTGAGATGTCATACATAACACCATGTTGGAGGAAATTGAAGTGGGGACAGTAGGATATTAATGAAGCACCTCTCAGTGACATACTTTTGGTTCTTACACAGCCACATGCTGTTGGGAAATTGCTTGACATCGATAAAGAAGAGAGAGAACAGGCCAATCGAGGTTTTTTGTCAGTATGAATGAACACCATACCAGCAATCGTAGACATAGTTTTGCACAACAGTCCAAGTCATATGCCATATATTCGGGGAGTGAAAACATGTTTACTCCCCAGTGAAGCAATTGGTAGTATCTGACATAGGCATAGTCAATGACCGTGGAATTTGCGCTAGTGGGATATATAAATAAAACAGAGAAAATGGATAAGAACATATCTTGGACCTGTATCACCTTCTAACTACATGATTTAGTCTGCCTTATTTGCAAACAAGTCCTCATCATAGATCATGGACCACTTATAAACAAGATAAATTACCCACGTATATCAGCAACCAGCTGCTTACCAATGGTAACACATTAATGGGACGGTACTCGTGACTTGTGTACAGTATGGAAACTTGTAGATGCAGTATTAGTGTTCCCAACTTTCTGTAGTCATACTTTAACATGTCCAGTTGGATAAATTTATGAGAAAAATTTTTTATCTTCAAAAAAATTTTACCCATTATTTGGGCCCAAATGTTAACGATTCATGAGAAATGACCATATATACGGCTCTTTTTCGTTAATCCAAGAGTTTTAACAAGGAAAAAAAAAGGAGGAACAATGGGAAGGTTCAGAAAGGAAGAAAGTGATAGTGGCTAGCCCATGACATGTATACGTACCCATCCCCCATCATCACAGGGGGTGGTGCATTGGTTGGTTGTGCTATGTGACTGTCACAAACTTAATGTAAAAGTATTAATAGATCTAATGCATTTTGTCTGGCAAATTAGTTACATGTTAGTTAGTCTGGATCAGTTCACAAAAATTGCTGTCAGTAAAGTACCACTGACAGTTTTCCATGGAAAATTTATTTGGCTGATGAGAAAACATCATTTTGAATGCAAAAAGGGAAAAAATATCGAAGTGAAACGTGGGTAGAAAATAAGATAAACTTCTCCAATACAGAAGAATATGTTTAAATGTTCGGTTGAATTAATTAGCGCTGTGTTTAAACTGCACCCTACAGTAATTTCCCAGTTTAACCTTAGCTAATATGTTGTACATTTTTTGTTTAAATT
Source organism: Holothuria scabra (assembly GCA_037179385.1). NCBI lineage: Eukaryota > Metazoa > Echinodermata > Holothuroidea > Aspidochirotida > Holothuriidae > Holothuria > Holothuria scabra. Next base: position 21,846,780 of record CM074193.1, read on the forward strand.
TTACTTACTAAAAATAACATTGAGGGGGGGTAATAATTTCACAGTAGGTGCACACACCAAAATAAAAACATGTACAACTGCAAGCTCCAGAACAAGTACAGTAACCAAAAAAGACTCAGAATGAATTTGCTGGTTTGATAAATTGCATATTTATTTCGCTCTTTGCCAGTTTTGCACTGGACTCTTTTCAGGCTAGAATTGTCTTCATTTGGCAAACTACTGTAGTGCGTGATGCTGCCAGTCTTCCTCCTTCAGCTGTTTATGGACAGTTGTTCAGAAATTTAACTAAAAACCTGCCATGTCCTGGTCCCTTTTTTATTTCTGGCCCCTTTATTAGTAGGCAAACATTTTGCATGTACAAACTGCATGTTTATGCTGGATATAACTGACATAAATAAAAGAAAAGCTATGTACATAAAGAAAAGTTCTACAGTAATTAGGACAGGACATGCATCAACGCAGGCTGTTGGATTTCAAAAATCATGGGAACCCATTTGCGGGTTCCGTCATTTTTCACCATGGTAACCCATGGTAACCCACTTTTCGGGTTCTGTTGAAAAATAATGGGGACCCATTCTGTGCATATCGAAAGTGAAGCTGGTCTTTTACAGGGGTTTAAGGGTTGGGTGTTCGTTCGGAAATTTTCCACTCTCAAGCTACTCTGGGTGCTAACAATTTTCAAATACCTAAGTGTGTGAATCAAAACTTTTGTATTAAAATGAAGCTGCAGTTACTGAACACCTGCAATTACATTTATATAAAATTTAAGAAGTACACGTAGTGATGCTGATCAAGAACAGGTTTGCAATTTTTCTATGAACCACCACCTAACCTTGTTAACCTTCATAATTGTCACACTTACAAAAAATTTAATAAGCCAAAGCACTGTTTTGTGTATCGAAAGAAATTCAGTTTTGCAGTGTTCTTCCTTGTGTAGTTTGGATTAGCTGAATAAATTGGACTGTTCATCGTTGCCAACCAGTGAGATGATACATGCCTTCCACTTAAACTCAGTTGAAGCACTGGATATGCATGCACGTAGATACCATCATTAGGCTACATCTAAACCCCCTACTCCCCCCCCCCCCCCCAAAAAATGGAACTCAGGCGATTCTCATCGGATTTCTGCAAAAAGTTATCCAGGTCAAAATGCATGTAACTTTTGAGCTAGCCTAGCCTAGGCCCATAGGAATTAGGATGGACCTTAATTATTCTCCAAAAGACCAAAACCATGTCAAAGGAATACTTGTATTTATGAAAGAGATACACAAACATTTTAGATAGAATGATAAAGGTTGTACACATTATGATTATGCAAAATAGTCTGTGGAAGTGTAAAATAAGAGGTAATTGTGGTTGGCCCCAGTGCCCAATCAATGAAATTGACCTTGATGCCCTATCCTTTGGCTGTGGTTCCCCCCAAAAAGCCCAGATCCCTGAGGCTACAGTAAAATGGCTGTGCCCCTAAAAATGTAGAATTCGAGGCCTTAATCTGCAGGCGTGCGCACATACATACAGTGTACATGTACGTGACGCATACATGATAACCGTACATTGGCAGTGCATGTACATGTATTGGTGCAGACACAGTAATTATAAACAATCCGTATGCGATTGTAAATGTACTCATGCATATATGTATGCATACACACAATGAATGTTTGTCTTACAACAGGAATCACGCCGATTCCAATCGTTTAAGGGTAGCGATGGTAAAATGAGCTGATGATTGAATGAGCTATTTATGCCGTGATCAAGTTTGCTCTTAAGTCCTGATATTGCAATGGCTTGGTTTCTAGCGCAATGTGGCCAAGGACTCTTGTGTGGAAAAACAAAGTGGACGTAGCATACACGTAGAGTCCTGTTCAAGGACTAGTAGCCTATGTACTGTATGTATGTATATATTTGTGCGAACCATAGCGCTATTGTGAATGAACACTTGACTGTACTGTCAATGCAGTGTGATAAGGCTTAAAAGGGACAATTTCAATTCTATTCAAAAAAAAAAACCCTTCAAAAACATCTTCTTGAACCAAATTTCAACTGCAATTGCAGTGAATCTGCAATGAACAACTGCGGCTAAAGATTGAAGCGACATAGAGTAAACGTCGCATCAATGTCGCAAAATAATTAGCAGACAATCTCAACATGTGCAGTTTACTAGGACAGCATGCACTACATGAGTTTGCATGCGTACATACGGCACTGCCAGGGTACACTGTTCGAAAGACCTAGCAGTCCAGCTGGACGATCCAACATATTTAAAACAGGTAGAGCACATATTGTTGCGAGAAAAAAAAATGAAAATCATGAAGAAATAATTATACGGCTTCCGTCTATCCATCCATACCCCATTGTGATTGAAATATTAAGGAAGTACGCTAGGCCTAGCTTTGACAAGAGCTCTTACCCTGATAGAAGGGAATAATTAAGGTGGTATAGTATCGCAGTTTGCAATGCAAAGTGAAGAAATCTGCAAATGAAAATGGGCTCTTGCTTCGCAGTTTTGCAAATAAAAAACGACTTTTTTCTTAAAGTCCCCACGACTCTCTGGCGAAGAGCCAAGGGGCGAAAACCAAATGATTACTCCCGCAAATAAAATATGGCCATTTAAAAAGAACTTTGAACTTAAAATTTTGACCAAAATATCATACGCAAATTCTTTTAAATACCATATCATGCCACCTGTATATATCATGAAAATCATCCGTAGTGATAACCAAAAACATGAACTGTGACGAGTGCAACTGGATTGCGACCTGGTACCGTACGAAGTCTGTTACATTGCGTATTTGATCAATTACAGCCTGCTTGGCAGGCGTATTTTGCACAGGAACTGAAACTGCACCTATATTTTGCAATTGTAAACAAAGAAGACAGTACATATTCAACACCTGCTATTAAGAAGACAAGGTGAACTACAACCTCTTCTCACGACTTTGTGATTGGTTCCATACACCAGAGATAACAAGCTTTCAGCCAATCCAAACTCACAACATATTCAATGCAACTTTGGTGTGTAAAGCTAGCTAGAGGATCTGGCAAATTTTTTCAATGCGATCTTGTTAAAAAGCTTGCGGTATGAATTATATATGGGTCGAAAAATAGAAAAATTGATGATATTCTACCATGACATCTATTGACATTTGAAAATATTGAAAACAAATTCATTACAAAATTGAACTACAGCAGCATAGCTGCTCTGGTTCAATTTTGTAATGAATTTGCTGACCTTAAATATTCCAAAAGGTATCAGTTGTATTTTAAGAATGATCAAAATCATTATGATAACTCAAATCTGTTCCATGGATCATACCATTGTAAAAAGCCAGTTCAGAGTTGTGTTCTGCTCATGTTAGGTCAGGGTAACGGTTATAGGGGTATAGCAAAGTAAACATGTTGTTTGCGGCAATGCTTTGGCATTGGACACCAGGCTTGTGGTGATTACATCTCAATGTAATCGATTACGATTGCGATTACTTCATATTTTACGATTGCGATTATGATTATGATTACAGCTAAAATTGAAAGTAACTGATTACGATTGCGATTACATTGCAATGTAATCATGATTGCAATCGTGATTACATTTTCTTTCCACATAAACAATGTAGTAGGCAAAACAATCCAGTGCCCACAACTGGAAAAAAGGCCATGGACATTGCTCTAGATAAGCCCGGACAGAACCAAGTCCTCCCAAAGTAGAGATTATTGAACCCATGCACTTCTCACTCATTTTAAGCTGGAACATAAAAGAAAGAGGGACAATTAAATTTTGTCATTCTAACAGAAGAAGCAAGCACTGAAAAAATTGTCTAGTAACTTAACTTCTTCAAAGTAAAAGGTCATTTGGGGTCATGAGAGGTCAAAAGGTCAAAACTTTGTAAACATGATATCTCAATAACGGTACATGTGACTACGCTCATATTTGATGTGTGCGTTGGCCATTTTGAGTGGATGATCCCTATTGATTTTCTTGGATTTCAAATGTCATTTGGGGTCATGAGAGGTCAAATGGTAAATTCCTTAGAAATTGCTTGTAAACACGGTATCTTCAGAAAGGTAAGTGTGACTAACCTCATATTAAGTGTGTTGGTTGGCCATATTGAGTAGATGATCCCTCTTGTTTTGGGTGGAGGTCAGAGGTCATTTGAGGTCACAAGAGGTCAAAAGGTCAAAACCTTGTAAACACGATATCTCAAGAACAGTACGTGTGACTACGCTCAATTTTAGAGTATGGGTTGGTCCCATTAAGTGAACCAACTCTGACGCAACTCTGACAAATTTTGTGGAGGGCAAAGGTTATTTGGGGTCACAAGAGGTCAAAAAGTCAAAACTTAACACGATATCTCAAAACAGTACATGTGACTACGCTCATATTTGGGATGTATGGGTTGGTGGTATTGAGAAGATGATCCCATTTTGATTTTCCTGAAGGTCAAAGTTCATTTGGGGTCAGCAGTGTCAAAGCTTGAGAAGATTGCTTGGACAGTTTTACAAGAAGGGTAACTTGCATTTTACAAGAAGGGTAATATGCAGAGTCCTAATACTTGTCATGCAGATGGTGAACAATGTATAAATGATCCCAATAGTTTTTGGGTGGAGGTCAAATGTCATTTGGGTTCACAAGGGGCAAGGGGATCTCAATGTAGGAAGCTTGGATGCCTTGCATGTATAATTTGTGGGTACATTACAGAGCACTGTACTGTCAATTGAAAAACATTATTGAGCACTGTCAATGTGTAAAAAAGCCTTTCATTTCAGCGGCAAGGAATCACTAAGCCTTTTGGCTTTCTGTTTATGATATTCTGCAAAATACTCCACCTCCTACAAATTGTCTTGTACACAACTCAACAACTTTGGTGCTTGTGGAAATTGCCACTCAGTTGTTGGTACCTTCATTGTGTACAGGGAGTTTGGGTCCAAGGCCCAAAATGTGGTCCGGAGGTCCATTGTGTTAAATAGTAGAGAAATATAAAAAAATGTTTGAGCTTGCCTTTGGATTATTGTTTAAAAGAGTTGACAGTCTGTAGTAAGCATGCTTAGTTAGTGATCTGGTATGCTGAAATTTTAGATCCAACCCCCATTTGGGCCCTTTGGCCCTTTTTATGTAATTCTGCAAAATGCTCCTCCTACAAATTGCCTGACTACTTTAATGGTTGTTTATAATGACACCCAGTTGTTGGTGCCTTCACTGTGTACAGGGTGTTTGGGTCCAATGCCCAAGATGTGGCCCAAGGGTATATTTATTTAAATAAAAAGTAAATAGCTCAGATTTCTAGAAATTTCTCCATAAGTATCTGCTGCACTGCTTCAAACTGGTATCTGACTGTGGAGGCAGGTTGTAGTTTTCATTCTGCTATCACATCCCAATTAACCTTATTGTCTGCTTGGTTAATTGCTGACAAAACTTTATCTTTTGTAGAAACAGTGAACAGGGCAAATGATGATTTAAATTGAAGAAATAACAAGTCTTCCCTGAGAACCATCTGTAAGAGCTGTTATTGTTGGCTTTGTTGTTTATTTTCTGTTTGATCACAAAAAATTATCAAAGAAGTGGAAGGGATCTCTTTGAGCACATTGTGTATCAGGTTAGTGTTATGCATAGTCTGGTTAAAAGTTCATTTAGTTGGTTATTAAACATCAAAATACTGAAGTGATTTCACTGAAGTATTAGGCAAGTTGAATTTAACCAAGGTTGCAAATAAGGTTGAACCCCAATGTCACTGGATCATATGTTTGATTGGACATAATGAAGTAGTGTAGATACATAATTTATCAAAATACTACCTTCCGTACGGCACTGTAGTACCCTCCTTGAGCCAACATTTGGTTTGAACTCACTGTGCATATGGTGACCACTGACCAGTAAGTATGAAACTCAGCAAAATGTGTAAATTAAATCTAGATGATTCACTTATGATTGCTGTAATGATACTTGGTTAGCATTCTTCAGAGCAGTGAAAGTCCAAGCCCCTTCCACTGTAAGGGTGTAAGCAGTCAGTCTCCATGGGTGGAAAAACAGCAAGTTGGGAAGCTCATTGCATTAAAATCATGGTGTTTTTTGGAGGGAAATTTAGCTTACTATGTGTAGACTGCATCATGGAAAAATGATATGAAATTTGAATTTCTTCCAGGGAAATGAACATTTCTTCCAGCCCTGGCAGTTGCTTCCAATGTATTTCGAAACAACAGCTATTGTCCCAATTTTCTTCTTATTTATTTTGTGTGCCTGCAAAGTGTGTCTCAGAATATTTCAGGACTAAAATTTTGCATATGGTAATCCAAGCAATTAATTTAGTAAATGTCACAATTAGAGCAGAATTAGAAGAGAAAAAATATTAAGGCTTCTTCTATTTGGTAACATAATAAATTGCAAAGTGATTAACTCCTCTAGTTAGTGTTTATTCAGTTGAACTGAGTTAACATTCTGTTATAATGATGCTTGGTTCATGATGAGGTTATTGTATTTTGGATGTTTTGATTCATGGCCCTGTCGGAGCTCATGGACCATCTTATTGAACCTGATTGAGCATCTGACTTGCATTCGGGTGGTTTGGAGTTCACCCCGACTGGGTCATACCAAAAGACTGGAAAAAAGAAGTTTGGCCAACTGATGTGGCATGCAAGGTCATGCAAATGCAATATGAGTGGCAAAAGTATAGAGCCTATTATCATAGTAGGGTGTACACTAAATTAAATAAGATAGTTGTTGCTCAAAAAGTCTTGACCAAGGCTTGGTTGGAGCTAGAGGAGAGTGCCCTACGAGGGGTTCTCTTTCGAAAATGATACCTTCCGGAACACTCAAGGAAATTGTATCTGTGAACAGATTATTTTATGAGAACCCTATATCTTGGGAAAGGGACTTCCATCCCACAAAGCTTTTAAACCTGGTGACAACTCAGGGTTAAACCCAACATCTTAGTGATTCCATTCCATGAAAATTACAGAATTTGTAACAAAGATGACTACCTTTCAATATTTCAGATGCATAATTTTATAACTTGTTACTGGAAATTTTTCAAATTTCATTACAGATATGAAGTAACTCCCATATAGTCAACATCCTTTCATGTGACAATGACATCAACTGAGGGGAACATGGAAAGTGTGGAGAAGAGTTCTAGTGAAGAAACTCCCGAATCTTTACATGGGGCAGATGGAACAAAAGATGTGGTTACTTTACCTCAGGGAGCTGATGATGATTTAAGTGGAGAGCAAGGGGATGAAGATATTGAAGAGGGGGAAGAAACAATTGGGAAAATTATTCCCCAAGTGAAAGCAGGGGAAAATTCAGAAGATGGGCTTTCTTCTCAGCTACTTGAAAAACAAGGAACAATTGAGAAGCCATCAAGTGAAGGTAGTGATGGTGTTGATAAAGATGGGGAAGGAGAGGTAGTTGTGAAGAGGATTGAACAGTCAGAAGAATCTTCTGCAGGTGGAGTATTTGAAGAGGGAGGGTTAAGTGAGGATGCAGGGGCAAAGAATGAGGAAGTTACTCCAGGAGATGGAATGGAGGTAAACAGTGAGCCCACAAACGATACTGCAGTTAGTGTACCAAGTGTTGGGGATGGACAACAAACAAATGTTGCAAAAGTAGAAGGGGGTGATCATGTAGGGATGACAGAGGAAGGGGAAGTAAGGGGGGAGGAAAAGGAAAACAGTGAAGGAGGCAAAGGTCAGGTAGAGTCCTTTGAGGATGAGACATTGAAACATGATGAACATGCTTCTGAAGTTGGGGGAGTCTCTAGTATTGCAGAAGAGGATTGCAAATTAGAGGATGTGCCAGCAGAGAGTGAACTCCTCAAGGATACACCCACAGAAGGTAAAGATGCTGAACCTCAAATAGGTGATGATGATGATGATGCTTTGCTAGAAATGGAGGATGGGGAAAAACATGATGATATAGAAAATTCTGATGAGGCATCAAGTAGTACTAGGGACAAGGAAAAGGAAGATGAATCAAAAAGTGGTGACCTAGATAGTGAGAGTGTGATGGAAAAGTGGAACTTAGAAGGTGAGGTAGGAGGAGATGGTGATGATGGGTTCCAAGAAGATGATGGTGATGATGAACCAATGGAGACTGATGAATTTGATGAACTGGAAAAGGCAATTAAAAGGCAGTCAGAAAACAGTAGAAAAGAGGATACTGATGAAGGTAGTGGGGCAAAGGAAGATTCCAGTCAGGATGATGATAATTTGCTTAGCTCTGAACCAATGGAAGAGGATGAAAAAGATGCTCCTCCTGAGCCAGGAAGTGCCTCAGCAGGAATAGATGACAACAAAAGCCAAGAAATTCAAACAGAGGAAAAACCAAACTCAAAGGAGGATGAAGCAGGTATGAAAGATGAGACAGAAGATGTGAAGGAGATGGAAACAGATTCAAAGGAGGAGGGTGCAGATTTAAAAGAAAAGGAAACAGTTTTAAAGGAGGGAGCTGATTTGAAAGAGGAGGGAGTAAAGGAGAAGGAAAGAGATTCAAAGGAGGAAGAATCAAATCTGAAGGAGCAGGGAGATCTGAAGGAGAAGGAAAGTGAGTCAAAAGAAGGAAGAGCAGATTTAAAGGAGGGAGAAAACATGAAAGAGGGAACAGACTCAAAGGAGAAAGCAGAAGCTGAAGGTGGTGAGAGTGGAAAGAAACAAGTTACCAGTGATGGTGAAGCTGACAATAAAGACCAATTATCAGATTCTCAAGAAATGTGGATGCAGTATGATGGTGAAGACCTCTTGGAAACTATGGTCAGTGATGAAGACTCAGAGAAGATGAATACTCAAACTGATGGAACAGATTTAGACAAGTCAAACAAGTCAGCAATGGGGCCTGATGAAGCTATGGAAGTTGACAGTGATTCCAGAGAGAAGGTGTCTGAACAAACTCAAGAGGCTGCTGACAAGACTGACTCACAGGAGAAGAAATCAGGTGACAAAGATCCCGGTCAGGGAGTTGATGAAGCAGATATCATAGACATGATCGAAGAGAGAACTATATCTCCATTGCTTCAGGAGAGATCAAACACCTCTAAGAGAACTAATGAGAAAACCAGTGAAGTAAAGACAGCAACTCAGGATGAGAAGAAATCATCCGGTGATGTAATAGTAGTTGAAGATGAGGGCACCAAAGATGAGAGCAAGGCAGCTGATGGAGATACCACTGTAGAAAGTACAGAAGACAGCGATAAATCTAAAGACAGTTCATTGTCTTCCTCTGATGACAAAAAGAGAAGATCAGGTGGCATTAGTATAAGCAGCATTGTCTCCCGGCTGACACAAAACCTCAGTGAAAAGAAACCTGAAAAAGAGGTAAATTTAGCAGTAGTGTTGGTTAGGGGAAGGGTGAAAAGCTTTGCTTTGAGTGCAGTTCAGTTTATTCTCTGCAGTTAATTTATTTGGGATGGAGCAAGAGGGTTGAATGTAAGTGTCACCAAAATGTGTAGTTGACAAACGGTTTGACTATTGCCTTCAGACATGGTCAGGTTGAGAGTTAGTGCCCCATGAACCTACTTTCTCAGACAATTCAAATCAGTATCTTAGTATGAACCTTTCATATCTTCTTTTCTTGATCCACCCCTCTCTCCCTCTCCAGAATCCAAAAGGCTTACTTGTTTCTCAGTCCACATTGCTAGTTCACAAGTTTGGCTATTGCCTTCTCAGAAGAAATTTATTTACTTGTCATGTTAGACATAGTCAGGTTAAGAGTTTGTGGCCCATGAACCTACTTGCTCAGACAATTCAAATCAGTATCTTAGTATGAGTCATTTATATCCCCTTTACTTGGACCAGCCTTTTTTCTCTACCTCTCCAGAATCTGAAAGGCCTACTTGTTTCTGCTCCACATCCATTTAAAGGGCCAAACCTCTCACCCCAAACTACAATTTTGGTACAGGGGTACCCAAATTCTCAATTGGCTCAGTTCTTTGATTGACAGCTAATTCAAACAATGCAGCGTGCCAAAGCTTACATTACACAGCATGAGCGGTACTGAGATTGTTTTGATTATATAAATTGAGTTTTCTTAACTTACCTTGAAGCTATAACCTAAGATTGTATCTGAATGAACATGAATTTCAGACAATTGTGGGGGGGGGGGCTTAAGTAAGAAGTTTAGGAGAATTGGTACTGTTTGGGGTGAGAGAACTGGGTATTTAAAAAAATCATTTGTTTTCCAATATTTGTGCACATGTGTAAATAGTATGAACTGTAGGAAATTAACTTGAAAGTTATCCTTGCCATTCATAACAAAGTCAATATCTGTTTGCTCTAAGTTTGAAAGCTAAACAAAGCAGGGTGCTGGGTTCTGTAAAGTGAGGGGGGGGGGGATACAGCAGAAAGTTACTTTTCTGAACTGAATTAGTGAACTTGCAGTTACATTTCACTCCTCTGTTGGGAGAAATTGCAAATAAATTGTAAGAATTGTAAAAGAACTACATCATATGTTAGCAGGACAGGACCATAAGGAGTCTATTGTATGTTTGTGAAGTTGTTAAGTGTCTGGTTTTGGTCAAGTGGGGTGTTTTTTGCAAGGCTTTTTTTTTTATTTTCATAATGATTTCACCCAAACCAATTCCGTTTAATGTATTTCCCCACAGGATACAAAGTCAGCATCATCAGAAAAGTCAATGCCTGTCATCACTCAAGTCAAAACTCTTGCCCAAGATCCACCAAAAGAAAAAGTCGTGAGTACTTTTACATATCAATAAAAATATGAAGATTCTGGTATCTGCAAAATATGTAGTTTTGACATTCTCTACAGGTCACAAACCAAGGAGTGTGGTGCTTATGATGGGGAAGGTGTTTTATAGTGTTTGAAACCATGGTTGGTGCTAAATGCAGGGGTTGATTTTCATGGTTGTCCGATTTTCTGGGACAACTAAAATTTGATACGGACAACCAAAAGTTAAAGGTTGGTTGCCCTATGGACAACCCTTTTCCTCCCAGATTGAAGTATACATACAGCTGACTTATAAACTCTTTCAATGTTTTCCATCATATCATGTTTCAGACTTGAAGTGTACCTGTCTCTCAAACATACCATCTTTTTATTCTTCAAGACCAAAAATACATGAACACAATGAGTGTTTTGTAATTGTGTGCAAAATGTTTCGGACAACCAAATTTCTTGGTGGACAACCAAAACTAGTAAAATGGGACAACCATAAATTTTTCTGAAAATTGAGGCCTGTAAATGGTACTATATATTTGGTCGTTTTCTATTTTTTCTGGTATACACCATATATGGAAGCAGTGTGGACACCTATGAACTACAGAATTAGAAGACATTGTGTAAATAAAGTTTTTTTTGTTTTTGTTTTTTGTTTCTTGTTTTTTTGTTTTGTTATTTGAGTAAAGATATGCGGTTTTTATTTTGTTTGAACAAAATGAAGTTGTCATTAGATTATAGCACTTTCGTTTTCTTGTCTTTTTCAAAGGGACGTAAGCAAGTGTATAAAAAGGAAGATGTTGTGAACCGATGCAGTCAGTGCCTCAATCCCTTCCTATCTTTGAACCCAATCAAACATAACAATGCAGTATTCTGCTCAGCCGACTGCTTGCAGAAGAAAACAGGTATGAGTGCTGATAGCCTAGCATGCACGAACTGTAAGACTGCTTTTCAACCAAACAGCTCAGACAGCTGTACTTTAAAAGTGGGAATGAGCCAGAAATCATTCTGCTCTCAGACTTGCAAAGATGATTACCAGAAGAGAGCTAAGCCTTGCAGTAACTGTGGAGAAGACATCTCAGGAACCAACAGTGCTTTCATGGCACAGGTTGGGGATGAAGGGAGGTTTATGGAATTTTGCTCTCAAAGTTGCGTTGAAACTTATGAGAAGAAGCTCAAGGAGCAACCTCTGCCACCAGCAAAGAAGGACAGTAGTGAAAAGAAAATGTGCAGCATGTGTTTCAAAGTGAGCCTGGTGAGTTCTTGCAAATGAGTTCTTGCAATAATTGCATCCAGCATTGCTCAGAGCCATATATTTGAAAATGTTTATGTTTGAGTATCGTCGGTGGATGAGGAGTTTTTACAAAAGCCAACCTTTGAAGTGAAATTCACTTGTACGAATGCGCAACTCTATTGGATCATCTTTAAAACATAGTATTTCCACTGTCTTAAATTAGTGCCTATGATTGCATATTCAAGGTTACTTGTATGCATTAACATCTCATTATAAACATTATAAATAAATTTACATCATAGATGCAATATGTGTCAAAGCAGCTCAAACAGATCTTAAGAAAGGTAATAATAAAGGGCTTTGAGGTGTAACAATACACACTAGAAAAATGTGAGGGATATAGGAATCAATATTTTCATCCTTCTTTTGCAATTAGCTTGGTGGAATTTTACTACACCAACACAAATAAAAGCATATTCAGGTGGCGTTTCACTATGGTCTTTTTGGCAAGACCTTAGTTATAAGCCACCAAAATATGCCTTTAAAAAGAAAAGGTAACCTCTTTTCTCATATGGTAAAGTTAGTCATAGCTGCTGAAGAAAGTCTTTCATTCTTAACTTGTTTTAAACTGAATGTTGCAAACACACACCTTACGTACACATGCACACACACTCATACTCAAAGCCAAGTTATAAATTTTTATGTTTAAGAAAGAAAAAAAACTAAAGAAGAAATTTTTAGTGTAGAGTGTTTTAAGCAAATTTGGACATATATATTTGTGGTTTGGCATGTTATATTTAGAGTAAATTTGATTTTAGTTGGGTGTTGTTGGTAAATTGTCTGAAAGTGAATAGACACCTTTTTCATAAAAAGTTTTTTATTTTCCTATGTTTAACCATTTCTTCTTTATTCATAGATTAAGCATGAGGTAAAGTTTAGAGGTTCCTACTTCCACATGTGTGGCCCATCATGCTTTGCCAACTTCAGGAAAAAGAACAACCTTTCTCTTCGTACATGCAACCAGTGTGGTACCACCTGTTACAATGAACACTCCCCAGGAGAAGAGAAGGACGGGCACAAGGTATTCTTCTGTAGTCAAAAATGCCTTGAGGTCTTTCAACATTCCAGGTCCCTCAGTGAGCCTTGCTTCAACTGCAAGACCATGTACAAACAGGGAATGTTAATTGAGGGCAAAGCCAACAATGGTAAAGTGTACAAATTCTGCTCGCAAGAATGTTTGAAGAAAGGTCTTCCAATAAACACATCAAGTACCACATCAGATACTGGCAACATTACCTCCAGGATGAAAACTACCAACGTGGTATCTGTCCAGGGTCCTAGAATGGCAACACAGGTCCAGGTAGCTAATGTCAAGCCAGTGGTACAGCCTAAGGGAGTGCAGCCGTCAGGGACTGACCCTGCAACCCCTTCCCAGAATCAAGGACTAATGCCATGCAACCATTGTAAGAAAGTTCAGCGACCACTGTACCATTTGACTATGAGTGACAGTAGCCTGAGAAATTTTTGCAGCTACCCTTGTGTGATTGCCTTCCAGGCACAATTCAATGTACCACCTGTTACCCTGCCACAAGAAACGCTTCTGCTGAGATGTGGCCAGTGTAAGAGAGGGTTTTCCCATAGACCCAAAACATTGGATTATCAAGGCGAGACGAGATTGTTTTGTGCAGAGAATTGCTTAGAAGATTTCAAAAGGGTGAGTAAAATTTCTTTCCATTACTTCTTTTTTTTTATTGCAAAAAAGATGCAGTTTGTCATATTTATTATGCTTACATGAAAGTCAAGTACAGTACTACAGGTCTTGAGTTTTGAATCTTTCAGGTGTGCTACAAATTACACTCCTCAAAATTGAGAAGAGTGGTAAATGCTGTTTTATTAACTTAAATTTAACTGTGCAAATGTTGATCTAGGTGTGCAAAAATCACACTCCTAACAATGATTTGAGGTGAGTGGTGGTGTGTAATCACATGCCCCAAAATTCAAGGCCTGAGTACTGATGAGCTTAAGTCCCCAGTACAGGATGTAGAAGAGCACATTTGGTTGATGTTGTACTTTGAAGTGAAACACAAGGCCAAAGACTGAACCCCACCCTCACATAATCAGGAAATTTGCTTGTTTGAAGTCAGTGCACAGTATCAAGTAACAACAAAAAGTGCATCGAGTTCCTGATCTCCTGGTAAAATATTATGCAAGTAGTTTAAAGTATCATTAAGGTTAGTTAACTACAGCAGAGTGTTCTAGTTACCCCAAAAGCTCATTTGATAGTTTGTCGTGGCATTATCTGATCTTTTACTTCACATTACTTATTTGACTTCAAGACGTGTGGTGTATTCTTTTTCTCCTACTGTAGGTAGAACACTGTAATGAGTGTCAGATTTGGTGTTGTGGCTGATTTATATGTTTACACCTTGCTCTTTTGTCACAGGAGAAGTAGAAAACATGGAGAGGCAAAAATTAATTGTGCCATATTGATTTATAGATGCACTGAAGTGGTATACAATGAACAATGCTCTAAATTATTATTATACCACCTAATCTCGCCAATAAACTTTATTTTCACAATTTCTTTTAAATATTATGAATGACCGGAGTTGTTAAAAATGGAACCTACTGCCATTGTGCTTGGTACTCAGCATTTAGAATAGTGAAAACAAGCCAATCCAGAGAGCCACAACTGAAAAAAGCCATGGCTGGCTCAACTTAAACCAATTGGTTAGACACTGGGCCGTAAAACTCCATGTAGCTAACTAGCTAACTGCAAGAGTTGTAAATGGATGTTGCTTCATTTTGATTTCCTTTTTTTTAGGAAAAAGTAGTTGTTTTTCTTAGGAGAAAGTAGTCAATTATTTTAAGAAAAAGTCAGAAAAAGTAGTTTGTAACAGTACTGAACCAGTTGGCCATAATCTGAAATTAGTCCTAATTTTCTTTCTCAGTTAGCCACTGCAACTGTTTTGTAAGTACTGTCAGTTCAGGATCCTAAGTTTTTGAATAGCCTGTAGTTGTATTGACCATTCATTGGTTGGCTAGAAATCAACTTTTTTGTATAATGTCTTTGCACTGGCTTCATTCAGGATAAGTCACAAAAGGTGCATGCACAGCAAAGCTGCAATCTTCTGTGTTTGAGGGCTGCATGCAAAATTTTTTATCTCAGTACAAACGATGACTTTTGGAAATTTTCTGCACAAAAATCCCCATATTTACCCTTATGTACAGTACCTGCAAACTGTGGCAGATTTTGGCTTTGGTGAGAACTCACCTCAAAAGGGTTGCCTGACTCTGTAAACAGTGGAATCTACCATCTCTACCTACTGTACTGGATCCTTAGAATCCTGCATTTTGATTGTTTAAACACTGACTAGGTTATTCGCTAACACCCTGGCAGTTATAATTACATGCAGAAACTACTAGCAACCACAGGCAGGAGAGTGCATTTTTGCCAGCCTTGCATTATTATAACTGCATTGTGCTCATTTGATAGCTTCTAATCACAAACTTTGCTTTGATGCTCGTCAATATGTGTCACATTATGTGAACCGATGAAAAAATGCATATTTTCACACGTTCAAGGAAAGGGGTTAGGCTTGCGCTTCTTTTGCATGCAGATCATGAACAAAAAGATATGAGTGTCCTTTATTTACTAAGTTTATATGACATGATATTGCAGTGCGAGCACAACATGCCCTGAAACTACGAACCTACTGTGCAAGTCAGGCACAATGTTAGAGAAAAATAAATGCAATAAGGAATTTTTTTTTCATGGTGGTAGAAAAGGATTTGCCTTCTTTACTTTCCCAATTTTGAGTTTCAACGATTTATTTGGCAAACAACACTCTGACAAATAAACGTTATTTCTTAAATAACCCGAGCTTACAGGATAGTACCTGCAGGCCACATGGTATGTTAACATGTCTAATCGGCACAAGTAATTCATTGTGAAATGTTGTATGTTGTTTGTTAGCACAAGAGCAACATAGCCTTAGCTTTACCAGTAACAAATATATCTGTTGTTTCTAATATTGTTGTTTTAATTTCAGACTCAATCTGTAATTGCTATCTGTGACTGCTGCTTTGAAGAGAAAATCCTCTTTGAAGAAACCAACTTCCTTGGGAAAGCACGGTACTTTTGTAGTCCAGGTGATTATCTTAATTTTTCTTGACAAAAAACAATGAGGTATATTGTTTCTGTTTTTGCATTTGGTGGGTTTTTCTGTAAAAGATATCACTAAATTGATTTTAACTGTAAAACATATAGTTGTCTGATTATAATTTTGTGGAACATAGATTTTGGAGTATAACTTTCAAATATGAAAGAAAAGAGAATTTGTTTCAGAGATGGGGGTACCATTTTAATTGATTGAGGACTTGACCTTTTTGCTATGGAAGGGGGTCTATCCTGCCATACTGAGATTTGTATTATATTAGGTATGCACAGTACTCAGGTACTGGTTTTGCCAAATACTACTATTTTGCATGGATGCCCAAGCAGGTGTGTCTGTGTTAAATATCTCCTTTTCAAACCTATTCCTTGTGCAAAATATGATTACACATCTTAAGTTTATAATGAGCAATGCGAAAACGCAACTGGGTGCAATGGTTTCGCGGGAAACCATGCGTATGTAGTCATGGTAAATTATGGTTTCACAGCGAAACCACGTATAGCGGAGGGGTTAAATTATCTGTTTCTTTGGTTCTTGAGAATCTTATTCTTCTTTGGCAGGTTGCAGTCTTATCTTTAAGAACCAGTTTGTGAAACGAATAGGCCTGAGGTGTGCCATGTGTGACTACTGCTCCACCATGTGTAAGGTATCAACGGTGAGCGTGTTAGGTGGTATTAAGAAGAGATTCTGTAGTGATGAGTGTAAGGATAGTTTCAACCAATGGTACAACAGAATGGCAAGGTAAGATCCAGAGTCTGATCCGATTCAGTAACTCTTGTTAGGGACAGATATCATTGCTTTTATTGCTTTCTCCAAGAATTCCAGTAATAATATTTTTATTTGTTTTATTTTATTTAAGTTATAATGATACAGGGTTTCCCCGAGCATTGTTTTTGTGAGGCGGCCACCTCACAGGTTTTGGCTATCACCTCACAGAATATTGCTTTAATTGCCACCTGCACTGTACTAGCTGTAGAGGGTGTTGCAGTTGTCCTTCTCTGTTGGTGTCAAAACTTGCATCATTTTACCCCATGGACTTCTACCACCTCACAACCAATGAAACTGAGGGGAAACCCTGTGATATTTATATTATATGTTAGTATGAACTATGAAAAAATTCATAATTCACCTGCCCAAAAGTAGTTCAAGTTAAAGGCATTTGCCAGAGACAGAAGTCATTGACTTCAAAATATGCAGAACAATTTTTCCCTCAAGAGGTGAAAAAAGCATGGGAGCAGTAAGAAGTTACTAAATTTAAAAGTAATGCAATTTTTTTCTTGAGATATATTGCTTTGTAGGAAATAGATGATGTCATTGCATCACATGAATTTGACATTGTGTTCAATTAAGATATAATTTTGATGCCACTGCTGGGAATATTAAGCAACACAGTTTATTACACCCTTCGTATGGTGCACATAGTGTAATGCTAGATCTACAGGAAAAATATTCAAACATTCAGACAGTGAAAATTTGAAGAACAACCGGACATTCAATTATAAAGAGAAGCAAATGCAATCTGAGGCAATTGGCCCACATTTTGTAACTTCCTCCTTTTATTGGAGGTATTCTTTAACAAAATTTATCAATGTTTAAAGTGAGATATTGTGATGTAGGAAGATGGCATTGTGACAGAGCTTGTATGACATGGTCTGGAATATTTTTCTCTCTTACAAGAAACAAATAAAAAGCCCCCAGAAAAATGCCTTTAATAAGTTACAGCTAGTTTTGCCTCGGTGCCATCAGAAGAGAAAATGAAAAAGTTCATTTCCTTGATTGCCATACACTCAAATGCTTACTCTTTTTTACCAGGTGTGAAGGTTGCAAAAGGATGGGCTGTGAACTAACAGAGAGTTTCCGCTGGAGGGGCAAGGTGAAGAGGGTTTGTAATGAGCAATGCTTGCTCCTCTTCTACACTCAGCAGAATGTACCAGATATGGGAACCCAACTGCAGTCAGAATTAAACCATGTGGACAAAGCAACAGAGAATGGTGTTGGTGGGTTGATATGAAATCTTACCCTTTACCATATCTACTTACAAGGTTGTAGCTAAAAACATTTGAATGAGGGATGCAAATTGCATCAATGACTATCTAGGCATACTTCCACTTTCAGTTGGCTTGCACACACAAAGTTTGGCTTGGACAAGTTGAGAATTACTGGCTCAGAGTTTTGGTTCTTATTTATAGCAAAAGTAGGAATTTAGGAGGGGCTACATTTCAGTCCAAGTATGGATTAGCAAGGACCAATGTGGGTCATTACTGTCCCTTGCATACCCTTGGAGTTACAACCCTCTTTAGGGCTATGCACCTTTTTTCCATCCAGACGTTCATTTTACAACAACTGTTACTAAGGTGCTTTGTGCACGTGTTTGGGTAACACCACAACTAACTTTGATCTTTTCCATCCAGTGGAAGGGGCTGGCATCATGTACATAATCTCTATACATGTTAATGTCAGAGTTGTAATCGAGTCATGACTTAAAAGGCAAGAGCAGTCTCCCCAAGCTGAAGCAGTGTAGTAGACTGTCCTGTTTCATTATTGGCTGTTGAGGGTCATGTGGCAAATTTTTTACTCTTCAAATGTGAAATTTACTAGAAGTAACTGCTTGTTTTGCCTTGAATACGTATTATTGACGTTATAAAATATCAGGAAAGATTCTTTGATGAGAAATGAGAGGAAAATTGTGATATTTAGCTGTTGCTTTCAAATAACTTTGGGGGGACTGCTCTTAACCTTTAACTCACAACTCACAAAATTGCGTGACTAGAAAAACTCCATTCAAATTTTCACCATTGAAACAATTGAGTGATTTGAGTCATGACTTGGCTTGGTTATAAAAATTAGTGTAGTTGACTTGGCTTAATTATAAAAATTAGTGTAGTTGACTTGACTTACCACAGAAACGTCACCTTCTTGTAACTCTGACGAATTTGAAATGACAGGTAAAGTTCCTGTGAGGTTCATGAAATGAGAGGCTGAGACCAAACTTAAGTTTTGTATGTGAAGCAAGAACACATTGGAGTGTTTGGTTAAATTTCTTTCAGTAATAAGTTTGTCTTTGTGAGATATTTAACAGTTTATTAACCACACTGTGTAAACATTGAGTGATCCTAACATAGCATCAGTGAAACATGCTTCTTTTGAGTGGGTGGAAGATAATTTGGTAAAAGATACGTATTCCATTCAAGTTCAGCCTTTAATTCCGAAGAAGTGTCAAGATGTCAGATCAAAATGAAGTAGATGAAAGGAAGTTATGGAATCAGACAAAAAAAGTGTGCTGGAACTAATATGGACATGGAACAAGTGTTGTAACTTCATTTCATAATGGCTTTTGGAATCAGGGTTGTAGCCAGAGAGATCTGAAGTGTTGGACACAAATTGCATAATTGAAGACTATCTAAGGGCAGCACCACAATCACATAAAAAACATGCTCCTCAGATGTCAGGGAATGACACTTTCTGTTTCTTTTCTCTCAGTTTATTATTCAAGCAGCAGTCTTTTGTGTGGTGTTTAATTTTCTTGGACAAGTTGAAAATTTGTTGGGAGAGATTTGGTGGTAAATTTCTAATTGATTTATGGTAATAGTGGAAATTTGTGCGGGTCTATTAAGGGCTTCATTTTAGCATGAGTACTGGTCAGCCAAAACAGTGCAGGTCATTTCTTTCCCTTGTTTACCCTTGTAGCTACAACATACCTTGTATGGGATGTTCAAAGCAACTATAATGTGAATTTGTATTAATTTAAATACATGTTTGTATTCAATACATATTTGTTTACTTTTCCACAGGAAGTGTTGGTATTCCTACTATCACTAACGTGAAGTCCTTAGCAGGACCTCCAAACAGCTCAGGTGAGACACCTGTTAATTTAAGCTCCTGAAATGCACCTAAATTTGTACAGCTAAAACTTATTAAGTCTTTGAAGTTTGACAGTTTGCTGTTACAACCTGAGGATATGTTACAGTGGTTTATGGAAGCAAGCATTATCTCACTTGTTATTGAACATTAGCTAAAATCCTACAAATATCTTATTTTTGTTTTAAAGGCAGTCAATTCTCACCCCAAACTACAAAACACAGCTCTTTGATTGACAGCCAAGTTCAAAAAATGCAGCGTGTGCTACAGCTCATATTTTATGGCATGTGTTGTACTGAGAGTATTTTGATTACAAAATTTGGGTCTTGTAAACTCACCCTGAAGCAGTAAACTGAGACAATGTCTGGATGAGGATGAGTTAAGACAGTTGTGGGAGGGAGGTTTAAGTAAGTATGTTGAGAGAATTGGGACTGTCTGGAATGGGTGGATTAGGCCTTTGATTATGTAACTGCTTTTTTTTTTTCCTTCTGTTTTTTTTTTTTTAAGAAATAACTCGGTTCCCATTGTTAGGAATCCAGTCATTTATTGTTCAAGAATAAGAGTTGGACCAAAACTTTAAAAATTAAAATTCTGTAACAATTGTAATACATAATATTTCTATCAGGTAAACTGTTGCAGTTTTCTGGCAAAACTAAATGTTTCAGTAATGGTTTTGGTAGCTATTTTATGTGTATGCTGTCTTATTGCTTCTCAATCTCAAACTTTTCCTTTGAAAAGAGTGATTATGAATTGAGCTACCTAAATCAAATATCAGCACTCGCATTTTCCTTTTAAGTGAAATATTTGTGATACACGGATTGCTGGATTAATTTCCAACCATCTCAGTAAATACTATATACTTTAGTATACTTTATACTAATTTGCTTGTCTCCACTCATTATAGATGTTCCTTGCTGAAAGAAAAGAAAATACATCTTGGATGGGCTGTCACATATGTAGGGGGAAATATGCCCTTTTTTGTAGATAGTGTTCCTAGTCAAAAAAACATTTTGATAGTGAAATTATTTTCTTGTATTATTATCTTGTTTTCCAGACACACCAGCTCAGCCAAAGACTCCAATGGCACATAAGCAGACACAGATAACAACCAATACTATATTTGTGAAACCACCGCCACCCCCACCCACACCGCCACCCCCAGCACCCAAGCAGGTGAAGAATAAGATCACCTTGTGTAAGCCATATGCAGTCAGCAAATCAGTTACATGTAAACCCATGGGAAAGGATGCCGAAGTACAGGCTGGTAAGTTATTGAATAGAATACAATAAGGAGCTTGCATCAAAAGTCAAAAGTTAGTCAGATGAGGTTTTGATGGCCCGCTTTCTGTCCAGTTGGTTTAAGTCCGGTCGGCCACAACATATTTTCCAGTTGTTGCTCACTAGCTTGTTATCCCTACTCCATTGCTTATACCGAGCACAAAGCACAATGGCAGTAGTTTCTGTTTATTTTTAAGTCTTTGGTATGAACTGGCAAGGAGTTGAACTCCCGACGTTGAGGGTGCAAGTTGGATGCTCTAACCACTTGACCAAGCAGTTTGTCTTGAAAATCACAAGGTAATATTCAGTGTATGTGCTATTTGTTCTGGAAGACACTGAACCTTGCACCCACCTTATTGCTTCAGACTAGACTTGTACCACATGTACTTGTCCTCAAAAATGCAGAACTTTGAGTCATTTGATTTTTCCAGTGTTTAAGTTTACCACTAACATCAATGTCTCACTGCAAAACAGCACCAATCCCTTTCAACGTATACTGAAATTAATACAACTGAACAGGGAGCTCACTGATAGATTCTTGATTAGAAGTGGTCAACTTGGAATGTCTACATCTTTTGTGTACTATTTTAGAAGTGTTCTTCAGAAATGACCCAAACACCTTATGATGAAAAGGCGATGAGGCATTTATTTGTGTTTACAGGGAGGTTTTGTGTGAAAGAAGAACACTTACCCCCGCTTTTCAATGGAGGGGGTTTGGTACAGGGCAAGGATAAGTTGGGTTAAGTTTATTATAAAATATTGGTGGGAGACATGGTTTAATATAGTTCATTTTGAAAGAAACTGTCAAAAATGTTAAAGCTTAGAATTTGCAGTATGGGATAATAATGATATTTATGCTAGGTTTCATCATTACAAATTAGGAATAATTCAAAATGCACTGCTGTGGCACAGTTTATTCTCTGGTCTGTTGCTTAGCGGCTTGTGCAATAAATCGTATTTGAACACATACAACTGATTGGGATGTTATTTTCTTTATCATCGTATTCCATAATAAAGATTCCTCCAATGTGATCTTCTAGTAGACTTCAGTGTGTGCAAAATTTTGTAACTCTGAACCTTGAATGGATGCCAAACCTGAAATATTTTCAATTTAATTGGCAGTGACCATTTCTTTTATCTTTGACAGACTTCCAGCCAGTACTTGTTCCTGTGCCAGTCCCAATTTTTGTACCAGTGCCTATGCAGATGTACACAACACCTGTCCCTCAACCCTTCCCGGTCCCTATACCAGTCCCTACCCCCATGTTCATACCAGTGGCACACACTAACTGTGACAGGCTAATGGAAAGTATTGAGGAGGTCATGAATACCATACCATCAGACCCCTTGGAAGCTGACATTCTGATGATGGCTACTGCCATAGCTGGTAAAGAGGAGACCACACGAAAACCACCACCCCCAGAAGAGCCAAGCTCACCTCCAGGTATGTATGCATGACAACCACACATGATCTAGTTATCTGTTAGAAGTCAAGTCTATTCAAATTGTGCTGACAGCATTGTTCAGCCTATCTTCTTCTTAGTTGAAGAATTAACAGGTGACATGTGAGTTGCGATATACGAAATGCATGATGGCAGAGTCATTTTATTCCAGTGGCAAATACCACCACCCTTCTGCTTTGGTTTAAAAAAACAAATGCAATATTTCCCTTTAAGTGTGTGGGTACAGTTTAGTGTGTTCTTACTCAACAAAACTATTGACAGGATTGCTCTTTTTTTTATATGAAGGTCTGTCACAAAGATTGTGAAGTGCTTGAGTTCTGTAATTTCATAGAATAGTCAAGGCAAAAGAGTCTTAATTTTGGCTACTTGGATTGGGATATATGTAGTCATTCTGGTTTGGAAAAGTACAATATGGTTGGTGTATGTGAGGTTGTGTAGCCTTATGGGCACAGTTGTTTAATATATATCAATGATGTTGCACATCTTTAAAATAGTGTCCCTAGTAGTCTGGTAAGACTCTAAAATTTCAGTTTTGCCAAAATGTTGAAAAACTGTTTACCAGTTTTAAATGATGTTTGTGTTCCTAGGTATCCTGGGAGACCTTTGTGAAGGAAAGTGCACTTAATTAGGGTGTTCACACTTATGTCACTGGTCGGCATTGGTGGTTAGTTTAGAGCATGGGCAAGAACTCATGCATGTATGTTATGTGTTGCATGTGTTAAGGTTGGTGCGATTACACACAGAATGTTGACCAATTGGAACCTTCCTTTCATTGTTACTGGGGTGTAAGTGCGCCTTACCAACTCTTTTGACGCCCAGTTGTAACAGCATTTGTTTGTAAACACTGAATGAGTCGAAAGGGTCAATGAATATTATGCAGTAGTTTGGGAGTGACAGCATATTTTTCATGGGTATTTGAATCTTATCGATGATTGACAATCCTTTTGGTTTCCTTAATTTCTTTAGAGGATATCAGTGACTTGTTACCTCTGGAAGAAGAAGAAGTTCCAGATCTCCCAAATAAATTCTTGGAAGGTGATTCAGACATTGCTGGAATGTTAGCTGGAGGACTTGAAACCCTGGGTAGTATTATGTATTAATAATTGATAGGGACTTGTACTTCATTTCCATTGGGAAAGGAGAGGGAACCTTCTTGGGAGGGTTTGCAAGACAGGATGGCCCTCATCATACTAAAATATGGGTGGTTTACATGCAAATGGTGTTTTCACTGATAGCTTTGAACTGTTATATCATATGGAAATAAAATTTTGAATTTTAGGCTGCAGGAAGTGGTTGTGTGTGTTGGGGGAAGGGAGGGGGTGCATGTACCGCTTGCGGAAGCTTAAAAGAAAACTAAGAACTGGAAAGAATGAGTCTTCCAAAGTAAATGTAAATTTGGGTACGTTATGAGGGGCAACTAAGCCATATTCATCAACAAAAATGTATTCATCATCTGTAAATAGGCCTCAGAAAAAAAAGCCAACTAAATGGTATTCAATCTTTCATCTGTCCCTTTTTTCAATAAACATATTTCCAAAGCATTGTGAGACATGGTGTTCACCTATATTCAACTTCCTTTCCAGATTCCTCTGATTTGTTTCCAGAAGAGAGAGTGACAAGATCTTCATCTCGTAGTACCAGAAGCTCTTCCCAACCTGTAGAAGACCCTGAACCTCCAGTTACAAGGAGGTCCAGAACCAGAGGGGCCAAAAGGGTTTGTTTAGAGGCTGTAGATGATACAGAGTCCTCACAATCCCCAGACTCTGTTAAAGAGGATGTGAGGCCAGACATCGGACCTGCGGCATACAGCTTCTACCTCCAACAGATGGAGAAGATGGAGCCAGTTGATGAGAAACTAAAGTCCAACCTCACCCTTGCAAGTGTGGATGAACTCCATTACTGCCTCTGTAGGTTTGTGAAAGAGGCCAGACAGCCTGACGGAGAGATGTACACGGCTGACACGCTCTACTTGATCCTACTTTCGATTCAGAAGTACCTCATGACCAATAAACGCAAAGAGAATATTTTCATGGATCCTTACTTTGTGACATTTACAAACTTGTTGCACGAGAGGTTAGCTGAACACCCCATCATTGCAGACCCAATGGCAGACTCAAGCATCAGTTCCACTTGCCTAGACGAAGAGTTTCTTTGGGAGTCCAAGCAGTTGGGGGCACACTCCCCTTCGGTGCTTCTTAGTACCATCTTGTACTTTTGCACCAAAGAGTTGATGCTCAAAACAGTGGAAATGCACAAAGATTTGGCGTTTTGTCGGGTTCAACGTCTTGTCCGGAAGGATTCCAAAGGACAACGAACTCCGTATGTCCGCTTCATTCCATCTCCTGAGAATAGCAGCAAAGGTATGTTAGAGAAATGTGTTTAAAGGGGAGCAATAGTGGGATTTGACTCCCCACATATGTGTGGTACATATATAAACATTTGATATTAACACTACTGTGTTGTTTTTCCACAAAAAACTCATACCGAAAAAAAGTTTCAAATCTCCCGCTCTTCAAGACATGAGTATCGCCATACTCGAAGAAACATGGCCATGGATCAGCTGATTGATGACGTAAAACCTGCACCTGATCAGATTTCACAAAAGTGGTTACCAACTTACATACACTTACAGCTGAATTTATAATTACCCTTTACGAAGCTTAAAAAACTTCATAGTTGCTTTTGCTTTACTGATAAATATTTTTGATAATCCAATAATTTTTGTTCTTGTTTTTGTTTCATCCTCAAATAAAAAAATACTCGTTATTTCTGACTGCTTTTGTACAAACCAAGATAAGTTACTTCCGGTAGACCCTGAAACTACAAGCTGTAACGACAACAAGCTGTGACCAGCGAGACCGTATTTTAGCATGCTTTTCGGTGCAACAGTTAGGTTCATTTTCACTCATTTTCGCAAAGATTCGATTTAGTCGAACCTTTTGTAATTCTCGTAAGTAATATAGGATATTTGTGGACACTTAAACGTTAAAAGAAGGCAATCGCGAAGAGAAATCGGCTAAGACACCATACACATCAACCGGTGTTATTGTTATACGGCATAGGCTATGTATTGCTATACTAAGCCTATACATAACGTACTGACCCTTGGTCTAACGTTAGCTTGTATAGACTGTACAGCTGGTTCGCTGCGGGTGCTGGTCACATCGCTCGCAGGTGCACAAGTTTTCCTTGGTCGAACTGGCTCAAAATCATATGCACTTGGCCCGGAAGAGACATCCATATTCTTTTAAGGAGTTAATCTTTTGATTTCTGAACCTTTATCTCAAACTCAACCGTCGAAACGTTTGTAAAATGAATTAAACGATGGGTAGTTGCGCTAGTCTTCAGTAGTGTTACGAGCGTTTGTGCAGTATAGTATATATGATATTCCGCAATAGCAAACAAAAGTATACATTGGGTGCAGGTTTTACGTCACTGTTCTGTTGCACTTTGGGTAATTTCGGAGAAATATGGTGCTTTGCACTGCTTTGCTTGACTGCCTTTCAGACTTGCCTCGGAAAAACTCATACTACGTTTGACTTGGGATAAAATTGGTCTTTAATGATGCTACATTGCTTGGAATAATTATATTGAATTTCTGTGCTGTCTAGAACGCTGTACAATTGCTTCCCTTTTAAAAAGTGAGTTTGGAACAAGAAAATTTATGGAAGGCTCAACCAAGTATCAAAATTCTGATCAAAAATAAATACTGTCGAACAATATCAGATTAGATTTTGTAATGTGATTAGGTTTAACCCTTTACCTTTGTTTGGGTCCTTTTGGACCCATGTGGGGAGCTCGTCTGTCACCCATCTTTACCATTTCACGCGGAGCTCGAAACTGCGAGTAGCTACCCGAAAATTCGGCCACAACAATGAGAGAGACGATAGTTTAAGGTCACGGGGTCAATGGCCTATGGAAGCCGATGCGGGGTAGGCTACGTCCGCTTATCCGCCCACTCCCGAGGCGCGCCAATATGCCCCGATCGGAGCACAACGGTAAAGGGTTAAAGGTGTAGCGACTTGAAAATGACATAGTTTGTTATTTGATGTAAAATGCATTACAAAGCAGGAAAATAGCCACATTCATGTTGAATTTCCCTGCCTATAAAAACCCTGTCCACACCTTTTTGCTTCAGTGAACAAAGGTCAACAAAAACCAGATAAGGAATTGCCCTACTGCTTACCTTTCACACCGTGCAAACAGTGGCGCATCTGACTGTGATTATTCAGCCTTTGTAACCATCTTCCTCCAGCTGCCTCTTATCAAGCTTGTGGTTTCTTGGAGCTTGCTTGAATGAGCTAAGCAGGAAGTCGGGTAAAATTTGATTAACCCACCAAACCTCCCTTTTGGTGGGGACTCGGGTGAAATATCTAATAGGGTAAGAAATTCCTCATGTTTCCCATCAAAATCCACCAAAAATTAACCATTTTACTGGGCTATTTCTGGTTTGAATTCAATTGTTTATAAACTTGAGCTCAAGATGCAAATCTTTTGAAGTGGAGAGATAGAGAGAGGGACATGCCATATTGGGCCAGTCTTATTCTTCAATTTTTTTCAATCCTCATTTCAAGGACTGTTGTAACTTAAGTTTGTCCTGAGGGTTTTACTTTGCAAGTTTAAATTGTGTCCTTGGAGATCATTAGTATCACTTCCCAAATTGTAAACTATCAGATGAGAAATTAAGAGATAATATATATATATATAGGGTTAACAAATGTCAACACTCCACATCATCATTTTGAATAAATTGCTTCAAAAATATTCAAACTTTTAAGAGCTATTTCTTGATAAAGTTCTGTAAAGATACATACATAATTCCAACAGATTTTGCCTCAGAAGTCTACTTCTTAATTGCCATGAAAAGTCAGGGCTTTTTGCTGACATGTCACACTGGCTTTACATTAGTTGAAAATACCCTAAATGTATTTCATTTATAATTAGAGTGTAATGTGTCATGGGTTAACTGTTGGTAATAACATTACCAAAGGAAGCATTGTAATGTTTGTAGTACAGGTTGGTGTTTGTGAACATTTCCATACATTTCCACAGAACTGTTGACCTACTTGGCACTAGTGTTGGCAACAGGTTTAAGAATGGGTGGGGGTGGATACCCCGTTACAAAAAATTTTGAGCAGAGGTTCAGTTCAAAGGGTAAAAAGTTGCATGAAAAAGGTTGACTTTTCTGAACAGGTTTTGTTATAAGTAGAATTTTTGCAAGAGTCCATTTACTCTGCTGTTATTGCAGCTTTAACCCTTTACCATTGTGCTCCGATCGGGGCATATTTGCGCGCCTCGGGAGTGGGCGGAAAAGCGGACGTAGCCCGCCCCGCATCGGCTTCCGTAGGCCATTGACCCCGTGACCTTAAACTATTGTCTCTGTCGCTGTTGTGGCCGAATTTTCGGGTAGCTACTCGCAGTTTCGAGCTCCTCGTGAAACAGTAAAGATGTGTGACAGCCGAGCTCTCCGCATGGGTCCAAAAGGACCCAAACAACGGTAAAGGGTTAATTGTAGTTCAAGCCAGCCAGCTTGAACACATTAGCATCAGTTGAAAACCACCTGTCTCTTTAAAAGATCTCCTCAACCTTATGAATATGGATGATTCAAGGAGAAATGCAGTTACCTCAACTTGAAGTAGTGTAGTAGACTGTCCTGTTTTATGATTGGCTCTTAATTGAGGGTCATTAAACAATGTTTCTTTTCTCAAATGTAAAATTTACTAGGAGTTACTGTTCATTGCAATTTGATGGATGACCTGTGCTCAATTCTGTAAAATTTTCTTCACAGTCTTAGTGTTCAGTTAAAAGGGAAATGCAGTCACGACAACTTGAAGTAGTGTAGTAGACTGTCCTGTTTCATGATTGGCTCTTAAGAATCATGTGACAATATTTTTCTCATCAGATGTGAAATTTACTTGGAGTAACTGCTTTGTTTACCTTGCAACATTGAAGTCATAAAATATTATGAAAGATCCTTTGAAGAGAAAAAATGTGAGATTTAGCTGTTGCTTCCAAACAAGTCTGGGATGGCCCTTGAATGAAAATAACCAAATCAAATTCATCTTGAGATTGAAGGCAATCTGTTGTAAAAAAGGATGGGGTCAGATGGGCTTAGTTAGCCTTATTCACCTCTAAACCACCAGTCCCTTTTCCCCTGCCCCTTCTAAAGGATGTTAAGGACTTTTAGATGTAATGTTTTGTGGGAAAAGGTAGACAACTAAGATTTAATCTTTATTACTCAAATTGTTCTTCTTTCAGATGATGCTGGAAAGAGTAGAAAGCGGCCTCTTGATATTGACTACTCCTTAGAGCTGAAGCTGAATTCAAAGCAACCACTGAGATGCCCAGTGAAGCTTCATGAGTTTTACCTCAGTAAATGGCAAGTCAAAAAGTTTTTATCCACTTTGATTTTTTCTTACCATTGACATAAGCAGGCTAGGTTGCATAATAGTTAAGAAATACATTGTTGTTAGAGCAGAATGATTTTATTTCAGGGTTTCCTGCTTGTGTGTACCTGTTATGTTACTGGTCATTTGGAGTCAGGGTTACAGCTACAAGGGACAGTAATGACCTGCCTCGTTGTACTGACGTGTAATCATGCAAAAATGAAACCTCTAACCCTCACAAGTTCCCACTATTACCATAAATCAGCTGCATCCCTTCAAATTTACTACCACATTTTTGAACCAGCAATTATCAACTTAGCCAAGCCAGACTTTGTCTGTACACTCCTCACCAACTGATGGTGGCACTGAGACAGTCATGGAAGCAATTTGTGTCCCACATTCAAAACTTGTTAGCTACAAACCCTGTTTGGCATTAAAGGGGGGGGGGGGAGGTTGCCAAATACCACCTCAGAAATTGTCAGCTCTACCATCAATGTGAACAGAAGTGTGATAAAGCCTTGATGTATTGAAATGAAGGAAAGTGTCTGTTTTATGTTAATCGGTGATGTTTATTGCTTGAGCTATTTCATTATTGAGTTTGCTTTATTGTGAATGATATAGTTTACAAAATTACATTAAAAAAAGTCATGGGAAGTCAAGGGAAAAGCGGCATTTGGCTAAAGTTACAAAAACCAAATTGTTGCTTAAAAATTTTCTAAGACCATGAAAAAAATGAGTCAGCCTCAGGTTGGCATGGTTTAAAGGTTCCTGGCATGATCTCATGTACATTTAAAAAGGGAACCTACTGCCATTGTGCTTGGTGCTCAGCAAAAACAATGGAGTAGGAAAAACAAGCCAGTTAGACATAACGGAGAAAAAAGGGCTGTGGTCTGCTCCACTTGAACAGATTGGTTGGAAACTGGGACTAAGTTCCATCTTACTACCTTACTTACTCATGTACATTTGCCTTTGATCATGCATGTTAATTTGCTGTATCAGTAACCTATTTTTTATTTTGTTTTTTATGTTAGCTGTGTGTGCTCCTTTGACCAAAGAACATTTCTTTTTATGTAAATTAGCTCTAACCATTTTTATTGTGTGAACTTCCTGAAGTCTTTTTTGACATCTGGCCTGGGTGCTTGGAACACCTGCTAATACAAATAGACTTACTGTTATGCTAACATGAATATGCATTGCCCTTTTGCCATATCTTATTGGACCATCTTCCCTACAAGAAGCTTAGCTCACCTGCTCTACATATCAGTTCCAGCTATGCTCATGAATATGCATTAGGAATCTTGTGCAATACTTTGAACACTAGTCATCTCCTGTAATTCTAGTTCATGCCCAAATATCCCTTCTAACTTCAACAACAGACTTGATTATCTTGAAATTGTCTTTATTCATGTAACAAAATAACTTCCTGTGTATCTTTTATTTCCAGACCTCTCTTTTGTTTCCTTGCTGACCTATTTCTACTTATAGTGATCATTTTTAGATATTAAAGAAAACCATCTGGCTGTGATTTCACTTCTCTTTTGTTTCATTGAAGATCTTTATTGTGTCCTGTTGTTACTCTCACTCCCTGGGTGATCTTTATTTACCGTAAAGAACACCTGTTGTAAAACACCTGTAATAAAACACCTGTTATTCCCTGTGGTATGAATATTCATACATAGCATTTATTAGACGGACTAAGAATGGAAAGTTCAAAGCCCTTTGCAGTTATATAATGTGGGGAATTCTGCTATTGTTCTAATGAGGGATGTCATCACTTCTGTAATTTTAATTTGGTTTTTGTTGAGTGGGAAACCCCCATACTTATTGCTGTAGTGTGTGTAATGTCATCAAGTGCAAATTTTTAACTTTGTGTATATTTAGGTAGGCATAGCATTGGTGGGATGGGTAGATTTGATGTTAGAAACTGCTTACTGTTTGTAGAAAAGGAATCAAACCTGTCCTTTCAAACTTTCCCCTACTAATTTTTTTGTAATATTAATTGATTATCATGCAAAATGAAAAGGACTCAAAGCACTAAGGTAGAATCAAAACAGATGAGGAAATATACACCTGTTCTTCTGGATTCTTTCAGGAGTTAGAGACCTGGGGAGAGAAATAACAATCTTTACTTCTCTAGGTAAGGAGGGGATTCATGAACCTGCATGTCTTGATGGCAAGCATTTAGATGTGTGCAGTAGATTTACCAGTGCTGTTGGAAATGTTGGCACTAATTTATTAAAAGCCCAGTTTCTACCCAATTGGCTTAACGTGGGCCAGCCATTGCCTTTTTTTCCAGTTCTGGCTCACGGGCATGTTTTCCCTTCTCCATTGCTTATGCTGAGTTAGATAGAGTTTTAAGGCCGTTTCCAACCCTTTTGGTTCAAGTTGAGCCGGCCACGACCTTTTTTCCTCACAAGCTTGTTTTCCCTACTCCATTGCTTATGCGGAGCATCACACACAATGGTAGGTGGTTCCAATTCTAAATTGGTGTGACCTGGTCAGGAGTCAAACTCCATACCTCTAGCTACTTGACCATGAAGTTGGTGTTGGCACTGAACTACTGCCAACTGGACACATTAGTTAAGTCTTCAATCAAAGACCAGGCTAACAAACAAGAAACAATTATGTTTCTACTCCTTGATGGCATTTAAAGTCTAAATGTAGCCTTTGTTGGTGGGTGGTTGGGGATTACATGTTCCCTTCTGTAAGTGTCATAATGCTATCCCAAATAAAAATACAAAAGTCTATTGGAAAATGTGCATTTTCTTGCCTTATAAAGCAGTGACCCTGCCCCACTTTTCTTACCACAAATATCAATGACTAAACATATTAATGGTCAGCTTTGATGTTAATCGTCATCAGAAGTCCCAAGGCTAGGTCTTTTGAACTTGCCATATCAGCCTCATATGAGGGTGCATTTACACTTGATCTGGTTCTGATCGCCTGTGTGGGGTGTGATCCACTGCTTGAGATCAAATTTGTAGTGTAAATGCAGATCAGATCCGGATCTGATCAGCCAATTTTGATCCTAATATGGGGGGAGGATCAGACCCCGTGCAGGCGATCAAATCTGTAGTGTAAATGCTTGCCGGATCAACAGTGATGTAAGGTATGGTGTGCATGGTACATGTACAGGGTCTATTTTTTGTTTACACTTTGGTGCGCACGGGCATGTGCCTGTATTTCTTAATTTATTTGGAGCGACTTCCGCTTATAGCACCAAGGAGGATCAGAGTACGAGACAAGTGTAAATGCACAAGGATCAAGCCATACACGTAATTCGATACGCTGATAACATCGGGCGATCAGATCCGCATCAAGTGTAAAAGCACCCTGAGTTCAAGAAGCTCTATTATATTAAAGTCTAAGGTCACATGTGTGGTTCGTGTTTTTATCCCATCTTTTAAAGTTGGTCTTCTAAGAAAGAATTTTATTTTCTTTTCCCATCTACAGTCCTGAAAATGTCAAAAACAGTGCAACTTCATTCTATGTGATCCCTGAGAGGGCCTGCGTCCCAGACAGCCCCTTGTGGTACTCTGACAGACCCGTGTCAGATAAGATGATAGAGAGGTATCTCTACCGTCACCTGATGGTGAAGGATGTTCATGAATACTGGGAGATGCTGAGATTGAAGAGGGAGGAAGGAAGCGAAGAATCTGATGAGGATTAGCTGCCCTATTCTGTGGTGTTTTGGTACATAGAGTAAAGGCTGGGGGAGGGGGAGAAGTGATTCATGTGACATGTTGTCAAGGGTGTGTGACATTAGCTACCGTCAAGGTCATAAATTTCATCCTTGTGCCCTTATGCTTGGAAATGTTAACCTCCCATTATAGATACCTTTTAATTATGTGGTTCATGAGTAGGGCCAGTTATTGTACAGCAGTTTATGGTACTACATGAATTATGAGTTTTTTTAAAGTGGTCTATACAGACACTGTAGATTGTAATGTGCACAAGGGAAAGGGGAGGGGTGGTGGTATGTGTAATTAAGGAAGAAGTTAAGACTGACTTGATGGGCATTAACTGCTGTATTGTGATGCTAATTTCCATCAGTATTTTTGTAAGTTTTCTTTGTGCCTTTTATCATTAGTTTCTTGATATACTTGAAAATGCATTTAATTCATGAACCAATTTCACTCCCAAATAGACTTTTTCTAATACTCTGAATATTCTGGTGTACATTAGCTTTCCAGACCAATCCAACTGTGACATGTTTAGACTGCTCTCTTGATTTGTTGATGGAGATTGTGGTGGATTTGGTAATAGCCAAATTTGACAATTCATTGATCTAGTGAGTGAAGAACCTGTACTGTTTGCATCCATGACAATGTGCATAGCCAGGGAGTTTGCTGGGAGAGAGTAGATATAGTGCCACCATGAGTTGGGGTGAAGCAAAATTTGGCCAAAATTACTCCCCAAAATTGCATCCTGCACATAAATAAGGGCGATACTAGCTATGGTAAAAAAAATAATAATAAATAATTACGGAGAATGTATGCTTAACCCTCCCTTGGTTGTGCAAGTGTACTAATTTAACATCAGTGAAGTACTGTGGTATTTTATAAGAATGGATAATGAGGAATGGCTTATTGGTTACTTCAGGAATATGAAGAAAAGTGTAATTGTTCCTTTTACATGGACCACCCCAGCTGTACCATCAACAATGTCATACATGTGAAACCATTTATTTGTATCATGAATTTTATCTCATTCTCAAATTATGGAACATCTGTAAGTATTTTGTCATTACTGTAGTACTATCATATGAGTGAATTTGGATAAGACTCTCTAAAGTTAAAGGACTCTTGATCTGAAAATCTTATAATTACCTACAAACAGGGTTAATTAATTACTGTTATTACTGTTTATTTTCTGTAATCTGACATCCCTTTGTGTACATACAAAAGCTGTGTTGTTTTCGGACTGAAATGAAAATTGCAAACATATTCAAAATTTGCTATCATTTTATATTTGTACAATATATACTGCTTTGTCCTTTCTTGTTAACAGCAGCTTCTCTTTTCTTACATGACCTGACTACCTTAGATAAATCTGGTAGCCAAGTGAGACATTGCTGGGGTCCATCACCTTTTATTTTAGTGATCAATGGTGACAAAAGAAGTGGAAACATGGACCCTAGACTGAAATGGCCGCCATATCTCAGGATTACTTGGTTACTTGATTCTTGAATATATATTTACTGAAGTACGAACAGGAGCCTAAAGACTTATATCCAAATAACAATTACAAAGTATTATGGGATAGAACTTTGGTACTCATTATGTGATATAATGAGAGAGATGCACACTGAAAGTTTTTCCCGCAATCCTTTGAATTGCTGTTTGGAAAAAAGTATTCAACATAGTCTTTTATCTTCTGAATGTAAGCTCTGAGAGGCATTGGTCATAAGTGGTCAGCTTAAATTAGAGGTAAATTGCTAGTTTAAGCTTCTGCATAGAGTCTCAAGGGAGACAAATGCTGGAGGCTTGAAGGAATTGACCAAGGTCTAAACCTTACTTTGAATATCATGGAAATCTTACTGATAAGATTTCATGTCCCTTAGGGAATCTCTCATAATGTTACATTAAATTTTGAGTTATTCTATTAAAGGGGAAGTTTAAGCAAAAAATTAATTTTCGCATGTGAAAGAAGAACTATTTCTCGAGATACCAGCAAATAAAGTCACTGATTTGTGTTCCAAAGTGAGATTTAGAGGCAGAGATTATATCACTTCCTCACATTGACAGGGAATGTTTCATTTCCCTTTGTTTTTTCTGACTGTTGTATTGACCTTAAAGGAATAGGACCTCCCCATGGGGATTGCAAAGTCTGACAAGTTCTCATGCCACTTATGCGATCACATTTTGATTGTACAGGGGCTTGTTCCACAAAGAGTTACGCACGATCTTAAGTTCGATTTACTGTTGGCTTAAGTATGGTGAATCAAACTTAAGATTGTGCGTAACTCTTTGTGGAACGGCCCCCAGGACTGTGAAGAAAAGAGGCTGTTAAGTTTAAAGAAAAACAAAATACTGTCCATTAATTGTGGGGATATGATTTCAAGTTTACTGTTTGATGAAAATGAGACAACTTTACATGCTAGTATCTTGAGAACCACACATCAGATTTCAGTGCAAATTTCATCAAAATCTTAGAATAAGTACCCCTTCAACATATCAGAACTTGATATGACCTTAAACCCTTCTCTTAAGTGTTGTTTTAAGTCAGAGACAAAACTCATGATTAGGGGCAAGAGTTAGTTGTACAGGAATTAGTATACCAGGGTAAGTGGTCACTGCAGACCTAATGCATTTGGCATTACAGAACAGGAAGTACATCTTTTGTAAACTCATTGCATTACAACCTACACAGGCAAAATGCAGATGAATATTTTTTACACGACTCAAAAGTGATTGCTGCATAATGACTTTGAATGTTTCTTGATACATTTTTTTATGCCAAACTTTACATGACTCATGAGCAATTCAAAGAAAGAACAGTTTTTTGGCAGTTAGCTTTCTTGTTATTAAATACAACTTTGTTACTAAGGAAACTATGTTTTGATTGAATAATGGATACAAGGGGACCCTGGATACAAGAAACTTGCTGATTTGCATATTTCTTTCTTTGTTTAGTTCCATTGAAATGTTTGTATATATCCTTATTTTTTTATTGTTAGACAAGTGTAGAATATAGTTTGATTATTTTATATGCCAAACTGCTGAAGGTGAATTTATTAGTTACATGAGGTTTTATAGCTCAGTTTCTAACCACTTGGTTTTGGTCAGGCTGACAATCTCCATTTTTCCAGTTGTGGCTAACAGACTCACAATAGGAGAAAACCAGTTGAGGTTGGCTTCTTGAAAACTTTCCTGATATTTGAAAGTATTCATTGATTGATTTCAGGACAGAAGGGTGAGGAAGGAGGGGTGGTACTGTTGGTTATCAAATCATTCTTCACTTCTGTAAATAACAGCAGTGTTGATCCCTCATAGTTCTTTTTCTTTGGGGGAATAGATTTTTATTCCCACATGAGTAACATCTTTTGTTGTCATTCCTCATCAATGAAACACTTTATCCATTCTTTCACTTATGAAAGTGATATAGAAGTTAATTTTTTCATTGAGTTGGGTCATTAAACTGACCAAATTTTTCCAAACTAGGTGTAGTTTTCTTTACATTCTAATGAAAAAATGGTCAAGCTTAGGCAATCGCCATATTCTGTTTTCAAATGTATGTTTCATGAGTGAGTAATGAATGATTAATTTGGTTTTCAAACATTTGTGAGCAGACACTTCTCCAAAGTATGCACAAAACCATGCAACTTGCAAGCCAGGATACAAAAAGATCAAAATCCTTATACTGTTTGCACATCTTCTGGATTTGAAACTTGACTAATTATGCTAATTGTGAGCATAGTCAAGCATTAGTACAATTCAATAGTCATGTTACATCATTCATCTTCACCAAATGTTTTAAAAATTCAAATTACACAACTTCCATAGTTCATATTGATATTGTGAGTTGGTGAGACGGAATGGCCTGATAGTGAGTGAGGCGGTTTTCTGTGAATACCATGTGGATGTTTTTTTAACTCAGTATTTCTTTTTAGATATGACCATGGTATTGTAAGGCTGCTGCTCACACTACAATGTGCCAAAGTGAAGGTAAAGGTGAATCTAATGAAGCATGCACTGAATGTAAATATGACTCATCTATGCCATCAACTCATCATTACAATGTCAGTACAAGTTTCTATTTTGTTAACATATTCAAAGTTTCCATTGCAAATCTGTGACATTCTGCTCATAATTTTTTTCCAACTGGGAGAAGTAGTTTCGTAGAAATATTGTAACCTTGGCATGATTTGGGGGTCACAGAGAAGGTAAGAAGATCTTATCATGATGTGTGATGAGAAATGATAACTTAGTACTTTCATTTCCTTTTAAGAATTGTGAAATGATGATGATGAGGATGGTGAGGATGGTGGTGATGATGAGAATAAACGACAAGCAGACCCTAATACTTCGATTTTTCGACTAGTTTCTATTGACTTTCACAATCCATTGTGCAGTACCAATGTGACCATGTTATTTCCACACATTGGTGTTTTACCTAGATGGGGGAGGGAGGGGGTTTTTAAGGAAATGATTTCAAATGGCAGGTAAGGTTCTGCTGCCAACCTCCTCCCCTCATGCTGTTATCCATTGAAATTTTATGAACATTTCAGTAAAGAGAGCTTTTATAAAAGAGAACTTTGGGCAGTCATAAAAAGTGCATGTATATGAATACTCTATGGCAGTTGTTCCCAATGGGGTGGTACTGCCCCCTGGGGGGCATTTGAAGGCACCAAGATTGTGGTAAGGGCTGAAGGGGCAGTAGGTGGGAGTAAGTAGGAAATGAGAAGGACAAATTCTTCTGTGAAAATACTAAAAATAAAACCGGAACAAAATACTGTACATAAACACCAAATATGTAGCTTTGTTTAACATTGTGGTATGCTTTTGTTGTCATGGTTTTGAAGAAAATTCAGAAAATTATTCAATAGTATCTTTTGTTTCTTGTTTGATGAGCTGTAGGGGGGCATTTGAACAAGACCAATTGACTAAAGGGGGCGCTGTGCTTAAAAAAAGGTCGGGAAACACTATCTCTGGTAATTGACAATTAGATTCCACTTCTCATTGTCATGTTGCTTGCAGTTACTTTAAAAAGATCATAATCTCACAGTTAAGTGACAACAACAAGGTCACATGGCCTTTATTTGAGAGAAATTTGTTGGGACACCCTTGAACCTTCAAGCAAAGGCTATAATCAACTTAAGGACAAGTGTGTTAAAGAGATCAAAAGTACATATCTGGTGAGGTGCATATCTGAGAGCCTCGGAAGTACTAATGGTGCCTTAAATTGACAAAAAAGAGAAGGCAAAGTTCTGAAGTCACTCATGGGATGCTAACTGAGGAGTAAGTCAAAGTTGAGTTCATACCTTCGGGATAAAATAACATGCGAGGGTCAGCAGTCATCAGGGAACTATTGTGATGGAAGACTGATGGCATGACCTCTAGGCTTGTCTTAAATAGTTAAGAGCTATCAACTAATTTTGTGCTCTGCTTGGCTTGTGTAAAATTAAATAAAGGTGACAAAATTAAGTTACAGATTGATACACTGAATTTGTTGATGTTCACCTTGTATTTTCAATTTCAAGGAAAACTTTTTCTTGCGGAATTTATAACATATTAGACACAAAACAGATTATTGGAGACAGATGATATATCAGAAGTTCCTTGATTTTCTTCATTACAACATGGGGATTAGTCCTCAATGAAACCACATTTCACTCAACGGTCTAAAATAAGTTATCTCTGGGCAGCTTGAATGTTAGAATTTTACCTTGACCTTTACACGTATAGTTTATAACCACTCCAACACTTATAATTTTGTACCATCAATTAAAATATGACAGTATTTTCTGATATGCATCTGCATGGCTATAAACAATAAGTCAAATTCTGACATTCCAGAGACCGAGATTTTGGACTAAGTGGTGTGCTATTTGAAAAAGGGTTATTCCACATAGTGTTGGACTGTCCAAAAACAGGATTTCACCCACACATATTTTACAAGGCATTGGACTTTCAGCTGTACATTTGACATATATCATTGCTGGTAACATACTGGAAACAGCGAATGGGATTGTCTGCCTCTTGTTGTTAGGGAGGCCATTTTAATTGAAACTTTTAAGAGATCAAATTTGTAAATTTAAACTTGTCTCCTTTGAGGAGAGCCAAAATAAATTATGTTTGTCTGCTAGCCATCACACACATACAACCATACATCCCAACTGTGGAAAACTTGGAAGTGTTGTACCACAACAAAAGCCTGAGGCAAAGAGAGATAACTCTTCTAAAGATGTTAAATGGACACATGTGGAAATTATTTAGGTGTACAGTATACAAAGAGTGACACCACTGTTTTTTACCCTGGTCAAAATTTTTGTAATAGCTTTTAATATTAGTATATTTAGATACTTGAAAAGTCAGAAAATCAGAATGTTCCGTTTTTGATCTCAGGCACGGAACAATTCAATTTAAAACTGAATAGTTAGCAAGTATGCGACAGGGAACAGCAATGCAACTGTGGTAGGTATCTTGTTAACACAATCTTTCACACACTGGAATGTGGCAGATGCCTGTATTAACCAAGAATATTTCATGTTTGGCAAAATTATGCCCTAAAAATAGGTTTTGCCTAAATTTGGGAGTAGTTTTTATTTCATGCACATCAATGTATCACCTAGGGTTGGGTGGTACCATGAAAATATTGATACCGGTATTGTAAGACATACAGAACCAGTATTGAGGCAGTACCAGTTCTCAACTCTCAGGTAGGAGTGTCAGGTGGGAAGGAACCTAAGCCACGCATGGCCCCCATGTTTAATATCCTGCACATCTGGGTGTTTGATTGGGTTGATAACCATTAGGGCTGTGACCGTTTAGCGATTAATCGCTAAACGATCGCATGTGTAATAAACGTTTAGTACAAAGCTACCAGCGGTTAATCGCAAAACCCGTTTTTCCGTACGGAATAAAAAACAATTGGCAGTCATTACAGAAAATTAGATGTTCCCATTAACTTTTTAAAAAGTGAAATACATTACAGTGAAATACAGTGAAATAATTATAAAATTAGTTCACAAGTAACCATACTACATCAAAGTTGAGTTTCTATGAAAATCTGTGTTTGAAGTGTGTTTGAAACTATATCCCCTGGACATCACTAACACATTTTACATATTCGTCATGTTGAAGAGCACTTTTAAAGTCTTTATGTTGATCATAGGTACTTGCGATTAATTCCTAAACAATCGCAAATTTTTGCAACTAAACGTATAGTAATTTTGCTAAACGTTCACAGCCCTAATAACCATGCAGGAACCTCTGCTCTTATGTTTGTGTAAATATTCCTAACAGTTATTTTTTGTCAGCAAATATAATGAGTACCAGTAATTTTTTTCAAGTATCTGTATTTTCTCAAGAACCAGTATTAGTATCATGCCAAATATCTTTGGTATTTTCATTTTCTTTACCTCTAGTACCGGTATTGACGTCAGTACCGCCCAACCCTAGTATCACTCTTACAATACATTAATATCTCATGCTGCTAGAATTGAATAAGACATTTTAGCTAGAACTACCTGAGAAAAAGGCCATGTCCCAGGTGAAGCTTATCTGAGCTATAACTGCAATGGTCAATCTCTTCACAAACAAGATGGCCCTATTGAGCAAACAGTATTTAAAAGCAATCTATTGCTCTCAAAATACCTGAACAGGAAGTTCTTAAAAGTCTGGATTATGAGTGGTCATAAGAGATGGGTAAAACTTGCTATCTGGCTCCAGCATCATGTCATATTGCCAGCTGAAATCACCAGTACCACACTTGCCAATATTGCCATCTCAGAAAACAGATCCATGACAGGAATTCCCCATTACCTACTCTTACCCGACTTGCCAATGGCAACTCGGGTAAGAAGGATTAGGCCACCTCAGTGATTTGTTGGGGGAGGGTACCCTATTGGCCCAGCACAGCTTTTCAGTGTGTCATGCACAGGTGACTTTCAACTTGTAAGGTCTCAGAAGTCACAATAAGGTTCATGTCTGCCAGATAGTTGAGCTACACAGAGTTAAGAGGATCAGTTGTGTTGGACTTTTTCTAAATTCTGGCTAATGGGCATTTCCTGTAATGCATAAATAGCAGATGATATCCTGTGCACAGGGAGCACAAAAGCAATAATGTCAGTGAGTGGGGCTCAGGGTGTAAAACGTCCTCTTTCCCCCTAAATGTCCATACTACATGTGGAAATCACCTAGATGCATGCAAAGATCAACTGTATTTTGCCAAGCTTTTGCTTTCACTATTTCTTTTCATTTTAATATCAGCATATTTTCTTGAATTTTAGAATTTCCATGTGTTCTATAAGTCACATTCTTCAGGAAATTAAAGAGTGCAATAGTTGTGCTGTTTTATTACATGAACTGACATTTTTTATTTAGTTTTGCTAAAAATCACACCCTTACAGTGATTTAATGTGCAAGATGGTGTGCAATCGCACTCGCAGGCCTCAAAATCCAAGTTCCGGCATTAATCAATAATTGATCTTGGTTAGCAGTGAAATATTAACATATCATTTGAGCCCATTGTCAGAGAAGGTTTTGAAGATGGGCAAGATTGCTTCTGCTCTTGGAGGGAAAGGAAATATTTTTCAAGGGGTGAGGGGTGTTATGCAGCCCCCTGTCTCTTCCTTTTCCTCCTGACTGCCCATGATTTTATGGTCTTAGGATTCATCCTTCATTCCAGCCAAAATTTCTTCATCTTCCTTTGTCAACTCGTGTCCCAGTTCCTTTTTTAAAGTGGCAATTTCTCTTAGCTGTTTCTCTTTTCGGTCATCTAAAAATTCTCTGAGAGCTTTTAACTTCTCTTCCCGTGCCTTCTTCCGTACGACAAGTTTTTCCAGATATCTTCTTGTGTGATACCTGACATGTGTTGCAGGTAGGACATACGTGATCCCTAATTCCTTCAACAGCCTTTCGAAACGCTCATAGTCTTTCTGACGAAGGTGCTTCAAGGTGCGTCGCCTTCTCCCAATGATTCCAAGCAACATCTGCTTAGCACCCATATCCTGAAAGGGTACAAGAGAATGATTTTCACTCAAATGTAAAATTCACATCAAATGATGAAAATCTACATTTGGTTTCTTCATGATATTAGATCGATATTCCTCTACAAGGTCTTTCAGAGGTGAGCCTTTTCTACCATCTAGAATATATCTTTTACACTCAGGTTGAAAAGTCCTCTTCATGTATAACACATGTGGATAAAAGAAAAATAACACATCCACTCTGTCCAAATAAAGGGTGCACATCAACTGCAGGTTGGACCTTGCTCAGAGTAGTATAAAAGCAATGCAAAGCTTCCATTTCTAACCAGGCGGTAGCAAAATCTAAACTCACCGTAGTAGAAGGGGTAAAAGTCTTCAGTATCAGGTGAAAAAGTCTTTTTGAAATTGGGACACATATCAGGGATCCCATTGGAGGGTTTCAGGTTTTGCATTCTACAAAGGTTATGGGTCTTAAGTCCTGCCTTAGGGCCCTTTTGAAGGTACCCAGACATACACCCCACTGCGGAACCAAGAGCAAATCTCTGGGGTTTATGTAATTGTAAGCAAATGAATGAAGCATTTGGCAATAATCTATTTGCTGTACCTACCAATATTAAATGAGAAGTGAGCAGATGAACCTTTTGACCATTCAATAGTTTAATAGTTACTAATGTGTTTATCTTTTCATGTTGCATCAGAATTGCCTTGAGAGTGGGAAGAGATGCATGGGACTTTTTGCCAAGAAAGGTGTATACCAGGGACTTAAACTCAAATTTGAGAGACAAGAAGAGAGTATTTTCATATTACAGTGAATATCTCATTTTAATTTACATTGAAAATGTTAGCTTAATATAATTGCTATTTACCTTCATTTTTTGGTCAGTATCAGCTGTTTATGACCAGCTAGTACTTCAGAAACTTTTAAAACTACTCTAAAGGTAACAGAAAAGAGCCTATTGTGAGCTCCTTTGTCCTCTGCTTTAACATTTGATTGATTTTAAGGTGGGGAAAGGGGACATCTGTCCTGTTACATATCTCCTCTCCTGATATTGAGTTTGAGAGACCTCAGAATCTCCATCGAGATTTTCTTAATAACACCAAATGTGTCATTATTTAGTGATTCTAAGTAAATTTTTAAGCTTTATCTTTGTGGTTGCTCCGTTATCTGAAAATGTATGTTACAGAATAACTTTTAACAGACTAGTTTTAGTTTCATTTTCCAAACCTCGGGGA
The DNA here is from genome assembly GCA_037179385.1 of Holothuria scabra. Classification (NCBI taxonomy): domain Eukaryota; kingdom Metazoa; phylum Echinodermata; class Holothuroidea; order Aspidochirotida; family Holothuriidae; genus Holothuria; species Holothuria scabra. Next base: position 21,889,716 of record CM074193.1, read on the forward strand.
GAGGGGGCCGGACAGGAAACAAAAGTGTTAGGCTACCCCATTAGAAAAGGGGATACATACCCCCTGCAAACATCCACCCCAAATAAACAACCACAGCTTCCACTTCTACAGCTGATGGGTACATATGATGGTCTACACTTGATACCAAGAGAAATTTTGAAGTACCAATAATACACTCTAATGCAAGTTTGTTATATTTGGTACTACTGGTTACTGGATAGCGCATAAACTTCTCTGTCACATTATCGAAGAATGTTACGTCTACTTGACTTGTGGAACTGAACAGGTTCATACCAAACTCATCTCAGGCAGCTACTTGGAATTTTCTTAACCAGACTGTTTCAAATTTAGCATTTCATTATTTTATTTTTGTCACAGTTTGCCACATTCAAGCACATATCAACGTACTAAGCTGCAACCCCCCCCCCCCCCAGGTAACCAGGGACAGTACTACTTTAACATCTGAACTGGAACAAACTGTGATTCTGTATTTACCTACACAATGACCATGAAGTTTACTTCTGTACTTCACCAGACAAGCATTGCTGCCTTTCTAATTTCTAGGTGGAGAATGGGGTTTGTGGTTAGTCATTCAAATGATGGCTGAACAGCCCTTTTGTCTTAGCCTGGCATATATACTGTCATTTAACACTTACTTTTCTAGAAAGAGACAGCTGTTTTGCGGCATTTCGTATATTAAGAGTCTGCAAAGTAACTGAAAGATGAAATGGAAAGACACATTATCTTTAAGTTTTCCAGATACTGACTTTTTCCAAATACTGTAGCAATAGTAAAAGATTACGTGATAGAGTCTTGGTACACTTTTTCTACCTCAAATAATGAAACACACCAGCATTCTATCCCATAATCCTTTGCTTTTTGGAAAAGGCTCTATTGATGAATCAATAACACAATACCAATTTAATTACTCCTTGTCTCTAGATTGACTAGCATTAAATCCATTTTGGCAGGTCTTGAATTTTGAGGCATGCAAGTGCAATCGCACACCATCACTCACTTCAAATCACTAGTACTATACTATGAGCAGTGTGATTTTTCCACATCTAGATGAAGAATAGGAGTTCATATAAATCTTAACTTTTCATAGAACTGCAGACCTACCATACTCCTTAATTTTCTGAGGAGTGTGTAACACACCCGGAAAACCTACAACTTAAGGCTTGTTTTTTTAAGTATATATGCTATAATTTTAAATACCATACTTTTGACCTTAACTATTATCCTTAAAATTTGCTTTTAAAACTACCCAGCCACTATTTTTAAATTTATATAGCACTTTAATATCATAAAATAAAAGGTTATTTTCCTTTTTTGTGAAATTGTGAGCACAACTTTGTCAGTTTTATACATTTAAATTGTTGTGTCAATGGAGAGAACACTTTTTCCTGCCTTCTTGTCTGTAAATCTTGAAGAAAACTGGTACTGCAGTATCAAAGTTTCACCCAGCAATGAACTAAGATGGAACGGATAGGAGGGGTATTCATTTCCTTCTTTGAAGCACCAACCCATGGATTCAGATGGCTCAGTAGGATCCCTTACTCGGAAAAGCCCCTGATATTTGATAAGTCAAACACTCTCTAACCAGACTCGGTGAAAATGCTAAAATCTCAATGTGTTTAACAGAGCCTGTGAAAGTTCCTTGCCAAAGGAAATGGCAGTGCAAAAAACATATTCAAACTGACAAAAGACTGTGAAATTGTGAAGTGACTTTATGTACACCCTAGAGTACCATGATGAAATGGTCACTTTTGAAATTTTCCCTAGGTTGACTGCTGGCTCAAAAGATTAGAGCATCCCACTTAAAGTTGTCTGGAGATCAACTTCAGGCCAGTTCATACCAAAGACTTCAAAAATAGAGCCTCCTGCCTTTGTGTTTGTTGTTCAGGATAGGGAGTAAAAAGGGGGGAAGCAAGCCAATGAAGACCAACTGGAAAAAAGGCAGATTGGTCTAATCCTCTCACCCCTAACAATTTCACTTCTCAAAAGCTACTTATTTAATACCCTCCCACAACTCCTTACTCACCATCATTCAGACACTATCTCAGTTTAAGTAAAATGCTATATAAGACCCAATATGTAATCAGAAAACTCTCAGTACAGTACAGTACATGCTGTGTAAAAAAAACTAGAGCACTCGCATTTTTAAACATGCTATCAATGAAAGAGCTTTGAGAATTGAGCATTTCTGTAGACTACTACAAAAAATTGCAGTTTGGAGTGAGAGTTGACCGCCCTTAAAACCAATTGCTTAGAAACCTCATCTAAATCCTCAAATCTAAAGTTACTTCCAGTTAGACATTAAATCCAACTCATTCAGGAAACCCTAGCCACAGCATGCTGAGGCAATTTTGTTCACAATCATGCAGGATACACTGAGTATTTATTTGCAGCCTAAGTAGAATAAAATTTGAATGAAGTGATATAATTACACCTCCAATGGTTAGTTTGGATATCTGATACATGTACTGCTCAATTAGACGATAGAAAAAGAGAGATTTGGAAATGAGCATTTGAAGGAGGATCAAAAGACTTAGTGTTTCAAAGAGTCACATTTTCATGAGACAGCTACAATCATTTCATATTACATGATTACTTAGACTATACAGCAATGTGGTAAATGGGGTCTTTCAGACTTGCCATGAAGGTTCACTTTGAGCAACTTAACATTAATGCAGGTATATACATTTAGAAAAGAGCTACTGTACAGACAACCTGTGGGCAAACAGCAAAGCTATTTGTCAATGCATAACTCCCTGACTACCTCTCCCAGTCACAAATTTATCCATTTACATTCCTTTTTTTCCACCTACATATTTTTATGACATTTTGACGTCCACAAATTTCACAACATTTCAGAAGTTAACTAAAAAGATAAAGTCTCTCTCTTTTCCCCTCTACATAAAGCAATCAAAATATTACCTTGTGGCTGTAAACAAGCAGTGAAAGTAAATTTTGACAAACTTCAGACTAAATTTTAGAAGTACTCTCATTCAGTTTTGACTTACTTTTGACAGGTAATGATGATATATCTGTTGCATCTTTCTGGACTGCTTTCACCAGCTTAGCTCTGCGATAAGCATTTATTTCTTTCTGTCCAAAAGAAAAAAAAACAAAGACAACATTTTTAATAAGTTCTATATTTTCCCCTCCCCCCCCCCCCCCCGACACGTGGTCACAACCGAACCATTGCACCATGGATAAAGATAATTGCATTTTAAGCCCCTTAAGGTCTTAATTATTGCTATAACTTGGCTTAGAGGCAGAAGCAAATTACATCAGACATGGGAATAAATCATCACTTTAGAAGGTTTTATTACAGAATTAAATGTCATCAATTTAAAATTGAGAACACCTCAATTTGAAAACCACTAGAAATTACATTAAAGGGGTTTAAAAAAACTACTGAAATCTATTTTTTTTTATTGATGACATCTACTTCTCTTAAAAAATAAACAAATCTTTTTAGAGAAACCACATATTCCCATCATACATTCAACTCCATCCTTATGAAGTTGCTGAGATATAAAATGTGAAAGTTAATTAAAGTTCCCTCAAGGGAGGATCAAAGAAAACAAACAAGCAAACAAACTTAATATGAAAAATTTAAATAGTCCTTATGCATGGATGACACACTGACATCATCCTTGGGGTCAAAACAATGAAAAACCGGACGGCACGGATAAGAATGCAATAAAACATTTTCAATAGACTAGCTCAAAGTTTCTTCTTGGAGAAGTATTAAGCAATAGGTCAAAGGTCAAAAGATAACACTTCTACATGTGTTTACAGCTGATAGCAGGATGTACAGGTAAACACAATTAAAACCTGTGTGCTACGCCCTGTCAAAGAAGGGCTCAGATGTTTTGTTACCAGTTGACCTGAACAGACAGGTTATGCAGGTATGAACAGCCTAACTTAGAACTCATCAATTGAATGTTAAAGTGTACCTCAAGTCAAAAAATTCATCAGTATATATACAGGAGCATAAAAAATGAATTCTGACAGTGTAACTCCCATCTTCATAGGACATTCCTGAGCTGAGATATGTTAGACTGTTAGAATTCATTTTTCATGTTCTTTAATACATATTTTTGAATTTTTTGACTTGAGGTACACTTAAAGGTTTACCATATGATGTCTCAGCAAAAGGCAGTGCTGTGAAAATTGAATTTTTTGTTTTTACAATCTTTGACATGAGGGACAGTGTGATATAGGGAGTACTACAGTAAGAGCCTGTCCTTGGCTAAAGGTAATATGAAGTTACAAGTAACCTAACCATTGCCTTCAGTCGGTGAATATAGAATTACAAAGAAATTAAAAACAGCTTTGAAGATATAGGATTACCATATCCCAAACAAATCAGAAAGATGAACTTTTATTCAACCCAACTGCAACTCTAAAGAGCAGGTATTGAGTTATAAACATAAAGGTTCATGCAAGGGCAAAGTAGGGCTACAGTCTCATAAGACTTCTTTGGATCTAATAAACTGTTCCCAGTTCAATTGCCTCCCACTCCCTTTGCCAGCATATTTGACAATCTGATCAAGTTACAGCACCAAACAAAATTAGAAGGAATTTCCATAAGCCACAAATCTTAAAATGTCTAACAACAACTAATCCTCTTAGCAAATAATGCTATGCAGCTCAACTCCCTGTCTGGCAAAAACCTCATCATGATTGGAAAGTTACTCATGCAGGAAACACTGCAAAAATTGTAGTTAGATTGAAGGGTTGAATCCTTTGCAACCAGTGGGAACAGTTGTGAGAAAGAAATCACTTTCAAACAAACTTAAATGTTAAAGGGCCGAACCTCCCACCCCAAACTACAATTTTGGTACAGGGGTACCAAAATTCTCAATTGGCTCAGCTCTTTGATTGACAGCTCATTCAAACAATGCAGAGTACCAAAGCTTATATTACACAGCATGAAGAGTACTGAGAGTGTTTTGATTATATAAATTGAGTTTTTCTTTACTCACCTTGAAGCAAAAAATTGAGATTGTATCTGGATGAGCATGAATTTCAGGCAATTGTGGGAGGGGCTTAAGTAAGAAGGTTAGGAGAATTGGTACTGTTTGGGGGTGAGAGAACTGGGCCTTTAAGGTGACCATATTCCTAATTTCATCCTACCCCTGGAATTTAGAATGCCAGGATAAAAGAGAGAGGGAGAGTATTAGGTAGTACCTCTTATGAGAAGCATGAGTACTCTCGTTGGTTCAGAAATGTAGAAAAGACAAGGATGTGACTGTAGGTACAGTACTGAGAAAGGGTTTTCACACTAGGAAACCTTATTTTAAAAGACCAAAGAGTCCATTTTCAAGACTTGAGTTTAATGAAAACTGTTATCAAGGAGGGCAATGCACTTGTTTTATAGACATTTGTACAATGTAGATGCATGAAGCAACCTTGTTTAGCCTTTGCAGCTTTGCAGGGCAGTTCTCCTATGCTATTAAGCTACCAGTAATGTAGGCATTGACTATCAATTACAAGTTGCAACTTTACTTCAGGTTGCTAAATAAATCAACAGTTTAGTTCATATTTGGTTTCAGTTTTAAAGAAAATTATTTCATTTCCATATTAATATACACTCAGTAAACACATACAAAGGCAGTTTCTTTAAAACAGCTAGTTCAGATGGGAAACTACCACAGATTGGTATGAGATAAAAACCTACTGTACTTTACAGGGATTAAACCCTGGATCTGATGGTTGTTATTGTAGCATTGATTCAACAGCAATCACACTTGGCTACAGCACCACACAAGATTTCAATTTATCATTTGAAACGTGAGCTACTTTTTATTTCTTAAGAACTCATCAATTTTACTAAACCAACCACCTTAAAGGGCAAAGGCAGTTATCCCAACTTTGTTTTGAAGCAACAGCTAAATCTCACAATTTTCTTCTTGTCTCTCTTCAAAGTATCTTTCATAATACTTTAAGACTTCAATATTGCATACTCAGGGTAAACCAAGCGGTGACTCTTTGTAAATTTCACATCTGAGGAGGACAAATACTGTCACATGACTCTGAAGAGCCAATCACAACATAGGACAGTGCACTACACTATTTCAAGTTGGGGTGACTGCTCTTGCCCTTTAATGTCACATACATGAATATCCAGCTAGCCTTTACCAAGTTTTCCTACATAGCAGGAAATCCTGAACACAAACATTGTTGAAGTCTGTGACTTTATTGTGAACTCTTTTTAAAACTAGATGATTCATCACAGAATAACATAAGCTGAATTGCTCACTAAACAAAATTGGTGTCATGAATTAAAGGCTTTCACATTTTACAGATATTGCACTGTATACATATTCCCCATTGTATTGCACTGTATACTCTTGAACAGTAGTCAACTTTATTTAAACTTAAAAGTGACCCCCCCCCCTTCACCTCCATCAACACAACCTGCATACTTACATCGTCAGCAAATTCTAGACTGAAAATCTTCTTTACAGCCTCATTGGCGCTGCAAAATAAATTAGTAGGAAAGTAAAAGTTTCATGAGAAGAAAATAATTATTTATCAATTCTGTCTTGGCAGTTAATACTGAATAGATATATGTATGAAAGAAGAGTAGCGTTATCAGCAAACTTCAAACAATAATATAAATATCTTTTTCAAATGGAGGAGGTCCTTATTCGTAAGACATTCTCTTTTTACATTAGGTCTACAAGCCGTTTACTTTACACTAAAGGCACTTAGGCAAAACCCTCTTTGTTTTTTCAAGAGTATGAGGCAAAGTTGAAGGGTCCAACAATTTTTCAAAGAGTCAAATAAAAGAATAAGGCCAAACAGATGTAAATATATTCAATATAAATATTGACATAACCAAGGGTGTCTGGTTTCACATGACTAATAGCAACACAGCAGAGCATGAATACAGTTCCTGGATCTCTCAAGCAAACCAGCAGGTCATTATACGTGTATGCATCTGACACCTGGGGATCTGGCTAATAGTGAAAAAGCTGCAGACCATGAATATGAAAGAAACCTGCAAAGGACTCACAGATACATTAGAAACTTTATCTTCAATAGCTTTCAATTTGAAACCATAACCCAATCTTGGAGTTCAAGTGACGTCATTGTTCAGTATGCCAAGTAAAGAATGTGCACAATGAATTTGACAAATTATCAGTGACCAGGGTCAAAGACTGGCTGTGCAGCACTTTTGAATACTCACTAGATATTAGTGCAATAAAAAGGCATTGATTTTTTTACCATTATTTCAATTCTTCAGACAAAAGCAGGTCCGTAGATAGGATACCAAAGAGTGAGGACGTATTAACTTCCAAGGCATAACAAAACTTCTCAGCAATTCAAGGTATACTACAATCCAATGGCAATGGTTATTTTTCTCTTCTATGGATGGTTTCCAGGCAATCCCCATTTCACACCACCCCACAGAAGATGGACTTTTGCTGAGGGACAAAGATGTGGCATGGAAAACACTGAGGTATAAGGCGGGATTAGATAGTTTGACGGTTAAATATCCAGCTGACAGTGTTTCAGGCAGAAGGGGAAAGGAGGGATATACACGAATCCGGACAGCAAGTGATGGTCTGATTTCAGTCGGCCATAACTGGGGTCCATCACCCTAAAATCTTTCGATTTTCTTGCTTACCTCTATCATGAATGGTTGTATACCAATTTGTATCTTAAATTCTCCAAGTTCACTAAATACAGTATGAGGGTTTGAAATCCATGTAAACAATAAATAAAGACGGTTTTAGGTTAATGGACCCCACTAATGGCCGCCTACAGTCACCAAAAACAAGCGCTAATAGGATTCGTCTACAGGTTTCAAAAGAAGGTGGGCAAAGTCCCCCTTTTCATTTCCAAAAAATAAAAGAAAAATCTCATTATCTTGGTTTAGTTTTTAAAGAGAGGACACTTTTTCAGCAATGTTTGAACTTACACAAATAAATGCCCTTTAAAACCCTTAAAAATGCACCTTGCAGCACCTTTGTCCCCCTGAACCCACTTAAAACTTTAACCTGCGACACACTAGAACCAATTTGGACATGGGGTTTGGCAATTATCAACCCCAGCCCCCTTTTGTGTTTCTGGCCAAATCCCTGGCTTGTGTAACTAAACTCAATTCCCTCGTCTTCAAACTTTTCTTATGGTGCAAAGAATCATAATTTAGAAACACCACAAAACTTGCCATCCATGGGCAATATGTGTGCATCACAAAATCATTAAATCCCTTTAAGACCATACAATCTATGACCAATTTCAGTGTATTTGACTAAGTTGCCACCTGGGATTCTACAAAGAGTGGCAGTACAACTCAATTCTACGCACCTGGTAATGTGATGGTTAGCCAAGGAAAAACACTGTTCAAGACACTTAAAGGAAATTTCACTGCAAGGTGGAAAAAATGTTTATTTCCCAGGAAGGGAGTAAAATTGTTTCTCAGGAAGAGTATAAAATTTCCCACTATACTCCACTGTATTTCCATGTACAGAAAAGGAAATTTTCTTCCAAAGGCCAAGGTTGCCTTACACATGCTCAAATTTCCTAGAAAGAAGCCTCCCAGCTTCCAAACTTCCTTCCACCCATGCTTTATTGACTTTACTGCAACCTGACTGAAAACTACTTGCCCTATAGAGATTATGCACAAGGCATCAGCACATTTCAATTTCCCATACTGGATGGAAATGATCAAAGGCAGTCCTTGTGTTAACGAAATAAGCCCACAACAGCACCTTAGTAACAATTGTTGTAAAAGGGTGGGTCCAAAACGAAGACCTCCAAAACGAAGACCGAAGACAGAAGACATGAAAAATCTCTAAAACGAAGACCTCCAAAACAAAGACCGAAGACAGAAGACACGAAAAATCTCTAAAATGAAGACCTCCAAAACAAAGACCGACGACCAAAGTCTCTCCTAGTAGAGGACACGGGAAGACATCCCCTGCCTTATTAAACACATTGCATAACACCCTGTTGTATATTTCTCTGTTTACTTCCGGGTCTTCGTTTTTCGGTCTTCGTTTTGGAGATTTGCATAATAGGACAATCTCCAAAACGAAGACCACAAAAGGAAGACTTTTCGATTGCACCGCCCCTAGAGGTAGAATAATTGTATGCATGCTAGTGGAGGCACGGGAAGACGTCCCCTGCCTTATTAAACACATTGCATAACCCTGTTGTATATTTCTCTGTTTACTTCCGGGTCTTCGTTTTTCGGTCTTCGTTTTGGAGATTTGCATAATAGGACAATCTCCAAAACGAAGACTACAAAACGAAGACTTTTCTATTGCGTCATCGCCAAAGGCCAAATGTCAAAAACTCATATTCAGCTGATATCTTAGTCATCCTAGAGATTTCATAGCAGCCAAATCGTACCAGATTTCGAACAAAAAAACTCCATTTTTCTCAAGATATGAGAAGCACGCATATGTAAAACGAATGGGTAGTAAAGTATTAGCTACCGTACTTGAAGTAAATCAAAAAAAGGGGAGAATTAGCAGCAAGATGAATAAATAAATTCAAAACAATAAATTGCAAAATGGAGGAAACAACAATTGCGTTGATTAATTTTAAAATTGGTAATAACGAATAAGATTTTGTTTGCCCACCCCGGAAACTACACGTCGCATAAACGACACGCGTAATATCACCAAACTACCACTAAATTTAATCACAAACTAGTCAAAATATTTGACTACTAACTAGTTATTTCACGAATCCGTTTTCAAAGTGCGCTCGAAGCCCTATCTCGACGCATTCAGCACAGAGTGACGCATATTTCTCTGTTTACTTCCGGGTCTTCATTTTTCGGTCTTCGTTTTGGAGATTTGCATAATAGGACAATCTCCAAAACGAAGACCACAAAAGGAAGACTTTTCGATTGCACCGCCCCTAGAGGTAGAATAATTGTATGCATGCTAGTGGAGGCACGGGAAGACGTCCCCTGCCTTATTAAACACATTGCATAACACCCTGTTGTATATTTCTCTGTTTACTTCCGGGTCTTCGTTTTTCGGTCTTCGTTTTGGAGATTTGCATAATAGGACAATCTCCAAAACGAAGACTACAAAACGAAGACTTTTCTATTGCGTCATCGCCAAAGGCCAAATGTCAAAAACTCATATTCAGCTGATATCTTAGTCATCCTAGAGATTTCATAGCAGCCAAATCGTACCAGATTTCGAACAAAAAAACTCCATTTTTCTCAAGATATGAGAAGCACGCATATGTAAAACGAACGGGTAGTAAAGTATTAGCTACCGTACTTGAAGTAAATCAAAAAAAGGGGAGAATTAGCAGCAAGATGAATAAATAAATTCAAAACAATAAATTGCAAAATGGAGGAAACAACAATTGCGTTGATTAATTTTAAAATTGGTAATAACGAATAAGATTTTGTTTGCCCACCCCGGAAACTACACGTCGCATAAACGACACGCGTAATATCACCAAACTACCACTAAATTTAATCACAAACTAGTCAAAATATTTGACTACTAACTAGTTATTTCACGAATCCGTTTTCAAAGTGCGCTCGAAGCCCTATCTCGACGCATTCAGCACAGAGTGACGCATATTTCTCTGTTTACTTCCGGGTCTTCATTTTTCGGTCTTCGTTTTGGAGATTTGCATAATAGGGCAATCTCCAAAACGAAGACCACAAAAGGAAGACTTTTCGATTGCACCGCCCCTAGAGGTAGAATAATTGTATGCATGCTAGTGGAGGCACGGGAAGACGTCCCCTGCCTTATTAAACACATTGCATAACACCCTGTTGTATATTTCTCTGTTTACTTCCGGGTCTTCGTTTTTCGGTCTTCGTTTTGGAGATTTGCATAATAGGACAATCTCCAAAACGAAGACTACAAAACGAAGACTTTTCTATTGCGTCATCGCCAAAGGCCAAATGTCAAAAACTCATATTCAGCTGATATCTTAGTCATCCTAGAGATTTCATAGCAGCCAAATCGTACCAGATTTCGAACAAAAAAACTCCATTTTTCTCAAGATATGAGAAGCACGCATATGTAAAACGAACGGGTAGTAAAGTATTTGCTACCGTACTTGAAGTAAATCAAAAAAAGGGGAGAATTAGCAGCAAGATGAATAAATAAATTCAAAACAATAAATTGCAAAATGGAGGAAACAACAATTGCGTTGATTAATTTTAAAATTGGTAATAACGAATAAGATTTTGTTTGCCCACCCCGGAAACTACACGTCGCATCAACGACACGCGTAATATCACCAAACTACCACTAAATTTAATCACAAACTAGTCAAAATATTTGACTACTAACTAGTTATTTCACGAATCCGTTTTCAAAGTGCGCTCGAAGCCCTATCTCGACGCATTCAGCACAGAGTGACGCATATTTCTCTGTTTACTTCCGGGTCTTCATTTTTCGGTCTTCGTTTTGGAGATTTGCATAATAGGGCAATCTCCAAAACGAAGACCACAAAAGGAAGACTTTTCGATTGCGTCATTGTCAAAGGCCAAATGTCAAAAACTGATATGCAGCTGATGTCTTACTCATCCTAGAGATTTCATAGCACCCAAATCGTACCAGATTTCGAACTAAAATACCGGTTCTCCATTTTTCTCAAGATATAAGAAGCACGCATATGTGAAACGGACGGGTAGTATTTGCTTCCGTACTTGGAGTAAATCAAAAACAGGGGAGATTGAGCAGCAGGATGAATAAATAAATTCAAAACAATTAATTGCAAAAGGGAGAGAACAACAATTGCGTCGATTAATTTTAAAACTCGTAATAATAAATAAGATCTTCTTTGCGTACCGTGGAAATGACACGTCGCATAAACGACTCGCGTAATATCACCAAAATTTAACTAAATTTAATCACAAAATTGTCAAAATAGTTAACTACTAACTAGTTAGCGCATATGGTTTACTACTTAAGTGGTCAAATTTGACGAATCGGGTTTCAAATTTCGCTCGAATCCCCATCTCGATGCATTCAGCACAGAGTGTCAAGCAACGACTCGCTTAATAGCGAATGATACTTTTTTGTTTGCCAATAATCGAGCTCGGTAGTTGGTCGTAAATCTCAACTAACTTCTTCTGTTCTTCCTCCAATTTTTGCTCTGCGTTTTCAATTTTTACCTTTCCATTACTTTTTAATGGAATAAATGAAACTATTTTCTAGGTCTTGTAGGAGAAAGGTTGAAAGTAAAAACCAAAGTACATTATTTGGTAAAATCACATTGTGAACAAATCAGTGTTTTGTGCTATAGAGCCTGACATCTTAAGTAATTTAATAGACGCTTTTTATTGCAGATTTGAATGATTTACTTAAATTTCTTTACGTCACAGAGCTCAATTTGCTTAAGATTTTTCTATGATTTGTTATTTGAGGTTCGCTATTTTTACCTCCTTAATCTTGAATACTTCATTATATTCCACGATTTTCAAAGGAATTTTGTCCTGGGAATCCTTTGCCTCTGGATGCTACCACTCCAGTTGGTTCCTTTAACCGAGCCCATGGATCCCATGACAGCACCCAAACTTTAAAAGGAAAACGTTCTTGTGTCATTGTCATTTTAAGATTTAAAGCTTTCTCTTTGATCCCCGTCCATCCATTCGTTTTGCTCTGAACCTTTATGAAATCATAATTTTGGCATTACCAAACCAGCAACTTATTGACGATAATTTTACCACATTATAGGCATTTGAAATGTCTAGCTACTCAGAGCTTCCGGGGGATACGCCCCTGTTTCGTGCGAGCATTGCCGCTACCCGGCAATAACTTCCTTCTTTCCGCAAAATACGACCCCCCTCTTTAAAAATTTCTGGTGACGCCCATGATTTTACTAAGAATTTACAATCAACGTGTGCCTGACTATTTCCCCATGACTATTTTCCTGGAGGGGATGGGGGAGTTGTTAGTGTGTGATTTGTCGTGGAAGTGATATTACATGCAAAATGAGTCGCGGATTTATAGCAGTTGTTATTTTTCGCTTTGCATCTCATGGGTATTATCAAGGTAATGATGGAAGAATTTTTTTATTTCAGCAATTTAAATTTACATCTCATTAAACTTGTTTTCTGCTTGATTATTTGCTGACAACACATTGTTTTCTTGGTAATAGTGAACACGAAAAGTGCGAGATTGTTTTAAAGCAAGAGCAAGTGTATTTTAGAGCAGGTAAAAGTTTGCTTGTCTGGTCACAAATATAAGCTTTTAGGGAAGCACATAGGTCGTTTTTTGCTCTGAGCACATTGTGCTTCCTTAATTGGTGGTATGTATAAAGTGTTGATTGCAATTCAGTAGATATGCTGAAATGAGAAAATCGTTTATTAGGATCACCGAGTATTTTGCAAGGCTCAGAATTAAATCTTGAAATTCCAAAAAATGTTAAAAGGTACTGAAATCAGAAATGCCCTTTGTAAAGATATCACCTTCTTAAAATAAACATTAGGTATAAGCTTTTGCACATCGGTGATCTAGTTTTGGAGGTCAAATTATCAGGCTTTCTGTCATTTCTATAATATCTAGCAAGGAATCACAGTGACCAATTGACTCTAGTTTAACTGATATATCATGTGATTTACGTAGTTGCCTTCAATATTTTATCGACTTCTCAAACATGTAAAACCAATTCCGAAGGCTGAGAACACGGTAAATGATTGTATGGAAATTGTTACGCGATTGTTTTTTTTTCCACGAAATAAATGGGGATTCAGCATTATGATAAATGCACCAGCATTTTGGATGCACGAGGAGCGCACGATAATTTGTGGGTGGAAGACTTTACATACACATAATGGTGGGAAACCCCTAAACCAAATTGGGATCCTGCGCCAATGTTTGCGAAGCAATTGTATTTGAACAGTTGAAAAGTTTTTTTCTCATTAATGTATTGGTAGTGTTACGACACTGAACCTGGAAAACAGTGTTCATACTTGAGAAAAATTTTTTCATACAGAGCTATTTTCAGGACAATTTCACAGATATGTACATTACAGTTCAAAAGATCATTCACTTACATGCAATACTAAGAAAAGAGCTTGAATTACATGGAACTTAATGCACTTTTATGCCTTCTGGTAAAAACAACTACTACATTTACACCATACATTCACTCCATTTTCAGGAAATTTGAATCGCAATACTGAAGTCTCATCTTTGACCAAAATTACCCAAAACTGTTGTTTAACGTGTACAAAGTATATATCTGCTGCTGTGAGAAGAAAGCTCATCGTGTTTGTATTTTTAGTAACAAGCAGAAATAATAGTTTCACATAACAGAAGTGACCCCTGTTTTGTAATTGCTTTTCAATATTTTGTTTACAGTTATAAATTAACGTAAATTTCCGAAACGATGAAATGGAAACACGAAGGTTCGGACCCTGTTAAATAATACATATGTGCGTTGGGCAGAGATACAGTTTCGCTCACTTCCTGTGTCATGAGTATGAATATTCTGTGTATACGGATGACGCAGTCAACAAATGTTAATTTTGTGTCTTCGTTTTAGTGAGGAAAGGAGGTCACATTAGATACGGCATGTCGTCCATCTACCAATGGCGCAATCGAAAAGCTATGTGTTGTTGTTTTTGTTGTGGATATTGCCAGATGAGGCAAATCAAAGATCGAGAAACGATGACCGGGAAATAAAAAAAAAAAGAAAAAGAAATATTCATCAGACTGTCCTGCAATGTTATAGATATACCGGTTTGTTCCGGTGCTACAAATTCCTTTCCCCATGATATTGCACTCGACAGTAATAACGTTATAGAACTTTTCCTGGTTGATGATTTCTACGGGTAACTCATTGGGTATGGTATGCAAAAAAAGATAGGGCATATTTAGCCCGGCTTCAGATTGAGGCAAGTGCCACCTGGAATGGTCATTAATGCAACCATGTTTTTTCGATTCCCTGACATGTCTAAAAACAGAAAAATTCAGGTATATGGGTATCTTCGGGTGGGTTGGGGAAATATAGCGGGATATCTGCCAAGAGTCAGGGTGCTGAAAAATCAAAAATTTAAGGGGTAGGGGAAAGTAAAATGGCTATTATTTTTCATCTAGAAAATCGAGAGTTGCAAACTACCTCTCAAAATACTTGCAAAGAAGTTGTCTTTTCGTTGATATACAGAGTTTGAGAATTACGTGACTTTTGAGGTCATTAAAAGTAAAAAAAAAAATATTTTTTTTCTGACAGATGCTCTTTATAAATGGCCATATTTTGTGTTGAATATTTAACACATTTAAACCTTAAATCTGTCCCAAAAATACATTTTCAATGGCTATTAAAGATTATGGACAGATTTTAGGTTTTAATGTGTTAGAAATATCTTTAGTGATTATTTTCTTTATTATTAAAAAATACCGTAATTATATCACTGGCGGCTATTTTACTTCTTCCGCCATCTTGATTGACCTGAATTGCATCTAAAATGTTTTAAAAACAGGCCATTAAAAAGAGGCCATTTATAAAGAGCATCTGTCAGAAAAAAATATTTTTAAGGATTATTACCTCTATTATTATATTTAGTTGAAATTTTAAAATTAGCGGCCATTTTGCTATATCCGCTTGGTTGACTTGGATCCTAAAAGAAATGTCCAGAAATATACTTTGTGAATATTTACAACAGAAAATGGACACAGGTTAGGTTTTCCTGTGCCAAAAGTACTTTTAATGATTATTTTCCTGTCGTCATAATATATCAATATAATTAACGCATCGGCGGCCATTTTGCTTTTCTGCCATTTTGGTTGATCTGAGTTCCAAAAGAAGTATTTTAAAAAGTAAATTAGGATTATTTGTCATAAAATCTGGCCAGAAATTAAGGGCCACTGTGTCAAAAGTATTTTTAATGAATATTTTTCTTATTATTTGTTATACATTATGATCGTTTTATTGGCGGCCATATTGTTGTTTCCGCCATCTTGGTTAGTATGGGGTACTGCATAAAAAAACCAGAAATCATGTTTTGAGAATTATGTACAATTTCCTACAAAGATATTAGAAATTTTTGGTCGAAATATATATTTTTAGTGATTATTTTCTGACATTTATTTGCATTTTTTTAAATTATTTTCTTATTTTTGTGGGGAGTTTTACTGTATTGTTTTTACTTCTTCAGTGCATTTCCGACATATTGAATGACAAATACTCTTGTATCTAGGATTACCAAGTTCCGCCTTTATTTGAAAACATTATTTTACATCATTGTGATTGAGGAATGTGGAAATTAGCAATTTTTTTTCACAAATTTTTGGAAATATTTCATTTATTTTGGCAGCCATTTTGTTGTTCTTCCGCCATCTTGGTTAACCTGAATCTCACCAAAACAGTCCCAAAAATTAATTCTGGAGTACTTGTCATAAAATATGACTAAATTTTAAAAGTCGATTCCTCAAAAATATTTTTTAGGAATATTTTCTTTACTATTATTTAATACAAAATATTCAAAATGTTTGCCACCATTTTGTTTTTGGCAGCCAATTTGACCAGGCGAGACCCAAAATATTTACTAATACCACTTGATTTCGTGTTCAGCGGACCGTAGCGTTTCCAAAAAATATTGCGACGGAGAGTTGTAGGGTTGCCTGTGAGATGCCTGTGTGCCATAGCCTATAATGACCACTCCAGATGGCACTTACCTCAATCTCCTGCCCAATATGAAGCTATTAGTACTGATATTTCATTGTAGTTTTGCACCTTTTTAGGTATTAAGAAGGGACAGGGGTATCGATATGGACATGAGGATATGCAATTAATAAATTTGCTATAACAATAAATGCTTAAATAGATATAAAAATGATTTCGAGATGTTGTACAGCTTGTAACGCTCGTTAACCATGAACAGATTGTCATTTCCGGGTTGGAAAACTATGTTTTTCTAACAGATTTTTTACTAGTTAACATTTCGTTCGACACTGGTGCTTCCTAAGTACAAACCATTCAACATTAGTAGCCTAAAATTGTCTGAAGACATGTAATATAATCATTTCAGTTCAAACTAGGACAAATTAATCGATTTACTGTACACAATTACATTTTAAAATAGCATAGTCCAGATTTAGGTCAGAGGTCAAATTTCGTCCTTTTTTGACTTTTAATGACCTCAAAAGTCACGTAATTCTCAAACTCTGTATATCAACGAAAAGACAACTTCTTTGCAAGTATTTTGAGAGGTAGTTTGCAACTCTCGATTTTCTAGATGAAAAATAATAGCCATTTTACTTTCCCCTACCCCTTAAATTTTTGATTTTTCAGCACCCTGACTCTTGGCAGATACCCCGCTATATTTCCCCAACCCACCCGAAGATACCCATATACATGAATTTTTCTGTTTTTAGACATGTCAGGGAATCGAAAAAACATGGTTGCATTAATGACCATTCCAGGTGGCACTTGCCTCAATCTGAAGCCGGGCTAATTGCAGAAGTTACTATTTCCTTTGTTAATCATTATGTTATCAATTTACTCTTAATTACTTGTCGATAACTTCACCAATTTGTGACCGTAGAGGTATTTTTTCAACTTCCACAATAGTCCCTTAAAAGGTCGTGAAAATGAAGAAGTTCAAGTTGGCTATTTGATGTGAAAAAAATTACAATCCAAAAAAAGGGGCCTCGATTGCCATCAGAATCCTTAAAAAATGGACCATTTGACAGGGTAATTTGTGATTTGCGCTTAATCATGCATAAGCATACATGAGCTCAATACGGATGACGCAATCGAAAAGTCTTCGTTTTGTAGTCTTCGTTTTGGAGATTGCCCTATTATGCAAATCTCCAAAACGAAGACCGAAAAACGAAGACCCGGAAGTAAACAGAGAAATATGCGTCACTCTGTGCTGAATGCGTCGAGATAGGGCTTCGAGCGCACTTTGAAAACGGATTCGTGAAATAACTAGTTAGTAGTCAAATATTTTGACTAGTTTGTGATTAAATTTAGTGGTAGTTTGGTGATATTACGCGTGTCGTTTATGCGACGTGTAGTTTCCGGGGTGGGCAAACAAAATCTTATTCGTTATTACCAATTTTAAAATTAATCAACGCAATTGTTGTTTCCTCCATTTTGCAATTTATTGTTTTCAATTTATTTATTCATCTTGCTGCTAATTCTCCCCCTTTTTTTGATTTACTCCAAGTACGGTAGCAAATACTGTACTACCCGTTCGTTTTACATATGCGTGCTTCTCATATCTTGAGAAAAATGGAGTTTTTTTGTTCGAAATCTGGTACGATTTGGCTGCTATGAAATCTCTAGGATGACTAAGATATCAGCTGAATATGAGTTTTTGACATTTGGCCTTTGGCGATGACGCAATAGAAAAGTCTTCGTTTTGTAGTCTTCGTTTTGGAGATTGTCCTATTATGCAAATCTCCAAAACGAAGACCGAAAAACGAAGACCCGGAAGTAAACAGAGAAATATACAACAGGGTGTTATGCAATGTGTTTAATAAGGCAGGGGACGTCTTCCCGTACCTCCACTAGCATGCATACAATTATTCTACCTCTAGGGGCGGTGCAATCGAAAAGTCTTCCTTTTGTGGTCTTCGTTTTGGAGATTGCCCTATTATGCAAATCTCCAAAACGAAGACCGAAAAACGAAGACCCGGAAGTAAACAGAGAAATATGCGTCACTCTGTGCTGAATGCGTCGAGATAGGGCTTCGAGCGCACTTTGAAAACGGATTCGTGAAATAACTAGTTAGTAGTCAAATATTTTGACTAGTTTGTGATTAAATTTAGTGGTAGTTTGGTGATATTACGCGTGTCGTTTATGCGACGTGTAGTTTCCGGGGTGGGCAAACAAAATCTTATTCGTTATTACCAATTTTAAAATTAATCAACGCAATTGTTGTTTCCTCCATTTTGCAATTTATTGTTTTCAATTTATTTATTCATCTTGCTGCTAATTCTCCCCCTTTTTTTGATTTACTCCAAGTACGGTAGCAAATACTGTACTACCCGTTCGTTTTACATATGCGTGCTTCTCATATCTTGAGAAAAATGGAGTTTTTTTGTTCGAAATCTGGTACGATTTGGCTGCTATGAAATCTCTAGGATGACTAAGATATCAGCTGAATATGAGTTTTTGACATTTGGCCTTTGGCGATGACGCAATAGACTAGTCTTCGTTTTGTAGTCTTCGTTTTGGAGATTGTCCTATTATGCAAATCTCCAAAACGAAGACCGAAAAACGAAGACCCGGAAGTAAACAGAGAAATATACAACAGGGTGTTATGCAATGTGTTTAATAAGGCAGGGGACGTCTTCCCGTGCCTCCACTAGCATGCATACAATTATTCTACCTCTAGGGGCGGTGCAATCGAAAAGTCTTCCTTTTGTGGTCTTCGTTTTGGAGATTGCCCTATTATGCAAATCTCCAAAACGAAGACCGAAAAACGAAGACCCGGAAGTAAACAGAGAAATATGCGTCACTCTGTGCTGAATGCGTCGAGATAGGGCTTCGAGCGCACTTTGAAAACGGATTCGTGAAATAACTAGTTAGTAGTCAAATATTTTGACTAGTTTGTGATTAAATTTAGTGGTAGTTTGGTGATATTACGCGTGTCGTTTATGCGACGTGTAGTTTCCGGGGTGGGCAAACAAAATCTTATTCGTTATTACCAATTTTAAAATTAATCAACGCAATTGTTGTTTCCTCCATTTTGCAATTTATTGTTTTCAATTTATTTATTCATCTTGCTGCTAATTCTCCCCCTTTTTTGATTTACTCCAAGTACGGTAGCAAATACTGTACTACCCGTTCGTTTTACATATGCGTGCTTCTCATATCTTGAGAAAAATGGAGTTTTTTTGTTCGAAATCTGGTACGATTTGGCTGCTATGAAATCTCTAGGATGACTAAGATATCAGCTGAATATGAGTTTTTGACATTTGGCCTTTGGCGATGACGCAATAGACTAGTCTTCGTTTTGTAGTCTTCGTTTTGGAGATTGTCCTATTATGCAAATCTCCAAAACGAAGACCGAAAAACGAAGACCCGGAAGTAAACAGAGAAATATACAACAGGGTGTTATGCAATGTGTTTAATAAGGCAGGGGACGTCTTCCCGTGCCTCCACTAGCATGCATACAATTATTCTACCTCTAGGGGCGGTGCAATCGAAAAGTCTTCCTTTTGTGGTCTTCGTTTTGGAGATTGTCCTATTATGCAAATCTCCAAAACGAAGACCGAAAAACGAAGACCCGGAAGTAAACAGAGAAATATGCGTAACTCTGTGCTGAATGCGTCGAGATAGGGCTTCGAGCGCACTTTGAAAACGGATTCGTGAAATAACTAGTTAGTAGTCAAATATTTTGACTAGTTTGTGATTAAATTTAGTGGTAGTTTGGTGATATTACGCGTGTCGTTTAAGCGACGTGTAGTTTCCGGGGTGGGCAAACAAAATCTTATTCGTTATTACCAATTTTAAAATTAATCAACGCAATTGTTGTTTCCTCCATTTTGCAATTTATTGTTTTGAATTTATTTATTCATCTTGCTGCTAATTCTCCCCTTTTTTTGATTTACTCCAAGTACGGTAGCAAATACTGTACTACCCGTCGTTTTACATATGCGTGCTTCTCATATCTTGAGAAAAATGGAGTTTTTTTGTTCGAAATCTGGTACGATTTGGCTGCTATGAAATCTCTAGGATGACTAAGATATCAGCTGAATATGAGTTTTTGACATTTGGCCTTTGGCGATGACGCAATAGAAAAGTCTTCGTTTTGTAGTCTTCGTTTTGGAGATTGTCCTATTATGCAAATCTCCAAAACGAAGACCGAAAAACGAAGACCCGGAAGTAAACAGAGAAATATACAACAGGGTGTTATGCAATGTGTTTAATAAGGCAGGGGACGTCTTCCCGTACCTCCACTAGCATGCATACAATTATTCTACCTCTAGGGGCGGTGCAATCGAAAAGTCTTCCTTTTGTGGTCTTCGTTTTGGAGATTGCCCTATTATGCAAATCTCCAAAACGAAGACCGAAAAACGAAGACCCGGAAGTAAACAGAGAAATATGCGTCACTCTGTGCTGAATGCGTCGAGATAGGGCTTCGAGCGCACTTTGAAAACGGATTCGTGAAATAACTAGTTAGTAGTCAAATATTTTGACTAGTTTGTGATTAAATTTAGTGGTAGTTTGGTGATATTACGCGTGTCGTTTATGCGACGTGTAGTTTCCGGGGTGGGCAAACAAAATCTTATTCGTTATTACCAATTTTAAAATTAATCAACGCAATTGTTGTTTCCTCCATTTTGCAATTTATTGTTTTCAATTTATTTATTCATCTTGCTGCTAATTCTCCCCCTTTTTTTGATTTACTCCAAGTACGGTAGCAAATACTGTACTACCCGTTCGTTTTACATATGCGTGCTTCTCATATCTTGAGAAAAATGGAGTTTTTTTTGTTCGAAATCTGGTACGATTTGGCTGCTATGAAATCTCTAGGATGACTAAGATATCAGCTGAATATGAGTTTTTGACATTTGGCCTTTGGCGATGACGCAATAGACTAGTCTTCGTTTTGTAGTCTTCGTTTTGGAGATTGTCCTATTATGCAAATCTCCAAAACGAAGACCGAAAAACGAAGACCCGGAAGTAAACAGAGAAATATACAACAGGGTGTTATGCAATGTGTTTAATAAGGCAGGGGACGTCTTCCCGTGCCTCCACTAGCATGCAAACAATTATTCTACCTCTAGGGGCGGTGCAATCGAAAAGTCTTCCTTTTGTGGTCTTCGTTTTGGAGATTGTCCTATTATGCAAATCTCCAAAACGAAGACCGAAAAACGAAGACCCGGAAGTAAACAGAGAAATATGCGTCACTCTGTGCTGAATGCGTCGAGATAGGGCTTCGAGCGCACTTTGAAAACGGATTCGTGAAATAACTAGTTAGTAGTCAAATATTTTGACTAGTTTGTGATTAAATTTAGTGGTAGTTTGGTGATATTACGCGTGTCGTTTATGCGACGTGTAGTTTCCGGGGTGGGCAAACAAAATCTTATTCGTTATTACCAATTTTAAAATTAATCAACGCAATTGTTGTTTCCTCCATTTTGCAATTTATTGTTTTGAATTTATTTATTCATCTTGCTGCTAATTCTCCCCTTTTTTTGATTTACTCCAAGTACGGTAGCAAATACTGTACTACCCGTTCGTTTTACATATGCGTGCTTCTCATATCTTGAGAAAAATGGAGTTTTTTTGTTCGAAATCTGGTACGATTTGGCTGCTATGAAATCTCTAGGATGACTAAGATATCAGCTGAATATGAGTTTTTGACATTTGGCCTTTGGCGATGACGCAATAGAAAAGTCTTCGTTTTGTAGTCTTCGTTTTGGAGATTGTCCTATTATGCAAATCTCCAAAACGAAGACCGAAAAACGAAGACCCGGAAGTAAACAGAGAAATATACAACAGTGTGTTATGCAATGTGTTTAATAAGGCAGGGGACGTCTTCCCGTGCCTCCACTAGCATGCATACAATTATTCTACCTCTAGGGGCGGTGCAATCGAAAAGTCTTCCTTTTGTGGTCTTCGTTTTGGAGATTGCCCTATTATGCAAATCTCCAAAACGAAGACCGAAAAATGAAGACCCGGAAGTAAACAGAGAAATATGCGTCACTCTGTGCTGAATGCGTCGAGAGAGGGCTTCGAGCGCACTTTGAAAACGGATTCGTGAAAAAACTAGTTAGTAGTCAAATATTTTGACTAGTTTGTGATTAAATTTAGTGGTAGTTTGGTGATATTACGCGTGTCGTTTATGCGACGTGTAGTTTCCGGGGTGGGCAAACAAAATCTTATTCGTTATTACCAATTTTAAAATTAATCAACGCAATTGTTGTTTCCTCCATTTTGCAATTTATTGTTTTCAATTTATTTATTCATCTTGCTGCTAATTCTCCCCCTTTTTTTGATTTACTCCAAGTACGGTAGCAAATACTGTACTACCCGTTCGTTTTACATATGCGTGCTTCTCATATCTTGAGAAAAATGGAGTTTTTGTTCGAAATCTGGTACGATTTGGCTGCTATGAAATCTCTAGGATGACTAAGATATCAGCTGAATATGAGTTTTTGACATTTGGCCTTTGGCGATGACGCAATAGACTAGTCTTCGTTTTGTAGTCTTCGTTTTGGAGATTGTCCTATTATGCAAATCTCCAAAACGAAGACCGAAAAACGAAGACCCGGAAGTAAACAGAGAAATATACAACAGGGTGTTATGCAATGTGTTTAATAAGGCAGGGGCGTCTTCCCGTGCCTCCACTAGCATGCATACAATTATTCTACCTCTAGGGGCGGTGCAATCGAAAAGTCTTCCTTTTGTGGTCTTCGTTTTGGAGATTGTCCTATTATGCAAATCTCCAAAACGAAGACCGAAAAACGAAGACCCGGAAGTAAACAGAGAAATATGCGTCACTCTGTGCTGAATGCGTCGAGATAGGGCTTCGAGCGCACTTTGAAAACGGATTCGTGAAATAACTAGTTAGTAGTCAAATATTTTGACTAGTTTGTGATTAAATTTAGTGGTAGTTTGGTGATATTACGCGTGTCGTTTATGCGACGTGTAGTTTCCGGGGTGGGCAAACAAAATCTTATTCGTTATTACCAATTTTAAAATTAATCAACGCAATTGTTGTTTCCTCCATTTTGCAATTTATTGTTTTCAATTTATTTATTCATCTTGCTGCTAATTCTCCCCTTTTTTTGATTTACTCCAAGTACGATAGCAAATACTGTACTACCCGTTCGTTTTACATATGCGTGCTTCTCATATCTTGAGAAAAATGGAGTTTTTTTGTTCGAAATCTGGTACGATTTGGCTGCTATGAAATCTCTAGGATGACTAAGATATCAGCTGAATATGAGTTTTTGACATTTGGCCTTTGGCGATGACGCAATAGAAAAGTCTTCGTTTTGTAGTCTTCGTTTTGGAGATTGTCCTATTATGCAAATCTCCAAAACGAAGACCGAAAAACGAAGACCCGGAAGTAAACAGAGAAATATACAACAGGGTGTTATGCAGGGCTCGATTTTCATGGTTGTCCGATTGTCCGGGACAACTAAAATTTCATAGGGACAACCAAAAGTTAAAGGTTGGTTGTCCGATGGACAACCATTTTTCTCTCAGATGGAAGAAGTATAATGCTAACTGATAAACTTTCAAGTTTTTTCATCTACCATGTTTCAGACTTGAAGTGCTTTTGTCTTTCAAACGTCCTAGCTTTTTATTCTTCAAGACCAATAGTACAACATAAAGTGCACACAATTACTGTTTTGTAATTGTGTGCAAAATGTTTCGGACAACCAAATTTCATTGTGGACAACCAAAACTAGTGAAATGGTTGCCCGAAGGACAACCATAAATTTTTCTGAAAATCAAGGCCTGTTATGCAATGTGTTTAATAAGGCAGGGGGCGTCTTCCCGTGCCTCCACTAGCATGCATACAATTATTCTACCTCTAGGGGCGGTGCAATCGAAAAGTCTTCCTTTTGTGGTCTTCGTTTTGGAGATTGTCCTATTATGCAAATCTCCAAAACGAAGACCGAAAAACGAAGACCCGGAAGTAAACAGAGAAATATACAACAGGGTGTTATGCAATGTGTTTAATAAGGCAGGGGATGTCTTCCCGTGTCCTCTACTAGGAGAGACTTTGGTCGTCGGTCTTTGTTTTGGAGGTCTTCATTTTAGAGATTCTTCCTGTCTTCTGTCTTCGGTCTTTGTTTTGGAGGTCTTCGTTTTAGAGATTTTTCACGTCTTCTGTCTTCGGTCTTCGTTTTGGAGGTCTTTGTTTTGGACCCACCCGTTGTAAAATGGACACCTGGATGGAAAAACTGAAAAATTGGCAACGCAATGATGTAGGTGCATAATCCCTGTTGCCATGTGGTCCAAATTGTGCACCACACACTATTACAGCAGGGTTTTCATAATTATGTTATGGCTAACAGGACATGCATCCCGATCCTGGCTTGGGATAGGGGTCTGAGGGGCTTGGATCTGAGAGGAACAGAGGGAATTAGGAATTCCTTTGATTTTAAAGGGTGTCTAGATACTAAATGGTGCAATATTTAATTTTTTTCCTTTCTTAAGTTTTCTGGTTTTGAAAGTCAATCCTCAAAATATACAACAAGCAAGAGCCAAAGGGGCAGTGCAGTACGGTTCCTTGCATTTAATTTTGTATGTTAAGGGAGTAGTATGGTGGGGCATGTACACCTTCAGCCCCAATGACTTTTGACCTTCACCAAAAGCATTAGGGCACATTCAATTTCAAAATTATGCAAGAACTTGCAAGTTTGGGAGAAATTGATCACTTGATTTTCCTATTATCACACCATATACCTCCCATTCCATGCATCACATACGTACGGTACACACACTCATGACCTTTCACTAAAATGTTATTACTTGGCATTTGGGCATCCTAGAAACCTTGCATGCATTTTTAGTTGCCCAAAAAAGTCAAATCCAGGCCTTATACAAAAGTGACACAGGGGTTAAAAAGGTCAAATGAGGTCAAAGTAGGTTAGCATGTGCACTTCTCACTAAAACAACAGTGCATTATGTGATCCCCTAGATATTGCTTGGTTATTGCATTATTGCACCTTATACAGTAGAGTACCTCACATTCCAATGCATGCAACAGACATACACTACTAGTTAACCTTTCACTTGAATGTCAGCATCTCAAGTTAGAAAGAAACAAGATGAATCCAGGCATTAGCAATAAGTATCAAAGGTCAAAACCTCAAACGAGGCCAAGGTAGGTCAACACATGCACATTACTCAGATGAACATGACTTTCCATTACGCCATCCCCCTAAGTTTCCTGTCTATTGAGTTATGGCCCCACATATCTTGCATTCCAATGCATGACCTACACACTATTAACCTGTCACTTAAATGCCAATAACTTGCATGAGGTTTGTCTGAAAAAGATGAATCCAGGTGTCACAAAAAATTAGCAAAGGTCAAATGAGATCAAGTAAGGTCAAAGTAGGTCATCACATGAACTTCATTTAGACAAACACAACTTTCCATTACACCATTCCCTAAAATGTTCCAGTGGCAGGATACAGTATCAATAAACAAGAGCCCAAGGGCACTATGGTTCCTTGTATTTAAGGCGATATTGTATTAAGGTAATCACAAAGTAAGGCATAATTTGCACCTTTAACCCCAATGACTTTTGGTCATCACCCAAAACCATAGGGGCACATTAAATTTCAAAATCGTACAAACACTTTTAGTCTGAGAGAAATGGAACATTGAACTCTTCAAATTATCACACTGCACACGGCCCACTGCCATGCAACAAATACACTCATCACCTTTCACTAAAATGTCATGTACTTGAGTTTGGGGTAGTATAGGAGGGTAATTAATTGCCTTTTTGATCAATCTCAACAATTCAAATCCAGACCTTAAAAAGAAGTCACAAAGGTCAAATACAGTCAAAGTAGGTCAAAATTGATTTTAAAAAAACACAAAGTCCTTGCACCAAAGAAATTTAACAGTCATCTGGTCATTCCTGACCACCAAAATTTATGATGGATGACTAGAAATTATGTCATGGTTGTCCTTTAGACTACCCAATGTGTTTGCCTCAAAAGCAAAAATAAGGAAAAGCCCACAATTCTGCTACTAAAGGCAGCCCCAGAGTCATTTACTACCACCAATTTCTTCTTCACAATTTGGCAAGAAGACCAAGAAACAAACATAGCTCTGTAAAATCTAATAAATGACTTTCAACTTGACCTTTTAACCTAAAGAGGGTGTTAGAAACACCATTGTAGTCCCTAGGGTAAAAGCAGAGGTGAAGAAGAGAAACTGCTTTCATATTTTACTATTGAAATTGGAATCTTAGCTTGCATTGCAATTGTATGTGAGGAAAAGGTTTTTTTTTAATAATAATTGCATTACTGTCCTGATTGTTAACTAACTGCTTTTAGACTGAGAGGGGGTTATAATTCTTCTGTTCTTTTATACATTGCATTTATCTAAAGGCATTAAACTTCAGCTGGACTTTTAAACCAATTGAACAAAGACCCAAATAGTCTTCAAGTGCACTTTACTTAGACAAACACAACTTTCCATTATGCCATCCCTCTATGTTACTTGGTTATTGAGTTATTGCACTGTATACCTGGGATTGCAATACATATGACCTACACACTAGCCTGTCACTTAAATGTCAGTAACTCAAGTAAGGAACATTGTAGGAGGGTAGTGTAAAAGCTTTTTTGGTTCGTCTGATCAAGACAAATCTAGACGTCACAAAAAAATCACAAAAAAGTCACAAAGGTTAAAAGGTCAAATGAGGTCAAGTGAGGCCAAGGGGGTTCATCCCGTGCATTTCACTTAGACCAACACAAATCTCCACTACACCACCCCTAAAAAATGTTTCAGTGGCAAGATATCAATAAAACATTACTTTTTGACCTTTTGACCCTTTCCAATTATCTTGGTTAATGTACCAACATTTTCACCTCCTACCAATCTAACTTATCTTAAAATCATGTCACTGCTTGGACAACGAACACCAAGTTACAGCTACTAACAGAAATTCACTTTTTAGACTCTGGTGATCACCAGTGACCTTTGACCTCCACCAAAAATGATAGGGCACATCTACTCCACAACATCTACATACATACCAAGTTTGAAAAAAATTGATCACTGGGTTATTGAGTTATCACACCACATACCTCGCATTCCAATCCGTCACATACACACACACACACACACAGGTTTTTTTTCCACACAACCTGAGGACCCCATTGTGCTTTCCTTTGTTCCTGCTTCCTTAACCCTAACCTTAACAATAGACTCTCTATTATTCACACAGGAGAGGACCCCAGAAATCTATTGAATTTCCACCAGAGGACCTAAAATCCATTGTTCAGGTCCTCTGTTTGAATACGAAACAAGTACACACCAACACACATACACACACACACAAACACATACATACGCTAAGGTGACTGCATAGGTTCCTTTGTTACACATGGAACCAAAAATAACTCTCTGACCTACTGAACCTTTCAAATTATTGTGGTAAACATTCGAATACTGAATATCCACCTCCCACCAATCGACCTTACCCTAAAATTATGTCAGAGTTTGAACAACAGACACTGAGTTACAGTTGCTGTTCTAACAGAAATTCACTTTTTGGCCTCCTGTGACCTTTTACCGCCACCAAAAACAATAGGGCACATCTACTCAAGAACATACACCTACCCACCAAGTTTGAGAAGAATTGATCACTCACTTATTGAGTTATCACACCACACACCTCACATTCCAATCCATTGAATACACACACACACAGCACATCCCCCACAGGGTTCAGAAAACAGTTCTTGGTAGGGAAATCATCTGAATCCCTGTTTAGTCAGTGATCTCATGCAGCAAGTGTAAGCCTGAAGGGAGAGCTGGCTCTAGAATATCACATGGCAGACCTCATTGCAAAGGCCAAGTTTTCGAGTAGCTATTCCAGTTATGAGCCCTGCGTATGTGACAAAAGACGTGAAAGGCTTGAGCTTTCACAAACGGCTTCAATGTACCTGATAAGGTAGTAGGTGCACACATACACATAACACAAATGCATGCATACGTCAAGGTGATTGCATAGGATACTTTGTTTTACAAGGAACCCAAAAAGAGTCAGACCTTATGAGAAATGCATGAATCATTGCCACTGTGTGCAATTTTTAGAGCGGCTCATTGAGTTGGTTCATGAAATTCAACAAATTTTTCCAAACCTGTCAAGTTTTCTTCACATACCAATGACAAATGGTCAATCTTAGACAATCCCCATACTCTACATACAAATAACTGTTTTATGACTGAGTACTTAATGGTTCAAGTTGGATTTAAAAATTTGTGACCAGACACTTTTTCATATTATGTACAAAACCATTACAAGTCAGGACACTAGAAAATTCAAAATTGTAACGTTTTCTGTGATTTTGGACTTAAAACTTGACTCGTTATGCTAACTCAAAGCATTGTTTTGTGGTAGTGACCCTTTGAGACTCTCATTAAGTTATAGATATCAACTCAATGAGCCTCTTTAAGTCCTGTAGGATACTGGCACAAACCAGTAAAAAGAGGATAGATCTTGGTAAGTACCCCATCTGTTTTTCAAATGCTACAGCCACCTGAGACTTACTGTGTAGTCCAGTTGGTAGAGCATACATATAACTATCACTCTGGAAGGCTAGGATTCAATTTCCATGCCAGCAGGCTGCGATAAATTCGTTTTTTGTTACTTGCCCATCTGGCTAGGGATTCCCAAAGTCTACTTGTCCGCATGAATATGCAGAGAGTCCACATCTACAGTAATTATCTAGTACTAGCCATTGAATTCCTATGTGAAGAAGACTTTGGTGCTGCTTGCCTGGCGGGCTACAATATTGAGCAGTTCACTTGTCTGAGTCATTTTTTACTTGTCCCGGACTGTCGGGAGCGGGATTTGTCGAAGCCTGCATGCCAGGTCACACAGAACACTTTAAAGTAGAACCAGCTGCTATTGCCCATGATACTCTGCATAGGCAATGGAATAAAGATCTATAACAATCTAAAGTCCCACAACTGAAAAATGGAAAAGGGCACTGCTAGATTAGGCTATAACATATTGGTTTTTAGGTGATGCACAAAATTGTATCTAACCCAAATCCTCAAGCTTACATGAACCATGCACAATATAAGACAACTTTCTAAATAGTAGCTTATCATTTCCTGTAACTCACTCTTCTAGCTCCTTAATTTTGTCAAATCCAAGCTTTGGTGTTGATGGATCCAGTTCACCAAATCGGGCTAAAGGATCTGAAGGAGAGAGAAAAAAATAGAAAAATAAAAAGAGAACTAGATCAAAATATGCCTAGCAACTTGAGTGATTTTGGATACAAAATCCAGGTCTACAAGATTTCAGGCAATATACCATTTTTGCAATAACCTGGGTTTATCCCTTGACAATAAGTAGTGTACAACTTGAAAAGGGATATTCATTGTATGTACAGACTACAAAATACAGTTCTGTAGTGGTTGGTGTTTTCATACCCGATATGATGCAAACTTGCTGTGAAAATGATCTTACATTTGCCTATCATTGATAAAGGCAACAACTTCAAAAAAGACACAAGACAGTTCGAATAAAAATTGAAATTCCTTTCTCAGCAAGTTTACTTTTCCATTCTATCTGAATAAACATGGAAGGGAAAAACTGGGTTATCTAATTTTAAAAGAAGAAAAATATCCTTGTCGGGAACAACTTCTGATACCAATTT
The DNA here is from genome assembly GCA_037179385.1 of Holothuria scabra. Classification (NCBI taxonomy): domain Eukaryota; kingdom Metazoa; phylum Echinodermata; class Holothuroidea; order Aspidochirotida; family Holothuriidae; genus Holothuria; species Holothuria scabra. The sequence goes on from CM074193.1 coordinate 21,920,015, forward strand.
AGAATCAGTGCCCAGAAATGGCATCATTTTAAACAACTCTCAACTTAAAAGAGGGCACTGAAGCTTTAATTTTTTTCCAGGGAAAAACAAAGTATTTTTTTTTCCCCCCGTAGTAAAATGCGTTTTTTTTTTCTTTTTCTTCACTCAAGAAGAGCAGTATGATTTATTTGCTGTGGAAAGGTGTGAATGGTTAATGCTGTGGAAAAAAAGGAAAAGCAATGGTTAAACATGGATTCAAACCCCTGACATACCGGTATACATAGTATAATACAGTATATCAACCAGCCCGCTTGTCGACTGTGCTACGAGCTCCTTTGCTGGTGGAGGGTTTTCAAATAATATAAGTACTGTCTAAAAGTACTACATACTATGTAAAGACATATATGTATATGTATGTATACCCATATACTGGTATATACGTATGCCTAGAGCCAAGTACACTTATATACGTAAGTAGCTGTACGCATATGTATGTCTATGCTTAAACATACAGTGGGGTATATATACCCACATGTGCATATACCTACATATTGCCCACCCTAACCTTCTACCAATGCATACCTATGCATATGCATGTACATACAGATATATTCCTATGTGTATTACATCCCTAACCCTAACCTTAATCCTTACCTAGCCCTTGAACAGGGTTGTGTGTTACGTTACATGGCCTATGCTCATTACACTCCACATCACAGCCCTTGCCCCGCTAATGCAAAAAATCCGTCATTAGGCTTTCAGAACCAAATACGTTCTACACTGGTAAACATTACACACATCGAACTTATATTACCACAAAATGATGTGCAAGTGACTTTCAATCGAAAAGTTACCAATAAATCGGCTTTCCTGGACAGTCTGAGGTCAAAATGCAGCAAAATGACACTTCGATTCTGGTTAGAAACTCATTCGTTTGAATGAGCCCTCGTACAATAAGTGTTTCTTCATGAACTTGCAAATAGTCAAAAATCATTCCTAGAACGTTGTAACCATTTCACCAAATCGATAACTTTAACGTTCGTATTTGAAGCTTCTAAGTGTTTTTGAAATTGTTGAAACGTTGTCAAAATTTCTCTAAGTGTGAAAACTTTTTGAATAAGTGGAAACCCCTGGTATGACCTTTGACCCCAAAGTGGATATCAAGAAGACGACGAGTCCTACTATTCCACACGCTGACACCCGCTGGTACGCCCTGTCTCAAGTTCCACGCGCTGCCGTACAATTTTTACGGCAGCGCGTGGAACTCGGTTGTACAACAGCACATGGCGTTTCGCCGAACTAGTGGAAAACTCAGGGATCCATTCTAACATGTGTAATGATTAGCAACATTTTGCGAATAAAAGTAAAAAATTGGCACAATGGTCCTTTGTATTTTACTTCCTAATCAGTAATGATAACATGATTAATGATAGCATTTAATGAAATTAATATCAGCGTTAACTAAATTAACATCCAGCGTGTCAGCGCATGCCCGGGTACACAAGGCATAGGCAGGCGTGCCAGTGCGTGGTTTAGTAGGATCCAAGACTGACTACTTAGTCGTTCGAAAGCTTGCAAACATGGCGCATTGAGTTAGTGTTACATTCAATTTTTCGAGGCAAAATACACCATTATAACATAGAATCTGGGTGAACAGCTTATGCAGAAAGGTGGATGCGGTGCGAGAGGACGTCATCTGTATAAAGTTTGGTGAGAAAACATAGGAATTTGTGAACGTGAGAGATGACGACCCTGGCCAAGGTCGGCTAGTGATGGGATTTCTTGTGTTAGCGGGGAAAGGGCTGTGATGTGGAGTGTAATGAGCTTAGGCCATGTAACGTAACACACAGCCCTGTTCAAGGGCTTATCCTTACCCTATTACTATGCGTACGTACAGTACTGTATCCACGTATGACATAGGGTCTGGCCTCTTATCCTAAATGAGAACTTGACTTATGAGTTCTGAAAATTTTTGTCGAAATATTGGGGGACACTGAAAGAGTAATGTTAGTCCTACCATTATATATGTTACATACAGACATATGGACTATTGTATAGACTACGCACTTGACAGGGTGCCCACACTGTGAGTGTGAGATGCAGTAAATAGGCTGGGGTACATAGCCTGCTTTATGAAGGCATACATGGTAATAAGTCAACAATTTACACTTCAAAAATTTTACTGGGAACCAATTAACTTTGGAAATAAATATTAGAAGTCGATCAAATGCCCTTTGTCTTTGCATGATATGACTGACGGTCAAAAACTTTTTGGGAAAAAACGATTATAAGCTCTGACAGCCTGTACGCTTACCCTGCTTGTCTCGTATAGGACTGGAGGGACTTTTGACCGCGTAGTGGCGGGTACATGCCATTGGTGAACTGTGACGGTTTCTGCAGCCCAACATTTTGGATGTCCAGCTTTGTTTCCCATGTTCAAATGTGTTACTATTGATTCCGCGATTTGCTAACGCGTTAACACTAGGCTGTGCAAGAAGTGTATGGTAGGAGAGCCTTGTATAAGAATGCCAGCCCGGTCTCGGATGAAAAACCTCCCGTACCAGTTTAGAGGCACAAATCTGTGGTAAATTGTGAAGAAAAGAAATTGAAAGGTTCTGGAACACCATGATATATAGTGACTCAGGTGTTTATTCACTCCAAATACACCATAAAGTGCACACAAACTTGACACAGTGAGCAAGTTCACACATTATACTGGGGCAGGTAGCACAGAGCAAACATCATGACACTCAAGCGACCACCTCAACGATGAGTAACGTTGGTAATCTTGATCTTGATCATGGTAAATCCACACAATTCGCCCATGGGGTAGGGGGCTTTTAACGTGTGGTCCTTTATATGTCCGGAATTGGATGTGGTTTTTTCCAGCGACTGCTTAAAGGATAGCACAGTAGGGCGGATTTTAGCTTTGATGGAAGGTTGTTACTTCGAAGTAATGCTATCTAAAGAGGGAGTTGCCAGAGCAGGGAGTGGCAACTCCCGGCTGATTTAAACAGATGTTTTCGAGGAGGGGCGTTCCCAGATATTTGCTTTTCCAATACGATTTCTCGGCCGTTTTAGCAGCTACGAAAATAAAATTTGCAGAGGACGTGGAAAAAGTAGCGCAAATGGATCCACTCATTTTTTGTGTCGATGGATGGTTGTATGGAGTCGTGAGAGCATATTTTCCAGTCTTTGGCCATAACCCATCTCCGTCTAGGGATTTTGATATTCTTGCCAAAAAGTTTGCATACTTATTCAATGGATGTCCTTTCCTAACACTTATTCAAAAACTGGTCACGATTTCAGGTCAAAAGATGTTTTGGGGGACGATTTTGACTGAAAATTGACCGTTCCGCTTTAACAGGACTACTTCCCAACAGGAAAAAAAGAAAAGAAAATGAAGGGCCCCATTTTCTTTTAAATCTTGTGAGGAACCTTAATTGTCTGCAAATTTCATTTCATTTCATTCATGTATGCGGGAGAAGATCTGAAATCAAAATACCCTTTTCCGTCCAAGCAATCGATTTGCTTAGCGCAAAGTCCTGAAAACGTTTGTTTGGCATCTTAAATTTGGTGCTAAATGGAAACAATTTGCTGTGCAGTCTCGACCGAAGCAGTTGCCATAATCAAAGAAAATGACGGTCAAAGTATTTACGATAGGCCTACGAACTAACAAGGGGCTCGTTTTATACGTCCAAGAAAAATGCCAACTGGAAACATGTTCTGCAATCTCGACTGAGGCAATTGTCAATCAAAGAAAATCACGGTCAAAGTATTCACGATACAAACAAAGGGTTCGTTGCATACCTCCTAGGATATCCTTGCACTGTATGACGATTGATCTTTGGCAGTATTTTATTTCAATGAAGCGGGTGTGTCTCTTAAGGCACAAGATTGACCAATCCCCAAGCTTCAGACCTGTACGTCAAGGGTCTATATTCTATAATCATTGTACAATGTTGTGCGTGGTTTACTAATCGGCTTTAGTCTCTATAACTACCTGGTCGAAGTTTACAACATTTGCTGTTCTATAGTTCCACATGGGAATGGTTCGGGGATAGAGAGGGTACAGTCTTTCAAGTTTGCGCAAGAAGGAATAAAATAACATGATTGGGACGAGTCCTATGAAGAGAAATGTCAATTTCATAATGGGCTACTAATTGTAGTTTGGGGTGAAAAGACAGACCCTTCAGCTTTCTTCTGTGAGTTGTTGAGTGTCTTAAACATGTTAAATGGGGACTGGCAATGTAACGCAGTACTGCATTGGAGCATCACACAGGTTAGGTTTACTCAGTGATATCAGTAGTGCCAGTCCAGTACTGCACTGCATTGCGTGTTCACTGTGGGTGTTGAATTCCTCTAAGTTCTCATTCTCCAGCCTTTCTGGCTATTATGGATTTTACTCAATCTGGCTTTTAAAAATCCTTAATTTCGCAAAACTGAAAAACAGCATGAATAAATCAACAGTTCCTTATCAAAAAGTTTCAAGTTGTCCCACTTCGTGCACGCCTCTCTGCAGACATGCTTTCAACGATATGTTCCTCAAGTGCAATAAAGACATTTTGTGCAAGAGGGTGCAAGTAGTCCATGTAAGGAAAATGATATTAACGTAATAGGGCTCTGCAACTTATTTTTCTGAAGGCTGCACAAAATCACTTTCATGCATCGATCGTCACCAAATTCACAACATCAAGCATCTCTAGCTTTGACTCACTGGCGGCGGAAGCGGGGGGGGGGGGGGACGGGGGGACACGTCCCCCCTAAATTTCTTAGCGAGGGGACGTCCCCCCAAAAATCAGAGAAGAAGTAAAAGAAACTTGGGAGCCTTGAACCAATTCAAAGTTGAGACTATAGTTAACCCACCACCAAACAGAGCAGCCGAAATTGACTTAGCCTATGTTCTGCCATTGTTTGGCTGATTCTTGTCACGGTCCCCTGTGACCATGCTCTATGCCTGTGACCTAGTTTTTGGCTACAAATCATTACAAGAATCTGGCAACCTCGCCCGGTCCGCAAACCAGGTGTATGTAGTATATCACTTGTCCAGTGAAACCGAACCTTTACTGTACTAGTATTTTCCCTCCGCGAGAAGTGAAGCATTTCCATTGCCACCACGTGAACGAACAGTTGACCAGTATTCACTCATCCATTGGCAGTTTCCCTAAAATTCGGGCAGGTATCTGGAAAAATTCGGGCAGCCGTTTGAGTCTTAAAACCTGGTTTGTTTCTACGTTCACAGAAAACTCCTAGGCGTGCCCGAATTCCTTCAAACACTTGGCCGAAAAAATAATAAAAAAGCATCATTGCCACGGTACAATTTTCATGAAAACTCTAAAAGATGCCAAAATTTGCGACACATTCGGACAACTTATGAAAAAACAATTTTTCGTCAGCCTCACTTCATATTCTTGCGCAAAACTTTGCCCGAAATGACACAATATTCGGGCAAAAGTTGCAAAACAAGTTCTGGGATATTTTTAATAGCCAGATTACAAGGGGGGAGAGGATGTATACAGTCCCCAAAATTTTGCCCGAACAAATCAATCAAAAGCTATCTTGTGACGCACCATATCGCTAAATGACAATCACCAATAGTCACCAGAAGGATGAAACGTACTTGGTCGAGAGGTATTTGGGAAGCATGTGAATGAGATGACGGTTTTGCCCTTTTCAAAATGATCCTCTTAAAATTGTGCGAAACTTTTTAACCTGCAGTGCTGTGGAGCCGAATTTCGGGCAATGGTAAACAAATCAGCGTAGCTTGTTTGCTCACTCATACGAATTTAGTCTGAACAAATCTGCAAGTAAGTCTGCCCACAAATTCATGTAAAAATATCTAGCAACGTGACAAGCCGGGTTTTTCTCAAACGGCGTTAGTAGAAAAATCATTTATATATAGTCGGGAGTTCGGGTCGAGTCATACAGACAGTTGTATCAATTCAGTGGAACTGGAATTCGGGCAAGAGTCGCAACAGAGTCACAGACATACGGTACTCATGTTTTTAATTCCGTTCTACAGTTTTCCACGGAAAGATACAAGACCAGGTATTGTTTTATACATTCCCAGGTGCGGTATATCATTATATTATGAAGCCTTGGGATTTTCGAGGGTTTCTGAAGTTTTTCAATTTCTAAAATTATATTGATGATAATCTCATGCTGCATGACGTAAAATAGTTTGTAGAACGCGCAAGCAAACTCATTTTCCAATGATTATAGCTTAATGTAGTCATCCAATGGTTAGTGGTACATTTCATCTGGGAGTTTTCTGACCTTTTTGTAGATTTGCTTATTTTTGGTGAAAATTTTATTGGAAACGAAAGTTCAAAATATCGAAGGCTTTGATTCTGCTTATAAGCCTGGGAAAGGCCATTTCCGGCTGTCTGAGGGGCTGCGATTTTTCAAAATTTTCTTGACGCTCCGCGCCAACCGATGGTGGCGCTCCGCTTAGATAGTCTTTCGGGCAGAGAATCCTCTGCCCCCAAACTGAAATGCTCCCGTACGCCTATGCACTCATCATAGGTGAGTCATTCACTTACAGTAGGCTTTTTCCACTACATTTGTTCATCCAATGTAATGTTGCGTAATTGATGTCACATGCTTAGGCTTATGTCGTTGCGTCATAACTCGTTCTGTGACAATCAGGTTAGGATAGGTGAACTCGGACATTATTTGGCCTAGCCTATACGTAGGCCTACGTTAAATTCTGCGTCGGTCAGGAAATAGCTTATAGGCTATCTGTGAACGCAAATATTTCGCACATTTTTGTTCATTGAATTCACCGTAAAATGTTCCACAAACGGCTTAGATTGCACGAGAGAGCTTGTAGAATCTCAGAGTTTCCAGGGCCCTAAGGCGGGCCCTGGACCCACGCCAGTGGAACTTCGCGCTTCGCGCTCGTGATGTGCGCTGCGCGCACATAGGGTTCGTTTCACGAGTCCAACCATTCCATCTTGTTCACTGATTGTCCCCCCCCCCTAAATTTTTATGCTTCCGCCGCCACTGCTCTGACTGACTACAATTTGATGAGCAGGGCCAATGGCCACTACCTTGCCGAATCAGGCAGAATTCGGTCTGCCTCAGAGATTATGCTCCGGTTGGGCACCTGGGAAAAAAGTCACCCTTTTCCCTGAGAGAAAGAGTTCCGTATGGTCACTCAGGACCACGTTAGAAAAAATATTTGGATTAGTTAAACTTATTCATTCTATGTTTGGTCAGGGAGCCCCTGGTTTGGCATATGAGCATAACCGAAAGGGACTCTTTTTCTCAAGGGCGGTGACCTTTTACACCTTTTCCAGATCCCCAACTAAGGCATAATTTCTGCCCCACTGAAACACCAAAGTCTGCCCGATTCAGCAAAAAAGGTCTTGGCCAATTGGGGTCCCCCGACCTCCCGTCGCTTACATCCATGCATATGATAAAACATATACAAAATTAATGGAGATGCACTCCTGGTGCTACATGGTATTTTCAGAGCATAAACTAATAAGATTAGGTAAAAAAGTATTTAAAATTTGGACAGTTTCTTTTCCTAAGCAACATGTAAATTCGTTCTCGAACTCGAATTCTACCCCTGGTCTCGGTCTTGGACATGCTGGTCTCGACCACAACACTGCCATACACTAGATCCATCCATAATTTGCTTTCACAGTTAAGATGGAAAGTCAGTAATAAATCCTATGTCAGTGAAATAGCTATTTTCATTTAGTAGGTAACCCATGGTACAGCCAATAGTGACAAAAATCTTCCTAAGATCTCGAAATGAAAATAAATATTTAGTTACATAGGTTGCAATTGACAAGGTCTGGGATCATAATGTTACTTCCTTGAATCCGTGACGGAAGCATTTTGACCCGTAACTTTTCTTGGCGCGTCACGTAAAGGCTTATGTGCCAGGTCGCACTCTTCGTGGCTTGTAAACTAAGTTCGCATACTGATAAAACCATTAGTCTGTTGGTAGGCAAACGAATAATAAAAGTTAATACTTATGCCCACAAACTTACTTCAAATTCTAGGGCTGTAGCCTGGGCAAAAACTATAGGGGCAGTTCAGACACTGCCAATGTAGAGCGCCATCCACCATTTAGAACGTGGTGTAGTTACGATTTGGAACTTGATCTCAGGAGACCCTCTGCCCACAGGGTACGGCATGGACTGCAGAGCTTCCTGGATTTTGTCCGACCCACTATTTTGGACATGGAATCCTGGACCTTTAGCACTCAATTAAGACGCCGAGAAATCGACAATGAGGAGACAATTTTCATTTTAAATTTGCTGCCCACACCAAAGGGCCTGGATACCTGTCCGATTCTATCCATGGCATACGAGACGGGTGGGTTTGGTTCGGGTTGGTTTAGATGATGGGTACTTAAGGCTGTACGCTGAAAATAGTTGTAATTGAGTAAAATCACAAAATCATAGTGTTAGGCAAACAATAGGAATGACAATTTGGCCGAATTGTTATAATTCTCCATTCTAATCTACAGCATTTTTGAAAGTGCAAAATCGCAAATATTGTTTCTTGTTAAAAAATACACAAACTATGTATGAAAAGACTGCAGAGCATGACATATCAGCAAATGAGTCAGCTACAGTCAAATGTATTTAACTTAAGTGGAATTGTATTCCACTTAAGTGAAATGTATTTCACTTAAGTGGAATTGCGAGGTAAATGTTAAAACGGCTTGCCATAGGGGCCGTTAAGGTTTAATACAGCCGGGCGCATGTTTTGAATGAAATGAAAGCCTGGCAAATTGAGCAATAAATAGCCCCACCATTTTAAGGTTCTCACCCCTACAGCTCCGGAACAGTCATAGTACCATATTGGACGTGATAATTTCTATACGTGTCTTCTTAAAAAGTGAAGAATAATAAGAATAATAAGTTTTAAGTTTTAACTGAAAAGGCCAGCGAGATTGGGAAATGTCATTTCCTGCCAGCAATCTGAGGTACAGTATTTGTGGCCATTTTTTTTTTCTTTACGCCAACCAATGGCGACACTCCGCTTGAATAGTGCAACCGCCTGTCCCACCACCTCGAGATTTCCACCCCTCAGTTTCCCTACCCCAATGAAAGTCTGGTTTACTCCATGCTTCGGATCCGATTACTTCGGTCAATGCGCTTATTTCGAATTGTCTTGTTACGAAACGGAACTGATGTATCGGGAAATGTATTCAGTTAGCTTTGTCTTTGCCTGGGCCATCTCAGGGTCAGGGGCGCAAATCTCTGTTTAAAAGTGGGGGAGGGGCGAAAATGCTTATGATATGCCCATGAGTATTAAACTGTGCACGCGTGGAGGGCACCGCGAGCGCGAAGCGTGAAACCCCAAAGGGTTCCTGGTGGGATCCAGGAGCAAAGTCCCGGAAGCTCTTGTGTTCTAGCATTTCCGAAGCTTCAGAAAAACTGTTTCGAAAGAAGAAAAAAAAACGAAAAAGGTGACCGTAATTTTTAAGTCTACTCAATTTTTTGTCTGTGGGTGGGGGGGGGGGGGCAAATTACGATTTCACCCCCCCCCCACTTTTCACTCGAGGGGGCGAAGGTCTCCCTTGCCCCTCCCCCCGGGATTTGCGCCTCTGCTCAGGGTACAGCTTGTGCTACTTAATCGCAAAAATCTCACTGAGGGCAAGACTGTCATTGTATACTGCGATTTTGTTACGTTGAATTAAATATATCAGAGTATCCTCTCTTTATTACTCAAGATGTCTCACTTTAAAGCCGAATTACTTTTGTTAAACAATACCTCTACTTTTCAACAAAGCCATAAAACGCCGGCTTATGTGAACACATTACCTCACATTCCCTTTTTTTCAATCTGGCACAGTTGGAATGTTTGAAGCTCTTCCCCTGCATATCTAGCATTCTTCTATCGTTAATGTATAGTGTATATCAAACACTATTGCACAATACTCCCGGAAGTAGCATCAAAGTAATAATTTGAATGCAACGTCACATTTATGAAATAACATCATAATTTTCCTATAATCCACTTAATGTCAATAAAAATACATTACTTTGAATGTACAATATTAAGATGCAGTTTTCATTTTCTGAGTGAAAATGTTTCTGCATATTTTAAAGTCAAGAATTTGTCTCAGAAAAACCATTTTAAATTCGGAAACTTGGATACTGAAAGTAGGCATGTCTGTGTAAAGCTACTTGACACGTTCAAAACTAAGATTCATATGCACTTTCAAAAATCAACGCAAAATTTATAGAAAGGAAAAAACGATGCTGGAATCAGTAACGCAGAAAGGAGTTTGCAAGTGGGAAGCACATTTTTTACTAATATTAGGAGAGGGAGAGGTTTCCTTTTCCCCTATTGAGAAATTTTTGAAAAGTTGGAGGCCCTTAGGTGCTACCTGGTGCACGTTTTGCCACTTTTATCATTATTACATTATGATATAATCAGCATTTTTTCATGTTTTAGTTAAAAACATGTTAAAAAAATTCAAATGGAAATTTTTTTCCGACGTTGATAGGAGGACCAGTGGCTCCTTCTCCCCGACCAAATCTATGGATGGAATTCAGATTGCTACATCAATGTGTCCATTGCTAAGTCTCATGAAGTGTAACATGTACCTAAGCTACTGAAACCAACTCGTGCACTTGTATGCATGAAGTTGACTATTTGAGGGCTCCTAAACAGTCCCTGTAATGCTTTGGCGAGGAACTGAAACAGGTGGCATGTATACCTTATTGGCGGAACATTAGTGCATGTGCCTGTGTCCGTGGGCGTGGGGAAGGGGTGGGGGCAGGGTAGAACTCGAAACAGCTGTAAAGACACGTTCATGTACAATGAGTGCCGTAATGCCGATATCAAAGAGATACAAGCCTGTACCTGTACAATTTACTTTGTTATTGCAAAATAAGAACAAGACCAATAAAAACGTTATACGTGCAGTGTCTAGTGTCACCTTTGTTTTTTATTCGGTGGTTTTATATCTAGTAGACGGTTTGGATTTGATAATGTTTCTTATGCACACTTTAACATCACTTACAGTAAATCTACATCGCAGAATAGATTAAACAGCACCTCGGCTTTGTGGATCATTGACTGGGAATGAAGAAACCAAATTAAAGACATGCCTGTCTCATCTGGTCAAACTGCCATTTCAATAAACCGTACTACCGGTTGGCGGCAATAACTTAGTCGTAATCCTTGCTCAGACATTACACCCACATCTAAGTTCTCTTTAAGGTTCAAATTTATTCGTCCTTCTGCGTGATAATGCGCAAGATATAGAATTATCCAACATCAGTATGTGTGGAATCTCTCGAAGCAAATGACACCGTACCCGCAGCATACCATTCGAAGGTGAATGTGATAAAAATCGATAATAAGGGAAAAGGGAAATGGCAACACGATTACGGGAAATATGCCTTTGTACGTCACAATATGCTTTCTCGAGTGCAGTAAAAGGACACTAAAGGACAGGTGCAACGACAAACGCACATAAAATACTCGTATAAAAACAGGTCCAGGTAATAAGGAAATAATACACGGAATTCACACTTTCCATATAAGTTCAAAAAGTACAAAACTTGTAAATGAGGCAACACCTAACTTTGACTTTTTACACACGGATTAACCATATGTTTTTTTGCAATACGTAAACATGGAATGTTATATGTGGACAACCAGATTGTAATTTCTGTCACACATGCCTGCATGCAGTTAGTTAGATAATAGTTCAACGGCCCAGTTTCCAACCTAGCCTATTGGTTCAAGTCGAGCCAGCAACGGCATTTTTCTAGTTGTGGATCTCTGGTTATTTTCCCTACTCCATAGATTATGCGGTGCATCATGCACAACGGCAGTATAGGTTTCAATTTTAGAGTCTTTGGTATGACTCGACCTGGAGAAAGAACCCGGGACTTCTGCGTGAGAGGGGAATGCTCTAACGTTAGACCAAACACGCGTGAGACCAAACACGCGTGCAGTCAGGGATTCCTGTCCATGGTTCACGGCTATTGGGTCATTATCTGATTATAGGCTGTTGAGTAGCTGGAAGAGGGTTTGGTGGGATGATGGTGAAGAAAGCAATTAAGTTGTATATGGCTGGTCTTTCAATACTGGCCCACATTTTTCCACAACGAATACCGGGCCATACTTTAAAATGAAATGATGCGATAAATGGACCATGTGTGGTTGTGTCCATGCCATGTCTCACAAATCTCTCTTAATTCTAGTCTTTCTTTCATTTCATTTGAGTGAAGCAGCGCTATATTTTGGGGGAATTTTTAATCTATTCCTGTGAAATTCGCTCGTACTGGAATTGGTTTCTCAGTATACTGTAAGTCTGAATTGATTTCGCTCAGAGTGTGGGCATCTGTCTTCGGGAATCATATCATTATGTATTCCATAATAGCAAAAGCACGGCCTAAAAATAAATTTTGTACCTCAAAATCCGTGTGGCGGCGATTCCGTTGTTCTGTACACAAATACACCATACCAGAGATCTCCAAAATGTAAATAAAGACATGGATTATGATAAAATTGCTTAATGAAAAGCAATTTAATTTTACCTCAGGATGTCAATGGCAACAGCTATCTCGTCTGCGATCTCGTAATTTGTTTACAACTACCGACCCTAGCAGAGAATTAGGTAGAATAATAAACTAATGTCATCTTGGGCTGTCAAACACGAAAAAGAAAAACAAATTCTAACAAATAAAGTATTGTCCCCATTTCCGTAATCAAACACTGAGAGAATTATGAAAACGTTTACCAGACCTTAATTCTTTTTGGTCAAACAGTAACGGTCTCAAGCGGCACGGCCGATGTCCTATGTAAACTTTACAACTGCTCTCTATCGTAAGAACCCCATCTTATAAAAGACGCGGAAGATTTATTTTACGCTAAGGATTGATGGGCTGCGGGTTGAGGTAATCTGTTTCACACTCGTGAACATTCTTAAAATATGGACATATTCGCTCGTAGTCTCCTAGTTAGATTCATTTCATCAAAGAGACGTCTTGATAATCACCTCACCCCACACGTTTCCCTGTATTTGAACAGCTCGCGGGGGTTGGGTAGGGATTCAGTTCTCCTTATCTCGATTCAAACAATTCCTCACCTTTCAAGTTTTCCGCCTCAGCAGCCTCTATAGAAGATGCACGCAATCGCAAAAACTCATGCCCTCCTACATAAAGTTCGTCCAAACAATTTGAGTGGCACACAAGTTTGGCAGCGTCAGTCACGTAGGTTATGTCACTGTATCCCATTTTCTGTATCTCATAGGTCAACTGTATATAATCGTTAATCTCAGAAGAAAAACAGGAAGTCAAATTGTGTCCTTTAAAGCAAGGTGAAGGGCGTTAACTTAAAAATTACATTCGCGATTAATGACGGAACTATATCCTGCCCAGGTCACTTTTTATGTTAAAATTATTACTCTTCAAACAGTTCGCACAATTCTCAGATTTCAGTGCATAATATTTTAACATTGTACGGATGACATTTCATCACAGTAAATCTGAATAGAGTTTCAGTTGCTTGCTAGAGATCTATGGAGGTGAAATGGTGAGGCAGCTTTATTAACTTTTAAAATAACTACAATTTCTATTAAAATCCATCCAGCAACTTTCCTGGTTCCCTACAGTTCACACGGTTTTCCTTATAAACCATGCATTACGGATAAACGTTTGGTCAGAAACACAAAATTGTAATGTCAAAAGCGTGGTTTGCATCTAATTTTTCTCATGATTTTCAACATTCGTTTCATCCTTGTATTTCGTAATACAAGAGAAATTGACAATGGAATTGGAAACGTGTTGTCTAAGAATATTAGCAAAGTATTTTCGCTTTCCATAAACTTTCTGACATGCAATGAACTTTTTATACTATATTCAAATGTTAAAATACATTCTTACACTGTGCGATACTTCAGCACGTTATTTTTTACATGGGAAATGAGTTATTCAAAGAGAAAATTTCAAACTTTCAAGAGATACACACTCAAAATATTTTAATAGGTATATTTACTGTGAAACGAGTTGCTGTACTGGCGCTCCACTTACGGAAAAAATATCCTTTGTAGGGAGCAGAAGTAACGCCCTCACATCAATTTTTTAGACAGCTTTAGAACAATTTTTCATCTTAAACAGATATTAAAGGACTAATCCTCTCACCCCAGACTACAATTTTTGTAGCAGTCTACATATATTCTCAATTGGCATAGCTCTTTGATTGACAGGACGTTTAAAAAATGCAGGATACCGAAGCTCATATTACACAGTGTGTTTTTTATTAATTTTTCTGATCGTATACTCACCCTGGAGCAACTAACTGAGATTGTGTCTAGAAGAGGATGAATATTTCAGACAGTTGTGGGAGGGGCTTAAGTACAGTTTGTAGGTTAGGAGAATCGGACCTGTTTGGGGTGAGAGGATTTAGCCTTTAAAGAAATTGTGACCTGATAAAGGATGGGATGAGTTTCTTCTGCAACTGTCAAATATACGCCTCCATTTTTCGTCATGTTTCGATAACCTGAGATATATGTTACCGGTATTTTTAAAATCCATAAAAAGTCTCGGAAGAATGTTCCCATTAAGACATCAGTTACCAATTGTTCAGGCGAATCTGCAAGATCATATATTTTTTCACAACTTGATCATACGCTTGTATGACCATGACATCAAGAAGAAATTTATGATCGCGTAAAGAATGCTCTCCCAAAGGTTGAATAACGACTAACATGAGTGACGGGTTGTTTTTTTGTCAGGTGAATCTTTAATTTTCCGACATACGTTAAAAACAGAAACATTTATGTTTACATTGTCATCATGGAATTTGCGGCCTTTGTGATCACAATGTAAAATGCAACTCAGAGGTCATGGGATTAACAACTTCATATTCTCAAGGTTGTCATTATATTGTAACTGTGTACACCCGTTAACTGCAAACGTTTTCAATTCTTTCAGTTCAAAAGAGATACGGATGCCAAACACGGAAATTTCACCGAGCCAATCAAAACAAATGCAAAAGCAGGTATGGCTAAATATTTAATATCATCAAAACGAATGGAACACCACACGAAAATAATCTAGTTCAATGGAAAGCTAAGTTTAACCCTATTGGTTAAATGGTAAGATAAGAACATATTCTGCATTCAGTGAGCAGTAAGGTAACACCACATATTCTCACGTCGAAAAGAACCGTAGCATATATAAATTGGGGTCACTTTTTTTTGCTTTAAGGATCATATCTGGTGTTTGATTGCAATTCCAGACAAACCTCAGCTGATAATAAAACCATTTCAGTTCGTGAATTTCGATGCAGTGTCTGCATGAGGTGACCTCATGCAGTTTTCCCAAAGCGGTCGATTTTTCAAATGTCTCGTTTGCTTCCAAAATTTGTTTTGTAGCATTCCAAAAATGAGAGACTGTGAATTATGTGGAATAAATTCGAGAATTGCTGCATATGACAAGACCTATAGGACGTGACTATCGGTATGCCGAACGGAAAGGTTGGGAAAGGCTCCTGTAAAATATTCTGGAGTGAGAGGCAGTGTTCTGTCAAGAGTTGGGACAGGGTAAAAGAGAAGTTCCCTTTCCAGAAGAATCAGAGTGAGTGTTATCCCCCTTTTCATTTCCATCAAAACAAAAGTAATGAACTTTTTTCCAACCTAAGTAGAGAAATCGGCTTTGCAATAATGTCTGCGGTAAAATGTCAAACCCTTCACATGGTTCATACTTGGGGACTAGAAACAATGTTCTGCCCACAATCCACAGAAAAGTTTGGCCAAGGGTACCATTAATTTGGACTAGGCGTTTGATATTAATATCCCCCCCCCCTCCCTTCTTTTTTAGTTTCCTGCGGAATGGCGGGGAGAGGGTTTGGAGAGATTGGGCGAAACGAAACTCCTGCCAACCCCTTTCTGGGAATGCCCGAAAAATAAACCAATTTTACACTCACAGCACGAGATCAAACAAATCAAACAAAGTTGTTACAACTCTCACAGAAATTACACCTGATTGGAACAGTGTGGCATCCACGTTTTCAAGATTAGTCATCTTAGCTGCAACGGGGAGCGAACCCCCGAAAAAAAGAGTAGCAAAAATTAAAGACAGAACAAAAGTAGGGAAAAGAAAAAGAAAGAAGCACGAAGGGAGGGAAATCAAAAATGTTACCATGTCTAAAGATACATCTTATTTGAATGACATATATCATACTTCAAGTTTAACAGCGTCTAACCTGACACTCGTATGCATTCAATAAGAATTCCATGCATTTACCTAATACATAAACACCAGCTTAAATAAAGACTGTTAGGTGCTGTAGAAGTAACTACAAATGCTTCTTTAAACTTCATCAATCTTCATTACATGACCCGGGCCACAGTTCAGCAAGGGCGTGAGCCAGGATTCTATCTTTTGGGAGACGAAATAATGATCCATATATGGGGAGCAGGTGTCCCCCTTGGCTTATACGGAGGTGAGATAGAAGCAAATCGGTGCTATAGCTGGTGCAATACGGTACCTGTGGCAAGGGGGCTACCACTTCCCCTCCCTTCGCGCTACTTTCTTTTTCTTTTCTCTCCTTTTGTTCTCTCTTTCAAACCTCATTTTTTAGGGGGGGGGTCGACCCTGGTTACGCCGTTGCAGTTAAGGTGGCTTTTAATTTCACTATTTTGGAATAAAAATTTTCTTCAAACTACGATGTTATAGCAAACTGGAAAACATGATAACTTACAAACTGACACAGACTGAGTTGTACTGACCAAAAAGGGCAAATAAAAATGGTATACGCTTAACTCATATAACCTACCCTATTAAAAATCTATTGAACTGGAAGTTTGAAGAAAGCAGCACTTGTACTAAAATAATTCAAATGATAGGTGTTTGCCATCCTTTCACTCTGAAACGTTTGGAGAAATCCTCTTGTTGGGTCTCAATGTTTTAGTTTTCTTCTAATCCTATTAATAAATCCTTACTTTGCTCTACAAAATCCGGCGGCGCCAAGCCGATTCGACGACACAATGTGTAATTGCACTTGTAGTTTCAAGGATTTTTAGTCGGCATATCGACTCCAAAGTTTGACGAGCACCTCACTTCCACCCCTAACAGGCTACTTATAGTCTGATAGTGTAAACAGAACAATTTACAGACTATGAAACAGTAGGGTTATAACATGACCAATGGGATTATCATTCCTCTAAAACATTCGTGACCACTTCAAAATGGGCACCGTTAAAGGCATATTTTCATCATTCCAAACAGTTCCAATTCTCCCAACCTACTAACTTCTAGCCCCTCCCACATTTATCTAAAACTCATCTTAATCCAGACACAATCCTAGTTTATTGCTTGATGGCATGTCCCAGTGGCCATACAAGTCCATAATGTGTAATCAAGACACTCTCAGTGCCCATGCTGTGTAATTTAGCTATGATGCATTGTTTGAATGTGATGCCAATCAAAGAGCTGTACCAATTGAGAGTTTTGATATATGTATACTGAAACTGTAGTTTAGGGTGACGAATGACTGCCTTTAAAACATTTGTAAGCGATAACACAGCTCACCTACACTACAGTATACTTGATATTCTGTATAGAGCGCCAGTAATTGTATTCATATAGGAAAGACGTCGAGAAACTGAAGAAAATAAACGATTACATGTCACACGTCATAATTAATTTCATCATAGCAGACAATGATTTTATGTTTCACAATATTTGTTGAGAGCGCGCATTTTACTCCGTCTTTTATGATTCAACATTGGTCCAACTGAAGTGATGTCTCAATTTTCAAAAGAGTCATGAGATTTGGCTAAAATAGCATGCGAGTTACTGAAAGAGTAAAACCTCGGTCACACTACGTTTTTGGTTCCGATTTCGATTCGAACTGGTTATAGTGTGACAGCGACTGCTTGCGCGAGATGTATTATAGTCATAAGAACATCCTTCGGGCTTTGTGATGTGCGTTCAGGAGTTCACGTGTTACACGTGAATGCGCCAAGTATACGCAATCCAAACTTATAGACGAATCCGATTAACGCTTGTTTTTGGTGACTGTAAGCAGCCATTAGTGGGGTCCATCAGCCTTTAATCGTCTTCATATATTGTCTACGTGAATTTCAAATCCTTATAGCCTATTCAGTGAAGTTGCGAAAATCAAGATACACTTCAGTGTACAACCATCCATGGAACAGGTAAGGAAGAAAATTTAGAAATTAAAGGTGACGGACCCCAGTAAAGGCCGACTAAAATCAGTTCATCACAATCTGTCCGGATTCGTCTATAGATTTATGGAAATGATACATGAAAAACGACACAAGATATATTTTGTGACTATAGAACAGGCAACAACGGACATGCGCAGACTACCCTTAAAGCTGCACATCATCGCTTGCCTACAAATATTCATGGCAGAATTTTTAGGGTCACTAGAGCATGGCTTATGTTCAACCCGGTTAGTTTTCTCTTTTCTAAAAAGCTATAAACTGAGAAATGGGCTTTTTGTGCCTTGTCTAATAACATTAGTTTACAAGGTTGAGGTACAAACAGGCAGAATATTATAGTCTTGCTCGTGAATCCACTCGAAAAAGTTATGGGTGCACATGTTTCTCTTCAGATGAAAGCGCAACTTCAAATTAAAGGCTCTTCGAGTTCCTGTCTAAACTGAAAAAGTTACCCAAAATACGTTTTGCTAATGAAAATGGAATTTTTGCAACCGAATCGCCAGCCAATGACATGTACGAAAAAACGGCTTTACGACATAACACTGCCTACAAACCTTTTGAAATTGTTCCGGTTACATATATGGGCCTAAAATGGTTAAACTTAATGTCATTCTTTTATTGCTGTGAATTGTTCTGTTTATCAACCCTGTTCGCCTACCATAAACAAATAATAAATAAGAAGTAAGCAAAAAGTCTTCGATGGGTATTTTACCGTAAAAATTATTTTTTTCAAAGGCCTTTTCTTTTATATGGATGTACATCATCAACAGGTGCTCCCTTTTTATATGACCAGCGTATATATTTATCTTTAGTTCTGTCCTTCCAATATATAATTTTTTGCCATATATCCCTCATTGAATCGTCCCGAACAAACTGATGTATTCGAAAGTTTCTGTGTTTCGGATTCTCTGACCTATAGTGTACTAGTCTCATTTCAGTCGTTGGATCTAATGTAACGGTATCTCCTCCAATCTTGACTCCGTGAATTTTGTAATAATGGACACGTTGAGGGAGTACCAAACATTTATCCCTCCCTCGGTTTTCTTCTGTTGGTTCTGGTGATCGCCATGGGTTCCTCTCAATCACAGTTCCTGAATATAAGATATCTTTACTAACGTTACTAGGCAACTTTGAGAAAAACCAATTACGGACCCGCAAAGCGGCGACCGTTTCTGGCGGTTCCCCAAACTTGTTTACGAAATCGACAATTCGTGGACTCTCGGGGTCCATGGGTTGCATGAATTCATCCACGTCAACTTTAATAATCCACTTGGTGTCGTGGCGGTGTCGCCATAAACAATCGTTTTCGTGTGCTATTTGAACCTCCAAGTACGTTTTAGTCGGCGTATAGTGGTGGGCCCATGGTACCACTGTAACAAAACCAATTCTAATGAAAGGCCGTAAAACCTTGATCAGTGATATCTCAGGAGAATTATCATAAATATACACATGGTCCACGCCCATGTATCGGTAGTAAAGAAGCCAAACCCGGAAGAAATCATCCATGTCCTTGGCCATTGTACATAAAGATAAAAAGTTGTGCTTCTCTTCGTTCACCTCTCCTGCCACACACACGGGAATGTTTCTATAAGCGTACCTGGGCTCCGAGGCACGTCGAAGTGTCAATCGAAAGGGTGTCTCGGTAGGCCCTACTTTCCGATGTTTCAAGGTGTGTAAAAATGACGAAGTCAACGGACATGTGATCACGATGACGTATTGCGGCTGGCCGCCGAAACTCCTGGTGTCATTTAGGATGGGATCAGAGACTGAAAGACTTCCGTCCGGGAATTCACATACGAATGAATGGTGTTCCCATCGCTCCGTCGAAAAGGTCACACCCGTAAAAATAACTTCCTTCGAGACAATATCGACAAAAGCAGAATGAATCGTTGGCATTCCGGAACATTTCAGGCGATCTCTTAAGTAGCACGCGCTGCCAATTGGAGGACTTGACGTCTCGTAAACTACGTCGCACCAAATTTCCGTGATCCCCAGTGCTATTTTTGTTCCCCGAAAGTAACCCCACAAAACATCAGAGGGGGGCTTTTGTATTAGTGAATCTGCCGCGGCGAGCTTCGACCTTGGTTTTGCTTTGGTATGCACTACCACGAAGATTGCAGTTAAACTCAAATAGAGACCAATGAGTGTCAGAAAAAAGAAGACAATAGTACGAAAATGGCACTGGATCTGACGATTACCGGTTTTCAGCGATATCATTGTGACGTCCCGATATCAGGTGGAAATGAGCTCGCGATTTCATCTCCACTTAGACACACTAAGACTTTCCTGCGGATGTTGTCATAATCTCTGTAATTAAGTTCACGGTACTTGGGGTAAAGACAGATAAGGACCACTCACCCAGAGTATGACTTTGTTCGTCTGTTGTCACAAAGAAAAGCGGCTCATATACACTTTTCAAAAGCGGGTGTAATGCAGCCAAGAATTCAACCATGTGTTTGCGACTTCTTCGGTGGGTCGTAAACCAGCAATTTCAGGCCAAAAATGAAATAAAAGGCAAACCTTGCCAGTAAAAACGAACACGATAAATTTACACGAGGAGAGGCTTTGTTCTACAAGCGATAATGGACTTCTTCAGATTTAAACGATTTTGGAAGAAAGCTATTCAATAGTGACACTCAATAAACCAATCTGGTGATGTAACACTACGGCAACATTGTTTCTGAAGACGAATATTCTGGTTACCGAAGACAAAGTGGGGCTTTCTTGAGATCTGCAAAAAAAATAGTAAAAAATATAGAGAATCACTGTTAGTCTGCAAGTTTTTCTACCGTCAAAGGGTTAACTTGCCTAAAGACAGAATGTTCACTATTGTGGTTGGTCGCATTTTCTGATGGTCACGTGACCACATTTCTTTCGTTCAGTTTATCGGATGACTCCCACCAAAAACAACCCAATTTTTGGGGAAAAGATTCGTACAGCAGACGAGACGGCTATGTGACAAAATTGTTTGGAATATGTCGCTAATAATGAAATGCACGACATTTTAAAGGTAGATTAAAAAGGCAATTTTTCCCACCAATAAGAGAATTTAGACAGAATCCACTTCAAAAAAAAAAAACACACACACACACACACACACACACTTGAGATTTCTCCGTATGCTATGGATGGATAAAGTATGACCTCACGAAATTTTCCTGTAAACTCAAATTTTGGAATACGCGTTGTAGGTGCGGGATTGGCTTGTTCATCCCGGCGATTTGGAGGATATGCGCAAGTGCACAGCCCCTTAAACGAATTGCCGAACTGGCTTACACGGTAACAATTTTTTCACTCGAAGTTCCGTTCATTGTAGTGCCCGAAATAAAAATACGAATCGTCAGGAGTTGGCAGGGGGGATGAGGCAGTGACGCTCGAACCCCTCCCCCAAAATGCCTTCTATCCCCCCTCCCCCCCCCCCCCCCAAATAAACGTTGGCACAAAAGATTGGGAAAATGTGTTTACGGTAAAAGTCATTAATACCTGTTGACAGTATGAAGTTTTAGTATTTCCTTTGTTTAGAGATTACTGATACATACGGTAAGTTAAGAGACCAAAATTGAACAAAAAAAAAATTGAAAGGAAAATTGAACCGAAATGTTTAAGTCTCCCATTCGGAAGGGATTTAAACAAGCACGAATTCCCGAACTTGTTTCTGAAAATGAAAAATTTTTGGCATATGTGTAAAAATAAAATGAACAATGGAATTATGAGAAAATGTGACGGCTTTTGAAGACATGTGAGTCATACACCAAACATGTATAGATCATACACAGGAGGCACATGAGTAGTTTAAAAAGTTGAAGTTAATTTAAGCACAATACAGGAGAACGTGTTTATGCAGTGAACTTGCGCACTAAAAGGCCTGGGGGACATGACGCAGTGATGTTAAATCGTAAAACCTACTAAGATCCCAGCAGGTCCTTCTTTGGCATGCAGCACAGTGGTATACGTTCATCGAATGAATGAACTATACACTTCCTTTAAAATTTTCGATATCCCTCTACAACAGTCCTGTTAAAGCGGAAGTGTAAACTTCCGTCACTGTTTTCTAAAAAGAATGAAGAATACACAGTCAAAATTCAAAAGTCCGGCAATCTGGGAGATATTTTTAAATTTTAGCCAAACTTTTCTCCGTACGCTACGCGCCATCCGATGATGGCGCTCCGCTTAGAAAGTGTTGCTACTGCTTGTCTTACCACTTGAATACTTTGCCCCTCAGAACTTCTTGTCGCAACTGCAGCCCAAATGAAAAAGTGTTATTACATGACTGGGGCGAGTTATCGCATTTGACACCTCCATGGGTTAAGTATAACATCGGCCGAGAAACCGACTTTTGAGTTTTTTAAATGCTCCAAAATCTCAGAGCCAATAAACTTCTAATGGCATTGTAAATGTGATCGAAAGTATCTAAATCAATTATTAAGGTATTACAAAACATGGATATACCGGAAACTTTGGGCGCATTATCCTCAGTGCATACTGTACTTATTAAACGGAAAAACGACCGGAAAACTTCTTCTTACTCATGGCAGTTAATGGATAACAATTGAGATGTTTCTACATCGATGCTTAATCTGCATTACACTTTACTTCCTTACATTCACCTGTCTGCAGTACATGGTAGACACAGCAACTGAAAAACGTTCAACTAACATTTAAGGGATACTTAGTCTGAGCAAGGAGCTGTTAAGAAGGACACAACAAGTTGTGTAGACTGGAACAGCTCCCTTGTTAAAACTTTACGCCGAAAGAACGATTCCAAAGGATTATGGGATACATAGTTTTGGTACAAGACAGTTCAATGATGTAAATGTTGTGCGGGCCGTTAGGTTGGTCAAGCGTTGTCTTTCAGTGGACGTAGCTTCTTTGGGAAGCAGTTTAAAGTTTGGTTTCGCCGAATGGCTCTGTGGGACAGAGTCGGGAGGACTTTAGAAAAAGTTTTGGTTCACGTCGTTTTTGTCGATGACATTTACCATGACAAAAAACCGCGAACACCAAACAGCTCCTGGCACCAATAATTAGTCTACCCAATAATAATTTCAAATTAAAAACAATATTTGTATTACAAAAAAATTGTCATTTCTAATTATTTCGACATGGGTATATCACCAGTAAAAGAATTACTGAGCAAACTTTGGGTTTGTGGTACTGCACGGTACAGTGATTTTGAGAAAATGGTGGAAGTCGATCATTTCTAAGGAGAGAGTATTGATCTCAGGTGTAGGACTGGTGGTGTAAAACCCCAGTCAAACATGTAGCTTTCGCCCAAATCTTCGGAGCAGATGTCGCATATGTCCACGAGTGTTGCCAAGAAAGTTGAAGGGGCAATGCTCACACGTCACCACCAAGAGTGCACTTTTCGTTCCTTGAATTGAGAGGCGGAAGCATACTCCTAAATTCAAGTACGAAGATCCCTGATTTGTTTACTTTGTTTTAAAATGTCAAATTTTTCGGTAATTTCCCTTGTACTTCAAGTCAAGAAATTCAAAAATATGTATTTAGGAGAAGGAAAAATGAATTCTCATAGTCCAACTCCCATCTTCATAGGAAATTCCTCAGCTGAGATATAAGATGTTGAAGTTTATTCACTTAACTCCCATCTTCATAGCACGTTCCTGCGCCGAGATATAAAATGTTAAAGTTTATTCACGTGTAAAGCAAATTGGTCCATTGCGCTATGGTTTTTGACTTTCTTGTTGTACAACTTACATTACCTGCTTTGCTTCCCTTTGAAATTAAACTTTTTATGACCTTGGAAACTTCCTGCATATTGTACAAAGAGGGCTTGAATAATTACATCACCCCATAAGAGTAAGAGTGATATCACACCTAGGTAGAAGGGTGCAGTAACTTTCACAAAAAGCAATGAAATACATGGATTGTAATTTGAGTAGTACAACAATTACATCACAAATTATTGCGCAATATACCATATTAAGTTGAGTGAATAAACTTCAACATTTTATAGCTCAGCTCAGGAATGTCTTATGAAGATAGGATTTGGACTGTCGGAATTCATTTTTCATGCTCTTAAATAAATAATTTGAATTTCTTTTTTATTTGAGGTACACTTTACAACCGGAACAAATATACAATCCTAATGTACTAAATTTTATCTAAGTACCCTAAAATATGCAGTCATCCGGTGAGACAAATGGCTGTACAAAGAACATTATAAGGAGCTATTAATGCACCCTGCCTCATGTATCGTTTATGAGCGACCAAGTGTTACTTTTTATGAAATTAATGCTGATTGCAGCATCTCTCTCCTGACTTAAACCATTGAAGTAACACTTTAATTACTGTGTTTCCTATAACACTGTACAGCGCGAGGAAAATATTCCACAGATGAATTTGACAGACATATTTTCATATACAAGGCACACCGGTCAAAGAGTGAAAATACCACCTAATTTGCTGTGATTGGTGCTCACAAAATTACTTGGCGTCATATGACGCTAGGGAAAGTTCGAAAAGTCGGGTATATGAATGAACTTCCCCTAAATTCATCCCAGCATTTAAATTTTTTCAATTTACCTATTTATTCTAAACTCTGAAAACTGTCTTGACACCAACACTGCCGATTCGCTATCCAGACGCGAAACCATTACATTGCTGATATACTGAGCTGGCATTACAAACAGGGCATTAATATGTAATTTAGTACGTTATGGGTGCATGTTATGTGATGATACGTTGTACATTTTGACTTTGATGTCAAACCCCATAAGGTGAAAAGGTGGATATGCCCCTTAACTTATCATTAGCTCCAAGGTCTCAAAAAAGATATACCTAAGGCTTCATGGGATTTTCTTTTTCATTGTTCATGGTTTTTGTTGTAATATCTGAAGATTGCTGTTAATTAATCCTCCTGGCGGGAAAAATCAGTTGCCGGTGAAGTATACTAGGGATGACGATGTGAGAAAACACGTACTCTTTTCATTGCGATCGCTCCCGGCACTATCATCTAGTTCGCTGTTATCCAACGGATGAATACATCCGCGGGGTAGAACTGCCACGGAACTGCTACTCTTAACTTCCACGCATATATATTCAAAATTTACACATAAATCACTTTCCATATCGTTGGTCTGCATAAGTGGATAGTGGATACATACTTGTGACTTGTGCAAGTTCTAGCCTACAGCAAACTTGTGTGCGGAGATTCTCCACTTCAAAACTTCCTTCCTTCAGACTAAGCTTTATCCTCATATTCAATTCTATAACGTGGTGGCGGTTTAAGACCACCATACAAGTACAAACTGCAACAATAACGCCGGGTTAATCCAGCTATTTATCCAGTTTTATTAGGTCACATTATTGAAGTAGTTACATCAAAGGCAAATATCCCATGATCCTTCGGGAAATCACAACAGTAAGCTGACCTTTGACTACTGTCTGTAGTAACATAGTATGTGTCTGACAGGAGGCAAAAGAAGTAAGTCCAGATGAATTATTATGTTATTACTGTGCAGACAACTACTTGCAGCTCCGCAGCTCCTATGATATAAACTAAACCATGAAGCTGACATTGATTAAACCAAGGGACACAACTCGAAGTCAGCTGCGGGTCGTTGAGTGGCAGATCGAGGGGTCTATTTCAGCTGCTGTGTACAAATTGTGCTTCACCTGTGCAGGGTAACGTTCAAATCCCGTTCGATGTACGTGGGTTTTTCTCGGGGTACTCCGGCTTTCCAACCTCTTGGCAAAGGCTTGCCACCCTCAGTTGAAAAAGTTGGGAGGCTCCTTCCAGGGAAATTTGGTCTTGTGGAAGGTAATTTATCTTTGCTGTACATGCACATAGGGAGTATTGTGTGAAATCTGGCTCCCTTCCTGGGAAATAAACATTTTCACATCCCTGCCTGCTTGCCACTTAAATCGGTTGCCCTGCCGACTAAGTCGGTTGCGCGCCTTACTAAAGCACCTTCGGATGCACCAGTTAACTAGCCGACTTTTACCTTCAACTGGTTGTTCTTTCATGTAGGCCTACATGCAAATTAGGGCTTTACTGAGGATTTTTTTTATCCTTCAGTGCAGGAAATTTATGGGAAATCGGGAGGAGGTGGGAGAGACACGTTTTCACTAGTCATAAAGTCGAAAGAGGAAAGTGATGGCCATTTCGGAGAATTCGCTGTCTCAAACTGGTCATTCTATTTTATTCATTTTTCTTTGCTTTGCCGGCAACATGGAAGCAACTTACCACTGATTACCATCAACTTAACGCTGATTACCATCAACTTACCGCTGATTACCATCAAGTACCACCTTCTGGTGCACCCGAAGGTGCGCCTTACAGAAGCACCTTCTGGTGCACCAGTTAACAAACCAACTTTGCCTTGTTACAGTTCAAAGGTTGTTCTTTCATGTACACCTACATGCAAATTAGGGCTTTACTGGAGTAATGTTTTTTATCGGTTAAGTGCAGGAAATTTATGGGAAATAGGGAAGAGTGGGGGGGGCACGTTTTCACTTGTCATTAAGTCGAAAAAGGAAAGTGGCCATTTCGGTTCCATTTTATTCGTTTTCGTTTGCTTTGCTGGTAACATGGAAGCAACTAGTACCGCTGGTTACCATCATCAAGGATAGCCCATGGAGTTGTTATCTAATAGCAATCAGTAAATTGTTAAACGCGTTTGCGGCCACGGAAGGGGTAATTTCCTACTTTTCCAGTTACATTATCTCTTTCTGAGAGAAAGATTTACATTTTTTAGTTACTGTAAGAATGCTACTTGGTTGAGATGCAAAATGCTACATTCTACTCAGACTTCCATGATCATCAAAAAGGCCATGCACGACCTTCTTAAACTGTAGACTCTTTTGGCATTTGTCGACAAGTGTAGCCTATTCGTGGACATGGATTTGCATACAGGTCTATTCAAAGTTAAACTTTTAAAGCTCACAAGAAATGACGCTATTCACCGCCTACTAATAGCCTAAAACTAGGCCTGCATGATACTTGATCCTAATTCCATATAGTTTATCTATTCTGTCTATATAATGCATACATATGGTGGGGATTACACGCACAATCCATAAAGCCTGTTCGTCACTATTGCAAGTGAGCCACAAATCTTTTCAAGCAAATGTTTGTATATGAAGATGTTTGTTTGCACGTGAAAGGGTGTTTGAATAATCCAAAAAGGTTGAGAAAGCTTGGGTACTATCAGTGCCGTAAAACAGAAAAAAAGCTCAGTAGAAACTTATACAGTTTTATAGGGTTTGAGCTTTACAAAAACTGATGATGTCGACAATGACCTTACCTGCGTAGCAGGCTGTACGACATATTCCCTTTTCAGTCATAACCCTGGCGTTGGAAGCTGAGAAGCTGAGGGCAGGTTGGGCCCGTTCCACAAAGAGTTACGCACGATCTTAAGTATGATTTACTGTTGGCTTAAGTATGGTGAATCAAACTTAAGATTGTGCGTAACTCTTTGTGGAACGGCCCCAGGGAGTTGTAACTCCCTGCTGAGAAAACCACCGTCACCGTCCACTCCGCGGGGTAACAATGACCAGGCTTCTTCGCGTACCTTATTACGTCAAATACATTTTGGTTAGGAGGAACCCAAATATATCAAGTAATCTGATTGGCTTTGGAGTCAAAATGCTAAAAGATGCATGAACAACTCACATCACACAGCCTGAAGAGTGCATTCAGGTTACATAGGCCTATGTCTTGTACACCCATCACGCATTGTCTGGAACAGCAACGATCCATAGCAATTTACGGGGCGTTTAAAGTTATTTACTGGAAAATTGGAACTCTTCAGGGTCAAGATATTAATAAGCTTTGCACTACATATTCTGTAAAAATGCTTTACGGAAGCGTCTCTGCTTAACATTTTTCATTCTCTGTCACGATATCATGCATGACAACTAAGGGCTTACTGAACGCAGTGCTGACACAGCTGTGACGACCAGAATCACAATCACAAACGATGCGCTGATGTTTCTTGACGAATCTTACTTAGGACGAGATGAACATTGATCATCAAGATAGAGCACTGGTCTGTGGTTTCCTGTGAACATTATTACAGCGAGTCCTCGGCTGGAAAATCGGTTCACATTGCTGTACGAAATGCACTTTTATTTCCCAGGTGTTTCGGGTTCAAATCCCGCAGCAGGAAATTGGATTTCATCCGGGCATCTCCGGGTGTTCCAGTTTTATCTCAAACTTTTAATAGCACAGCTTGTCAACAAAATACTTTGCCCACCTGACCAAGGAAATGCTAGGGATATCAAGGGGCCTCAGTAATAAATCTAATGACATAGCACGGTATTGTGCTGTGTTTTCATGTTCTAAATTACATACCTCAATTGCCATTCTTGTCGATAAATTTTGCTATCTAATCCACCAGCTTTTTGCAAATATATTTTCCCGAAAGGTTTACGTCGAAATAGAGGTAAACCTGCTATGATGTATGATGGTAACAAAGGTAGGCACCACATGCTTAAGCCCATGTCACACTACAGCGATACCGGATCGGATTACCGTCCGATTTTTGTGATTTTTTGTTAAAACCTCCCCCATCCATTGTTGGAAAGAACTAAAAATTTGCCATACTGTGTAAATAAATGACCGGTATGAGAGGACCACAGAAATGAAATATAAAACGGATTATTTCGTGACGTCACATTGACAAATAGCTTTTATCGAACTACGCGTATCAGATAAAAGCTGTCTGTGGATGTGGCGTCACGGAATAATTGCTATAACTTAGAATTTCGTAGTCCTGCGATACAATTCATATATCTACACAGGCTGGCAAATTTTTGTTTCTTTTCGACCAAAAACGGAAGAGAAAGTAATTAAAACTCACAAAAATTGAGACGAAATCAGATCCGATATCGCTGTAGTGTGACCTGGCCTTTAAGCTAAGGTCGCAACATAGCCTATAGCGAAATCGGATCGAATTGCGCTCCGTTTTGTGTGATTTTCAATTAAAATTTCCTCCATCCATTGTC
Source organism: Holothuria scabra (assembly GCA_037179385.1). Classification (NCBI taxonomy): domain Eukaryota; kingdom Metazoa; phylum Echinodermata; class Holothuroidea; order Aspidochirotida; family Holothuriidae; genus Holothuria; species Holothuria scabra. The sequence continues at coordinate 21,949,143 of CM074193.1, forward strand.
GAAAATAGCAAAAAGCGTAAACATGTTTTGTATGACAGGAACATGAAAATGAAATGCTAAGTCGTTACTCCATGACGTCACGTTGACAAACAGCTTTTATCTGACCACGCGTATCCGATAAAAGCTGTCTGTAGATGTGACGTCACGGAAGAATTGGCATAATTTTAATTTTCATAGCCCTGAAATACGAATCATATATTTCTAAGTTGGCAATTTTTTGCTTCTTTGGGACCGAAGATGAGGGATATTTTATGGAAAGCTCACAAAAATCGGAGTGTAACCAGATCCGTTATCGCCGTAGTGTAACCTGCACTTTAGACAAGGCCCCTATAAAATCATGTTGAAAAGCAAGATACAGTCACACCGAACAATAATCCTTCGTACCTTCAACTATGGGACCCTTTGGTTTTGATTTAACGAGTATAAGTGTCATGTGAGTTTGAAAGACACCAACGGAAATATGAAAACAAATCTCGAACACCCCTGAGAGAAGCTTCCAGAATACCTTTTCTGAGCAACTCTTTCACTGCGATTTGCTTTACCCTTACCCTATACATTGGCATAAGTGTTACATTCTGCGGACCTGCAGCATGGGATGGGGATACATACGATAAGCGTATCTGAAACATAGGTATGATTAATAATTGTCAAAATATGCCAACTTGGAGACAGGAATTGCATCCTTTAAGCGGCATGGTTAAACTTAGACAAGTCGTAATCCCCATATCCTATATACAAATAAACTAATGTTTTTGAGTTGGGTACTCAACGATTCAATTCAGCTTTCAAAAGTTCGTGACCGGACACTTTTTCCGAATAAGGCCTTGCATTAGAATACATGTGAACATGGCACGACCACACTGTATATACATGAAAGAAACAGCAAAAAAATCTTGTATTTCCGCGCAACTATTGGAATCCGATGGAAACTTGACTACGTACGCTAATATTTTGGCATTGGCATGTGATAGTCTCGGCAGGTAATCAATATCAACTCTTTATGCCCCGTGATCAAAAATGGGTCGTTCATTTTTAATATTTCACGGTTTTAAATGTTTCATGAAAAACAGTAATTAAAAAAATACAAGAATAACAGTTACGGTACTGATGATAAATTTATCAAATGAAAACATCATAATGAGCCGATATAAAACAAGAAATTAGATCACCTTCACCTTCTTTCACCGCCATTTGGGCGCCGCAGTTGGGCTTGGTGTCCCACTAATATGTGCTGGGAGCTACACGCAAGTCGACGCAACAACAACAGTGGAATACACAGACAAGACTGAACAGGGACTCCTGCATGCCCTCCTGGTTCGGCCGCTGGGTTCTGCATTAGCTCCCAGACAAACAGATAACAAATAAAGCAGATGAAATAGAATATTATGCTGGAGAAAGGCGAAGAGGGTCAAGTAGAGGTATGATGAGCAGCATCAGTCGTTGGAGTGCAAAATCAGCCAGTGGAAGGGGAGGATGTGACAAGTGTGAACTTAGGAAAACCAGTGCGAAAGTGAATAAATACCGTGTTTACACGCTATAGTATACTCTTATCTAAAAGTTTAGAAACTAGGTAAGGGTTGCTATCCTACCATCAGGACTTCAATTTTTCGTCTGAGGGACCACGCGGCTACACGAAGCATTTTGGAAACTTTTTTGTTGTCATTTTTTAAACTGTTTATTCACTCAAAATATGGTGGGAACATGGTATACCGTGTCCCAACCTCTGATTTTTTTGGTCGGGAAGCGTCCCCGTGTCCCTGCGGGAAACAGCGCTAATGCACCAGTAAGCCTAAGTTGCTTACATGTACAGTTTGTTCACTTTGTTGTCCTACATATGACCTTCCTGCTGCCTAAAAAGTTAGTTGACAAGTGTTTTATGTTCTGTCACTGTTTCCGTTAAAGGTGAATATTTTACCCATAATTACATTTTGGCAACCTTTGGTGGGCATGAGAAAATACCGCGCGAGATCGAATGAGGAAAATAATATTATGATATAAATCGACAACACAGACTTTAAAAACATTACACCCCGCTGTGCAACGTACAATCCGCTTAAAACGTGTACAGTATGATGCAACCAATTCATTGAACAGATGAAAAGGATCAAAGCACTTTCAATTACAACTTCACGAAGTTTGTCATAACACACTCTCTCCTTGTGTTGAAGTTTGTATGTCTAGTAGTTTAGTTAGATGAGATTAAACGACACAGAGACACGAATGTGTTACATAGTGTCAGTCAACTCGATAACAGTTATATGTTTAAATTTATTTTCCAGTATTGTTAAAGTTAATTTGATTTCCCTTTAGTAGCCACTTACGACAGGCGGGAAATAACGTGGGCTAATTCTTCAACCCCCAGACCACAGGGGGCGTGTGTCTAGTGGGACCAGAATGGTACGAGCATGGTCGTAGCCTACGGGACGGGGGAGGAGTCTGCAGTGTAGTGGCTTGTTTTCCCTACTCCATTGCTTATGCGGAGCATCACGCAGTCTTTGGTATGACTCGACCTGGGAAGCGAACCCAGCCTTCCGCGTGAGAGGCGGATGCTCTTACCTTAGGCTGGGTCCTGATGTCGGGCAAAAACACACACTGAGCAGGCGCGGATCTAGACATTTCAAAAAGGGGGGGGGGGAGGCTGAACCTAAAGAAAGCGGGTAATACTAGACGTACGGTTATTCTATGCCTGAATATCTCAGTGGCGAAGGAAGCAATTTGTAAGTAGGGGGGGGGGGGGCGACAATATTGGAACATGCACCTCTCCCTAACCCATTGACCAAAATGTACGTTTTTTATGCTATATTTTTCGCTTACTTCTACGAGCAAGAACATTTTCTTAAACATAAAAAATCTGATTTTTACCTAGGTTTGAACGCTACTGCACTGCTCGCGTAGAAAATTTGAGTCCTCTTACACATTTGTAAATATTTGTATTTGTATTGCAAGAAATAGTTTAGATTCAGGGTTTCCTGTAAGGACATTTGAATCATGTTTGAGGGACTATCAAAAGATCTGCGTTTCCTGTTAACCCATATCTCAGGTTATAAGGGGTGCGGGATTGAGGCTTCTCGGCGACATTCAGAAAGCTCCCGAAACTTTAAGACAAAATATTTAAAAATTAAAAGCCTATATTGAAGAAACTTGCAGGGAAACGGCACTGTAGCGGCTCGGAAAAGTTTATTACTGACTGCTTTATGAGCGACCACTTACTGCATAAAAGGTCACAATTTAGTGCGCTCCATGCGCGCGGAAAAATTTGCCCTTTTAAACTAATCATTACAAATATGGAGCTTTTAGTAGGAAGAATTGGTAATTTTATGTAAAGAAGTTTGGAAAACGGCACTGTATTTGACTCGTGCCTAAAATAGCAAATTTCCGAATTTTTCACTTTTTCAAGCAAGGGGCAATCGCCCCTCCTGCCTGTAGCTACGCCATTGCTCTGCAACGTTGATCATTAATAACATTTTGAAACTTCAATAACTAAAGAATCCCTCTACATAGACTACTCATCTGACATGGTGGAAAAGGTATCTGTTGACAGGTGTGTACATGAGAGCATTTTAGTACGGTAGGCCAATGGTACCCTCCCAGGAATATAAAGTCTTGTTGGCTCGGAGCGTACAGAAAATTTTAAACAAGAACAGCAATGCTGTTGTGAAGTTCACAAAACTTGTTTTGCCTGTTAAAAACAGGAACTCAAATTCAACTAAATTTAATCTGTTATCTGTTTCCTAAACCTCCTTGCATTACAAAATTAAAATTTCTGCAAGGAAGTAAAGATTAATGAAGGCAAAACATTTGTGATTCTGCAAGTAAATCTACATCTGAAATAGTTTTATCGTAGATCTAGATATTACTGTGTATTTTCTCAAATCATGAAAGCCTGGACTGCGTATTCTTATAGACATTAGGCAGTATACGATAAAATTAATAACTTATGTAAACTGCTCAAGTATTTCAAAGTACATTTGGATTTGCGTTGCAAGGAAAAGGAAGAACCTGAAATACCCCTCCCCCCCCCCAAAAAAAAAATAATAATAATAATAAAAATAGATAAAATAGATAAAAATAAACTAAAGATAAAAAATAGATAAAAAAATTGAAGATAAACATTATGCTTATTTTAGTGTTATTGTTGATGTGACGAAAATGGGGACTGAAGCCGTAAAAGCCCCCCACCCCCCGGATCCGCGCCTGCTGAGAGAAGGAGTCCCGTACGACCATAAATGCGAGGGAAATCAAATACGGTTTTAGTGGTGACATGGGAGGGAGGGGCGAAGTCCTTTATCAGGTTAACACTTCCATGCTTAAAAAACCACAGAGTCACATGCAGTTGTCACCGCTTTTAACAAAAGACTACGATATATGCATATCCTAGCCCCATATCTGCGGACACGTACGTTATTACTCAGGTAATGATCTACGCTGTCCCTATATCCTACCAGCAAGTGGATATTGGGTAATGCCAAACCTCGACCATTTTATTCACGATTAAAACAGACACAAATTTTTTTTTTTCGGAATTGGCATTAAACTTCATGATACTGTAGCTTGTGTACAGACATGGGAAGCTTAGACTGATTTACGAGATAAAACGATTTGTACTCGTGATAAGTGAGTAAATGATAAAAGGTCACGCACAATGATCACCGCACTTATAGTAGTTTTACAGTTTTACCAGGACACGTTACCAAGATGTTTTAGGTTGTAAATAAACTATGACATCTTCTGTAAAGACGTACGTGTTTAAACATGCGTGCACTTTTGAACAGCTTCCGTAAATCAAAGTGTGACGTGCGTTCCTTTTGTGCCCTTATTTATCATTAGCAAATACATAAAGCTGTTGTGCGGAAAATGACGGAGTTCATACATGGGAAACATGCACGACGCGTCTTTATCTTGGCCTGAACGAAGCTATTATTTCAGAAATTTTGGCTAAATAAAATAGACCTACCTAGTTGTAACCCAAATTCCCAGGATTAAAAACTGATTAATGCTTAATATTCCCTTGATTAACAAAAATTATATAGCCTACTGTCAACTAACTAACTGAACAGAAGGTTGGTCACACTCAGATATCAAATAAAACACAATGAGTATCAAAGCAACAGTTATTAATGCTCACAGTATTTTACACTTGTTCGACCCTTTTATTGGTTACGATGAAAAGGGAAACCTAATATGCATTCATGATGGCGTGTGTGTGTGTGTATGTGCGTATGTGTGTGTGTGTATGTGTGTGTGTGTTTGTGACACTTTGCTTGTTTACACGATATCTGGAGAAGGGAAGATCTGACAATTCTCAAACTTGGTACACAGATACCCCATACTGAGAGGAAGAACCATATTGATTTTGGGGGAGGTCAAAGGTCATCTGGGATCACAGGGGGTCAAACCCCGATATCCTTGTCTACACCATATCTCAAGATAGGAAACTTGGATTAATTTCAAACTTGATACGTTGATGCGTTATGATGTAAGAAAGAAACCTATTGATTTTGGTGGAGGTCAAAGGTCATTTGGGGTCACATGGGGTCACACCCCGAAATCCTTGTTTACACGATATCTCATGGTAGGAAAATTGGATTAATTTCAAACTTGATACATTGATGCGGTATCATGTAGGAAAGAACCCTGTTGATTTTGACAGAGGTCAAAGGTCATTTGGGGTCACATGGGGTCAAACCCCGAAATCCTTGTTTACACTATATCGCAAGGTAGGAAACTTGGATTCATTACAAACTTGATATGTTGACGCTTTATGATGTAAAGAAGAACCCTATTGATTTTGGCGGAGGTCAAAGGTCAGAAGGGGACAAATCCTGAAAACTTTTGAACACAATATCTCAAGGTAGGAAGCTTGGATTGATTTCAAACTATATGTTGATGCATTATGATGTAAGGAAGAACCCTATAGATTTTGGTAGAGGTCAAAATTCATTTGGGGTCAAAGGGAGTCAAACTCCGAAAACCTGTATAGGACAGCTCAAGGTACGAAACGTGGATGTATTTCATAATTAGTGTGTTTATGAGTTATGGTGAGTTGAAAGTACTGTACCTGTTGTTTTTGGTGGAGGTCAATGGCCATCTGGTATCACCTAGCATCAAACTCTGTAAACCTTGTTTTCAGAATATCTTAAGGCACAGTAGAAATTTGGCTTTTGAATATAGAAGTGTTTTGGTTAAAAGAAAAACCAGTTTCTTACAGGTTGAGTCAAAGGTCACTTTGGGTCACCAGTTGTTACAACAAATGTAGCATTTTATTGAAAAGAGCATGTATGTATCATCGAAACCTCAATGCATTTTTGCATTCTGGTTCTTCTTCTGCCTGGGATCCTTACACTGCCTCCTTTGTTTAAAACAGCAAATTTAACATAGGGCTGCTAGGTTTGTTTGAAATGACTACTCCACCCACAGTAGCGTTGCTTAAATATTAAGGGATTAAGGGCGGGATACCTTGGAAGATAGAAGGTATTAAATAGGCTTGCTACCCTCCAGAATGGCAGATTGGGCATCCTGGTCTTGTCAACTACCAATCTCTTACAACCGGTCCGGTGGCCTTCTAGGCATCACAACTCAAACAGCTACACATCCATTCAAACGAACAAGGACTGCTGTAATCACAGCTTCTTTCCTCACGCCGTCAAAGACTGGCACCTTCTCCCCCAGGATAGGACTGACCTCCAGGGCTGAGTTATTCAAGATCTCCGCCTTGAGGTTCCTCAGACGGAAGGTTTAACTCTTATGTTCACCACTGTTGCAAAGTACAGTCTCTATCCAAATCCCAAGATCCCTGATATCGGAATTTTTTCATACTGTGGCAACGAAACAATCTGTGATGCTGCATGGCTTTACAAAATACAATGCCAGATTTTTGTTTTCAGAATCTGAAACCGTAATCAGACTAGTTAGGGAGCTAGCCCCCTAATCATTTACACTATCGGGAACGAAAGATTTGAAGGTCCCATTCTATTAAGGGTATCGTGAAAAAGAAAGAAACCCATTTCCTAAGTTTCGCATTCGGGCCCATAAGAACAGGTGGGACCCTAAAAGGCCCCAAAATGACAATCAATTACACTTTTGAGAACATCAATAAAATTATAGAAAACTGCAAGTACCAAAACCAGTTAATTGAAATATAAACTTATGAAAACAAAATCCGGGGCATTCACCCTTAAGAAGGGCTCAAAGTAGGGCCCGAGTAGGGTCTCAATTACACTTTTGAAAACAAAGTTGAAACTGATACCATTTAGTCTCCACTCATCACTGATAATAAAAATATAACTTAAGAAAAGATTTTCCGGGGCATTATCGTTTATGAAGGGCCCAAATGTGCCCATTTTAACTTGTCAGAACAACGTCAATATTACTTACAATCGATCCAATTACATTGCAGGTTTCCAAAAATGATACTTAAGATCGAAATGATTGGGAAGATGATCCTATAAGAGGGCCCCAACCAGGGGCTCAAAAAGGGTCTCAATTACACTTTTGAGAACAAAGCTGAAACTGATACCGTTTAGTCTCCACTCTTCACTGGTCATACAAATGTAATTTTAAGAAACAATTTTCTGGGAGTTATCGCTTATGAAGGGCCCAAATGGAACACAAGGGACCCAAATGGACCCATTTTAACTTGTCCCAATAAAGTCAATATTAATTACTGTAGAATCAATCCACTGATATTGATGGTTTTTCAATAATGATAATTAAGATCGAAATGACTGGCCAGATGGTCCTATAAGGAGGGCTCAACTAGGGGCCCAAATAGAGAACAAAACCGAAATTGATTTTTATTATACCCACACATCACTAACCACAGAAACATTACTTATGAAGGAATGGTCCTTGGCATTTTAGCTTAACATGGGCTCAAGTGAACCATATGGCCCAACGCAGTACGCGGTTACGCTTACCAGGATAACGCCGATATTTAACACACTTCACACACTTACATCTCAAGTTTCAAAAGAACTTGAAACTGCCCATGTCTATGAAATTTTGTGCAAATATAGTAAGGTGTCCATCGTCATGATAGGTCCATAAACCTTGCAACCCAAGTTGCATTTGCTGTTCTGATGGCAATGTACTCAAAGTTACACTCTTTCTACAGTTTGAAATCGAAAATTAAGTCTCTTGAAAGAGTAACATTAACAGGAAAAGGTCTTTAAGCTGCAAAGTTTCCAAGCTAAAGGCATCTCTGTTGAAAATACACCGCCTCTTTAGATTTGTGAAGTTAAAAAGTGCCTAAACAACAGCGGCAGCTGTGTCATTGCAAGGATGTGCCAAAGAATGAAAAGAAGTCAGACATGTTCTTTTGTAACCAAGTGTATCGTTGAACGGCTGTAAAACGGAACGGATCTTAAATGTTTAGGACGTTTTGCAAACCCAATAAAAGGAAATAAATTATTTCAGATTACAGTTGTTATCAACAGAAAACGATATCTTTATCGTGTGACGTATTTTTATTTAATATTGAGTGCATCTTGCAAACAACACGAGCGGAAAAATATTCCAGGTTAAAGTTTTTTTTTAACAAACAGAAAACGGTTTTTTACTCATCGTGTAATGTATTCTTTAAATGTTTGATGCATTTTGAAACGCAATGAGCGGAAATACATTATTCCTCATTACAGTGTTTTTCCCCCCAAAAACAGAACGAAATCTTTACTATCGTATAAAGCAATTTCACTTACACGTGAAGTAAAATAGTACCGTGTTCTTGTGATGAATCGGTTATCGGTTATGTCTGTATGTAAAAGCGGTGCTGATTATTTTAGGCTCTTATACAGTCAGCAGGTCAGTGGCGTAGCTAGGCTTTCTCCGGGGAAAACACCCAAATTTTCCAATTTTTTCTTTAAATGTGAAAACCATTTCTCTGGGGAAGTAATTTGCGGCCCGGAAGTAGCCGAAATTTTTGCCCTTTCAACAAATCTTTGAAAATGTGGAGCTTGTAGTGGACAAACGTGTTGGATTCCGGGTTTTCTACGTATGGAAATGTGGAAAGTTCAGAGTTTATCGTAGAATCTGTACTTATTACTGGCAAGTCTGTGACTACAAGGCGACCAAAGACCGTTGTTGCGTCACAATGTTACCTAAGTCCTACAAATTTAGGCTCTCCAATGACATTTTAAAAGCCAAGAGCGCGCATTGGAGCAAATATAGAATTTTATGAACGAAAATTTCATGAAATTTGCACCGTAAGTGTCAATGTAGCTTGATGATCTGGCAATTTTGTCATTTTCGAAGTTTGGAAAAGCTCACCCAATTGATTTATGACAAATCAAGACTGCATTAAGAACTGCAAATTGCGCCCATGTCGCCCTCCCTGTAGCTACGCCACTGGCCACTGGCCACTGGCCACTGGTTAAAAAGCATCTTAGCCGTCCTCCTTATCAAATGTGCATGCTGTGTCACTATCGTCGGTGTCAAAGTACCCTTTACTGGATTGTCCTCGTTTTCGTTTATGAGATCATCGCTACTGGGACGGGTTGACTTGGGCACCTGGGGCCTAATGAACCACACAGAATGATAGTATTTATCCACAAGTTCCTATCCTACATGAGGTACTATTGAAATGATGTTCTTGTATGCTGCGTGCCATGTCTTCGCAAAAAAGTTGCTGCTATGGATTTTTGATGGAGATCATTCTCGCATGGTGGGATGACACAAACGTCTCCAACTTTGAGTTTTGCAAAAGGATGCTCCACATGTTTTTGTCCATATGACTTTTACAAATCTTTCAGTTAAGACCACAAAGCATCCCTATTAACTCCTCGAGAATTAAAAGTCCAAGCCATTTTGCTATCGAGAGGGTATCACAGTTTTATGTTCACCTTTTTTCTTCTGTCTGCCTAGGTTCGTGCCGATTATAGCTTACGATATCAATCGGACCAGTTATGAAGTCTCGGTAATTGCAGGACATAAAAAAATACGATTGCGTCCTGTTTAGGGGTACCTCTAGTTTTGAGAAAAGACATTATTTTGCGGGAACGATCAATGGACATCTATGAAAAGTAGGAGACCATCCTTTCTAAAGTGACGTTTTGCATTAATGTAAAGTGCCTGAAGATATATTTCAGCTTTGTCTTCAGAAACGTTATGCTCTTGTTGCCAAGTTGTTGGTATAGGACATGTCTTGAGGGCCCATCGACCTACTTCTGAAAATGAACTTTCAATTTTAAAAAATGAGTTGTTAAAAATGACTAATGTTAAATATCGGCGTTTTCCTGGAAGTGTTATCGCATACTGTGAGGGGCCATGTGGTCCATCTGAGTCCATCTTAAGCTAAAATGCTTAAAATTAAATTGTTTGTTATATTGTTCAGACAATTTAAAATTGGCACATTTGGGCCCTTTGTGGTCCATTTGGGCCCTTCTCAAACGATAATGCCCGGGAAAATCTTTTCCTAAGTTATATTTTTGTTATCAGTGATGAGTGGAGACTAAATGGTATCAGTTTCAACTTTGTTCTCAAAAGTGTAATTGAGACCCTACTTGGGCCCTACTTTGAGCCCTTCTTTAGTGGTGAATGCCCCGGATTTTGTTTTCATAAGTTTTATATTTCAATTAACTGGTTTTGGTACTTGCAGTTTTTTATAATTTTATTGATGTTCTCAAAAGTGTAATTGATTGTCATTTTGGGGGCCTTTTAGGGTCCCACCTGTTCTAATGGGCCCGAATGTGAAAATTAAGAAATGGGTTTCTTTCTTTGTCACGATACCCTTAATAGAATGGGATCTTCTAACCTTTCGTTCCCAATAGTGTAAATGATTAGGGGGCTAGCTCCCTAACTATACAATTATTCTTGCAGAATTATGAAAAACTTCAAGTAGAGGGTAGGGGATGTTTTAAAAGAGGGTCAGGCTACATGATCTGCATAACAGGCACCAGTATAGGTATAGTGCGCCCCTGTCTCAATGTAGGACCCTCTCCGGACGAACATTGACATCTTTGATCTCTCTTGACCCATAATTGTTCCATCCACAGGTGCTTAAGAAAGCCCGTCCCGAAGTCATCCTCTTGAGACATCTTTAATAAGGAAAATGACCTTTGGGCCCAGTTGCATTACTCAATTCATTTATTTACATTGGTTCTGTAAACTTCAAGTGACTTCCTGATAACATCTTCAGTGAAGCACGTAGTGCGGAAGTTGTTGTGAGAAATATACTATAAACATTGAGCCTCTGTATTCCTAGCTGTATGTATATCAAGTAACGAATAACGATCAAGAGCAATTTGACATAAACTCAACTTTGCAGCTGAATACCGGTAGACACACGAGTGAAAGGGGCAGATATTGTATGCATGAGTGTTGGCTGTGTGTATCAGTGGTCAGTGGGGTATGTCACGGACTACAGTAGGTCGTAGCCAGACAAGACGCTAAAACCTTTCCAGGCATCCAAATTTTTTTCCAATTGTCCAAATATGTATAAATGCATTAAGCCAATGGGGAACTTGAAAGCCTGTATGGGGGCCAACAAAAATTTCAGTGATCACTTGGCTATGGGCCTGTCCAGGACTGCCTTTTGGGTCAAATGTAAATTTTATGGAAATTCTGACAAACCTTCGAATTTTTAAGTCTACTTTAAGTGCACAAAGTGAGTCACACACTCATTGTCACCTCTTTATTTCCAATAGCTGTGAAAAATTAATTAAAACATTACAGGCTTGGTGAGCTGTTCAGTTGTTTTTTGTTGGGATGTGCTTCAGCAAACACACGTCTTGAACAATAGGTGATAGGTCCCACTTGGTACCGGTCTTCCATTTGAAAAACAATCTTGAAATGATGACCATTTACAGATGCAATTTGATGCTTCATGTAAATCTACTCAAGTACATTTGAGTGATGAGAAAATTGATGCTCTTAAAAAGTCTCTTATTTTTTATAAGAGGCTCAAAGAACTGAGAAGGGCAAAAAGAGAGAGTAAGGAGATAGGGCCTACGAATTGGTAACACATTGACTGCATGAGGTGGGGAAACCCCTAGCAACACCCTTTCCAGCATATTTTCCTCTCATGTTGGTTCTCGTCAATACTTATTCCAGGTGTCCAGTGTTCAGAAGCAGATGTACGTTCCATATAATATAAAGTTTAACTCACAATGAGTTGACAATTGCTCATGTTTTCCCTCTTGACAGAAAAATATCATGAGTTAACTCTTTTTCTCATACTAGCTACCAGAACCAGACATCCAAGCCAAGGATAATATGTCCCTATCCTGTGGCGTGGATATGCTGTTAACCTCTGTAAGCCTTAAAAGGCCAATCCTCTCACCCAAAACTACACTTCTTGTAGGGGGTAACACAAACTCTCAATTGGCTCTGCTTTTTGATTGATTGCTAATTCAAACAATGCAGAGTAACAAAGCTTATACTACACAGCATAAACTGTACTAAGAGTGTTTTGATTATACACATTGAGCTTTTCTACAACCACCATGATCAGGGTTGTTACCAGACCATTTTGAGAGCAGGGAAAATTGTGATCACCATCCTGAGGGAGCTGTCTAAGGGTTAGGGAGTGTTCCCCTCCCCTTTTGACAAATTTCTGCAGACTTGAGAGTGCTTACAAAAAAAAACAAGGAATTATCACTCAATTCTAAAGAAATTTAAGAATATCATTCAGTCAGGATAAGAAATTTGTTCCCGGTGGTGATGCTGAAATTGATGGGGAGTACCAGACAGAGATTTTCAGAGCTGGGTTGCACCACCTGGCACTGCCCTGTGTGGCACTAGTGACAACTCTGACCCTGATGCACTATAAACTGAGATTGTGTTTCGGATGAAGATGGATTTTAGACAATTGTGGGAGGGGCTTAAGGTTAGGAGAATTGGTACTGTTTGGGATGAGAGAGTTGGGCCTTTAATTGAGTCAGTTCTGGGATTTACACCTCCCTCCTTACCTACCCTGCCAATAACCCCTGGCAGTTCCTTGGGAAGGCAACTCAAAAGTAATCTTTTCATGGTAAACTAAATGATGAAGGATACATCTTTTGCAAACAGAGACATTGGAAGGTATTCCAGCCAAATCTAGGCAAACTTGGGATATGACAGGACATTTTTATGGCCACGATCTCAACATTAAAGAGAAAGGGTGCTTTAATGGGTTACAGATTTATGGCACATCACAGTGGGGGAATTATGCCATGTGGGACCCAAAATAGCAGGTCTGGCCACATCTTCATTAGGTATACATGAGCAGTTTTTCCCTTTAACTTTCCCAGATCTTTGTCCACCCAGGCCCCATGTGTAGAGGGTGGAGAGGTTGGTTAAAATTATGATCTTTCACTTCAAGGTATCTTTCATTACATTTTATGACATTAATTTTGCATATTGCAGATAAACAAAGGAGTTATTTCCAGTAAAATTCATATTTGAAGAGAAAAAACATTGTCACATGACTCCCAACAGCCAATCATGAAACTGGACTGTCTACTTCACTACTTCAAGTTGGGGTGACTGCTCTTGCCCTTTAATATTATTTAAAGTAATTGGGGTGAATATTACAACCCATGCCCCCCCCCTGCAGGGGCAAATGAAATTGCATGTCATGTTAGAAAATTTTGGGGGTAGAAAATAGAAAATATTGCCCAACAGGAGGCAAGATATTGTCTACACGTAAGGGATGGACAATAGGTTGTATGGTCTCAAGTAAATCTGTTACTTGCAGGGCAGACTTGGCAGTTATTAAGGGTCAAACCTCTCACCCCAAACTAAAATTTTGGAACTGGGGTACCAAAATTCTCAATTGGCTCAGCTCTTTGATTGACTGCTAATTCAAACAAAGCAGAGTACCAAAGCATATATTACACAGCCCAAATGGTACTGAGAGTGTTTTGATTAAATTGAGTTTTTCTATACTCACCCTGAAGCAATAAACTAAGATTGGGTCTGGATGAGAATGAATTTCAGACAATTGTGGGAGGGGCTTCACCAAGAAGGTTAGGAGAATTGGTACTGTTTGGGATGAGAGAGAACTGGGCCTTTAAGGTCTACTTCCATATTAAACTGCACCCAACTGAGCGCATCTGAGTATGCCAGTACATGGCCCATGTGCCTACATGGGATAGTCCCAGGGCACCATGAGGGTATCTGATATGTGGCTGAAATATTTCAAGTGAATGTGGGTGACCCATATGGGCCACTGGTCCCTTATCAATCTTGGGTGCTAAATTTAATGGCCCCATATGGGTTAATAACCCATACTGTACCATCTATGTGGTATCAAAAAAAAAATGAAGCTAAATTCCACTATTAGTAGAAACAGTAACATCATGTTTACTTCTTAATTATTGGATTTGGAAATTCTTGGTATTCCATTTTTCCACAGTAATTGACTCAAGTGTATACCCATAAAAGAAAGTATGCTGTCACCGTTTACTTCCATTTTCTGAACATTTTTGTTGCACTGAAGAAGTGGCAGTGGAACTGTGGGGGAGGGACTGATTAATTGGCAGCCCCTGATGGGGCTAAAGGAATGTCCAGTCCCACCGAAAAACATTGGCAAGAAGCAGCTTCAAGAAGTTGGCACAATAATCAAGATGTGTTGTTTCCAGCCACCTGCAGGGGGTTTGTAAAGTCACACTTTTGTGCACAAATGGCACCAACCCCAATGGTGGAGCGTCCAGTCTGAGACAGTCCTACTGGCACTCACCTTCCCTCCCCCCCCCCACTCCCCCCCCCCCCCAACAGTTTTTCCACTCTGCAACATCTGCACTGAAGGACAAAAGAAATATTATCCCAATAAATTACTACCACAACTAATTCTTCCATACTAATGCTGTCAGTTTACCCTCTGATCATTTTGAACTTATCCACCATTAAAAAAGGCAGTTTCAAGGGGGAGGGGCCACCCCCCCCCCTTTTGCCCTAGACTAAACCCCAAACAGCAAATCTTTTTCACTGATGTGCCTCAGAAAAATTGGTTCCTCTGGCTACAGCCTACATCCCATTACCCAAAAATGGTCACAAAATAAACAACTTTTGCTTTTTCTGTTTTCTTAGGGTGACTAAAGGGGAAGTGAGACAGGGGCAAAGAGGGAACCAAACATTGTAGGACAATTAGCTGTGTCTTGCAACTTGTAGCAAAAATGTAATTTTACTTCTGAACTCGGACATCTCCGTTGTTAACCGTTTTGCAAGCCAGTGCAAATACTAGCACATGTGTTTCTGTTTCTTGCATATTCCAAAAAATTGTCAACAAAATATGGCTTTCGCCTGTAACTTATGCTACTCTTTTCCCTTCAAGTTCATACAATAGGAACGCTAAGTTTACCTCAGCATGTAATGAGGTTTTGCAAACTTAGCAAGGACGGTTTACAACTTGAAATGCGTGCAAAGGTTTAAAATGCATGCCCATCTTGAGAAAGGCAGGTCCAACACAACACTTCTGCGTGTACTGTAGTAGTTGACACGACAGTGTTTACTGCACGAGTTCACAAGCTAAATACAGCAAGAGACATTATTATAAGCACTTAAAAGATAACCATTCTTCAGAAAGCGGTAATACTTACACAGAAATAAGACAGGTGAAGAGCCTTTGAGTTTTCAGTTCTGCAAGGTTCATACAACACTTTAAACGCACTTTTCTAAGCTCCACTGTTCAGTAGAGGTCGTTTCCTGTCAATAGATACAAAGACTGTGTGTGTGTGGCAGAAGCACGTACAGCTAGCTGTGGTAAGCCAAATAAGCGAAGTTGCGAAACTTCCCGTAAACTAAGTTACCTACCAACAATGCCACACACAGTGAAGTCCGGCGAGTTCAAGTTTTGATAAGGAAGCTTTGAATTGACACCAATACTATGATAATACTTCGATGATATTTTGAGACCATTGAAGTACTAACTGGGTAGTACTCCCATGTTGAAACCAAGACCAGGCAGCGTAGTCAATAGAACACACATTGCACATTCCTTTAACCCGACGACCTCCACAGAATCTTGTCTGGCTACCGTATGGGTCTGCCCATACATGCGATGCAAAACGCAGAGCTGTTTTTCATTCTAGTCAGTTCTAATTCCCTACTTGATTATCAGTGTAGTACTCAAGACCGGTTTTTTTTCCCGGTCTCGGTCTCAATCTTAGTCTCGACACCCTGTGGTCTTGGTCTTGGTCTCGTTCTCGGACCCTCGCGGTCTCCGAAATTGTGCTCGTCTCGCGTCGAGACCTGCTGAAAATTTGTCAATTTTCAGGCCCGTAGCCAGGGGGGGGGGTCGGAGTGTTCGAACGACCCACCCCAACTTGAGGGAGGTCCATTTTTTCCAGCTGTGTGTTTGATGGGTCAGCTATGAAATAATTTTAATCTTGACATATTAAAGACGAATTTCCATTCACTTTTTTAAAAGTGGTGTACTATGTGGCATTCCTGGGGAAAAGGGATTTCTGTTGTGTTCAAAGGTCCTCTAAAATGCTCCAGATTGCAGAAGATCTGCAGATTTCAAACTTTTCCGGGGAAGCATGCCATGGAGTCCTAGCAACTGCATGCTTACGGCACGCGCCAGACGCCTCCACATTTTGGGAAAAAGACCCACCCCTCCACATGGGCTGGCTACGGGCCTGATTTTACCTAGCTTGTACATAATGTTTACAATAAAAAGTGAAGTAGTAACGTACATTGTAAAATGCATAGGTAACTTCATTTTTTTTTTCATTTTTTAAGTGAGGTGCTTGTTTTCCATTGCTATTTTATGATGGATCTCATAGTTAACTTTTCAAAACATCAATTGCTTTGACAAATAGGGTAATCACGGAGGAAAAAATTAGTCATCTAATGAATCCACACACTGCACCTATAAAGGCTTAACTTTCTTCTGTGGGTTGGTGAGTATGTCTTTAATTTGGTCAGTGAAGACAATCTGTAACACAGTATTGCATTGTACAACAGACAAGTCAGGTTATTCAGTGCTATCAAGATTGCTAGTCCGGTACTGCACTATGTTTAAGTTCTCAGTCTTTGAACAGTGCTATCGTTTTCTTACTTTTATGTACTTTACTCAGTTTAGCTTCTAATAACCCTTAAATTGGCGAAATAGAAAAACAGGATGAACACTTATACCAGTTCTATACAGAGGCGTCACCGGGGGTAGGGGGAAAGGGAACACGTGCACCTCCTGAAAATCTTGTGCCCCATGTGCCCCCAACTGAGATTTGAATTTTCAGAAAACAATACGTCTTCCTGTAGTTGATCAACTACTTTCTCTTTCTCTCTCTACTTTAGCTCCCCTTCCTTCAAGAGCTAGTCTAATCCGCTCTGTGAAGAAGCTTCTCTAGATTTGTTACCAATCAAATTTTACTTCGAGTTGCCCTGAGAGTAATTTTTGGACCAGTGTGAAGACAAAATAATTACGGTTAAATTAAGACGTTTATACCTCACAAACATCTTAAAACACATGAGCTTCCGGGCTTTGCCCCCTGGACTCCCACCAGGACTCGCATTGAACTGCCCATCAACTTCTTTCTCTATAGTTCATCTCCTCTTGCCCTTTTCCAAAGTGTCAGCCGGATTCGCTTTTGGAGAATCTAGTTTTTATCCTTCTCACTTGAAGTTATCCTGAAAGTTGAGTTTTAGATCAGTGCTAAGTCATTAAAATTTGACTAAAAGTCACAAACACCTTAAAACTCAGGAGCTCCAAGCCCCCCTGGACCCCACCCCACCACGGGCTCGAAGGGGTCAATCAGGGGCACTTATGTGGGCCCGTGGGCCCCTTGACCCCACCCGATGAGCCTCGTGCTTTGCGCCCGATGGTGCCCCCTCGTAATGAGTGGAGTCTGACAATGCCCCCTTCAAAACTGTTGTGTCAGCAGGTGCCCCCCTAGAATGAAAAGTGGTGATGCCACTGGTTCTAGGCTATATCAAAATTTCTCAACATGTCTCACATCGAGCATGCCTCTCTGCAAGCATTCTTTCAGCACTCATGTTCTTCAACTGCAATGAAGGTATTTTATGTGAGGGCGCAAGTAGTCCATGTTCATGTTTTGTCCAACAGAAAACTTGACATTAACTATGTAGAGTTCTGCAACTTATTTTTCTGTGGGTTGGGAAAACTTGCGTTCATGCATCAATCAGCATCAAATTCACAGCACTAAACACCTGTAGCACTGACTCCAATTTGATGAGTAGGGCAACCTAGGCCACACGGGACGGGGCCGGGTAGAAGCTGCCCGGGTTGCCACCCGCATATGGCCAGTACCTTGCTGGATCGCCGGGCAGACTTTGGTGCACAAGAGGGGCAGAGATTATGGTCTGGTTGGGCATCTAGAGTCAGGCAAAATGTCACAACCGCTGGGGAGAAAGAGTCCCGTACAGCCATGTGAGCCACATGAGAAAAATACTTGGATCAGGTTAAGTCATTAATTCTATATCTGGCACATGGTCATGGCCATATAGGACTCTTTTCTCAGGGGGCGGTGACTTCTTGCCCGATTCCAGATACCAAACCATGGTACCGGTATAACCTCTGCCCGACTGATGAGCCGAAGTCTGCTCCATTCAGCATGGTTTTGGCCAATTGCGGAGCTGCAGCCCTCAGTGCCCGCCCCATACATCCATGCATAGGGTTAAATAAAATATGTACAAATCAATGGTGATGCACTTCTGGTTAAAGCAACAAATATTTCACATTTTGCATCTAGACACCCTTGAAAATCATAAAAATAATTCCACAGAGTGGGGGAAACCTTCTCCCCGTAGATCCCTCCCCTATGATGGCAACGGCATGCCCTCTTTGCCAGAGAATAAATATGTTAACCCTACTTTCATCACTCCAAAACCCCTCTCCTGTGGTCCCTGAAAAGTTGAACCACTGGCTGAAGCAGCATGGTATAGGCTATTATTGCAAATTTTTCCTCACTAATTGGGAAATTGCAGACATGAGACGCATATTTCAAAGCTGGGTACATGCACCTTAGCACACGCGAGGAGTGTCATTTCCGGTCATCTGGGGGGTTTGTTACGTCCTATTTTGCAACAATTGACCAAAATGTAACAACTTGGTCCAAAATGTAACAATTTCTGCCCAAAATGAAACAACTTTGAAACTTGGTCTAAAATGTAACAACTTTCTGCCCAAATGTAACAACTTTCTGCCCAAAATGTAACAACGTGGAGGTTCACATTAGACGGTATTCTCCAACATCTCCAACATGACTGTCATATTTTTTAAAGTGCCATAACTTAACCAACCAAAGTCGGATTGGACTGGGAAATGCATCATTCCATTTGTCATGACATACTCCGCACCTGGAATATATAATTTTCGGTGTCTTCTGTGTGGCAATGAAAATCAAAATGGCCGCCATATGTCAGTTTGGGCTAAAACTTGCTCCATTGAACTAAGTGTGGTCTAAAAGATCTAGAAACTCTATTTCCTGCCCACTTGAGTACTTCGGGGACCGTATAAAAATACAAAATGGCCGAAAAATAACTTAACATGCTGTAACTCGGCCAAAGAAGGTCGGATCGACATGGGAGCTGCACAAGTCGAATAATCGTGCCTTATTTTACTCTGACTACCAATTTCTGGGTGACTCCTGTAGAACATAAAAAATCGATGACGGCGGATAAAATGACGGACACGAAAATTTTTGGTGGAAACACGGTAATTGGATTCGTAGGCCCAGCAAGGGTTACGCCAGCGGGGGGGGGGGGGATGGCCCCTCCGTCGGAGAACACTGCCCCCCCCCCCGTCGGGTAAGGTCGGCAGTTCCGTCGGGGAGGCCTAAAAAAATAGAAAAAGTAATTCTAAAAACCCACAAGGACTGAAGTTACTGAATGGGCCATCTAGAACATATTTTTTGTTTTGTATTGCTATTTTAATACATGTCGGAATCGATTTTAAATCACTTCTTAACCCTGTTAAACCTCATTCTATGTACCTTGTCCTATCTCTTCCCTCGTCGGGGAAGGACGGCAATGTTTCTGGCAGGCCTAAACATAAAAAACGTAAAGGACTGAAGTTACTGGATGGATGACCATGTTTTTTTATCTTTTTAAACTATTTTTTTCTTTTGTAACGCTATTTTATAGCATATCTCAATCGGTTTTAATCACTTCTTACTAGCTCGTCTATCCCTCATCCCATCTTCAATCCGTGTGGGTCATGCCAAGGTCATGCCTCCGTCGGGGACGGGCTACCCACCCCTGTTGTTTAAAAAATCCATTTTCGTCGGGGCATCCATCTACAGACTTACGATAAAAGATGTAGTCACTCGGACCACCTTCCTGATCTTGAATTTTATAAGACCATATTCTCCAAGGAAATTCACAATTCCGAATTCTCCTTACAAAAAGAGGCGAGAGATTGTTCATGTGCGTGCAGTACCCAATGGTCTGCCATGTGGCCTGCCCGGACGGACAAGCCGAATTCTTACAAAGGGAGTGAATATCGGCCATGTCGTTTTCAGCTACACGTAATGATAAACAGTGGTGTGAGAAAATCTCCTCATAAGTCTGACGGAGAATTTTTTGAAGTCTCCTTGAAACGTGATATATTTTCAAACACGTTGGGAGTTAAGCCATTTATAGTCTGAAGTTCGGGCAGCCACGTTAAAAATTTCAACTATTTAGTGGACCTTGCAATTGAATTCAACGAAGATTCTTAATGCAGTCAAAGACATCATAGTATGTTTTTAATTCCGTTGCATGAAGTCCCCTTCCCCCGAAAAGAGACAAGACCACTACATCTAATTTTAGCAGTACCTTTTATCTGGTACTTTTCTGGTCATTCAGCAAGTTGGGTTTTTTTCTACTGAAGTGAACCTTACATTTTAAAGGAAAACTCAAAATAACGACTGCTTCATTTCTAGATTCAAGTCTGGGAAATGCTATTCCGGCTATCTTAGGGGTTAGATTTTTTAACAAATTTTCTGTAGGCTTCGCGCAGATAGTGTTTCAGTCGAACAGAAAACTGAACAGAACAATGAGTGTTTTTTAAATTGTTCTTCGTTTCGGGGCAATAATATGAAGTGAAAATAATTTCAGAAATCTGAAAGTAGGCCCTTTTTTATTCTAGTTACGAGCCCAGCAAATGCCATTTCCTGCTTTCCGGGGGTTCTCAATTTTTCAAAAAATACTGTGTGCTCGACCTAGATAATCTTTCGGGCAGTATTACATTTTTCGGACGAAACACAATTTTGCCCCTCCCAAACTGACATGCTCTCCTACACCTATGACAATAAATGAAATATAAACTTTCAAATATATGAGAAGCCAAATTTTTTCGTCGAGAGAATGCTCCAATATCAGAATATGGTCCGAGGGCCTAAATCTGCATTATGACATTCAGAAACCTCAATAAAACTACAGATCACACCCTACTTGATTTTCCTCATGAGAATGTCAAATTCCTCCATAAAACCCCCAAACTGTCATCAAATAACAAATTTTCTGCAATATTAGCTTTAGGTTGTTAAAAGAGGCAAAATTTTCCAATTTCGTTGGATACTCCGTAAAATAAAAACCCAAAGCCAACTCTGTTTATCAACCGACATGACATAATTTTGCCCCTGAAAGGCATATCACTTAATGAAAGAAACCAAAGTTTTCATTATACCAAAATAAACAAATTTTCTTCCATTAAAGTCCAAAATTTCTCCATTATAGTAGGCAAGCTCTAAATTTTCAAAGATTCGTTCAGAAAGGGGAAAATTTTCCGGGCAAACTTCTAGTCTCATCTCGAAGCCTTAGTTCGTAGGTCTTGTACGACCCAATGCGTAACCCCAAAAGAATTTCAGCTGTCGCCCATATAACGTTTTTTATATATCCCTTTTGAAGGACAGATTCTTCAATAAACACCCAAAATTTGTTCTAGTACCAACAAAAGCCAAATTTTTATTCAAAAGGTTAAATTTTTACTTGAAATAAACTCCAAATTTTTAAGTATTTGTTAAAAACATATGCGTCCGCAGAAATTTTTACAAGGGGGGGGGGCAAGGTCATTCATGGATGATTGACTTGTGTACACTATCTAAGCGGAGCACCACCATCGGTTGGCGCGGAGCGTACAAGCAAAGTTTTGGCCTTACAAACCCTCCAGATGGCCGGAAACGACACTTGGCTAGTGTTCTATGCTGCATGTACCCAGCTGTGAAACAGGAATTTCATGTCTGTAATTTTTAGATTTTTAGAATTTTCAATGTAAAAAATAATTGAAGGGAAATCTGCCTCTCGGTCACGGCCTCGCACGCCTATGCACGATAAAACTTACAACTGTCAAACAGCCTATATAGGCCTATGTCCGTTACCCAATTATAAATCATACCCCCCCCCCCCCCCCCCATATTCACCTTGTGTATCCCAGTTGCATCCGCCCGTCGTCGCTTGAGATCAGCACGGGACCAAAACAAGACCAACGCATTCATCAATAGTCGGATGCCATATGCAAACACTACATACCTGACAACTAGTACAATTTTGGCATAGTTTTTACAATTACAAATTTTCAATAGATATCACGAATGATGCTCCCCAAATTACGATTTCACTATTCAGCATACCATCTTCTCTTTTGCTATTCCTGGTCAAATGTCCGCATATTTTTCAGTCATGATACATAATAGGGTACACCTATGACATACATAGCTTCAATGGGTACATCCACCAACGTCTCATATTTTGACAAGTTCGGAAGCGATCCTCGGAGGATTCAGTTACTGTGTCAGGAGTAGAAACTGTGAGTGAAGGTATTTTGATGATTTATTCTTAATTTTTTTTTATTTTAATTTTTAATTAATTTTTTCATAAGTTTGATTTTCGGGGGGGGGGGGCAAGTGCTACCCTTGCCCCCCCCCTTGCGGACCCCCATGGTTAAAAAGAAAGCCCCAAATTTTCCCCGCGCCTTAAAATTTTGCCAAGTCACGTTCCACCGGAACATTACATCGCCTTCGTCGGGGCCTTGAAATTCTGGCCCCCCTGTCGGGCAAATCCTGGCGCCACCCCTGAGGTCCAGCTTCTTCTGTAGCAAGCCGTCGTTCCCCGTCTGGGTTTAAATATTCGTGTTTGCTTCTAATAGAGCATGAAGAAAAGTATCGTCTCAAATTATTTCTCCCTTATCCATACAACTCGCAAAGCTTGATTTGTCTAGGAGATCTTTTAGATTTTTTGACCGTTTGTATATAGGTGATGATTGGTTGTTCGGGGAACAGTTTAATTAAGGGGTTTTAAGAAATAAGGTGACATTTTTATTATTAAGGCACGTTTCAAATGCATTGTTTTAATATGCCGATCCGGACTTCTTTGGCCAATTTACAGCAGGTTAAGTTATTTTTTCGGCCATTTTGGATTTTGATAACGTCCCCGAGGCACTCAAGTGGGTAGGAAATAGAGTTTCAAATCTTTTAGACCACACTGAGTTCAACGGTGCAAGTTTTAGCCCAAACTGAGGTATGGCGGCCATTTCGATTTTCATTGCGCCCAGAAGACACCAAAAATATATTCCAGGTGTGGAGTATGTCATGAGAAATTGAATGATGCATTTCCCAGTCCGATCCGACTTAAGTTGGTTAAGTTATGGCACTTTAAAAAATATGACAGTCATGTTGGAGATGTTGGAGAATACCGTCTAATGCAGTGGCGTAGCTACTGGGGGGCAGGGGGGGGGGGGCAAGTTGCCCCCCTGGAAAATAATTTGGGGAAATCTGATGAATTTTCTTACTCTAACAAAAATTTCTCAAAATATTGGTAAGAATAAAAAATTCTGAGACATTTCTCATACATAATTCATATTTTCATGCAACAAATTAACCCAGATTTGAGATTTCGTCATTGTCCCATGAACCGAACCTATTCGCGTTTCACAGAAATGTCCTCGCCGCGTAGCAGCATGGAAGTACTACCTCGGAGCAGATTGAATGTTCTCTTGTATACGCGCGGTTTTTATGATCAGTGCATTTCAGTGCACATAAAGCTGTTATTACATTAAATGCAGTCATTCGTCACCCCAAATTACAGTTTCAGTATACATATATCAAAACTCTCAATTGGTCCAGCTCTTTGATTGGCATCACATTCAAACAATGCATCATAGTTAAATTACACAGCATGGGCACTGAGAGTGTCTTGATTACAAATTATGGACTTGTATGGCCACTGGGACAAGCCATGAAGCAATAAGCTAGGATTGTGTCTGGATAAAGATGAGTTTTAGATAAATGTGGGAGGGGCTAGAAGTAAGTAGGATGGGAGAATTGGAACTGTTTGGGATGATGAAAATATGCCTTTAATTTAACAACTGATGTAGTACAAATAACACTGAAAGGCTGTAAACCCGCACTTATCTCCTTGCACACAGTCTCTGCGTTGTACACTTTGGGAATTCAGTAAAAGGATGTGAAAACTAACAAGTCACTAACGTAGACCCCCCCCCCCCCGAGTCTATTATATTGTCCCGCAAGCTACCAGTAGCTATACCGATTTTACTCTGTGTACATAACGATGGATGGGGCTGAAACAATCCATGGCCAACGATTAACTTATAGTTAGTCCATTAAAATGAACGGGATCCATTGGCATATACTTAGATTTTGTTACTTAGCCTTATCATTGGAGGCTTACAGGCTAGTTCGGGAAAAAAGCTTTCAGCTCACTTGGGGTGTAACAATAAACGGGTCCATGAGTACCTTGTAGCCTTCTTCACTTAACAGACTGCTGTTCTAATAAGATATCCTGTGTAATCGAGCCACTGTTAGGCTTCCTTTTAGTGGCGTACGAAGGGTAGGGGGGGGGGGCATTGGGCCATGCCCCCTCACAGATGCCATTTTTTCTTTGTTCTTAAAAATAAGTAGTTATATATAACACAGATTTTACTTCAAAAGATAGCATGTGTGGCACCAGGTTGCATATAAGGACACCTAATTTTTCATAAATTTTCAAAGGAGAAGGATTGTCTCGGCAAGTACGTCCCTAAGTGATGCCAATAATTCAATTCCTACAAATAGGCAAATTCTGTCAAGTTCCAATTTTTACTTTAAAAGGTAGACTCTGTTTCCCACTGGTGGCATCGATAAAAATAAAGATTACATGTTTGGATTCTCTTTACAAGCATGAATACGCTATTTTTGACCATCTGAGGGGTCTGATTTTTTCGATTTTTTTTTCACGCTCCGCGCCAACCAATGGTGGCGTTTCGCTCAGTCTTTTGGGCAAAATTCCATTTTTGGGTCAGATTACCCCTTAACTCTCTGATTACTCTTCAGTTTGCGAACATATTTTGAAGGAAGGATTTTATTTGCAAACGACAAGAGAAGGTAGTGACTGAGTAGATTCTTCGTATAAGTCTGGAAAATGCTATTTCCGGCCATCTGAGGGGTCTGATTTTTCGAAATTTTCTCTACGCTCCGCGCCAACTAGTGGTGGTGCTCCGCTTCGATAATCTTTATGACAAAATAACTTTTTGTGGCCAAGAAATACCACAAATCCTATACCGATCAATGCTCTTTTATTTTGACTCCTAAAAGTGTGCAAATTTAATGACAAGTTATACTTCGTACGGTAGCATAAATGGCATGAGAATGCATGTAAAGACACAAAAGTTTCAGTTTTATCCTCATGAACCACCACGATTCAACTTTTTACACTGTTCCTGTCAAATTCGAAAATATTGCACCATTTTGCATCTAGGCTCCTTGAAAAAGTCAAATAATTTCTTGACACCCTCCTCTTAGACCATACTGCATGCCCCCCCCCCCCTTCAGAGAAATCCTGGGTACGCCACTGCGTTAGTACATACAAATAAACCAGTATTGTTGACCAAAATAATATACTAAGAGCTGTTATTTCCAATTGCTCTATGTTAAAATTTTAGATTAAAAATGCAGGTAATACAGGAATACAGGGACCGCGGAGACGGGGGGGGGGGATACAGGGACCGCGGAGACGGGGGGGGGGCTAGGGGGGCTTTAGCCCCCGCACTTACATAATGACATTGTAATGTTGTTATACTTGTAAATTTGCATTTTGTATATGAAATACATATACATTGACCGGGAAAAATTTGGGGGAAATTTCATACCTTCCCCCCCCCCTGGAAAAAATCCTAGCTACGCCACTGGTCTAATGTGAACCTCCATGTTGTTACATTTTGGGCAGAAAGTTGTTACATTTTGGACCAAGTTTGAAATATGTTTCATTTTGGGCAGAAAATTGTTACATTTTGGACCAATTTTTACAAAATGGGACGTAACAGGGTTTGCAAAGCCCAAAATTTTCTTGCACGATCCGGACCTGCTGATGGTGACGCTCCGATTAGATAGGCTTGCCAGCACTTTCCCCGACCTGCCCCCCCCCTCTTTTGGCAAATCCTGGATCCACCACTGGTGCAGTACACTGTCTTGGTCATGACTGGCTCTTCAGGGTCATGCGACAGAATTTTTTTCTCCTAAAATGTGAAATTTCCTGAGAGTGCAAGAAGCCCCACCCAGACAAAATAATTAAGGCATGTTCGTAATGGTCTGTGTATACAGAGACGTCTATACGGCTGTAATGGTATTTGGGACGCCCTCCATTTTGCAAACCAACCCATATGACGTTTCCCAGCTTCCCTTAAAGAAGTCAAGCGGATTGAGCCAGTTCTTCATTAAGCTCAATTGCTGCGATTGCGTTGAGTGTGTACTTTTGCATCGTCTTTCTCGTCCCGTCGTTGAGCTTACTTAAAAACTTCTGTTATTTGGTTAATTCTATGCGCTCTATCCGTGTTGACGTACTTATCTGCCTTTATCTTGATAATGTGACCTGGCTGCTTATTATCATGAAGAGTACACAGTCGTGTGGAATAGGCCACGAACGGGCCTGCTCTTGAGGTGGGGCATCAATCTTAAGAAGTCTGACCGAGAAACAGCAGCTTGCCCCTATTTTCCGTCATGCCTTTTTAAGCCCCCTCTGAGCCCACCCCTCTTCCCATCCAAAGTGTAGGGTCTAGGACCGTCCCGACTGAAACACAGTAAGGGTGCATTAAAATATCCGTTGTTTGACAATTTCAGAGGTTTGCGCTCCTAGTCAAAGGCGACAATGCCCTTTGCAAATAAATAAAAAATAAATAAATAAAGCGTAGTGTGAGCTACGTCCCGTCTACGTGGATTGTGACATAGATTCGAAATAATCCCTGTTTTAAAGTATGAAAGGCTGTTTTTGTCTCTTCGTATTGTATTGAGTACAGTGCATGTAAAATTGAAGGATGGAACTTGACAAAACAGTAATAGCTCCGTGACGATTTACCTTATGTCCATGAATATTATTTCTGCTTCTGTAACACTGGCTTATTTTTTTTTTCCCTTGAAGGAAAAACTTTATTAAAACTCAAAGCAGAATATATACAAGGTGAAAAGATATTTACAATTATTTACATATTGGATCAACTAATTACAACACTATTACAGTTTACAAAATTTTGTACATAATGACAATAACACAGATTTGCAGACATTCAGACACTGAGATAGACTAACAAGTTAACAATATTGATACAATAAAACCATTGTCTAATAAATATTACCCACCTCAATACAAACAATAAGTTCCGCATTCCTTCCTTCACCCCTTTCTTAAGGATTAATATGATTAGTATTTGTCCAAAAGAAGACAAAAAAATAAATAAATAAATAAAATAAAATAAAACGTTATACAAAAAAGAACGAAAGTAATAACACGGACGTTAAATCTGAATAAGTAGTTTGTGATTTTCAATTTTTACAAAGGAACTTCCCTCAATCCACAAACTAAAAAATCTTGATGATGAAAGTCTGACATGATCCGCCATAACTCTTAACTTTATCTCGTTAATGACATCAGATCTCATCTGAGCTCCAGTTTTAAAAACCTTCTGAAAAACAGCAATACATCTAGATTTCCACACTATAGATTTACAAATACAAAAATATACCAAATCCTGTTGAAAGTTACACGAGGTATTTTCTCCTTAGTGAAACCATACAAAAACAAATTAAGGTTGATATCAATATTATTTTTGTATAACCTTTTAAAACCATTATCTACCCAAATAATTACAGGATTAATTTTGGGACACTCCCAAAATAGATGATTAATAGATTCAACCATATTACAGCATTCATATGGACAAATACCATCCCCCAATCCCCAACGAGCTTTCCTTTGACCAGTTGCTAAAATGTGGTGACACAAGCGCCACTGAAAATCCATTAACTTGTTATCCAGTATTTTATTAAAAGCTGAACTCCAGATACTTTTCCAAGGAAAAGATGGGTGATCCTGAACCACTTTAACACTAACTAACTCCCCTTTTTTAAACCCTTTTACGATAGACTTGGTTGATATACAAATATCCAAAAACAGGGAATCAAGAGAATGCAACAAGATAAGAAGTTCACAAGCATAAAGTAAAAAGTGACTACAAACAGGGGAATTTGGCCTCATATTAGACCAAACAGAAGGAAAGGCTCTACGAAGTTTAGAGGCCATGAAAAACCTGGCCAAAATGAGATACGAAGGAGGATCACCAGTAAGAATTGGGAAAAGAGGTTTAACAAAAAGAGCATCCATCTTAGTCATAAAATTGCTTATTAGCAAAGAAAGGGGTTAGTTAGTTAGGCTGGGTTTTACGGCCTAGTTTCCAACCAATTGGTTCAAGTCACGGCCTCTTTTCCAATAACTTTTGCTGAGTATCAAGCACAATGGCAGTAGGTCCCGTTTTTAAGTCTTCGGTATGGCCCGGCCAGGACTCAAACTCCCAACGTCCCGTCTGCAATTCTGATGCTCTAACCACTTGACCATGCTGTCGGTAGCAAAGAAAATGGGAGTTCAAGTGTATACATTTTACTTGTAATTAAGCCTGTATGAATAAAACGTCTGATCACAAGGCTAGCAGCCAAACAATGACCTTTGACTCTTCTTTATATCACAGTTGCATTCACCAATCTACTTACTCACCATCACCCAATACATACAAAGATGCTAAGCAGATATATCACAAATAAACAAGTGTTAGGATCACGTTTACAAACAAACGGACTGACTAACAAAAATCTCGTCCAAAGTTCTTCGTAACCTTTTCTTTCTCGTATATTTACCTATCAATTGGTTACCACATACCGCTTATCACGAAGGGAACAACAGGTCCAGTCGGACCTTCACACCACCCAATTGATACAAATTAGTGTCTGCCATAGCCTCAGTAACTATGTAGGTTAAAATATATATCTGTATATCCGAAAAATGATGTGTATCAAAAGGGCCATCATTATGTATTACCTAATTTAATCAAGGCTTGTGTACTTCGTGCGGTCTTCGTTTGCATCTCCTAAAGCATTTACATATTCCTGTCCTGTGGGAAAGAACACCTGTTTTAAGGGATGTTAATGGATAACAACTAAATAGAGATCTGAAACTTTCATGTTTATTTGAGTCAACTAATGGAATGAGGCTGTTAGTCTGTAAACCAATTTCAGAGTGTCAACGAAGCGTCAACTGCCAATTTTCCGGAGCAAAGACGTCAGCGCCACAGAGTACTGTAGACTAATGGCTGCTAATTGATCGTTACAATCACTTTTCTCCGACTGGGTAGGCAAGACAATTCTGTTTACCAAGCACTTCATTTTAATATTCAGACACCAAGGGAAAACCTGTTTGTGCTCTTGTTTGGAACTCCCAAATTCGGCAAAGTCGACGGCTCTTCGCTTCCTGACAACAAAAACACGTGCCACTCTGGCGAAAATTCCATCTTCTTTGGGACGCATAAAAGCTCTTTACCGGATGAGAACGGAAGATAGTGTCATACTTGATGAATGAGGCGATATGCATTTTCTGGGTTTAAATATTTGATTTTTTTACAGGAAAGTCTCAAGTAATTTTCAAAGTGTAATTGAAATTTTCTCGCACTTGTTCTCGACTTGACATAGAAACGTTTTTAAACTACATAGATGCACGGTGGAAAACTGTAGCATGACAAAGCTATACACTTCGAACTAAACATGTAACCTTAACTAGAATTTAATGAGAGTGGGAAATAATTTAAAACCATGTGACGCCAATCATCGCCCTTAACAACTTGTGAATTAATGTTCGATGAATGATTTATTGGGAGCAGTCTCATTCGGGATGAACACTAAGGCCTTTAAGGAGAGAAGTCAACGCGCACGAACAGAAATTACTCTCACTGGTTGTTTTATCCTTGTTCAGTACTTTGGAATCAGCATATTTTTTAAAAGTTATCATTTCATACTACCCTGCACAGAGACATTTTTTATACTGTTGTCCTGCCTACGTTCAATTCAATGGTGTATTGTGAAACCTTAAAGGGCCCACAGTCCGCCCAAGGTAAACGTCGCTATGTTGTTTCTTCGTATTTACTCGCTACTGATCTTTGTATTATTCAAGTTCTTCTTCCTTGACATCTTTTTCGTCGTAAATGTCACTTCGTTCAATACAATTCAGCCAGACATTGTTTACAGACGCAAAGGAGACATCTTGTTGGGTGGACTGTTCCCGCTGCACACCTACAACGAAGCTAAACGTTACTGTGAAGACATCCGGGACTTGTCGGCCCTTAAAAATCTAGAAGGTATGATCTATGCTATCGACAAAATAAATGCACAGAACAACTTGCTTCCAAATATCACTCTTGGATTCGAAATCTACGACTCTTGCTTTGATTTCGCCGTCACAATCGCGCGATCCCTTAATTTTCTGCCTCGGAAAAGAGACTTCGACTGCACCATTAAAGAGAGTCAGGATGACAACGATATGAACCAATGCCGGAAGCTTCGGGACTATGGACAACTGACGGGTGTCATCGGAGCTCAAAGGAGCGAATGCACGATAGAAGCAGCCATGCTCCTTGGTACCGATGCAGTTCCCGTCGTGAGTTATCTATCCACAAGCGATGAATTGAGTAATCGGGACAAGTATCCTTATTTTATGAGGACGGTTCCACCGGATAAATTGCAAGTGAAAGTGATAAGAGATATATTGCTTCACTACGAATGGTCGTTCGTAAATTTTCTATATTCTGATGACAGTTACGGACAAACGGCATTTCGCGATTTTTCCTCGGAAGAAGAAAATTACGACTTTTGCATCTCATATTCTCAAGAAGTGTCGTCATACTGGACGACCCGAGAATTCACCGATATAGTAAGGACGCTGAGGACAGATCCCTATTCGAGAGCTAAGGCTGTCATTCTTTTTATGTACATAGAGCAGGCGAAATCCCTCATGGAAGCAGTACAACGAGAAAATGCCATTTACGATTTTACGTGGATAGTAAGTGACGGTATCGCGGTAGACGGTGTGCGGGCCCTTACCGGTGTCGAAGATGTTGCCGCCGGTAAGAAAAAGAAATGCTTGTTGCATTTTCAGACATTAACTGTACTTCTAATTACTGGAGTATATTAGTGTTTACTGATATACGAAGGTATCATAACGGTCGTAAGCTTCGATGAATATTTCAGTAAGCGTATAGAGGCCTTGCAATTACGTCACGGAACCGCCATGCTGGAGGACAATCCTGCCAAATACACGTGACTTTGTGCTGAACGCACTGTACAGTGTGCACTTTGGTATGCACGGTGTGTACACATTCAAGGAGCAAGCTCGCCCAGTGTGGTTTATTACGTAGTTACATGTACTCCAGCATGGCCGCCGGAGAGTATTATGACGTCATGTGAAAAGCCTCTATACATGTGTCTCTGGCACAATGTATTGTTGCTTAAAAAATTAAAAGAACATACTTTTGCCTGCTTTTTGTCCAATATAACACGTTGAGCTGGGAAAGCCACTTATAGGCGAACATTCGAAGAATTTGGTTCACAAATTTAAAGCAATTTCTACTACATGGTATACAAACAATTATTAAAATACCAGAAGTATGCTAAGTAGGTTATATTTTTATTCGATTTGTCTTAACAAACTTCAAATGAGTGTTTGTTAAAAAAAATAAGTATACCCCATTTTATATCCATTTGATAAAAAGCAGTCATTGTTTCTAACCTTTTCAAAGCTAACTACAAACTACACGACTTTGCGCAACGCAATCCATCATGCCAACAGATGTCCATGTGCCACTTAGCAGCCCCTGGTGTGCGTGGGTCTGCATGCGACTGACATTTTACGAGACCAATATTTCACGATTGGCCAATGCATAACACCCGACTTGAGAGAGTTGTGAAGAGTTGCTTTATGATGTATGATATTATTTTTTCTCTTCAAGAAATATCCTTGGCACCTGATCGGTCAAATTACTACAGCCTTGCAATCGCAGAATCCAGTCGCAGAAACCAGCATGTTTACATTTCATTTTCGTTTTCCCGAGATGAATGCGTTGCGACTTAACACTTGTCGTAAAACTGCCAACCACAGTCGCGAATCAAGGCATAATTCACATCTATTGACGACGCGACAGTCGGGTCGAGGTTCGTCGCACCAAGTCAGTTAGCTTGCGCAGAGTTTCGCATGTGACTTACATAATTTCTGAACTCAATGAATAGAAATGCTATACTCACGAAAATCTTCTACTAAAGTATATGTAAGTTTAATAAAAATTTCGGGCAGGAAAAGCCTTCAATATTAATACTTTCCTTTTCTTTGTCACAGGGACGTTGGCTGTCATTCCGTTTTCCAACCGATTGGTTGAGTTTGATTTGCAGTTTTATACAAAAGAATACAAGGAAGACCCAAATCCCTGGGGTGAGGAATTTCAACGTTACTATTGCTCCAACAACCTATTTTGTCCAAACAACAACACAGAAAACGTGGCCGATTACTCCACTACAGATACTTTGGTCATGGATAGCGTGTATGTATTCGCTCACGCAATGGATGAAATTTCCAAAGACCTCTGTTCTAATACGACGGAACCTAAGTTGTGTTTACTAACAGCCGTGTCCAACGGGTCTCTGCTTTATTCTTACCTCAGGGATGTGAGATTTATAAGCTTGGCAAATGGGGTGGTCAACTTTGACGGAAATGGCGACGCTCGAGGTAAATACGCAATTGAAAACTACCAATTAGACCCTGCCGGCGTTCTCAGACGAACGAGAGTCGGTACATGGACCGACTTCCTACCTGACGCAGTGCGTCTAAACATTGACGACAACTCGGTTAAGTTTTACCTCAATACAACCGTCAACGGATCTGCGTCCTTCGATCCTCCCGTGTCAGTATGCAGTGAACCGTGTGCTGTGGGTCTCGTCAAAACTTTTTATTCTGATAAATTATGTTGTTGGGAGTGCAATGAATGTCAGCCAAATGAAATCTTGCTAAACAGCACTACTTGCTCTGCCTGTGAATATGACACCTGGCCTAATTTAAACAAGACCAGTTGCGTCACAACAGTGAAAATGTTGTTCGATGATTCTCAAGGGTTCGGGTGGATGATGGTATCTGTTGGTTGCTTAGGAATATTAGTAGCTTGCATTCATATTGCAGGAATACTTCTTAACTTAAACCACGACCTTGTAAGAGCAATGGAACCTGTTTTAATTGTTACCATGTTTGTGGGAATTATCCTTGCCCCCGTCTCGACGGTGATGCACACATTGACTCCCAAACCAGTCGTTTGCTTCTTTTTACGGACTCTGCCGGGTGTATCTCTGACCCTTATCTACGTTCCATTTGCGATTAAGACTGTAAGATGTTATCGCACTTATAAAATGGCCAAAAAGACGGGATCAAGAGAAGAGGCTGATCTCTGGGATTGGAAGAGGCAGATACTGCTCATCACAGTCGCGGTGGTAGCACAGGTGAGTGAAAAATGACACACAGGCGAACTGAATACTTTCTTGTTGATAAAATGCTATTTTGGCAAGAAAAAATTTACTTCATGAGACAGGTGCCCCACGTTTTCGGTGTAAAAATTGATTTCGTTTTACTCAGTTGGTTCCCGAAGAAACACTTCATTTTCAGGGAAATACAAGGCAAGGCCCAATGAATGAAAAATAAGGAAATTGTATTTTTGACATAACGAAAAATTTGAAGAAGCAATTAAAGGACTTCATATTATTTGTATTTGAGGAGAAATTTCGATAGTGGTTGCATCCTCGAATGACATCGTAACACACGAAACATAGCTTAAAAGATGGTCAGAGTAATAAAAAAATGTTTATGAGCAGTTTCCCAAAACTTCAATTTCACCAGCAGTCTGCTGAAATTTTTAGTTCGTACAGCTCTTTGATTGACATCAAATTCAAAACATGCAAAGAAGCTCAAATAACGCAATATGTACTGAGAGTGTTGTGATGAGACACTTGCATTGAATGCTCAGGAAGACATGCTCTACAGCAACAAACTCGCATTGTGGCTGGATAAGCAATTAGATTTGGAAGCCTTAAATTGTCTGGGGTGATGAATAACTTTAACTAGTTGTAATAAAAAAGGGTTGTATCATACATTAGGAACGCTTTATTGCGGATTTAATGCATAGAGATAGACATTCGTTTATATTGACCTCACAAAAAGATGACAGCTGATCCTGTGATTTACATTTTTTGTGAATGTTTGACGCATTCGTTAAGCGGATCCTGTTTGACCTTTTCTCTAATTGACTCACTATGTCTTCTCCACAGCTCATCATTTGCACAGCATGGCTAGTAACCACTCCACTAGACTTCACACGGACTTTCTCGTATTCTGAGAGCGGGGAGGTGTTCCACCACGACGCATGCGATGTTCCCTGCTTCCAACCAATTGGCGACATTGTATTCAACGCTATCTTCATTACAATCGGTTGTGTTTTCAGCATACTAGCCAGAGCGCTGCCTGACAACAACTACGAAATCCGTCTGTTTGCATTTTCCCTTTTCGGATCGGAGATTCTCTTCTTTTCCGTAACCGTTCCGTACTTCACATCCACGAGTAGCTACAGGTCACTCCTTTACGTAGCGACTGGCCTCAACATAAATTCTATTTTCGTTCTCTTTTGCGTTTTCACTCCTAAACTATACATAGCATGCTTTGGCTCTGATAAAGGTGAACCAGAAGCGGATGAGGATACATCTGGTCCGATACAGAGTGGTGTGCAAGGAGTATATAGACCGCGATTAAAATCGAGATCGAGTTCTCTCAGCCTCGCCGGACACATTAGAACGAGGTCCAGAGCAACAATGGCCACCGTGAAGGAAGTTGAAATCTCGGATTTTTCGTCAATTTGACTTTGACTATTATTATTTTTTTAATATGACAAAAATTAAAAGCGTAATCCTCTCGACCCAAACAGGTCCAATCCCCAAACCTTCTTTCATAACCCCTCCCACAATTGTCTAAAACTCATCCTCATCCAGACACAATATCAGTTTATTGCTACAGGGGCAGTATACAAGACCAAATGTAGTCTATAATCAAAATTCTATCAGCACAGAACATTCTGTTTAATTTGAGTTGTCATACTCTGTATTTTTAAACTTGCTGTCATTCAAAGATCTGTGCTAATTGATAATTTTGTGGAGTGTGGACTGCGAAAAAATTGTAGTTTGGGTTGTTTTTTGAATGCTTTTAAGCATGATCACCCTCATATTATCAAGACATCGTCCACACACCCTTCTTTGAGACTGGGTCTAGTGATTGGATTTCCTTAAAATTAAAAGGTGCAAATTACCGCAACCATCTTGTCTTTTTGTAAAAAAAAAAAGTAGTAACTATTAAAATTGACAACATAATCAGTTTCCCTGGAAATGAAGCACTGATTGAAAGGAGGGCCTGCTATACATCATAGGCGGCGGAAGCCGGCCCCAGGGGGGTCTGGCCCCCAATATTTTTCATGTTTATGAGACTTCGGGGGGCATGTCCCCAATAACTGAATGTCGCAAAAATAAATTTTTACGGGCCCCAATTGACCTCTGGTTAAATGTTGTATATATCTGAATAAATTTTCTTTGGAAGTCATGTGTCTGTATATGATAGAATATCAATAAAGAAGTGTTTAAATAAATATTAACAAAAGTTTCATTCAATATTTTTATCCTAAATCTTCTTTAAACCTTGTTTTATATGGGCGAAATACTGAATTTTAACTTCAAGTTTGACATTGACCAAAACACTGTGGCTCTGACGTTGCGCATCCTTCCTTGTCTTTGGTGAACGAGACCGCGATGTACTGAAAGCCAGGGACTTACCTACCGGGGGGTTTAGGGGGTCATCACCCAATAATTTTGGTCGTCGGCAAATCAAGGTGGTCTGTTGGCTAATTGGCAAACACGGAACACCCGGGAAATGAAAACGCCAGCCCCAAAGAAAGAGATGCATACAGTACAACAAATTTAAGTTCCTTTTATACATTTCGGCTATTCTTTGGCTCAATTATTACTTTTCAGGGTGCAAAAGTCGCAAAGCTTCCGGAAGCTTTGGACCCTGGACCCCCACATTAACGATAACCGGTAGAAGAGTTTACTTTCTCCCTTCAAACAGTTAAAACAAAACGTTTTCCAAGCCATCTTTCTTTCTCAAATAATCTTTCTTCTCCTCAAATCAGGACCTTTTAAACATACTGAGCAAGGTGCATGCCCCCATTTCCATTATTGGCCCCAATGACACACATTTTCCCTAGTAGTAATGTCCCTTTTAGGATTATAACCTATACAAAGGATTACATGTACAGGAGTGAACCTGTGTGAGAGCCATAGCCTATGTCTTATAACATACCGGAAATAGCGGTACCCAGAATTCCAGAGAATTTATTTTCAATGTACTTCCATTCAGCGTTTTACGGTTTTTAAGGGGGTACACACTCAAGGTGAATTTGTATTGCGCATTGGTTCATACTAGTTTGTTAGTTTGGACAATTATTAACCTTACTTATTAATAACCTTACTTTGACCTCTACAAAGAATCTCTACAATGATAAAAGCTGCTTCAAAACTCGCAATCGTTGGTCGCGTATGCCAGATTAGTCCCATTGGGTTAAGTTTTCCCAAATATTCCTTTTTTTCTGCATGGTAACCGGTGTAAAGGCTAGTTAACCCAATTAATTGTTGGATTACCAATTAATTATCAACTACTGGGGAAAATTAAACCAATTTCAGTAATTTGATAAACGTGACCACTGTTGATGAAACTTTTTGAAGAGTCTATGAAACCGCATTCCCCCGGAGTTTGTTTGACCGTAAGAGTAGCACATACTTCCTATTAAGGCCTGTAGACACGAGCAACATTTGTAAAACAATCTCAAAACACTTCACCTGCAACAAACCCAAAACATGCTTCTTTTCGGTTTGTTGCACAGTGTAGACAGAGTAAAAACAATTTGAAAATGTTTTGAGAATGTTTTGAAAAGAATTGACAGGATATTTTCTTTTGCAACATTTCCAAAATATTCTCAAAACATGCGGTATACCCTGTCTTCACTGTGCAACAAACCGAAAACAACTTGTTTTGGATTTGTTGCACAGTGGATGCTTTGGAAATGTTTTCGGAATGTTTTGCAAATGTTGCTCGTGTATACAGGCCTTTAGGTATACCAAAATACACGATTCATCACTGAAGACAATCGCGGTTGCTAATCTTCGGTTATTAAGATCGACACTTTTATACCTTGTTCTGAAGAAAGGTGTAAAACACACCGACACGGGAAGTATGCAGAAAACATTTCACAAATGGCTGGAGTAATTCAATGCTCGGCCAGAAAATTTCTGATTTGCTTAGTTACCAGAGTCAATGACGGTGTTTCCCTGTGAAAATAAATTGACAAGGTGTCCAGAGTTTAATGGCATTTCAATCAATTTAGTGGCGGTCTGGGAACGGGAGAGCAACAACTAGTAGCATGTTACCTCATTTTGACCACCATGGATGTCGTTTCAAAATGTGTCAAACGTGGCCTTTGGATCCCTAGGGTAGCAATGAATTAAAGCTGACCCTCCTTCAAAGAAAATTCAGTCCTAAACTCTTCCTTGTAAATCCACAATTTTTCCCTTTGATCAGAGCTGCCCCCCTCCCCCCCCCCCCACCGGAGATTGGTTCCTCTCGCATGCCTCTGTGCAACTGAACAAATTATTCTTCAGTACGCAGAGATGAATGACTCCTGTAGGTTACCCTCCAGGGAAGCCTTCGGGATATGTGCTTTGGTCAAAGCTTAGGTCGATTTACGGTTCCAAAGTCAGGTATGCAGTGAGCCAAAAGCTATTTAGGCTACCTTTATTTTCTTGTCAGCAACCTAGCCTACCAATCTTACACTGACTGTATATAGTTATAAAGTTTAACCTCGAAGTCAAAGTCCACAGTGATATATCACGTGCATCGTGTTTTTGTTCGTCACGTTATCACCTTTGTGTGCACCCTAAATGCAATAAACCTATCATGCAGATAAGTATAGCCTAGCCTGCAATATTTTGGGGCAACTTTTGAAACTTACACAGACTTGTCGAATTTTGCCGTAAAAATGCTGCTTAGCTTTATTATTCATACTTTGATATACCTTCTGACGTTCAAAGTTACCTTGGTAAGGTCACATCTTTGTATTATATCACCACAGCAACGAGGCGATATCAATATTCAGAGGGTAAGTAATTGACTAACATTTAGGTACGTAAAAATCCACATCATCACTGTAAGGGCATTACTATCTTTTGTAAAACTTTTACCAAATAAGTCTTTCGCAAAGGATCGTGGTACAGAGTATTGCGTACTAGCAATTCTTCGTTTTGTCATCTTTATGACATTTTGAGATTGACATGAACGGCGAGGGTCCGGCAAAGCTCTGTCCCATCAGGGAGCTGGAAGAGATGACCAACCCGGACCCTGGTCCCATGATCCTTCAAGCTGGAACAGGGAGCTCTCTGGAAGGAAAAGAGTTTGCTGCTGCTGACTTAACTTGGGTTAAGATTTTGTACTAGGCTTGTAATGGAGCTGAAATAAACTAACTTTAATTCAGCACAGGTTTCAGTCGCGACTACGCACCATCCCATGGCAATTCCGAATGAAGTCCCGGGTGTCCGAGTAAATTCCGGAAAGTCCGGTTCTTGTTATTTAACATGTATACCTAGTGTAGCTAGCAAAAGTTTGCTTTCAAATTTATTTTAGTTTATTTTAGTTTTAGTTTATTTTAGTTTTAGTTTTAAGTCAGGATGCTCATTTAATAATATTGTATAAATTTCGTATAGAGGCTATGCTCGTGACGTCATGCAGCGCGTTTTAATTTGGCATACTGGATGGAGCTGAATGTGCGCAGTACGTGTGTTACAGATACGCGTGCATGGGGAGGACGTTAGTAACAATAATTGTACAACAGGCCAAACAGAGTGAAACGCAACGCAGTGGCGTCGGTGCATAACCTCTATAGTTTCGTCCACCTTGTTATTACCGCTGATTCTATGTGATATCTCGATCCGTCGTGGTTTATTTCACCATGTAGGCCCAAATAAAATGCACACACAGCCTAATGAAAAATTGTAACTTTCACTTTTGTAAATTTGACCGCGGTCTAACCGGTTTCGGGTCAAAGTCCAGCTGCAGTAAATTTCGGATCAATCCCGAATCCCGTGAAAACGGACTCCAGTCCGGAATCGAGTCGGAGTC
The DNA here is from genome assembly GCA_037179385.1 of Holothuria scabra. Classification (NCBI taxonomy): domain Eukaryota; kingdom Metazoa; phylum Echinodermata; class Holothuroidea; order Aspidochirotida; family Holothuriidae; genus Holothuria; species Holothuria scabra. The sequence goes on from CM074193.1 coordinate 21,988,605, forward strand.
CAGACTATAAACTGATAAAGAAGCCCTATATGGGCATGACAAATGTCCATGGAGACTTAAAAATAAGAGCTAGTTCGTCTAAACCAAACAACAATTTTCCTCTTCTTTCATTTTTTTTAACTATCGACCACGGTAACCTGGCAGGGAGGTGTTACTAATAACACATCCCTTGTCTCTGGTACAGTCTTGCTTATGCAATTTTCCTGTATAAGGAAATAATCGAAAAATGCAAGTCCCGTTAGAATATCGATCAGCCTTCATGTCTACAGTAAAAGATCAAGTTTGTGGCATTTCGTTTACTCTATATTTCCAGGCTTTGTGCATGAATAGTTTTCAAGTGTAATTGGCTCTATAGAAGGCAAAGGAATTAATGGAGCATATAAATTTTGTATTGCCTCTTAAAAGTAAATTACCTTCTGGTGTAAACCATAGACCTAAAACGTGGAAAGGTCGGAAGAGCCTCCTAATCGAAAACAGTACATTGGTTCTAGTCGTAGATAGCCAGGGACATTTTACCTGAACTCTAGGGTAGGAAATGAGTAGAAAATCTAACTTATTCCCATTAAAATGCGGTACCACTCCAATTCAAATTTCTGTGTCGTACTTTGCAATAATTTTCCTAAAAATTTGCTCAAATGTTTCACCAGATTGAATATCAAAATATTTACATATTAAATCAATTTAGTTACCTGGTTACCCTCTTGGACGTCGGCCGAAACAACATCCGTCTTTGTAGTCGAGGGCATAGGCGTACGGGGGTAATTTTTTGAGGGGCAAGAGCAATTTTTGCCCAAATAATGGCACCATTTATCATGATTTGCTCATGTTTTGCCCGAATGGACCGAATGTTTTTGCCCGAATTGGGAGGGCACCCCCGTCTCGTACGCCTTTGATCGAGGGGAGCGCCCTACACTACGTTGTATATTTATCAGTTTATTTAGGCGATGTCTGACACAATAGTATTTCATTTTGCAAGGTACCACTGTGAAATTATATTTGCTTGAAGCTTAGAACAATTAAAATCGAGCTGAGTATAGACATAAGCTTTATTTAAATACGAATAACAAACTAATCTTTAATCACTTCGTGTGCTTTCATATTTCCTCTGTCACAGAATATCGATCCACTTTACGACTTATAGGGATTAAACTTTACAAGTCGAAAATCTATGAAGTTCAGAGGAATATTATGAACACTCTCTTACCATATACTAATTATACTTGATCGCTTCCCCCTATTGGCAAGCCCTTAACCAGGCAAGGCACTGAAAGAGGAAGGGGGGGGGGAGAAATTTTTCAGAGGGTGAAGTATACTAAAATCCAGCCCATTCTGGTACTGACAATCTGCTGCCCGATCCTGTTCCCATTTCGAATGCTTGAATTCCAGTTCCTTTTCAAAGCTACTAAGATGTAATTAAATTATGGAAGTATCGCACACTAGAAATAAAAAAAAATGTTGCCTATTTTTCAACCCCACAGGCAGGGGACTCTACTTGTTTTCGTCACCAACCGCCATGCGGTGGTCAGCCTGCTGGAGCGCCATCAGGGACTTATGTGGGTGGCAGAACGACGTTTATTAAATTTCAACAGAATTTCAACCATTATGAGGTCGGATATCCAGGCAAGTTTTTTATTCGCTGTATTTCAAGTACTTTTCCAAACAAGTTTCGGAATTAATAACACTAGGATAAAGTAAAAGGCAGTTGCCCTCCTCCCTTCAACTTCTGAGATGTTTTGTCAATACATTCCTTGATTTTGTCGTTACATTAGAATTATTATGGTAAAGAAATACGCTGCCCTATGGAAACCACTATGAGTACTTAATAGGCATCTTGGTTCCATCATAAAGCAAAATATTCCTACCCTGAGACCTTACTCTTGAGCCAGTATAGACGAATCCGGATAGGAAGATGGTCTGATTTCACTTTGCCATAACTGATGTCTATCACCTTTTAATCTTTCAATTTCCTTGCTTATCTGTATCATTGATGGTTGTACACTAAATTGTATCTTGATTATTTCAATTCACTGAGTATGAGGGTTTGAAATTCATGTAGACAATAAACGAAGACGGTTTCAAGCAGATGTACCTCACTAATGGCTGCCTACAGTCTCTAGACACAAACCCTGATCGGATTTATCTATACGCTTATACTTGAAAGCTTCCATAGGCTACGCCCCTGAACCATGGAGGCTTTCCCCTCCACCCAACCAGAACCCCTGAACCAGAAACGCAACAACTCTGTCCCAGCATATACCCCCTATATTTCCTTTGCCCCGGTTGCCTCTCCCTATTTCCATCCCGTCCCCACACACTTTTGAAATAACGATGGCTTCATTTACTGAACAGAGTTTTTGCATTGATTATCAATGGCATCATTTTACTTTGACAAAAATGACGATCACGATATCTCTGTCTACGATACTTGGCACATGTTTTTTGGAAAATGGTTTTTACCAGTAGACATGTAGACTGGTAGAAGGGGTTTAAACAAGAGATCGAACATTTTCTCACTTCTTATGTCTTTTGTAATAGTCACTGTTCTTTTGATCAGAGGGCTAGCCAGTATTTCATTTCAGAGAATGAATGATGACTGGTCGCCTTCCTGGGGAGGGGTCTATGGGGAGGAGAGCCTCTTACGGTGGTTCATTGGAGGTTAGTTGGATTTAAAATGGTACATTTGATGCTACAGTTTTTACGTCCCTCCCTCTATCTCTTTCCTCTTCTTTATCTCCCTCCCTTGCTCCTTCTTTTCTCCTTATTGTTTTTTTTTTTCAGGAGAGAAGGGGAAAGAAAGGGTACGATCTTATCAATTACCCCTGGCCACGTCATTGTTTTGACCTTTGGTGTTTGCAACCTTCATTAAATATTTTATAATTCATGGTTCAAACAGGTTACATTGATATCGCTTTGTCTCAATCACCGGATGTGACGCAATTCGAGACCCTGGTAGTTGTTGGCGATCGAAATGAACATGCGCAATGGCATCAACGGAACTATACTATACCTGTGGTAAATTTCCCTATTTTTACGTGATTTCAAGGCATAGTCCTAGTTGTTATTACTTATGAAAAAAGAGATAAGATCCTTTTAAAATGCACGCAATGACATTTTTAAGCTAGTTTAATGATGCCCGAGTTTTAACTTAGGTGCATATAGTTTTTAAAATCTTCGTAGAGTATTTGGTTTGTAAACAGGTTCTCTTTACTTGGATAGAAGGCGTGTATATACGGGCAACATTTTTGAAGTATTTCCACATCATATACTTGCAACAAACCCAAAACATGCTTGTTTTCAGTTCGTTGCACAGTGTTGACAAGGGTATGCAACAACAATCTCACAATATTTTGAAAACTGTTTTGCAAATGTTTTAATTGCTACGCTAATTCTTTGAAAACAATTAGCATGAATGTTTATTTTTAACTTAAGAAAGTAATACAAGCTTGTGACCAAGTTGGCTATACGATTTATAATTTTGCTTTACAGGTAATGCCCAACATTGACTGCCAAAAGTGCGTATTACGCATGCGTTACATCTCCAATAAACCAGGCGAAACGACGTTTTACCAGTGTTCTGACATTGTCATCAAAATGTCTAATCAGACGAATTCACAGACATACCCTGAAGATGATAATGTACCAGTTAATGTCAGAAATACGATTGATTATCTGAAAAGAAGACTAGGTGCAACAGTAAGTCTGATCAATCTAAATCATTAACGGATTCTACAGTTTCCATGGCAACAGATCATGATTATACGTTTATTTTACGTTTTTTTTTTTTTTTTTTTGCCGTTAGTAAACAGCACATACCAGTCAACTGAGGCTTGAAATTTTAGATGAATTTAAATACAGTGAAGAGGTAAAAATTGTTCCTCTCGACCTTATCACACACCCACTTTTCAAAATCTGCTTTACATATTGGGATTTGCAGTCAGGAATATAGTTGAAAATTCCAACCATAGGACTCTGGGCATGGTAAGAAGGATGAGGGGGCTGCTGGTGGCTGGCACTGGTTATGATCATTCCTAATACTGTAATAAGACCTCTAGTTTTGACTTTGAATTTCCAAATTGGACAAGAGCATTTTGCAGCACCCTATCTAGTTTCCTTGCTCTTTGTAGGGATATTTACTAGAATATGTTACACCAGTAGCAACTCTCTGGTACCAATATATTTTCCTGGCAACACAGACGTATAGGCTTATTTGCAATAGTTGCTGAGCAAACTATTTCTAAATTTGTGCTTCTCTTCGTGTGGTACCGTAAGATTTGAAGGGCCGTCTAAATTATCACATCTTACGATACAGCATTTTGCCATAAATAACGTGTCTAACTGTGATGATAACTGATTAAAGTTTGATAGGCAATTGTAAAGACATTCTTCGTCGTCGTCGACTGAAGCCATTCATCCATGGAGCCGCTCTCTGCTCAATCGTATCGAAGTGCCTGGCAGAGAGCTCCTAACAACTCCCTGGTCTGACGGACCTGCTCTTCATTGAAAAGGAAAAGAAAGTAAAATTTCCATTTATCGTATACATCTTGTTACCTTTTCCAGCTCACCAATTGATACGCGAATTGATAACACACATTAAATTAAGCCTTTACCTAACTTAAAAAAAAAATCGTATAGCTTATGAGCTTCCCTGGAACAATTGTCACAGAATACATAGGTATATATTTTGATTTTATAATTGTCTCGTCATTAGCCTCATTCTGCGCCAAATGGTACCAAGATATTTGGATTTTCGTGGGACATTTTGAGGAACCCTGGCACCGAATTAGTAAGTGTTGATACCATCTCCGGCGAGATCACGAAGGAGAGCTATGAAAAGTTTTATTTCAACATGGGCGTAGGCGTTCAGTATGGGACGCCATCACCAATGTAAGTCCTGTGTGTTTCAATTTAAAGTTTCCCATCTTAAACCGATTCCATCATTGTTGGTTAACAGGTCACCTAAATGTTTTTGTATAGAAGTTCCTGGGAGGTAATTATGACATGTTTAGAGATGGTAGGCCAAGTTTTCCAGTGCTGTATAATATAAGTTAATCTGCATTTTTTAATTTAGTTTCAATCAAAGACATGTGCTCATTGCGAATTTCTGTGGGCTACCGGTAAAAATACAGCCTGGGTAGATGACATTTAGTTCGAATAAGATTAGTTCCCAATATACCACGAGTTTCTTTGGAAGGGAAACTGATTTTTCCTGATGATCCCATCACTAATCCCCTATTGTTTGAAACTACAACTAGAAAAAAATGATTGAACTTTTTTGTTTCTCAAATTGAGAAACTTTTCATTAAAGAGGGATTACTTTTTGCCTCATTTAGGACAATAAGAAACATAAAATACCATTTGTCTTTATTAAGAATAAAGTGCCTTCTTTCAGGGAAGAATCATATAAATTTTTGATGGACCAGATCGCTTGCCATTCCCGAGAAATTCCTTATATTTTCCTACTTGAACACCGGAACGGCAACATTAGTCAAAGGCCTAATAAGATCCTTTGGATTGATTTATCCGCAAAAGCGATAGCTGGGGAGTACGAGATACAGCAACCTGCGTCCGGTCACATTGTTGCGCTCAGTCCGTTTGAGAGGACCAATTTTCTGGCATTGTTAATGGCTGAAGATAAAGAAAAACAAGGTTAGTAAGAAATAAGCCATTTGTTTAATCGCTTGGCGGTCACACCGACTTTGTTTGCACTGGTTGGTTAATATCAACTAATTTATATTTTCATGTGTGTCGGCACGAATGAAAACATTGCCTTCTCAAAGTGAACCGACTCCATGGTTAAGTGGTAATAGGATCCGATTCCGGGAGGTTTGGAGTTCCAGTCCTGACCCACCCGCGAGGCGGACGAACTTTTTTCGTCCGAGCTCATAGCTACGATAAAATCAATCAATTGTCGAAGGGGCGGCAGCCTTAAGGGGATCGCCGCCACCGAGGCGCTACGCAGGCTAGTCCTGGTACGGTGATACCTAAAACTTTTAAAACGGAAATTACTGCCATTGTGCTTGGTGCTCAACAGTGAGCCACAACTGGGAAAAGGCTCGACTTTAACCAATTGGTTAGAAACTGGACCGTAAAACTTAATCTAACTATCCAACTAACCTTTTCTGAGGAGAAATGGCTTAGTTATGAGACTACATACAGCACGGGCTCTAACCAATTGATTTAAGTTGGGCTGGTCTTTTCCCAATTATGGCCGTTCAACATTTCACAAATTTGTCAATAACGAGTCAACCACATGTATCATATTGTACTTGTCTGCTACTGGAGCCCTGGACCAAATGAAATGAAAGGGAAATAAGGACACTTTGGGGGAACATTGCCAGTAATGATTTGGCATTTGAAGGAACTAAATAGTTCTCATCTTCTCTCTCCGATTCTACTAAACGCACGTTTTGTATTTATTCGGACTAATGGGCTTTAACGCTAAAAATCGTAATGTTAGACTACAATTTAATGGTTTTGAAAATGAGGTGTTGTTATGCTTTACAAGAGTGTTCTTGATGTTTGAAATTTTTAACCTAATTTCATATTTACCAAAAGTGGGCTTTTGAACCTTCATGACCATTTTTTACAATGCCATGAATGTCATAAGTTTTAATTACAGAATAGTAAACTTGTGAAATCATTTATTTCAGGTTCCTTCAATCTGACATTTGCTACCTTAAACTACATGGGCGTGTACCAGAAACATTTTATGATGCCCTTAGGTTCTCAGTTCATAAATTATTTATGGGCAACACCCGATCTGACAAAACAACTTTACTACGTTCTATTGGGCGATGAAAACTCTCCACAGAAGTTACACTCTTCGATTCTAACATACAACATAGCGTCGAGGTAAGAGGATGTAGAAGAGACTGGGAGTGCCATCAGCGGCGGAAATAGAAATTTTGGTCATAGGGTTGAGAATAGCCCGAAGGAGCGCATTAAGGCTTGATCCTCTCACCCCAAACAGTTAAAATTCTCCTAACCTACTAAGGTAAGCCCCTCCCAAAACTGTCTAAAATTCATCCTCATCCAGACACAATCTCAGTTTATCGCTTCAGGGTGAGTATACAAGACCCTGATGAATAATAAGCTTCGGTACTCTGCATTTTTGAATCCTTGCCGAAGGCAGGCAAGGAACCTATGCGATGGTGATGTCGTGTGTATGTGTGTGTGCCCGCGTGTGTGTGTGTGACGCTTTGGCTTGTAAACAATATATCTCAAGAAGGGTAAATGTGACTAACCTCATATTTAGTGTATGGGTTGGTCATATTGAGTACATGATCCCTATTGATTTTGGTGGAGATCAAAGGCCATTTGGGGTCACGAGAGGTCAAAAGGTCAAAACTTCGTAAACGAGATATCTCAAGAACGGTACATGTGACTGTGCTCATACTTGCTGTGTGGGTTGGTCATCTTGATTAGATAATCCCTATCGATTTTCGTGAAGGTCAAAGGTCATTTGGGGTCACGAGAGGTCAATAGGTAAATTCCTTAGAAATTGCTTGTAAACACGGTATCTCAAGAAGGGTAAGTGTGACTAATCTCATATTTGGTGTGTGCATTGGCCATATTGAGTAGATGATCCCTCTTGTTTTTGGTGGAGGTCAAAGCTCATTTGGGGTCAAAATTTTGTCCTGCCTCCTTTTACCCCAAACTTGCCCCCCCCCCCCCGCCTCCATAGTAGGTCAGTTGGGAATTGGATCTAAAATAAATTATAAACCTCTCCTGACACATAATTTTGTTAAAACTTCAGATCTCCGAGGGCGTTGCTACCTGGACCCCCACCTTCAGGAAAGGGCGGTGTGAGCTCAATTTTGCGGTGCCCTCGAAAAATTTTACTCCCAACGTTGTCCTTTGAGCTTAGTGCCCCACCAATTTTGACATGTGCCAATTGTAAAATTCTGTAGGCTATTACAAAATGTGTAGTTTGCGATGAGAGGATTGAGCCTTAAAAAGCAGAATATTAAAAGGGCGTAGGCAGGCAATTGCGTTCCATCACAGGCGGTCGCCCCAGGCTTAGCCATTAAAGTAGATGTAATAAAGCGGCACGATCGGAAAACAGTCATGCCATGCTATAGGGCAGAATAATAAAGCCTGCTGCAGGATTCCATACTTAGAAATATTCCTCAATTCGATTGGTCCTCATAAAGGTTACATGACCTTGCGTTATTCCTTGAAAAACAGTCACGGTCAAAATGACAAAAGACGGTTTAGGAACTAACAAAATCGACGGTAAAGAAGACAAGCAGAAGCATTCTACGCAAACTGTGTTTAGCCAAGTACGTTAATTGGAGACATGGTATTTGCCTATATGAACTGACAAGGCGGATGGATTCCCAGCCCTTAGGGCCTTACGCTCTTGCTGGCACTTGATCCACAAGTAGATTGTAAGTTTATCTTCAGTGACAATTGAGACACCCAAATCATTTTCCTCTCAGAGTCTATCTATAGGGACAGTTTTAAAATCACTTGTAACCCCCACCCCTTGGCTTTATCAGTCTAGCCATAGGAAGAAAGCTATTATATTGTTCCCGTCACGCACCCGGCTATATAAACTTATAACTGGATTTAGGTATTACGAAGAAACATCTATTCAAGTCTACCTAACAATACTTTCAGCAATTTGCGGGCGGGGGCTCCAATTTCTACCCCCTCCCCCCCCCCGTATACGTGACAGTGTATGTAGTAAATGATGTTATGCACATGTGTTTCAAGTTCGCATTAAATGCAGGGCCAAAATCATTACTGAGAGTCTCTTACCTTATTACTAACCCAGTAATCACAAGTGTGGGCTATTGATTGGCCAATCTCCAGTCCAGTAAGGGGCTATAGAGCCCCTGACTGAGATGGAGTTAATTACAAGAAGAATTCATTTTCACTTTTTTATACCTTGACAGAAAGGTGAATATGACACAGCTGGACGTATCGAAGTACACAATTTCATCTTTTCAAGTCTATGAAAAAACAGGTATGTCATGGTTTAAACTCACGTGAAAGGCCCGAGTATAACCAAGCAAGGCACTTATATGGGCTTTGACAAACTACTTTCCAGAATGGCGAACATTTTTGTCAGGGGTAAGGTGTGTAAAAATATGTTAAGTGATTGACACCTTTAAATTGGCTACCCGTCACTGCCCCCTTGGCCACATTCGGGCTCGACTTTGGTATTTTGTTTGACGCAAGCATATGTAACTGATACAAAGTTAAATGTGTTTTTGTTTTGAACTTGGTGTAATGGCTTTGACGTAGTTGGGCAACTGTTTTGTCGTATTCTTGTATGTATTCCAACTAATATGCTGCAATAACACGGTTGCTACCGTTTTATCTCATAAAACAGAGCAATTATTCGCTTTATCTCCCGGTCTTTTCGGTGTTGGTCAAGGCAATCCGGCATGGTCACTCGTTGAAATTAACCCCATATCCGGAAATATTTCATTTGTAATGGAGGTGGCTCCTGAAGGTAAGTAATAGTTCATTTTGTCTGTGGTGCTATATTTGTGGTCAACCGGAATATGAAAGCAACTAAGGCCAGTTATAGCAGAGAGTTGCCACAAAAGTCTCTGGTTTTAGTGCACATCTTACAGTTCTGTGTACAAAGTAATAAACGTTCCTCTCTTGTTAGTACGGTACCAACCGTAATCGCGCACATCGATGTTTTTTCAACATCTCCGATTCAGTTCTAACGTTTTTCACTTGTTAAGTTGTTTAAAGTCCGAGAATTCTTATTTCATCGGCAAACAACCCAATGCACACAGCAGTTTTTACACTGGTATAGAAATTACCTGGTCCATTGACGTAGCCAGAAGACGGAAGGGGGGGGGGGGTATTGGCCTCAAATGAACTCTGAGACAATACTATTTTGTAATGAAACAAAGAGAAAATGACTGTAAGTTATACTAATCGTTGCACTAGATCGCACTTGAGGGTACTTGAATATATTAAAAAAAATCTCAAATGATGAGGGAGACACCCTTTCATTAGAACCCTCACACATAGCCGGCGATCAGACCCTTCAGTTGGCCCACCTCAATCAACAATAATGGCTACACCACTGTAATTTTCGTCCAATAAGAACTGTTATTTAGGTTGCAGTGACGTCAACCATTACTTTTTGGTGCGACTATGATGAGTGATAGGCTATAAATCTATATGTGTAAAATGCAAAAGTGGGAATCACATAGCAGTCTGGGGTGAGTCCCCCTCTCCAAATGTTTTAAGAGGGAGATATAACGCCATAGACGACCAATCTAGTCGTTGAGTAAATAATGCAATTCACTGGTCGTTGAGTAAATAATGCAATTCAACTCCTTTTTGACATGAGGTAAATCTTTTGTATTTCCAATTGAAGTACGACCGTTACATTACCAAACTGTCTCTAAAATAACATTATGGCGACCTTCATGTGCGCACGTAGTAAAAAATTGTTTGACTCCTGGATGATCCTTACCACACCCCTCCCTTATAGTCAATCAAACCTGTGTATATATATATATATGAAAGAGCTAACATAACCGATCTTAGTCGATTAGTCTACATCGGTCGATCGCGATATTCCGTCCGACGCTTAAGTTGTTTAAAATAAAGTCAAATCAGACATGTTTCATACCTGTCTACTTTTGTTCGTGTTCTAGAAAGGAATGTGGGGCCCATACTTTCCCCACCAATTAGCTGACGCTCAATGAAGAAAATGCAATTAACCCTTTACCGTTGTGCTCCAATCGGGCATATTTGCGCGCCTCGGGAGTGGGCGGAAAAGCGGACGTAGCACGCCCGCATCAGCTTCCGTTGGCTTTTGACCCCGTGACCTTAAACTGTTGTCTCTCTCGTTGTTGTGGCCGAATTTTCGGGTAGCTACCCGCAATTTCGAGCTCCGCGTGAAACAGTAAAGAAGCGGTGACAGCCGCGCCCTCCACCTGGGTCCAAAAAGACCCGAACAACGGTAAAGGGTTTAACCTGAAATACAACTTGGAATGGTTGGTCTCCACACCATAACTGGTGAACTTAACACGGACAGGCTACCACTTCCTGGTTGTTAGTTTTCAGCTCCCTGCTTATACCTTTTCTTCAAGCTGTCTAAAGCTCCTCCTCGTGTAGATGATGGCATGTCCTGGGTCCTATACAATCACAAAAATCCCCTTTGCAAGGAACTGTTATTCGTTCGTTTGGATCTGTGCATGTTTTGTAATCTGGGCTAATTTAGTTTTGATTCATTCGTCTACTTTGCGTTTCCCCATCCGAAAATGGACATGGGTTGATGTCGTGATGATTGACGGTTTTTAATTAAACCAGTGAATTTTTTAGTTCCGGACAAGGATTTTAACAGTTGTTCATTCAGGCAGGGAAGATAATCATTTTCTTTGCTAATTTTAACCAGGATACCTGACTACAGTCCGGGTTGCAACTTAACGATGCATTCTAAAATCAAATAGTGGAATCCGTCCCAAAAACATTGTCCAGGATGATCGCCCCGAAGTAAGAGTAAATTTTACCAGAAGTAGAGTGAAAATTCACTCCAAATAGATCGATATTTCACACACATGGAATGAAATACAACTCTATTTGGAGTGAATGTGCACTCTACCACGGATGAATTTCAATCGCGCCCGCCTGGGAACGATCATTCTTGACACTTTTTTTTATTGAATTTTATTCTTGATTTCCAATGTGGGCCAATCGTTTATCTCTTTCAAAAGGTTGAGAGTTAAGTCTTAATTATATCATCCCTTTTTCAATATTCACATACAGGATTATTTGAAGAATACTATGGTGGAACAGTCTTCAATCTAGACCAGGAGAACGGGATCATGTATTACGTGTTTCGAGTCGCCAATTCCAATGCTGACGTCATAGCGAGTATCGACTTGGTGGCCAATCAAGTTTCGTTCTCACAGCTGACCAGCCTACGTCACGTATATAATCTTGGACGAAGCTACTTTTCCGTCTAAAGTTTTTCCTTTGCTGCAAAATGCTGCAGTGTCGTAAGTTTCGAAAGAGGCATGATTGTACCAGGGAGTTGTTAACTATGGCACGCCAAAAGGCTCACCAAATATGATGATGTTCTAAAAATACACGTTCATGTACTAAAAATACACGTTCATGTACTAAAATTACACGTTCATGTACCAAAAATATACGATGATGTACTAACTTCATACGATCATGATGTAAATTTACACCATCATGTGCTAAAATGTTACGATGTACATGTAAAATCACACGTTGTACATCTAAAAACACACGTTGTACATGTAAAAACGTAAGATCATCATGTTATTATTGTCTCTTCCGCACGCCATACAGAGTGAGCCTTTCGGCGTACCAGAAGTCCGCCAAAAGGCTCACCGATATGTGATGTAGTAAAAGTACACGTTCATGTACTAACTGCTTACGATCATGTTCTGATTTCATACGTTTATGTACTGTTAAATGTCAGTACATGATCGTAAGAAATCAGTACATGATCGTATGAAATCAGTACATGATCGTAAGCAGTTAGTACATGAACGTGTAGTTTTACTACATCACATATCGGTGGGCCTTTTGGCGGACTTCTGGTACGCCGAAAGGCTCACTCTGTATGGCGTGCGGAAGAGAAAATAATAACATGATGATCTTACGTTTTTACATGTACAACGTGTGTTTTTAGATGTACAACGTGTGATTTTACATGTACATCGTAACATTTTAGCACATGATGGTGTAAATTTACATCATGATAGTATGAAGTTAGTACATCATCGTATATTTTTGGTACATGAACGTGTAATTTTAGTACATGAACGTGTATTTTTAGTACATGAACGTGTATTTTTAGAACATCATCATATTTGGTGAGCCTTTTGGCGTGCCATAGTTAACAACTAACTGACTGTACCAATTCTTCCACAATTAGACAAATCTTGCCCGAATTGAGTTCAATGGTTTGCTGAAATTTGTGAGAAGTTTTCCCTGAAATTTAGAAAACACAATTTCTGCATGCTATGCGATTTATCACAGATAAATTAACTCGAAAAACAAAGAAAAAAAAAACGAGTAAAACAAAGACCCTCTGTACATTTGATATATGAGAAAGAAACGACAATGAGGAATAACAGCATCTCTTTACCTGATTTTCCAGGCATAAATGTTCCTTTCTGATACATTACGTAACACTAAAGCCGTAAATTTCTCAAATTTCAAGTGAAGTATAACACTGAATTAAATCATGGAGCTGTTAAACATGTTTTTTGATGTAGGTGATAAACTACAGTTTTCAAAACACTAACAACTGAACAAAGTAATGAGACCACAAAAAATGTTCTGTTCCATCAGGATGGAGTAAAACCGGCAGGTAACTGTTGTCAAAAATTGAAGCAATGAGAAAAGGTCTTAAACGAATCAAAAACAGTGTAAACTGGCAAAATAGCCTCCACCAAACCTTACTTAGTACCGTTACCGATTTTCAAACATACTTTTCCATTTTCTACGCTTTATTGAAACGGCATCTCAGTCTCTAAAAACATACAAATTATTTAAATATGTACAAGAGATTTTGAAATTCTGGAGTTGAATGATCAAACCAACGCATGCTCGTTTCGGAACTTACGACGACTCTGAGCCAACTGAATTATTTACCCACGCTAAAATTCGTATCGAGTCAACACAATTGTTTCCGCGATATTTCCGTAAAGATTGAACCTTAATGGATAGGATTAATTTATTTGGTATGTCAAGTGTAGGTATATGACTTATAGAGGAAAATCGCTTCATCCTTAATTAGTTACAATTCTCAAAACTCAGTTACTTCTAGTCTCTCCTACAGCTGTGTCTGGCCTTCATGTTCAGATGCAAGCTCAGTTTGTAGTACAAACTAAGGGTATACCCTGGTATGCATACAAGCCTGTTAAATGTGTAAGCCATGGCACTTTATGTTGTATCAGTGAGAGCTTCTCTACATCTTTTAAAGTTGCTGTCAATCAAAGGAAAGTCACCAGTTAAACATTTTCCGACCACTTTGAGTATCTGTCTTTTTAAAGTCCAGCATTATGTTAACAATGGAGGGACCATCCGTGTGAAATTCTCCCTCAATATTCCAGCTGATGCACACGGTTCAAAAAGGAATTTCTTGATTGGTTGTTGTCATTTTATTGTATCGATTGTATTCTTTGTTAGGGTTAGGGGTCAGGTTGGGGACTAGCGCTATTGTTAGCCAGTTAGGATTGTTTGTTCAGCAGTTTGCATCGGGCCAACATTTTCTATTGCTTGCCTAACGAAATATATTCCAATCATATACGAAAACAAACATTTTTCAACCAGAAAGTTGCACTTTATTTTGTTCTATGAAATAATGTATGCATAAAAAGTTACGACAACAAAATAATGAAATATCTATGCAAAATAATGAAATATAACAAAGAAAGGTATGAAGAGGCACATCACTTGGTCAATAAAAGAATAATTTAAAGAAAAAACATAATCGCATTTATCTTGTACTGAAATATTAAGTATAGTCCTTTTCTTAACAGTGTACATGGATTTACAGTATGGCTATTTGCCTTATATTGGAAGACATATTTAGCTGTTAAAGGCTGCTCATATTTCGAGGAACTGAACAAAGAAAGAAAAATAAACGTTTCGAAAAGACGCGTTATTTAATTTACTCTGCAATTTAAGGTGTGAAAAAATATCCAATATATAATAGTACTTTATATTAAACGTAAACACGAGTAAAATTACCATCAAACACAGTTACAGACATGAACTTTAAATAGAGCTTTAAAAAAACGATCCATCCCAATCAAACCTTCTGTGGGCTGGATGTAGAATGTACCCACAGTATTTCACATTTGTTGTAACAGACGACTAACGGGAAACCAAACTTGCACTTGAACCATACTTGAAAATAAATTTGAAACTTTGAACTTTTTATCGATTTGACTGAGACTATCACACATTCGTGCTGTTGTGTCGTTAAATCTCATCTAACTCACAATTAACCCTTCCCAAATCGAAGTCAGAGGGCCACCAAGCGGGAACGGGCTACCTAGTTAGATGAGATTTAAGGACACACCCACACGAATGTGTTTTATAGTTTCAGTCAACTCGATAAAAAATTGAAAGTATAAATAAATTTTCCAGTATTGCTAAGTTCAAATGTGGTTTCCCTTTAGTCGCCTCTTACGACAGGCGGGAATTACCGTGGCATTTCTAAGGCGTCGACAACCCGCCAGTCGTAAAATGAGTAATAAAGGCCTTTTGTATGAATTTTATAGGCAATAGTCGGGAACAAACTTCTCGCCACACACGGACCTCCTCACCCTACCTGGATGCAATTTCACGTCCTACCCAGGTCCAAGCGGAAACGGGCCATACTCCACTGACATTGCCTTTACATATCCCCCCCCCCCCCCCCACAAACACACACACTTACGCTTCAGCACAAATGCACTAGTTACCGGTGCACTATGCATCAACAAAATTGCTCAGACTAACATCTCCACAATTTCAATTTAAACTGATGACTACAGAATACCATCGTTTAAATTTTTAAGAAAAACCTTTCAATTTTAACTTGCACAAAGGATTTTCTCATGTTTCATGTTCCCTAGTAGGGTTTTGCATGACAAATGTCCATGCATGATATAAAAAAAGGTATAGCTTAGCAACTACACTTGCAGATATAGAATAATCAAATAAGAAATACATTTTTTGAAGCTAACAATGCTGAACATTCAGTTAAACAGATCTCTTACTGATTTTTTTTTTTTTTTTTTTGAAAAGCATTATCAAAACTCGCTTTAACCTTTTACCTGTACTTCGTTTTTCCTTTTTAACTGATTATTTACCAGAGTCAACAAACGTTGAAGAGGTCTTTCAAGTGAAAAGACACGTTAAATGTGTTTTTACTGAGGTTAAAAATGGAAATTTTGTAATTTTTTCCCACAAAAAATCCACACAGATCCAAGACTAGAAAACCGCTTCCATACAGTACAACCACACTGTCAAGACCATGATGACAGATCATTTTTGTTAGTTTCACCTCCATGTATGATTGTAGTGCAAAGTTAAAAGTCATGGAAAACTTGTAAAAACAAATTCCAATTGCCACTTTTATAAAGATCTGAATATTTAAAGAAAAGTCCCTGCCACACTAATTGACGACAACCAGTTCAATGCAATAACAAATTAAGTATAAAATACCACAACATGGTCAGCCAGTTATATATTCCGTGAACTTTCCTGTGTTACCACTTACCACTTCATTGAAATTGCACAGTTCCTACTTTTCCCTCTTCACAAATTCTTTTCTACCCGGGAGAGACAATAACCCTCATTTTGATATTAACCCTTGCTTTGATATTTTTGTTTCAAATTTATTCATAATAGTTACTTTGGCATCGTTATTGCATTTTTTTCGAAAAGTGAGTTACACAACTCCAAATCTCTTCCTCCACAAAAAAAATCACCCATAAAAGATCTCAAAGAAAGTTATTATCTATCATCGGTTTCATAAAAGTCATCACACGAGTACCTTTAAGGTAAAAAATGTTGAAAAACAAAGTTTCCAGTAGAAAATAACAAAAATAAAACAGAACTCAATAAACTATCACAAACTCAGAAAAACCAAAAGGAATTCTACTGCTTATTTGACAAAGGAATGAACCAGAATGCAAAAATGCATTGAGGTTTCGATGATACATACATGCTCTTTTCAATAAAATGCTACATTTGTTGTAACAACTGGTGACCCAAAGTGACCTTTGACTCAACCTGTAAATAACTGTTTTTTCTTTTATCCAAAACACTTCTTTATTCAAAAAGCCAAATTTCTACTATGCCTTAAGATATTCTGCAAACAAGGTTTACAGAGTTTGATGCCAGGTGATACCAGATGGCCATTGACCACCACCAAAAACAACAGGTACAGTACTTTCAACTCACCATAACTCATACACACACTAATTGTGAAATACATCCACGATTCGTACCTTGAGCTGTCCTATACAGGTTTTCGGAGTTTGACCCCCTTTGACCCCAAATGACCTTTGACCTCTACCAAAATCAATAGGGTTTTTCCTTACATCATAATGCATCAACATATCAAGTTTGAAATCAATCCAAGCTTCCTACCTTGAGATATTGTGTTAAAAAAGTTTTCAGGATTTGTCCCCTTCTGACCTCCATCAAAATAAATAGGGTTCTTCTTTACATCATAACGCATCAACATATCAAGTTTGAAATGAATCCAAGTTTCCTACGATGATGTATCATGTAAACAAAGATTTCAGGGTTTGACCCCATGTGACCCCAAATGACCTTTGACCTCCACCAAAATTAATTGGGTTTTTCCTTTAATCAAAACCCATTAACCTATCAAGTTTGAAAGGAATCCAAGTTTTTTACCTTGAGAGATAGTGTAATTAAGGATTTCGGGGTTTGACCCCATAGGACCTCAGGTGACCTTAGACCTCCACGAAAATAAATCGGGGTTCTTTCTTACATCATAACGCATCAACACACCAAGTTTGAAATGAATCCAAGTTTCCTACCATGAGATATCATGTAACAAGGATCTTCGGGTTTGACCCCATGTGACCCCAAATAACCTTTGACCTCCACCAAAACCAATAGGGTTCTTCCTTACATCATTACACATCAACATAACAAGTTTGAAATGAATCCAATTTTCCTACCTTGTGATCTTGTGTAAACAAGGATTTTGGGGTGTGACCCCAAATGACCTTTGACCTCCACCAAAATCAATAGAGTTCTTTCTTACATCATAACGTATCAATGTATCAAGTTTGAAATCAATCCAATTTTCCTACCATGAGATATCGTGTATACAAGTATTTCGGGGTTTGAACCCTGTGACCCGAAATGAGCTTTGACCTCCACCAAAATCGATAGGGTTCTTCCTGACATCATAACGCATCAACATATCAAGTTTGAAATTAATCCAAGTTTCCTATCTTGAGATATCCTGTAAACAAGGATTTCGGGGTTTGACCCCCTGTGATCCCAGATGACCTTTGAACTCCACCAAAATCAATAGGGTTCTTCCTCTCAGTATGGGGTATCTGTGTACCAAGTTTCAGAATTGTCAGATCTTCTCTTCTCAAGATATCGTGTAAACAAGCAAAGTGTCACAAACACACAGACACACACCATCACATACGCACATACACACATACATACAAACGCACATACACACACACGCCATCATGAATACATAGGTTTCTCTTTTCATCAAAACCAAAATTCGCCAAAACAGACTCTAAAAAGGTCTACCTGTATACCTTAATTTCGATTATACATTTTTTTTTAAATATCAATTGGCAGTTTTTAAATTCCAAAAGGAGTGTCCAATGAAAGCCCCTGTGATACGACAATGACTATGACTATCTATGGCCCCTGGATGACAGACATCCCTGGGAAGGCTATTATTTGTATCTAAATTTCAGAAAAGTTTAACTACCTGAATATACTCAACCTGAACTAAATCCCTACCTTCATAAATTCACTTTATATCTATTAATTTTTGTAGTTACCTATTCAAATCAAATTACTTTTTTCATTCCATTATCAAATAAAGTTCTAAATTCTTTTAAATTGTTTAATGTAGGAATAAAAATACCAATAAAAACACTGAAAGACCATAGCCAACTACCTAAATTTCCTGCACAAGAAAAACAATGTCTTCATTTTAAGTTTACTAACATAAAGGCTCTAACAAAGAAACGGTGGGTTTTTTAAGTACAGTATATCACAAACTTTCCAATAAAACAGTGCATATTAAACTTAACCAATGTCAGTTGTATTTCATTACTAAAGACTGAAATCGCACCCATCAAGTGACTTTGTTTAAAAAGACTTCAAGTTAAATGCTGGCAGTGAAAATATGAACACACCCAATAGATCCTTGATGAAACATATCCTACAAAATACAGACTCCTACATATGAAATACTAAGACCATGAATGCAGTTACAGTGCATTGACTTATAAATTGAACCTCTAGGCCATTTCATAAAGATACCTCCATGTTAAGTTTGATTTAAATAGGACAGTTCTGGGTCTGGTAGATTCATTGGGCATCATTCTTCAATCTTCACTAAAATGAAGAGGGTGGGGAGGAGACAAGGCTAAATCTGTCTGAAATCTACTTTGTAACAACCCTCAAGTCATAGAGTATATTTCCAAAAAGTGGGGGACATGTTCACCCCCTACTGTACCCCAAATTGATGCCCATGGTGGTTTCCAACGGTGTATGTTGGCTTAAATCCAATATATGATTCAATTTAAAATGTCAGCAATGTGTGAGAACATTTTAAATTGTTCTCAGCTAAAAGTTGTCTGCCACTTGACCAAGTTATAAGTTTAACAAAGTAGACCAGACTGCTACAGAGCTTCAAATGTCTATGTCTAATAAGGCTTCAAGATTGGTGGGGTTGTTCTACAGTACCTCCTCAGAAAAAAATGGCTTTTTTCCAGGAAATTTTATTTTTTATGGGGAGTGTAAATGAAATCACCTAACTTTGTGTCAACATGCCCCAACCATGGACTTATATACATGAACAGAGCATGTAACATGTACGTCCTTTCTGTAGATTGTCGCCATCGACTGGGACAAAAAAGGTCCACCAAGATGGCCGCCGTGAAGCTACAATATGTGTGATTTGAAGACAAAGCAGAGCTAAACTTGAATGGGAAACAATATCATATTCCTTCAATACGTGTAGTAATTTTGAACTTACCTTGTGTATTTCAAAACTATTTCAAGTCTTTTGCAAAATATGGTGACAGACTTGAGCAAGTCCAAACCCCCACACAAAGCCATAGCAGACGGCCATCGTAATGTGCTTTTTTTCACAAGTATGGTTGCAACAATCTACCAAGCAGTATGCTCTGTCCATGTATAGGAAGTCCATGGCCCCAACCCACTTGCTACTGCTGACTTAGTCATGTATGATTATGTATCACATTCACCATTAGGTTTTTCATGTGAATAAACTTAAAGGGCCATTTCTCTCACCCCAAACTGCAGTTCTTGTAGGGAGGTACCAAAACTCTCAATTGGCTCAGCTCTTTGACTGACAGCTAATTCAAACAATGCAGAATACCAAAGCTGATATTACACAGCATGAACTGTACTGAGAGTGTTTTGATTATGCACATTGAGCTTTTCTATACTCACCCTGAAGAAATAAACTGAGATTGTGTCTGGATGAGGATGAATTTTAGACAATTTTGGGAGGGACTTAAGTTAGGTTAGGAGAATTGGTTCTGTTTGGGGTGAGAGAACTGGGCCTTTAACTTCTACAACCTACACTTTCCTCATTCTAGAAAAAAACATAGCTGAAAGTTTAAAAATTAAACAGTCACTTTAAGAGATGTAAGGAGATACTTCATAGTAATGACTTCTTTCCACATTATATAAATAAATAGTATCCTTACATCATGCACCCACCTTGAAGGAATATATATTATTATGTTCATATTTTTTGTTCAAGGCCAAAAGATTGTAACTTCCTGGCAGTGCAGGGCACACAGAAATGTAGCCTGATGATCAATTTCCTTACTCCAAACAATTAAGTTACATCCGTTTCCCTCCTAATGTGTACTTTCAGCTCCTTGAATAATTTCCCATAAGAAGTCCTAGACTTAAACACTTTCAAAGTCACGTATTGCTGGGTACACTAATATATTTAATGCAAAATCTTCCTACTAATTCAGTACAATGATAACTTTCACTGTTGCCACACTTTACTTCAAATATATTTCAGTGCAATGATCTGTTGCAAATGATGGGAAAAGCAGACTTCAAAGTATACTCTACCTGATTGCTGCCTCTCTTAAAATTTCAAAACTAGTGAGTCCTACATAAAATTTGATCCAAGGACAAAAGACGAACTGAACAAAAACCCCTGTTCAAAAGAAATGTCTTAATCACAGATATTTAAGTTTCTTCCAATAAGTTTACTTGAAAGCCTTTTCCCATACTGTCTTTAACCGCTAAACGCTAAAATTATCATTCAATTGATTATGGTCAAATTATGCTGATAACCTCAACTGTGTAACCTGGGCTCTTTTTCTTCATGCTGTACAATGCGATGATCACTGTACATTTCAAATACTGCTACTCTGATACCAATCAATTTACTTTGGCTGCAGCAAGCTTTAGTTATTGGAAGTGATAGGTGTTTGCCTTTAAAGGCAATAGCAGTCTCCCCAGTTTAAAGTATGGTAGTAAACTGTCCTGTTTCATGATTGGTTGTTCAAGGTCATGTGAATATTTTTTTTTTCTCCTCAAATAAGAAATTTACTTGGAGCCAGTACCACTGCTTGGTTTGCCTTGAATATGCAATACTAAAGTCCTAAAATATTATGAAAGATACTTTGAAGAGAAGTAAGAAGAAAATTGCTAGATTTAGCTGTTGTTTCAAAATAAGTTTGGAAAGACTGCTCTTGCCCTTTAAAGAGTGAGGATGATTTATTAAGTCACTGTAAAGCTCTTAGGTCAATATCAACGCCTTTGCAGCCATACTTGTAGCAGAGTTGTAATGAGTCATGACTCGAGTCACAAATTTCCAAAAGGGAAATGACTCAAGGAATTGTATCATGATTTACCTCATAGAAATAGTACAGTGACTCGAGTCATTGACTTGACTCAATCACACTTAAAGTAGCAAATGACTCGACTCAACCCCAAAATTGGGTGACTCGTAACAACTCTGACTTGTAGTGTGAGTACAACATCATGAGTACAAGTTACATGAGTACTCTTCAAGGCAGTAAGGACAGGTCTGCATGAGTACATCTTTAATCATGAGCACATTACAAACTTTTAAATTCTTCAGCAGTGCACATTTTGCAAGAACTGTACTGTACAGTATGTCTACAAATCACTATGAAATACACATGTAAAATTTCCAAAGTATGTATATGAGTATGCAGTCATTTTCTATTGTTACAGGTCTGCATGCTAGCTGTGCACATTTAGTCCTTTATCATAAGGAGCAAGCAATTGATGCTAGTTACACAAATGATTTTACAGCCAAGTGGAGTTAATAAAGTCAGTGAATGAATCTAGAGAAATCTAGAAAATCTTGAAAACTTCACACAAAAAAGTAGCCAAAAATACACCACTCACACATAAAGAGTAAACTTTGCAAAAAAATTAACATTGAATGTAGACTCTAGGTCCTAAAGGGGTAGTCATTTATCTATTTACAGGAAAGTATGACTGGTTGGGCACATGAAATACATAAGTGACATCACAATAACAGCGAGTAAGATGAATGACTGTGCCTTAAATGATGGCCTGTGGGGAAATTGCAGTCCATTATAAGATATGGAATGACCTGCATAAGATTCAGGAAACCCTACTGTATATAATTCTCATTCTGGCTTCTACAATCATCACAAAGAAAAGATCTAGAAGTAAAGGCTCTCAGTCCAGGACAACTGAGATCTGTCAAATACTTTTCCTACAAATAGTACTGGTTACAATAAGTTTGTAACAGTTTAGCACTTACTCTTATAGAGTGTACAATCTATCTCCATTTTGGGTGGGTTGCAGTAATGGGCCCATAGATAGTCATGAAGTCCTCCACTCTTAGCGAAATCCACAACTCTTTTCATCATTTTGGCGAGTCCAGGATCGTCTGTCCATTTGGTCCCAAAATACTTGTACATAAAGATGTTCACAACAGACATATCATAATGGTGGGTATGTTCTTCTTGGGTCACGTTGACCAGTTCAGGGGTGGACCCTTTTGGTGCTATGCACTTCCATTCTTCTGCACAGGTCCTGAGTGGTTTCCAAAAGGTATCATAGAGCTGTGAATTATTCATCACTACTAAAACATGCTCAGAGATAGCTGTAGCTTTCGGAAAGTCTTTCTCAAACTGTTTAATATCAATATTTAAGGATTTAAAAGAATCTGGATGGGTGGTTTCTATGACTGTTATATTTGGGGTCAATTTACCCAGTATTCCTTTGTGGTTCTCGATGAAAGGTAGAAGTAAATTGATGGGTGCTCTAAACCTAACTTGAGGGCTGGCATAGAAGACTGCACCAAACTCTTGTAACACTTCCTGAGGGAAGGAATACAGACAAAAGAAAAGCTTTAAGTACAGAGTTCCTACACAGTCACAAAATTCAAGGACTTTCAACCACTAGATTTCTAATTTCAATTACGAACTTTAACCAGGCCCTGACAACTGAAGTCAATAATACTATACAAACATTTACACAGCTTACCCTACCGCCCACCTGGATGGGGTCTAGGACCCAATATCCCTGAACACACTGAGGTAATACCACTAACCAAATATTATAATGACTTAATCATCTATGATGTGAACTGACTGGACTATAATGTATGAAATTCAAGCACTTTCAAGGACTTGGTTGCCCAAAAGGAAAATTTTAAGGAGTTTCAAGGCCTTGAAAAAAGTTTCATCAAACTAAGCTTTTTAAATCTCATGAAAACCTGTAAGTGATGACTGGTACCTTCACTGGCTACACCCAAGGGATATGGTCCTGTAGTAAAGTAACCGAATTTTTAATCACACAAATTTGAAATTGGTAACCAATCTGGTACTGACCACATCCTTGAATACTCAGCTATATATCTTTGGAATCATATTCTTAAGAATAATCTTCAGGGTTTCACAGTGAAAAAGGGTTAAGAGATTAAACACAGTGACCATGGTTACTTAAATAGCTCCAAGCAATATCAGAACAGTAGCAACCATCTGTCAATGTTACCTCTACTGAAACAAATTCACTCTTTTAAACCTTTCGTACCCAAATACTGCAGAACACCCTACGTGTTTATCAAAATTCAAGATGACTCTTGACATGGACATCAAAAGGCTATACATGTTTGGATCTAGGACAAGAGGATGAACATTTTCAGCAGTGTTGCTCAAGCAGAGGACACTGTAGCAGCCAAATGGTGGACTAGTTTTGGGACACTAGGTGTTTACCAGAAACACCAGCTGCAAATTATTGCAAGTAGCTTTTTGTTAAACATTCATTTCCTCAAGCGATTATCTAGAAACTGATCACTACACCATCACAGCTTTAATTCATCATTCTCCAATCACACTGGCATATAAATAAATTTCATTTTTTGAACATTTGTAAACAGGAAGGAAATTTCCTGTTATACCAAAATACATGGATGCTACTATTTTCATGTTTGCAGGTACTGTCACGGACTTCCTATACATGGAAAGCGCATGCTGCACAGCACATTGTCGCTATGGTATGTGTGAGAAAAAGCCCACCAGGATGGCTGTCTGCTATAGACGAATCAGAGCTTGTGTTTAGTGACTGTAGGCAGACATTAGTGGGGTCCATCAGCCTTAAATCATCTTTATTTATGGTCTACATGGATTTCAAACCTTAAAAGTCAGTGAAATTGAGGGAATCATGATACGATTTAGTGTATAATCATCCATGAAACAGATTAGCAAGAAAACTGAATGATTAAAAGAAAGATGATAGATCCCAGTTATGGCCCACTGAAATCAGACCATCACTCACTGTCCCGATTCGTCTACAGTTTTGTGTTACAATTTGGACTTGCTCAAGTAAATCACCAGATTTTGCAAGAAAGTTGAAATATTTTCAAAATAATACAAGGTTACATCAAAATCACTACACGTATTGCAGGAATATGGTATTGTTATCCATTCTAGTTTAACTTTTGTTTAAAATATTACAAAATTGTCGTCAAATCATACAAATTACACCTTCACAGCGGCCATCTTGGTGCGCCTTTTTTGACACAGTCGGTGGCCACAATCTACAGATAGGACGAACACATTCCATGCTCTGTCCATGTATATAGGAAGTCCATGGTTGCTGTTGGTTCTTGTGAATTATTACGCTCACTAACAGGCAAAGTGAAACTGGCCAATTAAGGAAAGAGAGCAGTTTCATAGATTATTTCTAGCCCCTGGAAGGCAAAAATGTTAACTACTCACCATCAAGATGTGAACTCTCCAAGCTTTGTTTTCTGCCTTTGAGACCAATCTTGGATATTTGTTGAAATCAAAAGTCCTGACTTCGACATTACACATTGACCTCATCTGTTGACAAAATGCAACTGTGGTACTTTAAATTGGACTTTTACTTGGATAAGGCTGATTCAAGCAAGGACTATCAAAGCACAGTAGCACCTCATTTGTTTGAATCAGCAGAAATGAAAATATATAATCTCAGTGCAATGGAAGGAGAAAAATAGTCGAAGTTTAAGGCCTTTATATAAGGAAAGAATGTTCATAATTATTCTCTTTGACACTGCTACAGAAGGCAGTAGGCCCTACATATAAAAGATAAAACCTTGTGTTATAGTGCTTGAGAAGGAAAACAATCTAACTGAGGATTTCTACTGTTCAATGAATTCAGCTGACAAAGAAGAGGCAATATTATCTGACACAAGGGCCCAAGAGATGGATAGCGTAGGATTTAATCAATAACCTGGTCCTTAGGTCATCTTAAGTGTGAGGTTGGGTTGTTATCCTACTGTAGGGCAACATGTGGACACAGTGTAGTAGTTTGCTATCCAAGAACAATCAGATACGAAGCTGACATTCCAAACTGTGATAAAGTTCAACATTATTGGTTAGCCACCAAATGTAAAAATGAACTGTGCTTTAGTATCCAAATGCTGCCCTCTACTTTTGATTTCATCTATTTGTCTTTTCATTTCAAGTATATATAATGATAAACTCAACTCAACATACAGAAGCCTACATGAGAGTAAAAGGAATTGCAACCCAAAACCAAAAGCCCCTGTCACACTATTCTGGGCAAGCATGGTGTGCAACTTGCGGGTGACAATTTTTGCTGTCTGGAGCTCCACACAGATAGCACAGACCTAACCGTATCTCACCTGGATCTCGCCCATGCTTACCTCTAAGTGCACACTGAAGTGAAAGTTGCCTGTGGCCAAGTTTTTGAACATGTTCAAAACTTGTTCCAGGTGTACTGAGGGGGTTTGCCCACAGATGTTCCTGCAGAACGACCGCAGGAGGAAGTAGGGGCCGCAAGTCATCAGCAGTTACTGTAACCCGCTTGAAGAGCACAGGTTGGTCCTGAACCATGTGACAATTTCGCATGAGTGCATGTCAGATGCATGCATGGAGAGTACATTTTGCAGGCACGGAACAGGGTTGGTACTTCCACCTTGCATTCGGAGCCTCAATTCTGCAGGTATGGAGCGAGGAAATTGAGGGCATTTTGTAGTTAAGTTACTCTTTCCCTGCTGTTAATCAGAGGACTTGCTGCTAGCAAGTTGCTTGCATTCTGCAACTACCTCTGCCACATAAATATGCCCACAATCGGCACAAGTATACCTTGCGTGTTGCAGGCAACTTCCAGGCAGGTGACACTTAACTGGCTCACAGGGAGCCTCAGTGCTTGCAGGTGTCCCTGAGCTAACACAGAACTCTCTTGCATCTGGTAAACATGTCACATAAAGAACACGCAAAACCGAAGCAAGCATCATGCATCAAAAAGACAAGTTCCAAGAGAAACTCTCCCAAATCTTAACCTGCCCGCAGAAAATTTCCTGCGTGCAACAAATTCTTGCCAGCCAACAAGCCCGAGTAGCCTGCCCTGAGTAGTGTGACAGGTTTGTTGTGAGGGCACTCCCTAAAGTAGACATACCCTACTGTATATAACAACGTATATATACATACAAAGCTGTGTGATCACTTGGCATCATGTAAATACCTGCCTTTAAGGAAAGCTAGTTTTCGGTCAGTGTTTGTGTTAAAAGGAAAGCAATGCATTGAGAGGCAACAACAGAGTAAGCCTGAAATCATACAGTAAAAGTCACCACAATCAATAATGTTGGCTCTGCATATACAGCATCTTTCAGCATTTAATGACCATAATACTTAAAAATCTGAAGAAATAAAAGAAGGATAGTTCTTTTTGTATTACTTACAGGAATGCATCTAACAACCAAAACTAGTAATGATTTCCAAACTTGAACTACTTTCAATCATGTATTGGTAATCTTACCTGTTTAACTATTTTCGGATGCACACCAAGGGTGTAAACAATGATCTTTTTCAATGGCATGTGGGACTGGACTGACGCAACCATCCCCAGTCCTAGGTATGCTTCGTTTTGTTTGAATCCTGTGACCACTGGCATGTGACGATCAAGTTCCACTTTATCAGAGAACATTCCTTTAGAGACATCAATCTTTATCTTCTGCAAAGTATAGTTGTTACTTATCGGGTAATTGTAAACCACTTTTCGTTTAGGGTCCCTGGTGACATGTTGCAACAAAGCCCTATCTTTAAAGGAGTTCAGATTTGGAGATGGATCACCTGAAAAACACAAACGGCAAAAAAATAAATAACATCCAATTCAATATGATTTTCTCATCTCCGGATAAATATAGTGTCATGTAGCAATATCAAAATCCAAATTATGCCAAGGGTATTCCCCAATAATCACATGCTCATTGATAACCAATCACGTAGTGACCCAAGGATGCAACATGAAGATAAGATTACCTCGAACAAAGTGTTAAAATGGAAAAGAGAAGCACAAAAATTAAAAGCATACTTACTTCCATCATTTAGAAGAAGCAATGTTACTAGTAGGATCACTAACAGGCCCAACAGGACAAAAAGGTTCTGTCGCCTACACCTCATGGTGTTGCATGTATGTTCCACCAAACACTGTCATTTACCTGTAAAATTACAGTAAAGAAACCACTATCATCAAAATACACTCTTACAGTAAATATCTCCCTTACTTTCATAACAACCATCCCAAACAAAAAATTACTGCAAACACAAGTCAGGTGTTGCAAGAAAGAGATTAAGTGCCTGTTAAGTAAATAAATGGAGTAACTAGACAGTACAGACTTTGTAACTTTATATGGTCACACCAGAGATGTATATGGACATTCATATGGATCAAGATATTTCCATCCAACATATGTAATTGATTAGGGATGCGGCTTTTCTGTTAACTACAGATGGTAACAAGGTTTTGGAGTGGAAACAAATGTATTGTGTGCAGGCACCTAGCCAGGATTGTGTCATGGGGAGGGTTTTGGTGTCATCGGGCGGGGGTTGGGTATGGGGCACGAAATGAGGGAAAAGTTTAAGGATAGAGAGAAAAAAATGCTATTTAAGGTGTTTTTTTCATTGCAAGGTTGGGTCATGGGGGACGGGGGTTCTCACTGATTGTGTGTATTCAACATGTTGGTGTTCCATGTGCAAGGACTGCTTTCACTCCAGGGTTGTAGCTTACCTATGGTCATACAGTGGTCAGCTGTGGTCACCACTCTGGCAGCACTGCTAGGGTAACAAAAAGACCTAAATGTTTGACAAACTCAATACCAATTTTCAGGGATGTAATTTCAGAGTCCAAATCCACACTCCAGTCCATTTTTTTCCTGGACATGGAATTGGCCTAGAACTGGAGGTTGTCCTATAATGGTTATAAAAGATACTGTAGTACTGTACCTTACAGTACATACCTGGAACCTTTGAAAAATTGTTTTAATTCCACTCCACACAAACAAGATCAGCTGGGTAGATATACAGATGCTTGGATGCATTATTAAAGATTCCCAATCAGATAGTGTATTTTCATTGGAGAATGATTCCTCAGCATTGTCCAATTTGCCAAAATTCACAAAGGTGACCAGGGTACGAAACTCTTATGCAGAGTACTGCAGAATGCTAGGTTGCAAAAAACAGTTATCACTCCCTTCCAGGATTCCATGCACTGAAATTCTTTGATGAGGAGTGTTGCTTATTTCAGAAGATACAGTATCAGCACAGGTGCAGAGATATTTTAAGTTTTTAGTGCTCAGCCTGGCAACACAGTTGCTTTACATTTTCTGACATGAAAATCAACTACTGTAGTTTTAAAGTCTTTTAACTGTAATCACAAAATTACACCAACATATAAGCAACACAAGATTAGAGGCTGTTATTCATAAGCTCAGACATTCTAAATTCTCCCAACCTACTTACTTCTAGCCCCTCTTACAGCTGTCCAAGGCTCTTCATCCAGACAAAATCCCTGTTCATTGCTCCAGTAAGTTAGTTAGATGGAGTTTTACAGCCCAGTTTCGAACCTATTGGTTTAAGTTGAGCCCACCGTCTTCATTGCTTTAGGGCATACAAGGCCCACTAAGTGTACTGTACATGCAGTTCCATAGAATATAGGCTCTACAGTACTTTGCATATTTGGAACTGATGTCAATCAAAAAGCTGTGTCAACTAATAATTTCTTTAGACTGAAATTGTACATTGGGGTGACAAATTGCTGCCTGTAAAAGCTAGATGGTTTATTGTGCTACATTTTTTTACTGAAATTGAATACCATCAATTTCAATATTAAAAGCACTTGATAACAAACATGTAATGTAGATGAAATTATTTGCAAACACAAACCAAACAAGAAACTCTCAAAATGCTCTTAACACACAGCACCCCTACATTTAAGTTTTTTATCACCATGATTTAGAATAGAGTGGTTGTTGAGAATGTGTAATATGAATGTTCTGTCTATTCTGTAACTAAAAAAACCTGTTTTGCATAAAACCCAATCCCTGGTAGAAGTTACACCAAGCTGGCAACTGATGGAAGCTCATGAGAAAAACAATTTGAACAACTACAGTATGACTAAGGTCTGCAGATAACAAAGTATTAACCAAAAGCACAGAAGACAACAGTTCAAAGTTTGGATTCGAGCACACAACCTTATGATAATGAAGGTGGTTGGATCAGTACTATCAGCCTACTGTATCATTTGCAAATTACTCAAAATGCTGAAAGTCTATTCTATGCATAATATGTTAAAGTCAGTTTTAGCAAGAGTTACATTGTTGATATCCATTTTTAAACAAAATAAATATACTGTACCTAGACATTGGTAGGACCACATATCGAACAGAAAGCATGTAACTGCCCCTAATTTGAAATACTGATTTATCAGTTTCACAACAGTATTTTCTTAAATATGTTTAAAAAAAGTAAAAAAATCATCAAGAAATATTTGTGGCTCCATGTGTTGTATTCAAATTGGCAATTGTTTTACCCTGATTGGTTAGTAAATGGGCCTTTTTAATGAGGTGTTTGAATTTACAACCAGTTCAAACTTTGAACCAACCACTATCAAGTGAAAACACTAGCACAGAAAACGTCAATAGTTCAGTAAGCTAAGCTTGAACTTGTAGTGTACCAGAGCCAGGAGTGAAGTGCTGCAGAGGGTTTTGTAGCACCAACATGCACTCCGAACCAGGACACTGTAAACACTGTTGGCCAGATACAGTAACTATAGTGACAGAGTAGAACAGAATTTATGTGGCAGTGTTGTCAGGCTCACTGGCAGAAACACAATGATTCATACCTATATTTGACAAAGAGAAATTCTCTTAGTACATGTTGACAAAATAATTAAAGGTAAAGAGCAGTCCCCCAAACTTATTTTGAAGAAAAATAACACAATTTTCATCTTATTTCTCTTCAAAGTATCTTTTATTATATTTTATGACTTTACTATTGCATATTCAAGGTAAACCAAGCAGTTATTTCTGGTAAATTTCACATTTGAAGAGAAAAAACATTGTCACATGAGTCCCAACAGCCAATCGTGAAACTGGACAGTATACTACACTTCTTCAATTTGGGATGACTGCTCCTGCCATTTAAATGAGATAGAAGACTCTAAGCTATTGGCTAGTGCCTCCATGATCGATCTGCATAAAGGAGTGAGATCTGGCAAGTTAGACCCAGTATTACATAATAGGCTAGGCCTGGAATAGAATTAGCATAAAGGTGGGTGTTAGGAAGAATAAGGTTAGCCTAATTGGACATGTATTTGCTTTCAAGTGGGTAGGAAAGTGAAGCAAACTTTGTAAACAAAGTGGTAGCAGAAGCTGTCTGCCCACAACAATACTGTGAATATTAACTATCAAGTTTACAAATATATAGCCTATTGACAATTTAAGTCCTTTCTTGATTCTAAATTTTCAACAGTTTGATTTCTATGTAGCGAAGTTAGTCAATGCAGGAGAACATTATTAAATGCTGGCTACTTTCAATAATGGTTAGCCTAGGCCTACATTGTATCAAAATATCAAACAGGCAACTTTTTAAAGTAAACACTTCAATACCTAGCGTTATTTACATGGTAGGCTGCTTCACAACGTATGTAATAATTTTACTGATCAGTACAAGTACGTAGGCTAGAGGTAACTTACAGTATTTTGGATTTAATTGGCATTTGGCAGTCTGGAAGAAAGAATGTGGAATAGGCCTACAAAATGTTTGGTAAGTTTTGGACTGAGGCCTTGCCTAGACCTAGCTTAGCTTAATTATTCAACTCATCCATTAAAAATATTTCAATATTTTCTAAATTTAGGATGATTAAGAATACATCAAGGTCCAAAGCCGAAATGTGAACTGGAGTGATGTGGTATAGGCCCTATGATTTATTTGAATGCAAATAAAAAAATTTCGCTAAACTGGACCTTACAGTAACTTTTCGCATGGTAAACCAAAACCCACCGACTACAAACATGAACCCACTGATCGTTGATGAATGCTATTTTGACTTAAAATACCCAAACTTCTGCTTTTTATGAATGCCTATCGCTGGTACCAATTACTTGAAGCGAACGAAACTTACAATCGAAAAGCCACTTTTAGTGAGATAAAAGAAGAAAAACTTTACAAGGCCAAAGCCTACCTGTTCTTTGGCTTAGCGTATCATCACACGATCTTGTATGCTTACGTAGGCTATGTGTCGCTTATCGCTCGCGAGCTCCCCTTGTGATTGATCCATTTTGGCCCTATGGTAGCCAAACATGCACATGGGGACACTTGTTTACATTTCTTTTTCGAGCAGAATAGTAAACACTAACTTACAAGATGACTAGCAACAAGGGCAGAAATGTTTATTGTGCATATCTTTTCATTTGGTTAGATTGGATGGAATTTTATTTCCCAGATTCCAACTTACCGGTATTAGTTTAATCAAAACCGAATTGTGAAACTTTTCGCGAAAGGACTCAATTAAAGGCATATTTTGGAGACAAAATTCAACCGACAGACTGTATGCAGGAAAATTTTCTTTTTAGGAGGCCAGAACTGCATCTCAATAGCATAGCGTTCGGAAGATGCAAATTTATAAAGTAATGCAATTTTTTCTTTTGATTTGGTGCATCATGGAAAATCTGTGGGGGAGGGGGAAAACCACCCTTCGGCAGCCTACATAAGGGTGCATGACGCCGCAGGGCGTCCGGTTTTGCGTGAAGTGCGAAATCCCATCGGCGTGGGGTCCAGGCCGGGACAATGCCCCGGTAGGGGTCCAGGGGTAACAGGGTCCCGGAAGCTCTGATATTTTGGGCTTTTTAGGGAACTTTATTATAGAAACAAAAAAGTACCTTTGTATGGGTATTATTAATAATCCTAAATGGACGTCAATTATTACTGGGGTAAATGTGTGTCATTGGGGCAAATTAAGGGACTGTGGACATGCCCCTGGCTCAGTATGTCTAAAAGGCCCTGATTTGAGAAGAAGAAAGATAATTTGAAAAAGAAAGATAGCTTGCAAAAAGTTTTGTTTTAACTGTTTGAAAGGCCAAAGTCCGGTTATCGTCAATGTGTGTTCCAGGTGGCGAAGTTCCTGGAAGCTTTGCAACTTTTGCATTCTGAAAAGTAATAATTGAGCCAAAAATAGCCTAAATGTAATTAAAACAACTTAAATTTGTTTAATTACATTTGAAAAATTATTTTGCGACATTCAGTTTTTTTTTTTTGGGGGGGGGGGCGCATGCCCCAAAATCTCATAAAAAAATATGGGGGAGGGGGCAGGCCCCGATCGCCTATGCAACAGTGGTGGTTGTACTCTACGTATAGTAGAGAGTAATGTTTGATCTGCAGGCAAAAAAGATATTTGAACATTCCAGCAGTACCAAATTTCAAGGACAAAAAGGACTGTAACTTTTAAAGAAAACAAAAGAAATCTGAGACAATATGCCAATTTTACTTAACTTTTTTTAGCCTTGTTGAAAAGTAGAGTAATTTTTTAACAAAAATTACCAATTTTTAAAATGAGATATCTTGCTCGAGTTAGGAAAGGAAATTGCGACAGAAAGACGCGTTGTGGATTTTTTTCTTTTTTTACAAATCCGTGGTGAAAAGCCACCAGAAGGCCTTTTAATAACTGCTGAGGGAGTGTCTTCCCCCAAAGTGCTAATGCATAGCGTGTCTTCTGCAAGTTTTTTTCTCGGCTTCCATCAGTTTTGTAGTACTCGAGATCGGTCTCGGTCTCGACATCCTGTGGTCTGGGTCTCGAACCCTTGCGGTCTCGGAAATTGTCCTGGTCTCGCTTCGAGACTGGTCAAAAATTTGTTTTTTTTTTTTAGTTTTTGTTTAAATAAGATAAATGATGTCTAAAATTAGAAAACTGAAGTGCAGTGTACATTGTAAGATGCAAAGATTACATATGTATTTACTCATTTTTAAGTGAGTACTTTTTTGTTCATTGTTATTTTATGATGGATATCAATGACTTCTATCTTACCCCATCAGTGAAGTACCCAGGGAGGGGTATTGGGCAATGCCACCCAACCCCCTTTCCTCACAGAAGGTAGCATATGTGGCACCAGATTGCATGTATGAACACCAATTTTTACAAACAGTTTCAAAGGGGGAAGGGGCCATCCCTTAGGCTCGTTCTGCTGCCGGTAAAGACGTACGAGAAAGGGGCAGGGGAGTGGAGGATGTTCAGGTTCGATGAGCAATACTTTTACATTAATCATGCAACAGGTGTTAGGAGTAAAACCATTCATAGTCGGGATTCCGGACATTAAAGTACAAAATTGCATTAATTCAGCGGATCTTGAATTTAGCCAAGAGTTGCAACAGGGAAACATTGGCATATTTTCAATTCCGTTGTAGTTTCCCCTCTAAAGATTGAATACCATTTAATCTAATTTTATGGTACATTTTGTGGTAAATTTCTGATCTCTTAGCAAGTTGCTGGTTTTTTATTATTGCAAAGGAAAGCTAAAAATGAAGACTATTTAGATACCGGTACACTTTTAAAAAGCATGATAACACAATTTTCGTCCATCTGAGGAGTAGTGATTTTTCAAAATTTTCTTTTCTCTCCACACCAACTGATGGTGGTGCTCAACTTAGATAGTATTGTGTTTATGGTAGAATTACTTTTTCGTGCATAAAAATAAAAAAAAACTGACATGCTGCTGTGCCCTTAAGCCAATCACTGATGCTTTTTATTTTGACTCCTAAAAGTACGCAAAATTAAAAACAAATTGTACTTCGAATAGGTACAGGTAGCTTTTGCATGGCATCTGATTGCATGTAAAGAGACAAAATGTTCAGTTAACCCCATTAACACCACAATTGAACTTTGAGGAATTTTCCATCTATAAGGGCTTAAAGGCCCAAATCTCTCACCAATTTCCCTAAACTTCTTATTTAAGCCACTCCCACAATTGTCTAAAATTCATCGTCTTCCAGTTGCAATCTCAGTTCATTGCTTCAGGGTGAGTATAAAAGAGCAATGTGTAAAAATCAAAACACTCACAGTACAGTTCATGCTGTGTAATATAAGCGTTAATACTCTGCATTGTTAGTTAGTTGGCTGGCTGGCTGGCTGGCTGGCTGGTTGGCTGGTTGGCTGGCTGGCTGGCTGGCTGGCTGGCTGGTTGGCTGGTTGGCTGGTTGGCTGGTTGGTTGGTTGGTTGGTTGGTTGGTTGGTTGGTTGGTTGGTTGGTTGCGTACAGTCATACATATGATAACACAAATCAATGATATGCACTTTTAGTGCTACATGTCATTTTAGAGCATAAATAACTAAGGTGACAGTAGGTAAAAAGGTATTTAAAATTTTGGACAGTTTATATTCCTATGCAAAATGTACATTCGATCTCGGTCGCCAACCTTGTCAGTTTCGGTCTCGAATTTTACCCCTGGTCCCGGTCTCGGTCTCGACACCCTCTGGTCCTAGTCTCGGTCTCGGATATGCCAGTCTCGGCTACAACACTGGCTTCCATACGTTTTAAATCTCATTTGAAACTCGATAAATACCTATCATGCAACTCAATGCCCAATTAAGGTTGGAATTTCAAAGGAGGTAAAAATATTTATCTCGCCAAAAGGTGCTGTTCCTCAAATTTAAAACTATGAAGTAAAAATCTAGTTAACATAAAATGTATAAAACGAATCAAACAGAATAAAAAGTGTTCAGTTTTTTCTTCAATTCCTGCCTGGTCTATGTTTTACCCCTTATCCGAAGATGATGTTAAAAAAAAGTACTTGCCAAATGCAAGCTTGACTGCTACCTGCAATCTTGATCCAATACCTACATGGCTCCTTATGAAGAATCTTAATACGTATCTGTTCAACATTGCTTTTCATGACTGCATGTAGGTCTAAGTTATTGCACTTTGTACGTTATTTCTGCACTCTTTTCTTTTCTCCGGTTTTCGTTTACTTTTATTAAATTGAATAATATTTTACTAAAGGCGCTGTATAAATTTAATAATAAATAATAATAATTAAACAATACTATTTTTGTAGAAACAGAGCACACAATTGCCCACGTTAAAAATGGTCCCGTCTGGCTCAGTCATCAAAACCAATTTTCGATAAAACAGGGTACTGGCTTTAGACAGAGAACAATATGTAGTCGCGTTGGCACCAATGTTAAGGAAGTCGATGAACCATAGTATACGCCAACACTAAAATGTGCGATCCTTCACATGTTTTGCAAAAGTCTTGTCTGCATGATTCTATAGGTTTTCCCTTTGGGGTAACCAAAGAACAGCCAGTGTCATATCGTTTGGCCCAGTCCTCATTAAAGGACTGTGGTCGTTGGCTCTACTCACTATTTACAGTCCTTACCCCAACCTTTCAGATCAGTGAGATGATCGGTGGTCGTTTTTAACCGTCGAAATTAACTTTCTTCTGACAGTGTATTTTGACCTAAACTGACTAATTTAATGCCATAACTATTCTTCTACAAGTCGTGCAGGAGCTACCAAACCCTATTTGATCACTAAAATCCTCGGGAAAGGGTCAAAACTTTGGAATAAAATCACCAACTTTTTCGCGCGGCAGAATTTACTAATTATAATATGTGGCTATGGAACTTTGTTTACAACCGGATATACTTTGTTTACAACCGGGTATGCTAATGATGTAATTGTTGAGTCAATGTGAGCATCTTGCACAGTGATTTTACTGTAAGGACTTATAGGCCTTCTATCGGCAAACATCCAACTTTCTTTTGTGACATCACAATAATATGCTTGAGTGTTCTAATGTAAACAAATTATTTCGAACGGTATGGTAAATTTTCGGAATTTGCAAAGTTGTGAATGATTTTATTCCAAATGTTTAGAGCAGTGGTCCCCACCGCCCCCTGGGGGCGTTGAAAAGTTTCAAGGGGGCGCTGAGGAGTTTGCAAGCAGTAGGGGACGTTGGCATTGACTAGGGGGTCCCTGGAGG
This sequence comes from Holothuria scabra, assembly GCA_037179385.1. Taxonomy (NCBI): domain Eukaryota; kingdom Metazoa; phylum Echinodermata; class Holothuroidea; order Aspidochirotida; family Holothuriidae; genus Holothuria; species Holothuria scabra. The sequence continues at coordinate 22,025,132 of CM074193.1, forward strand.
CTCTCATACAATCGAGCAATAAAGGAAGCTAGGAGGTTGTCGAATGGTTGACACAGACTGTCTTCTCCGAAAGGTTTAGCAACTACTGACAAAAATGTGCCCAATATAAAACTAATCTGGGTCATTTTGGTGCTGGAAATTGAAAGTCTAAAGCTCAAAGTCAAAGACTTATATAAATATGATGGCATGCTGGGTGGGAGGGGCGTTGGATCAGCCATGGATGCCTTATGGTGGCGGTATTTTGAAAAAGTTTGAGAACCACTGATTTAGCGGTTTCAATTCATCAAAAACGGTGACAATATTTGAACAGAATTTGGAATTTATGACAGAAAATTAACATTTTAGGTCCTACCTTTGCTGTTACCCTCAACCGCGGAATTGCAGGTGTAAGGACTATGTATAGGGAACAATTTTGATATCGTACATACATGGTCCTTTACTGGGGAGTAAGTTCTGAAGTTTGGCCTTTCTTGCAATTGTGACTCACTGACAATTACAATCGGTGGATTGTGTGTGGGGATATAGTGTCTGTAGATGTCGCATGTTGTCAATAGCTCCATACCGCGTGGATTCAGGATTGACCGAGCGATCGAGGTAGGGGAGTGCAGGGGCGTCGATTACGGGGGGAGGGGACAGGGGGACATGTCTCCCCACCATTTTGAGTGGAAGGGACACTAACGTAAAAGTCCCACCCCCCCTCCACTTTTTGTGACCTGGGACTTAAAAGTCAGGTACTACCAAAAAGGCTATACCTTCATGTAGGTTATGAAAGGTGTCCTTTACCAATTACGATCGACTTTCTGTATCAACAATTCTACATGTTTATTTGCAAATCCAAAAAATTTTTGCGCGCTCCGCGCGCTTACAGTCTCATTGATGATTTTTTTCACTTGCATATCAAACATACATTATTCATCGGTCTCTTATATCTATTGTTTGTGTGCATAGGGCAGCAGGTGTGGTTATGAGAGGAGCACAAAATTTAGGTCTTTGAAGAAGAGGAACCATCCCCTTCTATGTTTTCATGAAATCTGTTTCAGTGAATGACTAGTCTGGCAGGCTAAAATTGGCAAACACATTTTAAGGAAACGGAAAATGTCTCGGTGCACAGTCTGCATGCAACTTTTTCAGAAAAATATTTGATTCTTAATGCAAAATTTTAATACGCGCACATCACACATTTGTATATGGTGATCCGACCATTTCGTATTTAGACACCATCATCAGAGAAGTAAAATCACACTGACGTTTGCTAGATAAGAGACTACAATCAGGAATTAGAGGTACACCTCCATCCTCTGTATGCAGATGAGGTTTCGTCAGAAAAAGCATATTTTAATGATTTTGGTATCATCAGTCTTACACCGGTAAGCCTATGCAACGGTTTCTCAGTAGCACCATGGATACCCTCCCCTCCTCTCGATCTGGGATTTTCTCGTAGTAGATTGAAGTAGGCTTTTGATCAGTTCATGGATTTATTTTACCTTCTTTTCAGCACAAATAGTTTTTTACTAGTATTGGAACTTTTTCACACATCCTTCGCAAACAATGGCAATTTTCGTTGTGATTCTAATTACAACCCAGAGTACACCCGGTAATTAAATCCCCATTGACCGTAAAGCCCATTAAAGTAATTACCCACACTTTCATAATCATGTTTTGTAAACTTTGGAGCTTCCTAGAAACTCAAAATATTGAAACATTTAGCAACATTTTGCACGTGGGCCCCTTCTCTTAGACACCCTGCAGTGGCGTAGCTTCGGGGGGGGGGGGGCAGGCGGCTCTGAAAAATGAATTCGGAAATTTGTCATTTGTGAAACCAGTCTACTAAGTGATTTTGACAACTCATCAAATTCCAAAGTCTCTCCAATCAAAGCTCCACATTCGCCATTATTTTTTTCCAAAAAGCAAAATTTTCCGCTCGCTTGGCGCGCCAAAAATTGCGTTTCCTATGCAGAAGTGCTCGCTCTTAACCTAAGTACAATTTTCCGAGCTCTTGACTTCGTTAGTGAAAAAATCGACCCAGATCATCACCAGTAACTACAAGGCAATTTTCATTGATTTCCTTTCAAAAAATTCCAAATTTTCTCCAATATTAGCTCTTGACTCAAAACAATTTCATCGGAGAGCCTCATTTCGTAAAGGTTGGATAACATTTGGCCCGTGTAGCAACAGCAATCTTTGGTCGCCGCTCAATTTCAGATTTGCCAATAGGAAATTCAAATTCTTCAGTAATTTACCAACTTTTCAAATTCAAATTTCCTTACAGGAAACCCAGAATCCAAACTTTTCTGCAATATAAGCTTCATATTTTAAAATATTTGAAAAGGGGCGAAAATTTTATCGCGCTAAGCGCGCCGCAAATTACGTCCCTAGAACAGTGTTGCTCGCACTTAAAAAAGTCGTTAAATTTGAATGCTTGCCCACCCTCACCCCTTCCCGCAGAAATGTCTAGCTAAGCCGCTGTATAACACCTTATCAGGACAGGAGAAAGACATTTAGGCCAGATGTTCCCCCACTTTGCAAATCAAATCGACGCCCCTGGGGGAGTGAGGGAGATACTTCCATGAAAAATGTTGCTACCCCCCCCCCCCACACACACACACAAGAGTCAAGCAGTTTAGAATAAAGCCATACATGACAGACCAACAATGAAAATGGTCTGAGGGTCGTGAGGTTGGTCACGTTTTTCCTTCAGTGGACGTAATGTCTTCTTCGGGAAGCAGTTAAAGTTTGGTTTTGCCGAACGACCCTTGGCCAGAGGGTCGGAAGAACTTCAGAAAAAGTTGTCCTTGACTTGCCAAATTCATGTTCCCCTGAAAAAATTTCGCACCTCGGAATCCATTTCTCCCCTTGCAAAAGTCACCTGTGAGTGACAAATAAATCCCTGGTCGGCAATGGGACATGTGCGCTTCCTTCAACTTACTTGACGAGTCATGTGTCAATGCGGAGGCGTCGTGCCAATTGGAGTCAGGGGGTCCGGACTAACGCCCTCAAACAATTAGGGGGTCATAAAATTTTGTCTGAAAATGCATTTCAAAACCCTTAAAGGGCAAGAACAGTCACCCCAACTTGAAGTAGTGTAGTAGACTGTCCTGTTTCATGTTTGGCTCGGGGGGTCATGTGACAATACTTTCCCTTTTCAAATGTGAAATTTGCCAGTATTAACTGCTTGGTTGACCTTCAATATGCAATACTGGAGCCCTAAGATATTATGAAAGATACGATGCAGAAAAAATAAGAAGAAAACTGTAAGACTTTCACTGTTGCTTCAAAAGTAATTTTGAGATGACTGATCTTGCCTTTTCAGATGTCGACGTTCTATGCGAAGTTAATTGCTTTTGAAAAAATAAAGCTCAGTTGAAGTACGATATCGCCACTAGAATTAGTTAGGTCGATATGTTGTGCCAGGCTGTTCTCAGGGTTGCCAGTTCCAAGTTTTTCATGTTCTATCGGTTACATTTTTGGTTATATTTTTTGAAAAATGGTTAAGCAATAAACATTGACACGAGCACGATTTTTTGTGTTGCACGAGTGGGTATGGGAGATATCGATTGTGTTTGTCAAAATTCCTCAACTTAAAAAGTTACGGTTTAAGTCGCCCGGTGAAATTTTTATTAATCCACTTTGACTCATGGCAAATTAAGGCGGTAAGGCCCACACACAAGATCATTTTTTCGCCAATTCATTGATATCCATTTATCAATTAATTGACGTTCCTAACATATGATTAATGTTTTTGAACTTCAGAACCCCCTGCTAAAGTGTCAATGAAGCAAGGGTTATTTATTTTTAGTTTAAATTCCTTCACAGAATAGTACAACGGGAATAGTAGATTCTCCCTTGTGTAAGTTTTGTGAAATTCATGAAGAGTCGCTAGATCACTTACTCTGAGATTGCTCCTACACATTCTCAGACACTCAGGAAGAAAAGTTACTAATAATTCTTTTTTGCCATAAGGGGAATCCCGACAAAACCAAAATACCGAAAAGCCAAACGGCTTAGTTTGATTTTTACCATACGTAGTGCTCATTAAATAATTTTATCATGATGTAATTATATCTTCATGGGTTGGAATGAAAGGTATATTACGTTTTCATCTGAATTTTGCGTTCTGTCTTTATAGTACTGGAACCCAGACTCCTCGTGACGGTGATTATCACTCAAGCGTTATGTGGCTACCCCAACTTGATTAAGATTTTCAGAATTAAGAAATTTTAACATTAGATTAATTTGGAAATTTAGATTAAGAAATTTTTCGCTCACCCCCTTGATTGGGTGGCTGAAGTGAAGAATGCAAAATCATGGAAGTTGCTCGGGGTCTCTTGAAAACATCGGTGCAGGATCAGTGAGCCACAACTGGAAAAACAGTTGTGGCCCGCCCGACTTGCACCAGTTAAAGGGCAAGAGCAGTCACCCCAACTTGAAGGAGTGAAGTAGACTGTCCTGTTTCATGATTGGCTGTTGAGAGTCATGTGACAACATTTTTCTCCTCAAATGCAAAATTTACAAGAAGTAACTGCTTGGTTTACCTTGAATATATGCAATATTGAAGTCACAAAATATGATAGAAGATACTTTGAGGAGAAATAAAAAGAAAATGTGATATTTAGCTGTTGCTTCAAAATAAGTTTGGGGGACTGCTCTTGACTTTTAAAAAGAAACTGGGCCGTTAAACCTTATCTGGCTGGCTGACTGACTGGCTGGCTGACTGACTTACTTGTGACTGACTGATGTTGTGACTGACCGATGACAACAACGAAATGCTACCGATGACAACAACGAAATGCTTGGCCCGCAAGGTAGGCCTATCTAGGGGACATCCCTATGTTCCGACATCTCTATGTTCGGAACATAGAGATGTCGGAAAATAGAGATGTAACCGCCTATCTATACTTTTGAAACGAAACTACTAGGCTATAAGTGTTCGATTTTTTTGTTTGTCTTTCGTAAGGATTAAGGATCGATGTCAAGGGGCGAGTCAGTTAGTCGTTGGACTTTATCCCCTAAAAAGTCTCTATGCGCGACAATTATCTTTATGAAAATTGATCACACTTTATCGCATTCTATCTTTTAATAAGACAATCTATACAGCCATCTCGTTGCATGCATATGGCCTTCGATGAACTAAAGTGAATGGAGGGACAAGAGGGTCAAGGAGGCCTGAGGGCATACAAAGACACTGTCACAGGAACTGCATTAGTCAATTAGTTATGTGTGGACCTAACTGAGCGGAACGAGACTCGTAGAATGACCGTATGTAACATTGTCTTGTGTATAAATAACCACAGCTCGAACAATGCAACCATAACAAGTATAGTATTGAAGGCTCCACATGCACTCTACACAGCGTTCTACAACTAAAAGCCTGGTATACTGAACTTAATGGCGTGAAAATGACGGTGAATTGCTACGATGGTGTATACTTAAGGTGTATGAGTGCACCTAAACGACTTCAGTAGCTTGGTAAGTATGTGCATTCTTTTATCTATGATCTGACTGATCCAAATAATAGACTCGGCCAAGGATTATTCAATTGTTCAGTCGAAGATCACCGTTTTACAGTGGCATATCATATGAATTAGGGGACATTTCAATAAAAGCCAAAGGGAGAGTGAACCAAAGTTCTACCAGTTGGGGCACTTTCAAAATAAAAGTTAGATAGGCCTAGTTAAGCCCCGGGTGACAAGATCATACATTTGTTCACGATAAGTGTTTGAACATTTGCTGGGAAGATGAAACATGCAGTGAATCAGTCGACACGATGAGACGTTTGTCCGTCAGCTTAGTAAAGGGCAAGAGCAGTTGCCTCAAAATTATATTGAAGCAGCGACTAAATCTCTCAATTTTTCTTTTCTGATTTCTCTTCAAAGTGTCTTCTATAATATTTTAGGACTTCCATTATTGTACTTTAAGGTAAACCAAGCAGTAACTACTGCAATTTGAAGAGAAAGATATTGTCAATCATGCAACAGGAAAGTCTATACCTCAGTACTTCAAGTTGGGACGACTGGTCTTGCTCTATAAACTCACTCTGACCAGTTTCTGATGCAGAGAAATTACACGACCATGAGCAATAGGACTAGCCTATATACTTATCAGCCAGCTACGCGCAGAAGAGATAGCGATGAATTCGCAGATGGATCAGACTGGCCATTAGGGTTTGGAAAAATGTCAAGACCGAAATTTATGTTGTATATGTTAAAGAGGAGCATACCGTACGCCGTATCATTCTAAGCATTCTGGTAAAATTTTCATTTACTTATCATGTTCGTTTCAAGAGATATTAGCAACTGAAGTTGTCACATTTTCTACAAAAGTGAAATTGAAGGAAAAAGATGTGATGTTGCACACTGTTGGTCAAGGTTTTGTACTTTATTTTTCATCCCATTGTTCAAACCTTAGACTATAGCAATCTGTATCCTAAAACATACGGTACGTAGTTTCAAAATTCCATTACACAGGACGCACTTATTATAATAAAGTATGATAGTATCAGACTTCAGTCCAGACCTCCCGGCTGAAAGTTGGATGCTCTAACGACTTACTATACAATTTTCTGGCTTGCTCGCCCCTCCCCCTTCCCCTCTCATAAAATAAGTCTAGCTACGCCACAACGGACTAAACTGAATGACGCATCATTTCTAAAAAAAAAAAAAAAAAATCCCCTAGTATCCATTAAACATTTCCTATGTTTTGATTCTTGTTTCGTTCTGCAGACCTTCTGAAACTTGGTCTTGTGATGACGTTGCAACGTGGGAAATTTATAATTATTTTCTGTTAGGTCAGGACAGTCAACCGAATTTGTACAGCCACATAAATCATACCTAACTGCAGAAGCTTTCGTTTTGCACCTCTATCGCGTCTCTCGTGTCCCAAGATGGTTCATAAGGAAATATCATGTGATAAAATTATACCGAGGAACGGAGTAGAACAATATACGAGAAAGTTCCAACTTAGCCTGGAAGTTTATTCAGCCGATGACTTGTAGTATGTTACGCCAGGGAGATGCTAGCAACTGTCTGGTTATGCGTAGCCTATTGAAGTCTTTAACGGTGCCAAAAACTGCAGGCAGCTTTGTCCAAAAATCATCTATTGTGTTGGGAAACACGAAATGTTTTCAACTGGGGGACTATATACATTTTGCAGCCACACTTTTTGGATATTGCGCGGAATTAGATGTGGTGGTACCCATTGCTACCCCCCCCCCCCCCACGACGTCGGTTGGTTCCATAGACCTATTTCTAAATAGCAATTACAAAGGATTGTGGGATAGAGTTTTGGTGTGTGTCGTCTTTGTGAATGGCATTTTACTGTGGTGAAAGTGACGCACACCCAAAACTCTATCCCACAGTTCATTGTAACTGCTATTTGGAAATAGATTACTGGGCCGAAACCTCTGGAATGTTAGTGATGGTTTTGGTGATTGAAATTATTAATTCGAATTTCATAATGACAGGGTGTTTGTAAAATAGACGACAAAAATCGCAATTTCGCATTGATTTGTTATATAGCCTAATACTTTTCTTCAAATTATAGCTAGTCTTCGACTGACTAATTGTTGTGCTGGTTATACCGAGACCTCGTTAATATAGACAATAAATGAATAGTAATGTGAAAATTGACAGATTATTGAAACATTGACCGATAATAAAAAAACGAATTACCGACAATGCAATGGCCGATCATGTAAAACGATTGCCGATGAAGTAGAACTTAAGCGAAATTGTAAAAACTACTATTTTTGGCCATTATCTAATTCAGTCATAATTCTTAAAATATTAAACAGAATTAATACTAGAATTCTGTCAACAAATACTTACTTGAAAAGAATTAATATTTTAGATCATGATTTTTGTACTTTCTGTTCAAAAGAAAGAGAAACAATTAGCCATATTATGTTTAACTGTGAAAAAGTACAACCTTTGTGAGACAGTTTCAGAATTTGGTAATGCTAATACTAATAATACCTTATACCTTAGCCCACAGAATATGATTTTTGGCATCCTGAAGAATCAAGCTGAAAACAGAGCTGTAAATGTACTGATGATATGCTTCAAATTTTATATTTACAATTGCAAAATGCAAAACACTATCTTGAATTTTGTTCACTTTCAAAATTGTGTACTTCCTCTAATATAAATACGTTCATGAGACAATGACAGCCATGGTTTAATAGCCTTCATCTTGATTTTAATATTACGTAACACATTTATTTCCCCCTGTACTTCGTTTTATGTTTAATATCGTTATAACTGTAAAAACTCGCTTCGTTGTTTTGTACATATCATTGATTGAGAAGAACAATAAAAAAAATATTAAACATAGTTCTTGGGCTTTTTAATTAAACAGATATTAATCTTCACAGATAACAAGTAAAAATCAATGCAGTTGTCTGAATTAAAGCGATTTAGAATCATCACACAAGTTTAACTTTAGACATTGAGAGTATAGGACTAGATTAAGGGATTAAGTGTTAAAGTTGCATGGTTTTTCCGAAAACTCGAAATCAGGTAGTCGCGCCTGATTGGTGACACTGCCAGGCCCCCCCCCCCTCTCCTAACAACAACCTCCCACACTAAGGGAAGAGTGGGGAGCAAACACTACCAATGACTCAACCCTATAGCCAAGAGGCAGGTTGCTTAGTCCGCGTCCGTATCCTGTGTATTAGTAAGTAATATGTAATGTAAATCACCCAATAATGTAAAGGTTAACCAAGTTGGTCTATAAAATTGACCAATATGCAGAAATTAGCCGATAATGTAAAACTTTAACGATAACGTAAAAATCAACTGATAATGTCAAAATAGACCTGTAATGTAAAAAACAACCGACCATTAGAAATCAACCGATACCGTTAATGAAAAACCGACAATGTAAAAATTCTTTGAACCGATAATGTAAGAGCCTGCAAATGCAGATATTCATCAATTATCATCAACCCACACCCCGCAACCAGTCTTAACCGTGTATACACAATCCTAGTTTATCCTCAGCTAGTGAGCATATTCAAGTACACATGTTTAATCAAAGCACTCCCTGTGCATGTCACATAGGAAGCGGGGGGGGGGGGCGGCCCCACGTGAAAATGAGGTGGGAGGAAGCATGCTCCCTCCCCCACTTCCCGGGTCAGAAAACCCCTTTTGTCATTTGTCCAAATCTCAAAAAAGAGGAAAATTCCCGGCGGGGGCAAAATGCAATATGAAATGCATTAGTTTTCGTTCATAAATCAGTTTGGTAACTTTTCCGAGCTCTGAATTGACAGAATCAGATATGTACCATATGTGACACCACATCATTAAGAGACACCTTCCGCTATATTGCTATTTTTGTAAACTGTCTTTCATAGAATTCCAATTTTTTTTCAATGAAAGCTCCTGATTTGGAATATTTTGTCTTAAAAGGACAACAAAATTTGGGAAATTTTTGAAATGTCATCGGAGAGTGTCTTAGATAACATTATGTAGCAACAACGATTCAGTCGTCGTGCAATCATTCTCAGATTTGCCACCAATATATGAAGGAAATGCAGATTCTTCAGTAATACCCCAACTATTTCAATTTCCTTAAAGGAAACCCAGAATCCAAAGCCTTCTGCAACGCAAGCTCCATATCTAAATATATTTGTTTAAAAGGGGCAAAAACTTCGGCGCGCTTCTCGCGCCGCAGTACGTCCCGAACACAGTGTTGTTCACCTTGACAGAAAAATCGGAAACTTTGCTACTACGTACAAGCCTGAGACATGCCATTTCCGGCTGTCTGAGGGGTGGCTATTTTTCAAATTTTTCTGTACGCTTCGCGCTAACTGAAGATACTCTTTTGAGGAAGACTTCATGTACTAGGCAAGGAACCATTGGCAGTTTGGCCTACCGTACTCAAATGCTCTAACAAACACCAATCATCATACAACTTTTAACCCTGCAAATTGACTATAGTCGGTGTAACTTGGATTCTTTAGTTGTTGAAGTGTCAAAATGTTATCAATGTTGCAGAGCAGTGACGTAGCTATAGGAGGAAGGGTCGATTGACACCAGTCAATATACAGTGCGGTTTTCCCTACTTTTCCTTCATAAAATTTCGAATTCTTCCTAATAAAAACTCTATATTTGTAATTATTAGTTTTAAAAAGGCAAAACTTTCCGCCAGCTTCGCGTGCCTTATATTTCAACCCTTAGTTCAGTAGTTTTCGCTCATAAAGCAGTCGGTTGTAAACTTGTCCGAGCCGCTACAGTGCCGTTTCGCTAAAATTTTCTTCAATGAAGACTTTTAAATTTTTAAATATTATGTCTAAAAAAGTCAACAATGTTTCGGAAGCTTTTTGAATGTCGCCGAAAAAGCTTCAATACGCACCTCTTAGAAAACATTATGTAACAACAACGATCTTCAGTCGACATGCTATCTCAGATATATGCTAATAGGAAATGCAGATTCTTCCATAGTCTCCCAAATATTCAAATTTCCTTACAAGAAACCCTGAATCTAAAATATTTTCTGCAATACAAACTCCTTATTTACAAATGTGTAAAATCAAGCTCCTAATACAGTAGTGTCTACACCTAAAGAAAAAATAAGATTTTTTTTTTTTATTGAAAAAAAAAAATTGGCCTTGGTCTTGGACACTGAGTGTGTTGTATGGCATATTACTTGTTCAGTCATATCTCCAGCTGAGGGGCTGAGAAAAAAAGAGTCCTCTCCCCGGGGAAAGCATTACCCTATACCGCGTAAAGATGAAGTGATCTGCTTTTATCACGGCTGATATCTGCATCGTGCACCTTTATCCCCTACTACTGCCCCACGGTTTGCCTTTGAGTACACTATGACCGTGGGCTAATTTTGCCCCTCTCCAAATTGACCCTAGATTATTAAAAGTTGCTTGGCCTGTTAAGAACCGCATATGTTTGGTGCAGTGACATGGTATCCTCATTCCATCCGGGAAACCGAGTCATACCATGAGACTTCAAAACTGGAACCTACGGTACTGCCAAGTTATGCGTGGTAGGTTACTCTAAATTAGCAATTGGGGAATAGGGAAACAAGTGGCAGAACCGTACATCTGGAAACGGGCCATAGGCGTCGCTACGATAACCCCAAAGTTTAGAAGCTGAGGCTTCGAAAAACTGCAACAAATCCAACAAGAGGGGTTAAAACCGAAAATCTCCTCACTCCAAACTGAAAACGACCTTTCATTGTTTGTGATCCACGTCAGAAACTAGATGTCGGCGACAGGAATGTATTTATGTCTTTGCTCTTTCTTGGTTCGTAAACACCTTTTATAGTCAGATAAACATAGATTGCGTCAGTCATGCAAATATTTAAGAAACACCGAAGTGAACAAGTCCCATAGTCTGCCCATATTAGGCCTTGAAAAGTCGCTTGCCTGTCAGCCCACCTTCTTGTTTGTATATAGGACTAAGTGAGTCCCTCTTTATTTAGTAACAATACAAACAGGGTGACATTACTTACATTGTATGGTAGTGCTATAACAGACGACAAAGCAGCTATATACTACTACAGCAGTACATGTTTTACTTTCGTTTTTCACGGTTTGAACTTACAATATAGGGTCGCATAATTAAAAGCATGGAATAGTCATGAATCTTACTTTCGTATGAATATGACAGACTAGGCAAATATGTACATCTCCATTGTACTGAAAATTCAATAGTATACTATAGATTATACAGCAGGTACTTTGTGTAGCATATAGTCTCGTTTCGTGTAAGGTTGTACGAAAACGTTTGTCAAGTAAGTGGCTTGTTTATATGATTATGTGTTGCTGTTGGAGCGTTTTATAAAAAAAACATGTCATTTTTTATTTACACTATGCTATATTATACAGTGCCATTATTCTTTATGTTGATACAACGTAAACCAACGGAGTGCAATCAACAGAGCTTGGCGTATTTGAAGATAGATCGAACTTTGATTAATGAGCTTGAGTTCAAGTTGATTCCAAACAAAGTGTCGCGGTTACACAGAGTAAGTTTTATATAGTTCACTACTAATGTCTTTAAGGGGATAAGGCGATAGCTGCTAAAGGGGAAAAAATCCGGTGTATAAGGGGGGGGGGGGGGAGGCATGCAAATGAATTACGAACTTCTACCATACAATGCTCGTCTTTGTTGTGTTTCTTCTGTCAATTTTCTTTAAGTTTTCCAGTAACATTTTGTCAACCTTTCCATTGTGCCCCTTATATGGGCAACGTAGTTTGTACTCTTGTACGTGAAAAATTTGGTGTTGTATCAGTTAACTCTAAAATGCACATCAAGTTGTTACAAAAATGTTGCGTAATACCTCTGAATAAATTGAATACTCATAGTCATTATGGGCATGTGGAGGGGTTAATGAAACCTTGTGTATATATCGCACATGTTTACCAGAAATATATTGTTGCGGGCGCGTTTTAAGTTTATTGTGATACTTTTCACTTTTGTAATTTCCCAAATGAAAACATGAAAAGCATATTCAAAAATGTGATTGAAAAATTGAAATACTTTCATTAATCGTATAATCATGATAATTAATAGTCGCATTGCTTTCAATAACCAAGTTTGTCTCTTTCTGAGCAAAGGAAGCGTTACAAAAACGCTGTATTGTTAGTTGCCAAGTTTTTTTTAATAAATAAGCTCGGCGGATTTTTCACTTATTTGCAAAAAAGAAGACAAAAATTATCGGGAAATTTTCCAATACGTCAGAGAGCCCTTCGTCCGTGTGATAATATACCGTACGTGACCCCAGTCGCGTCCTAACGATCTACCTGGTTTTGCTTATAGGAGGAGAAATCTTTCATAACCCCAACAAAAAACCAAATTTTCTTCAAAAAATTCTAGTTTTTCCTACATCTTTACCACTTAAATATATCATAAACCATAGACTTAAGTTTAGGCGCGCTTCGCAAATTTTGATTTCCTATCCTTTTGGCAATCTATGTTTTGTCGGAGTTTCGAGTTCCTGATCCCCATTGTTTTGGAACTTGTTCCGCACTGTTAGGAAAATTTTGGGGCCGCCTTTTATCTTTTAATGTGTGTGTTTTCGCCCCTTGCCGATCAAAGTCAATGGTTAAAATGGTCCACTTGTGTTAAATCAGAACCTTCCCCCTGAAAATCTCCACTGTCGATTAATATGCCGTTGGCGCAGAAACTTTTCATTGAACAGGAAGAGATAGGCCATGACACTTTCCCTTCTTAATTTTGCAAATTTCAGATCTTTAGCAGTCTGGGACACCATGAACTGCAGTGATGTCACAGTTACAGCTTCCGATGTATACCAAGGTAGGTGATATTGAGGTACTACAACCCACTAAAACAGGTTTACATCACTGCAGGGTCCAAATTGTTCAAGAAAGGGGTACGCGAAAAGATAAGTGCAGCAAAATTTTAATTTCTTTACAATTTTCTAGTGACGAATATTCTAGTGGTTGAAAGCATCCTGTTCCCATTTCATTGAAAATAGATCGCGTGTTTGTTCCAATGGTAACGGTAAGAGCATCCGTCTCTCAAGCGGAAGGCCGGGTTTCTAATATATTCCCAGGGCGAGTCATACCAAAGACTAAAATTGGAACCTACTGCCGTGGGCGTAATCCTCTGTTAAAGCAATGGCGTAGGGAAAACAAGCCAGTGAGCCACAACTGGAAAAGGCCGAGACCGGCTCGACTTCAACCAATAGGTTGGAAACTGGGCCGTAAAACTCTAACTAAATAACTAACAAATTCATTGAAAACGTCAGTTTGTTGCCCTATCTACCGCTTTGAATGGGAGGGACTACTCCAGTGACGCCTAATTGGTCACCTTTCTCAAACCCCCTTACCCGCAATTCGTTTCTTGGCAGGTAGTATAATAATTTCTCATATAAAGCTGAACAAACCGAGTCCGCTCTTCGGGGTACTACGGGCTTGACAAAAAGGAGTGACCCAATGTCAGACAATAAGTAACAAACCACTACATGACCAGTTAATAACATTCAGTAGTGTAAGTTCCCTTGGGTTAACTCGCCTTCCCGTATCTGTGGAGAACTTGTCGTAAGTAATTTGTTGTGGTAGACATTTTCCTAGGCAGCTAGGCAGGGGACAGAGGGATTGTCTAGTTATCGTTCTGCACAATCAACACTGGACAACGTTGCTTTCGTTCAGTTGAACCATGGAGACGTATCTCCCGGAACCATCTTTTGACCTGACATTAAAATCGTTTCTTTCATTCCCATTCATTTCAGCTTATTTCCAGAATAGTTGGTCAACAGCACTATTTGTGACCACGATTTTGTCTGGTTTATCAACTTTTATACTGTTCGGTTTGTTGTGTTTCAAATTACGTCAGTATCATCCATTCGGACCAAAGAGAACATTCATAGTTCGCCTGATTGGTCTTTTCCCCGTAAGTGCATTTATTCGTTTATTCGTTTCAAGTATGAGATGGTTGTACAAAGTGCCGAGGTTTTTATCCACTTTCCCCTTCCACAAGCATTTTCCCCTTAAACTTTCAACCTTAGTTGGAAATACTGGAAGAAAGAAAACAGGGTTTGAAGGCTTCGACTGAATAGAAATACTAGATTTTCCATTTGCTTTGATTGACGTGAATCCGGTTGTGGCTATCGGTCAAGATATTACAGGCATTTATACCAAACTTAAAATAGCCCAGTTTCTCCGAAATGGAGGGTGGTACTGATCACTGTCGAATAGATTTTGGAAGCTAACAGGTAAAAACCAATGTGGTCTTGTAGTATATATTCGCATGATTTCAAAACGTGGCAACTCTTACTAACATCTTCCTACAATACATTTTACTTACATGGAACAGTTTTATGTTTCTTCGAGGCTTTTCACTTTAGAATACTGAACAATAAAGCACAGCGAATGGCTCGAACGTCATGTACTTACTGATTGGTCAGTTTCTCTTTACAAGGAGCTTAAACAGTGCAATATTTGAGAGCATTTCAGTTTGAAATTAAAACGAAAAGTGGTTGTGACGAACGGTTTTACTAAACCAAAATATGTATGAGAAAAATCTTGGCTATTTTTTCTTGGATAGTTGATTTTGTCCCACTAATAAACTTGAAATTATATGGAACGATCGTATGTGTTAAAAAAGGGACTTGCAGGTGGGATGGAAATAATTGTTACCAACGATGGCATCGCGTTTTTGGCAAATTGAGAATCGTCAATAAAGTGAGCTTGATCAATGTTTGTTTTAGCTTGCAAAACAACCATAGGCGTATGGACTGATGGAGGTATTTCGATTTTGTGGGCTTAGGGGGTTCTCTGCCCAACTCATTGAACACATCGAATCCTGTCCAAAATACTAAGCGAGACGCAACAGTTAGTTGGAGCGGCGCGTACAGAAAAGCAATACAACCACGTCCACTCAGCCAGCCGAAAATGGCATTTCCCAGGCTTGTAAACAGAATCTAAGCAGTTGTTACTTGGCTTGGACAGCCGAAAATACTGAGAGCTGAAAGGAAGGCCTACTTCAGTACGCCATCACTAAAACTATTGGTGAGGTTGAGCCCCCAAACGCACTTGGTTCCTATGCTTATTTCAGACGCAGATACAGTGACAGAGGTGTTTGTCAGCTGGGGCAATTCTTTACGTAGCCCCCAAATTTGCGTAATATTTGATAAATGCACTGGTGGTAGAGATATAGACATGCTCATAATTAATAGTTACGTATATTTTGCCTCCCCCCCCCCCCCCCAAAAAAAAAGATGTGCCTGCAACTACATATTGTAGCCCCTAAAGGAGGCCTTTATTCAGTACCGAACCTGCATAGAACGCAATCCGTAAACTACATACAGTTTTTTATTTATACGTCTTTTTAATTTTTTCTCCTTTTGATTATTCATAGATTTTCTCCATAACTTCATTGACGGGATTTCTAGTACCTCGAGCATCAAATATTGCAAAATGGGGATCGAGCATGTGAGTTTTGATAAATTTATGTACAAGAATTATTATGAAGAAGACTCAAAAACTGACCAGCAAACAGTTTTAAGCTGAATGGAAGAAAAACTATGAAAAATTGACAAAAGCGATGTTTTCAACTGGACTCTGCAGAGTCTGCATGGATAATTTTGCCCTAGAAATATTGTACTTCCATGATTTCACCAAACCATGATTTCCCTCCTCTTTAACCATACCTTCAATCGTCACCCTTCCCGAGACTGTGGTCTCCACCTTTATGTGGCCATCAGTGGACGTCGCGGATTTCGTTCCCCGCAACAAATCTCATTAACATTTTAGTGTCTTGATAGGTCTTATGTATTTCAGCTATACTCTGAAACTTAATTGATTTCGACGCGACACCTATTTAAATAAGTTTAAGAACCAACATCTTGTGCAGGAGTAGAGGTTGTTCAGAGTTCCGTCCTCAGGTGGCACTGGCAATAATAGTCTTCGGAAAGCAGCAACTTCAACAGCTCTTTAGAAGATATCATCAATTTCTGTGTGCAAATTTAAATAATTTCGGATTTTCTCCTGTAATTGTACAAAACTTTTTTTTAATATTCACAGACATTTTTTGCAGTGCACAGATTGCTTCAAGCAATTTACACCCTATAGTAAGCAGATTAAGTTCAGGTTTTGAGTTAAATTCATCTCTTCACTGTACGGGTAGACTAAATAAATGAGAACCCGAACCCCACAAATGACCGAGATATCCCAGGATCCCTTGGAAACTGTGTAAATTGTATATATGCCACGGTAGGCCGCCAGCAGGAAAAAATCTCCCACGTATGTGTAGAAGACTTGCGGGCATCCGATTAGCTGACACTAACCATTTGCTTGCATTTGTTGATGTTGGTTTGCCATTCCTCCAAAACAGGGCGTATTTTTGCATATTGACATCACATACAAAAGTTCTCAGAGAAATCCTAAGCATAGGATTTTTATGACAAGTGCTTTTACTGACGTCACAAGAACCGCCCCTTTGACGGGCAAAATCTATGCGCATTTAGTGCAGCTAGCTGAGAAGCAAGCGACGACGCAAATGTGACTGTTGCACTAAGACACTTGATTTTTGTCCGAGTCAAATTTAGGCTGTGCGTGTACTGTGCGTAGAGTTTCTATGGCTTTACTTTCTGTATTAGACCTATGATATGGGGCGACAAATCCCATGAGAAGGTGCCGGCCCATATCGAAAAGTTTCGATCATAAACCTAGCAAATGCGTTACAGTATGTGGGCGCATGGTGTATTGTTCGGTTTTTCGCTTAATGTAGTACTCGGGGTTGTGTTTTAACGTCTGGCTAATTTAGGTTTGTGATGTTCGTACTATTACACACCCAGAGTGTACTTTTTTGATTGGGCACACCCTTTAATTTTGTCGTAAATCATTAATACATGGAAACTGATGTCTATAAGCAAAAATGTGCTTTTCGACCCAAATTTATATAATTTAAAGGATTAATACTTCTAGCCACAAATATTGGAAATGGCTAAACGCGTTTCTGGTAGCTGCGTGTCATAGGTAGCAGGAGAAAAAGGGTTGGTTTAATTTGGATATGAAATTTTGTACGGTAAACCGCGTTTGCGTGACATGGAATGACGCATTATTAGGGGGGATTTCCCCCAAATTATGTCGTCACAAAATTTTGAAAACGTCAAAAATCATGTATTTCGAATGAAAATCGGCGTTTCAAGGGTTGCTTTCACCTAGACATGTCATTTCGAAGCGCACCTGATTAAGCTTACCTTAGTAAGAACAATTTAGAAATGTTGATGTAAAATGAGCAAATGATCGTTTTTGTACAAAACTTTTCGATATGTAGCTGCCAAGACCAATCTATTCAATATGAAACAATCATCTAACTTCACAGGGTAGGTTATTACTAACAGGAAGTGACTTAGAAGGCTGAAACACTCCAACGCTCACATTCTTCGGGAAAAATGTTTTTCTAGGCAAACATTCTAGCCTGAAATTCCTGACAAGGCGCTTTAGCCAAAATGAATAAGCTGCGTCTTTACATTGGCCTCTATCTGTTTTACGTGCATACTCTCTTGGCACTTGGTGGTTCATATGAGACCATGTGACTGAAAATTTTAGCCGTTCAGTAACATGTAGTGATAAAAATTTACCCATGTAACCATCACTATCAGAAAAGTATTACATGCGTTTTTACTTTTACCTTTATTTCAGGTATCTCGCACACACTATTTATTCATTACTTCTTCTTCTAATGGAGTACTACGGAGGTCCAGAAGAAATGGTGTTTAAAATCTGCTCACAGCCTGTCTCCATAGCAAGAGCTCCACTTGCATGTTGTTTTAGAAAATGCTTGCCAAATATTCACCTCGATCCGTATGTAATATATCTAATTTGGGGTTTTTTTAACAGTTTACTGTACATACAAGCTTTAAAATCCCGGAGATGGGTCTGTGGGGAGGGAATTATAGCTAAGTAAAATATGAATTTTGAAAACTTTGACGGTAGACCGGTATTAGTTTTATAACACGGTTAGCTGTTTGCCTACTTATATACCAGAAAATGGCGAACAAAGCCAAAATGCAACTTTCTGATCGCTGATGGTGTTATCCGGTTGGGGTTATTTTCAAAGTTTAAGTACAAAACGAACTCTTTGAGCTCCCTTTTGAAAAGAGGATCTTTTAAAAAGTGTGAACTGAAAATTATAGCTTTTCAAAAATAATCATCGTCGTCCTAATAGCCAATCAGTTTTAATTAAAATAACAACGCTCTGCGTTAACTAAAACGTTGGTTTTTGTATTTGCCAATCAAGGAGTGCTCATTATTGATTTCGATTATAAGAAAAAACCTATGCCTTCATTATGGTGAGTGTATGCGTTTGTGTGTATGTATGGGTGTGCGTGAACTGGAGACACTTTGCTCGTTTACACGATATTTCAAGATGAGAACGTCTCACAGTTTTCAAACTTGATACATAGATGTCCCATATTAACAGGGAGAACCCCGTTGTCTTTGTGGAGGTCATATGTCATCAGGGGCACCAGTTATCAAAATCTAAAAATTTTGTTAACACAATATCTCAAGAGAGGAAACTTGGATAGATTTCATATGTGGATATGTTATGCTATTCAAGATAGTCCCTACTTTTGTTGGTGGAGGTCAAAGGTCATCTTGGGTAACACAAAATTATTTTTCCAACATTGTAGTTTAACATTTGACCGAGAAGATATGGGATCTTGGCTTTATACGGAACAGACCATACATTGGTCATGGAAACCTCAATGCATTTTGTATTCTACCGGTTGCAATTAAAAGAAGTACTTATGACTTTCGGTTACGCATCTACTTCTTTGCATATGTAACAGCGTGGAATGTTAATAAACGGACTAAACACCATCTGTAGAGTATCAGGTTACTCAAATGTGGTGATCCACTTGTTTTGTTAATTAAAAACATCCCTCTTCATTTTAGCAGCATTCCTAAGCCTTTAAGCACATCTGAGCCTTCAGCTAAGATGAATTTGTCATTTCTCTCTGATTACGCTGAACACGTGTTGACTTCAAGAATGCTGGAGAACATCGATATAGAAAGATGTAAGATTAATGTTGTCTCACACATTCTTATCTATAAACAGTGCATGCAACGAGTGAGGGAGGGCAACGGGAAGGGGGGGGGGCAACGGGGAGGGGGACAAAATCTGAGGGAGAAATCCACCTCCTACCATTTGTAACGCTGCAATTGAAAGATGGAAATGTATGGCATTTTGGAAAAGTTTGGGGTCAAGCAGTCGCAGTGACTTATGCATGGACGATGCTTGCAAGCATTTCTTTTTTTTAATTTCACAGGAAGAGGTTCCATCTGATACGTTATCTCGTCCTTCAGGTGACTATCATCAGACCATTGTGTGTCTTTTTAAACGCTGTAATGTGGGCTGATGGTGTTCAGGAAAATTCGTTTGTAAGTGAAATTATTATGCCATAAAAATCTTCAACGTGATAACATCACTGCAAAACCTCAAAGGTTTTCAAAATACCATGAAACTAGAAAGCTCAAAGACTTTGTGATTTCCTGCCGAAAGGAAATGCTTTGTCGCGGACAAGGAAGGACCCAGTCTCTAACTACTGGTGCTAATAATGTAGTTTTAACATATAAGGACGTAGAACGGCCGTGTTTTTCTTATATTGCGTGGCGACAGGTTGGGTATATGGGAGAGAAACCTGCCCCAGTTATCTCCTAGATCCTTCTTTTATTTCTCTAAAGTTTACCCCCAATGTATAACTCTTGAGATATCATGTATAAAGAAGTTTTTACTGACCTCTGGTAACTCATGATACCTTAATCTCCATGAAAACAATATGGAATCATTGTGAACAGTATGAATCGACCGCATTACGAAATGTATCCCTCGCCGTCAACTACGAGGTTTCACATGATGACCTGTTAAGACACGAAGATCTTAACTGATGATTATTGGCAAACCCCTATCCATGGAGGAGGGGGGCCCAACTGGAAGCCATTCCGACCAGCTCTCGGTGTCTGGCCTAGCTAACTGGCCTGATTATTGGGGCGCTAACTATGAGGTCCTTTATGACATACTTTGTCTCGAGGGTTTCACCCAGCTACTTCTAGTGATTTCAGATAAACTTTGATTCCCACCGACTGCATGGTCAAGTGGTTAGCGCATCAGACTTGCAGTCGGGAGGTTGGGAGTTGGAATCGTGATCGGATCATACCGAAGACTTTGAAAACGGAACCTCTTCTGCCGATTGTGCTTGGTGCTCAGAATCATCAATGGAGTAGAGAAAACATGCCAGTGGGTCACAACTGGGAAAAAGGCTAGAGCCGACTCGACTTCAACCAATAACATAGTCTGGTAATTCGTTGGCGCATGGAATTGTGGGACACAGCGTGAGATACACAACACGTGTTGTAGGTGTGTGATTGATTTATCCCGACGATTTGGAGAGTATGCGCATTTGCACAGCCTCCAAAACGAATTACCGAACTCGCTTTTTGGTGGAAAACTGGGCCGTCAAACTCTATGTAACTAACTGACTGACTGACTGACTGACTGACTGACTGACTGACTGACTGACTGACTGACTGACTGACTGACTGACTGACTGACTGACTGACTGACTGACTGACTGACTGACTGACTGACTGACTGACTGACTGACTGACTGACTGACTGACTGACTGACTGACTGACTGACTGACTGACTGACTGACTGACTGACTGACTGACTGACTGACTGACTGACTGACTGACTGACTGACTGACTGACTGACTGACTGACTGACTGACTGACTGACTGACTGACTGACTGACTGACTGACTGACTGACTGACTGACTGACTGACTGACTGACTGACTGACTGACTTGATCCGCACGTTCTCTCAGTTGTGCCAAGTTATCCTGTCAGAGTTTGGTGAGCTTAGTTGAAAAATTATTTTAAAGTAATTTTACTTTTCTTTATTTTAGGTCGACCCACTTGTCGCAGGGTTGTACTTGCAGGTTGTCACTATGGTTTCAACGCTAACATCAGTCTACGGACTTCAAATTTTCTATCATGCTTCCTTACAACATCTTTCTCAAGAGGTCATAAGACCAAAGTTTGCAAGTTTACAAGCCGTTCTACTTACAACGAACATAGAGGCATTCATATTCACAATTTTGGGAAGACGAGGGGTGTTTCCTTGTGTTGGCCCTTGGAATTCCGGTTCACGAACAGACGGTAAGTTAGGTCATAAGCCACATTTTAACCTTTCAGTCCCTAGTTTCGTGAGCGGCAAACGTGGCCATTGTTCGTATGTTCGTATGAACCAATGACATGGACAGAGCATACTGCACGGTACATTGTCGCTACCGTACGTGTGAGAAAAAGCGCACCAAGATGGCCGTCTGCGCTTTGTGTGAAAGCTTGGACTTGCTCAAGTATATCCCCATATTTTGCAAGAAAGTTGAATTATTTTCGAAATAATACAATTAAAGATCAAAATCACTTCACCTTATGCATGAATATGATATTGTTTCCCACTCAAATTTAAATTTTGTTTAAAATATGACAGAGTCGTCGTCAAATCAGACGATTTATAGGTTCACGGCGGCCATCTTGGTGCGCCTTTTTTGTTCCAGTCGGTGGCGACCATCTACGGATAGGACGTACACGATACATGCTCTGTCCATGTATATAAGTCCGTGGTATGAACACGCTTGTAGATCTCAAAGTGTTAACTGCCAAAAGCCATATACGAGGGTAGCCCTTGTAAGGGCTAGTCGGCCTTTTTTGGCATATTTCATCCAATGCAGTCCACATCCATACACCCGCTTGAAATCTGCCCTCCCTTTACTAGGGAGTTGTCTCTAACGACTCCCTGATTCTACGTTACCCTGTCTGTCGGCTTCATAGCCCTTGGAAAAGCCCAAGTCTAGTGGCGGCGCAGCGATGAAGCAAGAACAGCATCTGATTTTGCCCTTTTCCCCAACTTGCCCCACCCCTAAGTTAGGTCAGTTAGAAACTAGGTTAACCGTAAAAAGAAATATACCTCTCTGGACACTGAATATTGTATCATCCAGAGATATGCTATAACCCCAGAGCGGCCGGGGCATTGCCCCAGGACCACCCCAAACATTATCCTTTGCCCTTACTTCGCCCCTTTTCCAATTTTGACATTCTGGCACATTCAAGCTCCAAGTAATGTCATTCAATCACAATGAACAAACCTCCTTTAAATGAATGGTATGTTAAAAAATAGACTTAGTTATGTGCTTTTGAAGTATCGATTTGAAGTAATTTACAAGCTTGTTAGCGTAATGGACTATATATAGACCAATTGTTATTTAATTTTTCAATTTGCATTTAGTCCCAAAGCAATAGCCTATAACGTTTTGTCTTGATGAAAGGTTCATTTTGATTGGCTCTCATTTCTGTTACTAATTTGGTAGTAGAAAAACGATGTTGTTTATTGAGCTGATATGCATAAATGCTGTTCCAGTGTCGGTGAAATCGTGGAAAACGTTGCTACGAGTAACCCCTACTAGAGAAGTATGGCTACTAGGCTTCAGTAGATCCTGACTGAACGGTAATCCGACTCAATAGTGTCTTTGCAAGAGAGCAGCTCACGAGTAGAACTGGTGCGGCTCCGAAACTGTAGGGAGCGAACGCAATCGTCGCCGTGTGTAGTGATGATTAGAATGGGCATAGAAGTCGTAATAGCTAAGGCTTAGGATTTCTCTGAGTGTGTGTGGTGTGACGTCACCGTTCGCAATGTGCGCATGACTGTCAATCAAATTAAAGTTTAAAGGCCTTCCTTTCAGAGGTTGGAGAACATAATTCATCAAAATTCGCCCACAGATATCCAAAGTGCTGCAATTTTCGTCACTCACCTATTACGAACCTTGTGTGACGTCATTTTGTTCAACTCTTATCGCATGATTTTGTAATAATTTGAACTCGAATGTATAATTTTGTACTAACTTGAACTCGAATGTTTATCTGACCATACGATAGTTACTCTTGGCATGATAAGGGGAATATCGTATAAAAAGTATGTTTTTAACAACAGACAATTATAGCATGGTCCAAGGAACGATTACTTTGAGACAAAATGCATGAGACGCACCTATTGCAAATCTTACACAATTATTCACGATTCACGAGTAATATTTAAAAATGATTGTCCAATCTAACATTGTGGATCGAGGGAACAGATTTGAACATTTTATGTATCAGAAGAGTTTTTCCTTTTGAAGGTAATACTTTGAAAAATTTACAATTTTATTTTTGTCTCAGCGACTTTTATTAATGTAATGCAGAATGAAAGATCTATTCTAGATCAAGGCTCGTTGCTAAGATCGTAGCTTAGATTTCATCGGGGCGGATGAAATAATGACTATTCGCCGTCATCGCAAGGCGTTATGGGAAGGGTGTCCCACTCTTCTTCGGATGGGCCAATCATAAGCCTACTACACACGTGGACGAATTCCACTGCGTGAGGTCGTTCCATGTATGTTCTTTGCAAGGTCGAGTGGTGCGAGCACGTATTTTTATTCATTTAAAATGACGTCTGCGTGTAGTCAATTCATAAGATCTATATTTATTTAGCCTATGTCATAGTGGCGTGACACCTTATAAAATAAACATACATCTCAAGTGTTCTACCTATTTGTGTTTTTTTTCAGTGGTTTACAACACAATTGTTATTCACGAAATGTTCATATTTCTGTTAATATTTGGAATCTGGAATCTTCGGATTCGTCGACGTCATACACAGGGTTTTGAAAATGCATCGAGGGTGGAAGTAGAAGCGCTGCCAACGAAGCGTGATTTATCTGACGAGGCCGTTGCGAAGGCAGGAAGTGACGTAGAGGAATATCCTATGGATAGTGCTCTTGCAGAAAGGAGGCACTCTACCGAAAATAATGTTCGAACTGCAGAATTTGATGTTCATCATGTAGAGGAACATCTTAGACGATCACAAGAAAGTGTTTTATAACCTTGAAACGACTAAGTTTTAATTTCTCTTAACTGTCAAAGCATGGTACGATACGCAGGTCAGTCACTTTATTGTACGCATCAAATATTGTTGATATTGTACAGCCTGTGTATACTCAAAGTTCCCAATTTTTAACGAAACTTCGTTTTTAAAGCATGGCAATACATTCCTCGTGAAGTTACGTATAAGGGTGCCTGTTGTTTTTTTAGCGGATGATATAAGAATGTATGTAAAATGACGGAGGATAATTGGATAATTGTGACAATGCGGCAGGGTTTGGACAACGGCGGTCACCCGTTCCTCCCCTAACTACGTGAGACCGGCACCCATAGGTGGTGATGTACCCAAGATATCCTTAACACCAACGCTATTGTAAAATGTAGCCTTTTGACTCTTTCAAGTAAAATTCCAGAGACCACCGTCCTACTATATGATGGAGTGACCGTCGAGTGCGCGGGCCCGTCGAGTGCGCATCAACATTAACATAACGTGTAAAAATGTTGAAATGACAGAGCTCTTAGGTGTGCACTCGACGGTACACTGAGTATACATACTCTCAGAGCTTAAAATTCTTAACCGTTATGGTACACAAAGGGAAATACTGCGTTTGTTTTGCATGAAATAATCATCCTTTTAAGACTAATATTTATTGACACAGGGTGAAAGATTATTAATGATATGGCAGTATGGTAGCCCTTTTTTCAAGCAATAAGTTTCCTACAGATAGAAATTCAGCTACTTGCTCAAGAACAATTTGTTCACCCAAACTTTCACATTTCAAATGATGCAATATCCATGGCTCTTCTTGCGCATACTCAGTAGTATTTTGAAGAGGTGTAGCAGCTATTGCTGGGGTTTATGATTGAGGCTGAATTGTTGGATAGCTTCTGAGCCATTTTCATTGTACTTTTGTGTTGGAGCATTTTAAACACAGTATTTCCCTTTAATCAGGCCTAATGTTTAAAGGCATATTTTCATCATCCCAAACAGTTCCAATTATCCCAACCTATTTACTTCTAGCCCCTCTCACATTTATCTAAAACTCATCTTTATCCAGACACAATCCTAGTTTATTGCTTCATGGCTTGTCCTAGTGGGCATACAAGTCCATAATGTGTAATCAAGACACTCTCAGTGCCCATGCTGTGTAATTTAGCTATGATGCATTGTTTGAATGTGATCCCAATCAAAGAGCTGTACCAGTTGAGAGTTTTGATGTATGTATACTGAAGCTGTAGTTTAGGGTGACGAATGACTGCCTTTAAGAGGCCAACGCGTGAAATACCATGAACGGGCATGGTGTATTTCCTATGCTGAAAACTACTTCAAGGGTCCACATGCCACAAAATTAACCGAATTAAGTTTGTTCGTCAATGGAGTCTTCAAGGGACAATCCTCTCACCCCAAACTACACTTCTAGTATAGGGTAACAGAAACTCTCAATTGGCTCAGCGTTTTGATTGACTGCTAATTCAAACAATGAAGAGTACCAAAGCTCATATTTCACAGCATGAACAGTTCTGAGAGTGTTTTGATAATACACCTTGAGCTTTCTATACTCACCCTGAAGCAATAAAATGAGATTGTGGCCGAATGAGGGTGAATTTCAGACAATTGTGGGAGGGGCTTAATTAAAGAAGGTTGGGAGAATTGGTACTGTTTGGGATGAGAAAATTGGGCCTTTAATATAATACTTGATGTTAGTGTGCTACCTTCAACTCGTTTTTAAGGCATTGCGTTGACGTGGTCGCAGAAAGGGACTGCCGCCGCACCCGTGAACCCCCGCTTCGTTCACCAACTACGTGTTCCCTGGAGAGGTTTGTACAGTATTATCAGTTTATTCTGGAGCAGGCAAGTTTTTACAACATATGTACACATAATAATATAGG
Organism: Holothuria scabra; assembly: GCA_037179385.1. Lineage (NCBI taxonomy): Eukaryota > Metazoa > Echinodermata > Holothuroidea > Aspidochirotida > Holothuriidae > Holothuria > Holothuria scabra. The sequence continues at coordinate 22,051,431 of CM074193.1, forward strand.
CTAAGTTTGTAAGGTTACATATAAATGTTCGCTACTATCATAACAATACCTGACTACCCGAAGAGGCCATGCTAAATGTGCGCTTGATAAAAGCATTGAAGTTTTACTGTTGACAAAGGTATTCCGGGATACTTATACGTGCTTTGGTTGGTAGAATGTTGTCTATGTGGGGAAAAGATTTTCGTTTTCTTTTTGAAAGTGACTATCAGTTGTGCAAGCCATTCGCATGACGCCAGTAACTTTTGTTTACAAATATTATTGGACATTGTTCCAATCGAACCTTGCCTAAGGTACATCCCTGTCGGAGTATTTTTCCACGGTCTATCCCACACGAATGTACCGACAGAATAGCCAATATAGAAACAGAACACCCAACAAGTCCAAATGGAGGGGGGGGGGGGCTGTCCCCTTCTGTCCCCTTACTTTATTCTAGTGCCCAACTCTGGAAATCAAATGACTCAAAGAGACTTGACGAAAATACATTCTGACTGGAGGTGATCCGAGGCAACGCAGAGCTTTGCCAGGAAAAGACTCGAAGTGCCTTGATTCGAGCTGAAGAAAGACTCGGCGTGACTCGACTAGACAAGAATTGCCAAAGACCGTCGATATGACTGTAGACTCGACACGTCGTGAATGGGTACTCGGTATCCAGTAATGAGGCAACAAAAAGGCTTCTAACTAAGGTTTTGAATCTGATGAAGACGACAAAAACAGTTTGAAACAGTGGAGTTTTAACTCATATGAACAGTTGTTGGCTCTAAAATTTATTCATTCCATAAAAGTCTGCATAGTTTAAATAGCCGTTTCTTAGCCCAATATTAAAGAAACAGTGGTTGACTGGAGACTGTTCGTTCATTCTTTCTTTCAATGTTAAGTTTAACCCGCCGTCACCTAAAGAAAAAGTTGGTGACTGGAAAATTTATTCATTCCATAAATATTAATTTCTTATAACATCATGCAGTCCACTGAGGCTCGCCTTGTATGGTCCATGCTTGCGAACTTCTAGCTTGCTAACCTGAAACGAGAACGAATGAAAAAGATGGAGATCGTGTATATTATGACAAGGTGACACAGGGATACTCGTTATTTAGCATTTTAGGCCTAATCAAGTCCAAAGTTTTTATTACGATTTTTTTCTATGCGAAGAATTGTGCCGAACGGCAGTAGGATCGACTTTTGAAGCCTTTGGTATGACTCAGTCTGGCAAGGGTGGCGCTAACGAGGTCGGGGTGGGGGAGCCCCGCTGGAACAGGCTAGCTCAACATCAGGGAGAAGATCCAATTACAATAAAATGTAAATACGATGAACTTCAGTCTCTCCCCCATCTTGATTTTGCTGTCGAGTAGACAGCAATATTCAAAAAAACTTTCAAAATTCCCAATTTCCTCCATAAAAATCCAATTATTTTTAATGTAATCTCTAGTTTTGCATGCATTCTGAATAGAAAGTAAAAGAAATCCATCTTCACGAAACGACAAATTACGAAACCTCATCCAACTTCAGTCGTGATATTTGCCCAATTGAACTCGGGCAGATTGATCTTTATTAAAGACTCAAACTTTTCAGTCTACCTCTACAAATACAAACATTTTCTTCAAATTTTCTGCCTTAAAATCCTTTGGCTATTTGAACTCCAGGTTTAATTCAAATATATGTTAAGAGGAAGCCACTTAACAGCTTAACTTCAAAAACTGTCTTGATTTGTCTCATAAGAAAGTCAATTTCTTCAATAAAAACCCCGAAATCTGTGAAACGCTTACACTTTTTTCAAATATAAGCTTCAGACTTTCAAATATTTGTTAAAAATGGCAAGATATTTGAGCAAAAATTCCCAAGTTGAGTGTTGAGTGGATACTCCGTGCAATAAACAACCAAAACCAAGTTCAATCACCCCGATATACAGTGCTTAATTTCGTTCTTGAGACTCAGAGGCAAATCACGCATATGGTTTTCGAATTTCTGTATGAAAAAAAGTTAATGATAAAAACTATTGACATCTGGAATTGTCGAGCTCAGTTTACAACAGAAGATGAAAATTCTACAATTCACATAACAAAATTGTATGCATGTTGCAAAAGAGGTTTATACCAAAGAAAATGTCGGATTTACTCCAAAATGAATTTTCTGCCAAAGAGATACTGTTCTGTGTCTAAAAGGAAAGAGGACGTACAAGGGCAGTCCCAGAAAAAGTTATCAATATATGAATGATATATATTCTAATCCCAACTGTTCCCCGAAAAGAATCAAGAAATTTAACGAAGTTGCTAATGCCCTCTCTTCTCGGATTAATGTTTTTTTAGGTCTCTCTTTTGTTTTCTTGTCTTTTGTTTTCGCTTTTTATTCCTATCCTCAATCCTTTATTGTTAATTCGAATAGTGTCCTTTCAGTTACGCTTCATGTTGTTCAACACACTACTGCACTCTAAAAACACCGGGGTTAAATTTAACCAGGATCGGTGTTCTATTTACTCCAACACAATCCTGGTTAATTTTAACACAAATCATGGTTAAACTAACACAACTTCTGGTTAAAATAACACAAATTCTGGTTAAAAATAACTAGGATTTGAGTCAGTTTAACCAGGAGTTGCGTTAAAATTTAACCAGGATTATGTTGGAGTAAATAGAACACCGATCCTGGTTAAATTTAACCCCGGTGTTTTTAGAGTGTGTTATTTTATAATGATGTCATTTCACATGGAAAAGTCACTGGCGGTGAGCTACCGTCCTTTAATCTTTTGTTGAGAAAGTGAAGCGGTCTTGACTTTACTTTGTTTTCATATTATTCCGCTGCACTCTAACAGACGTCAATGTTATTGCTGTAAATATTGTACATATATGTGCTTAAATGAAAGCTTAAACGATGTGTTAAAGATATTTATCAGGCAGTGTTTAATGTTAATATTGTAAAAACTTCAGAAATAAAACATTGCAAAATAAACAGGAGGGCAACAAGAAAGGCATGTCACTTATTAAAAAACCTAAACTTTTTAATTTCATCTTACCAAAACACCAAATTTTGTTTCATTAATTCCAAATTTCGCCCAACGTAAGCTCTTAACCCTCAAATATATGTTAAAAAAAGGTAAAGAGTTTTCTGGCAAATATCCAGCTTCGTCTGAGAGCCCTAGTACTTACACCTACAATTAATTGCGTAACCCAAACGAATTCCAGACGCCCATACACCTTTTTAGATTTTTCTCATATTCTTAAAAAAAACAATTTGTATTGATGGTCCTGGTAAAGGGCTAAATTTCTTCCAAACCGCTCAAGTTTTCTTCAAAACAGTTTACGGAGTTTTCCATAGGCCTATTTGTTAAAAATAAAGACAAATTCTGGCGCACCAGGCGCGCCTCAAGTTCTCCTTGTGACCTTGTCTCGTCCCATCGGCAACTCATCGCCTTTGTCGGGACTTCGAAATGATGACTCCACTATCAGGGAGCTTGGCCCTCATGTCGGGAAAATCCTGGTTTACCCCGCTCTCTGGAAATCGAGGCCTGGACTCTCGGGTTAGAGTCGGATGCCTTAACGCTGAACCGACACATCCGGCCCCAGGCAGTTTCATTTAAGATGTCGTAGTACTGCTGTCCGTAAACAAGGTTGTAGTAATATTGTACTTATAGCCAGTAACAATTTTGTAGCAGTTCTATAGCACTACGTACTGTTACCCGGTAACAACTTAGAAGTGCTGTAACCCGTTAACAGTGATGTAGCGATACTGTGCGCCAACTGTAAAAATGTCATAACTCAATTAAGATCTAATGCAACAACGTTGTAGCAACTTTACAATATTTTAGCACTGATGTAACTTATGTTGTACAGTAGCAAAACTTTGGCACCAGCTCTGCAACAAAGTTTTAGCAATATTGTAACACTGCTGCAAAAATGTTGCAACAATTGGTAGAGTGGTGTAGCAACAATGTTGCACCAGCTCTGCAAAATGTTGTGGCAATACATTAGCAATACTCAAGGAGACATGACTAACGAAATTTGAGTATCGAGTGTTTTTTGTCCAGGGATTCTTAGAATCGCTTCATGTAAAAATTGGCATATTTTCTATGAATCCTATTGTTAGTTTTTTTTATAGTTCAAACGATCGGTAGATTGTCCTTGAGAATCGGTTCGGTTAGAATGTTTGCCTACACATCTTTTGGCAGAACCATTGAGCTTTGTCACGGGTAAAATGTCAAAGAATAATTTTTGGTTTCGATGATAGGAGAAACCAATGCATTCATGATGACGTGCGTGTGTATGTATGTATGTGTGTGTGCGTGTGTGTATGTGTGTGTGTGTTTGTGACACTTTGCTTGTTAACACGATATCTCAAGACAGGAATGTCTGACAGTTTTCAAACTTGGTACATAGATGCACCATATTGAGATGAAGAACCCTATTGTTTTTGGTGGAGGTGAAAGGTCATTTGGGGTCACCAGGGGTCAAAGTCTGAAAATCTTGTTAACGCGATATCTCAAGGTAGGAAACTTGGATAGATTTCATATTTCGTGTGTGGATGCCTTACAGTCAGGAGATGCTCCCTATTGTTTTTGGCCATGGTCAAAGGTCATTTGGGGTCACCTGGGGTCAAAGTCTGAAAATCTTGTTAACACAATATCTCAAGTCTGGAAGCTTGGATGTATTTCATACGTGGTATGTGGATGCGTTATGGTCAGAAGATGGTCCCTACTGTTTTTGGCAGAGGTCAAGGTTCATCTGGGGTCACCAGGGATCAACGTCTGAAAACCTTTTTAACGCAATATCTCAAGGTAGGAAACTTGGATAGATTTCATATTTCGTATGTGGATGCGTTATAGTCAGAAGATGGTCCCTATCGTTTTTGGCAGAGGTCAAAGGTCACCTGGGGTCACCGGGGGTCCAAGTTTGAAAATCTCGTTAACACGATATCTCAATTTTGGAAGCTGGGATAGATTTCATATTTGGTATGTGGATGTGTTATGGTCAGGAGATGGTCAGTATTGTTTTTGGTGGAGGTCAAAGGTCATCTGGGGTCACCAGGGATCCAAGTCTGAAAACCTTGTTATCGTTGTATCTCAAGGTAGAAAACTTGGATAGATTTCATGTTTGGTATGCAGATGCGTTATAGTCAGAAGATGTTCCCTATTGTTTTTGGCGGAGGTCAAAGGTCATCTGGAGTCATCGGGAGTCAAAGTCTCAAAACCTTGTTAACACAATATCTCAAGGTAGGAAAGGTGGATAGATTTCACATTTCGTATGTAAATGCATTAAAGTCAGTAGATCATTACCATTCATAAAATACAATAAAGTATTCTAGTAAACCTTATGCATTAGCGTCACTCGACGTCGTTCTACAAACAAAGAGTAAAGAACGCTGTGCCCACGTTGTGCGCCAAAGGACTTCTTGACGTATCCTACCTTTACACAAATCACTGCATGCATTTGTGTTGGTGCACGTTTGTAACAATACACGTTTACCTCAATGAGGACGTGGTTTTTAGTGACGTCACATGCATAAGGTTCATCGACGGGGCAGGGGCTAAAAGGGGGCATTTGTCCCTCAGATTTTGGCCTTGTCCCAACTAAGGTCAGTTAGGTTAAACGAAAAAAGTTAATACAAAATAATAATTATAAATAATATACCTCTCCAGAAACCCAAATTTTCATCGAGAGATATGATAAAACCTTCGAGCTCCCGGGGGTTCGCCACTGGACCCTAACCCCGCTTTCAGGTAGGTTTCGCTCTGCTTCAGAAAATTTTTGCCCCCAAAATTTTTTAAAATTCAATACCTTCCAAAAAGTAGGCCTGTATACTGCTGTTGCCTTTCACATCCCGACTCAGAATAATTTTACTGTTGTTTAGCCCTGGCATACCCCATTCAATCATAGACTAGATCAATCAGTACGCGCAAGGCCCTGCCGAGTCACCGAACGACTCACTCCAATCCCCCACGTGACTAAAATCGACATGCCCCCCCCCCCAAAAAAAAAATATAAAAATAAGTAACCCTTACACTTTTAGAACAACCGGAGCATTAATAATGAGGGAAAAAAGAAAAGAGGGGAAAAAAAAGAGTCAGTTTCCTGTTCTTAAACGGAAAAGTCAAATTTTGCTCTAAAAATAACTGCTATTTAATTAAGTTTTAGTAAACTAGGGGTAACCTACATACCGTATATCCAAATGCCAAAAATTTAAAGTCCAACCCTGTGAAAAGTGTCACCGTTTACCAACTTAAAATATGTTCTTTTTATACCAATATTTGTGCAGAGTTTTTTAAACCCTAAGAAACGGAAATATGTCTTCTTTTGTTTACCTTGTACATTTATTAGCACGCTCCTTCACGTCTAAAATCACATTGTTTTACTGTCCCAGCAACTCCAGCCTTCGTGGTGCATGTACAGAAGTAGCAATTTTTGCTCAATTCCTGGAAAGTTTCGTACCATGTTTCTCCTTGAGTGCATTCTGAAAATAACAATTTTAATTACAAGCGATCTGTAGACAAGTGTCTCGGTTTTTATCAGGAGCGGTTCCAGGCATTTAAAAAAAAGGGGGGGTGGCTGAAGTTAGAGAAAACGGAAAATGAGGACGTACCAGTGGCGTAGGCAGGATTTCTCTGAAGGGGGAGGGAGTCATGTGGTGTGCTCAGTGATCGCCGGCCTGGGGGAGGGGTTTAAGAGGAGGGTGTCCCCTCCCCTTTGAAAACTTGTGGTGTTTGCAAGGGATATAATTGCAAAATGGTACAAAATTTTCGACTTTGACAGGAACATGTTAAAATTTGAATTGTGGTGGTTCATGAGGATAAAACTGAAACTTCTGTGTCTTGATATCCAGTCTTATTCCATTTACGCTACCATTCGAAGTAAAACTTGTCATTAAATTAGCATACTTTTAGGAGTCGAAATAAAAGAGCATCCATCGGTATAAGTGAACGGGAGCATTTTGGTTTGCGGTTTTTTCTTGCCTAATTGCCGTTATTCTGCCTAAGGATGATCTAAGCGGAGCGCCACCATTAGTTGGCGAGGAGCGTAGAGAAAATTTTGAAACATCAGACCCTCAGATGGCCGAAAATAGCATTTTCCATACTCATACGAGGAATCTAAGCAGTCGCTGTTTTCGTTTGTCATTTGAAAGAGAATGCTCCCTTCAAAATAAATTCGCGACCTGCGAAGTGAACTGCAAAGCCATGGTCCAATGCCCCCTCCCCCTTCGTACGTTGCTGTTACGACGTACGGTGATTCACTGCCTGAAATATCTAATTCTGCCCGAAAGACCAAGCGGAGCGCCACAACCTGTAGGCGCGGAGTGCACAGAAAAATTTGAAAAATCACGACCACTCAGACAGCCGCCGGAAACGACATTTCCCACCGACTTGCAAGTAGAATCTAGGCAATTAATATTTTGAGCTTTCGTTTGCAATAAAATTGATACTTCAATAAAAATAATGAGTAAACTGTAAAGTGAGGGGCTGAGGCCGTAAAAGCAATCCCCCCCCCCCCATCCGCGCCTGATTTATTGTTGTACAATTTAAAGGTCAAGATCAGTTACCCCAAACTTGTGTTGAAGCCACAATTAAATATTACAATTTTCCTCTTATTTCTCCTCAAAGTAGCATTTACTATAATTTTTAACTTTAATATTGCATACTCATGGGAAAAGGCAGTTACTTGAAGTAGGTTTCACATTGGAGAAGAAAAATTGTTGTCACGTGACTCTAAATAGCCAATCATTTAACAGGACAGTCTACTACCTAAACTTGGGTTGCCTGCTCTGGCCCTGTAACGATATCTTTCAGTAAGAAGCTACAAGTAAGAGCCATCCAAGAATCAACATGATCTTTTTATGCTATAAATATAAACCGTTTAATCAAACTGTGCATTGAAAAGAATAAAAACCCTTGGTATACATGACCTTACGGGCCGGTTTAGGGGTTGCAGAATGGGCCAAAATCTTTCGGAAGCGGACAGACTTCTGTGCCTCAGTCGGGCAGAGACTATGTCCTGGATGGAGATTCAGGAGTCGCGCACAAGGTCACCCCCGTTACATATATATTTTCACATTTGATATTTCTGCCAAGGAAATTCCTTTCCTTGACGTACTTGTTAAACTTAACAATGGTTCCATAGCTACGACACTTTATTGTAAACCAACAGATACCCATGGCTACCTCAATCAAGAGCTCGCATCACTTAAATTTGAAAAAGGCTATTGTGTTTTCTCAATGCATTAGAATCAAACGTACTGTTCTACCCAGCCCGAATACGAAAAAACATGTTAATAATCTCGTGGAATTTTTTCTTAATAATGAGTACCCCTACCCGTTTTAAAAGCGGGAATCAGCAAGGCTTCAGGTCACAACCGGGACAAACTGTTGTCTTACAAAACTGAAGTTGAAAATACACGTATTCCACTTGTTTTTGATTATTCGTCCAAAACAGAAAATTTACATAAATGTATTCGTTCAGATTTTGCTATTCTATTTGTCTATTCAGACAGTTCAATATCTGAACTTTTTGAAGACCCCTCTTTAACTGCGAGAGGACAACCCCCCAAACTCAAATCCCTCCTCGCATCATCCAGGCTTCGTGCGACTGGAAACACAGGCAACAAAAAGTGTGGCAAGCCTAGGTGTCAGGTGTGCCCTTTAATTATCACTGACGAAACTTTTACCCCTCCTGGCACTACTTGTAATATCCGTCCCCTCCCTTAAACTGTGACACGGCTAATGTAGTTTATTTACTGTGCTACAACGTGTGTGAGACAGGCAACTATGTGGGTCAGACCGGCACCAAATTTAGACTGAGGTTTAACAACCACAAAAAAACAATTCTAGATAAATCAATTATCCTATATCCAAACATTTCACTAGTAACTCAAACCACTCTTTGTCTTATTTAAGATGTATCCTACTCAATTCTAATTACCCATCTGTCACTCAAAGGCGTAAATCCGAAAGCAAATGGATGCTAAAACTGTCGACACATACCAACGGCTTAAACAAAGACCTTGGTGTTTTGAGCGACTTCCCTTCTGTGGTTTACAGGGAAGTCGGTACTGTTTAACATTCTCGGTAGGATTTGTATTTCTTTTCTTTTTTTTTTGTTTTTGTTTTTTGTTGTTCCTAAATTTTTCTTCACTCCGCATTGACGCTGATGACGAAGACAGGTTCTTTGAAATACACGTTTCTCTTATTTTGTATGTGCTCTAATATTGTCATAGGCCTATTTGTGGTGTTTTCTACTTATTTTTATATATATATATATATATATTCCCCCGGATCGGTCCAAAAGGAAATTTTAAGTAGTAGAATAGTTTGCCTGAGGATCGCCGTGCAAGCCGCACGTGCGTGAAACACTGTGTAGCATATAAGCATGTAACTCGTGCATTACAATTTTATGTATTATGTATTATGTATAATAAATATATATATATAGAGAGAGAGAAAGTATAAACAAAAAACACAAATAGCAAGAAACACAACTTTTGCAGCTCCGCTAGATAATAATTCAAAACGTTTCGGTCTTCGACCTTCCTCGGTTGATTCTAACAGCTACAACAATGAACACATAAAACTACTTGTACCATTATGAGAGAAACACCACCGCATCCTAATTTTTGGATCCTTTTGCGGAGAGCTTATTGTTTGGGTATGTTGAACTTTTTTATTCTTGATATATATATATATATATATATATATATATATATATATATATATATATATATCTATATATATATCTATATATATATATATATATAAATATATATATATATATATATCTATATATATATATATATATATATATATATATATATATATATATATATATATATATATATCTATATATATATCTATATATATATATAAAGAAAGTATAAACAAAAATCACAAATAGCAAGAAACACAAACACATCAAAAATTTCACAAAGAAGTTACCCACTGGGCCCAGAAGTGGTTTAGAAGAAAACAAATTAGTGACGAAATATTTAATTGGATAACCGAAGTGAAACCTTAGCCAGGTGTTGCTTATGGTAATGTAAAAACTCACAAAGACGGTAATCCCTTAAGGCTAATCACTTCTTGTTGTGGAACTGTCATCGAACGTTTATCAGCTTTCACTGAATTTTATCTGAAACCGCTTGCCCAGCGTTTACGATCATTTCTCAAAGATACCTCTGAGCTTCTCAACAAAATTAAGGAGATCAACAAATGTGGACCTTTACCTGCTAACACTATTCTTGTATCATGGGATGTGGTAGCCATGTTCCTCAATATCGACAACAATTTAGGCCTTCGCGCTGTCTCTAAATACCTCAACACCACAGAGAACCAATTTCCTTCCACTGATTGTATTGTTGAGGCTGTGACTCTCTGCCTAACGTCCAACAACAGCCACTCTAATGGCGTGAACTATGTCCAAAAACATGGCACTGCTATGCCCCCCCCCCCCAAAAAAAAAAAACGCTTGTAGTTATGCCGATCTAGCCATGGGCATTATTGATGAAAAAGCTAGAACCCAAGGTCCTGTCAGCCCTAGATATTGGTGGCGTTACAGAGACGACATTGTTGATATTTGGACGCATGGTTTAACCAAACTCCATGAATTAACTGATTTCCTTAATTCCCTGTACCCTACTATCAAGTTTGAACTTGTATATTCTACCAGTAAGCTAAATGTTTTAGATGTTTCCATCCATTTGATAGAAGGTTTTTTAACTACAGATGTCTATGCTAAACCTACCGATAGTCATCTTTACCTTCCACATAGTAGCTCTCACCCAATCCACACAAAAAATGCAATACCTTACAGTGTTGGATTACGTTTGCGTAGAATTTGTTCTATGAACGAAACCCTTACCGAGAGATATAAAGAGTATAAACATTACCTCTTATGTCAAAATTATAACCCTAAACTTATCGACAAACAATTTCGTCGTGCTTCGAATCTAACTCAAGACGATCTACTCAAACCCAAACCCAAAACCACCAGAAATGTATATCCCCTCGAGCTCGATTTTAACCCCATCCTCCCTAATATTTCCAAAAAAGTTACTTTCTACCCATCCCACCGTTAGAGAAATTTTCCCAGATGATTCCATTCTACCAGCGTATAGAAGAACAAAAAACTTAAAAGAACTGGCGCCCTCCAAATTCAAGACTGGTGGTTCTTTGACTGATCTTCCCTCCCCTGGCTTTTTCACATGCAGAAAGAAGTGTGACCTTTGTCAAAAGTATTCTTCAAGTTCTCGCACTTTTTTCTGAAGCGCCACCGGGCGTACTTATTCAATTAAGCAGAATATGTCTTGTATTACTAAGAATGTTATTTATTTGTTAACTTGTACGAGATGTAATGTTCAATATGTTGGTTCTACTACTACCCAATTTAAGGTAAGAATCCGTAACCGTTGTTGTAGGTGTTAGATTCAACTGAGGAAGGTCGAAAACCGAAACGTTTTGAAATATTATCAAACAGAACTGCAAAAGTTGTGTTTCTTGCTATTTGTGTTATTTGTTTATACTTTCTTTACATTATGAGAGAAACACCATCGCATCCTAATTTTTGGATCCTTTTGCGGAGAGCTTATTGGGTATGTTGAACTTTCTTATTCTTTCTGTATATATATATATATATATATGTATATATATATATATATATATATATATATATATATATATATGTGTATATATATATATATATAAATATATATATATCACTAATTCGGCACTTAGGGGGAAATTTGTTGTTGAAAAGTCTACCTTAGGGGGAAAAAATTTTTGGGCGAAATATAACTTTCGCCTTAACGTTTCTACACACTTTTTCTGTGGGAATACATGTTTCTTATGCAATTAAAGTATTTCTTATGTATTTTATTGTTGTATGTGTTGTTTTCGCCCTATGTACAAGCAGGTATAACAATTTTCCCCTGTGGCGGGAATTAGCGTTATATATATATTTAAATATATATATATATATATATATATATATATATATATATATATATATATATATATATATATATATATATATATATATATATATATATATATATAAATATATATATATATATATATTTATATATATATATATATATATATATATATATATATATATATATATATATATATATATATATATATATATATATATATATATATATATATATATATATATATATATATATATATATATATATATATTGGATTCTACTTCGGGTCGTCACCGTCTTAAATGCGACCTTAGGTCGACAGTCACATATTTTCATTTAGCTCTTCTAAGGGCCACTGGAAAATTCAGGAAAAAATTTCATGATAAACATAAACAGCACAATGTAAAACAATGTGTTAGGTATACTTAATATGTATGACGGGTGAGGTTTAAGACGAGGGGTTTCAGTCCATTGGATAATTTCTACATTTGGAAGAAGGCCTATATGCGAAAGGCGTGGATACACGGCGAAAATAAACTGAAAGTTCTTCCGACATGTCATTTACCGTTTGTCTTCTTTATACAGTTTCTAGGGAGAGGAACTGGGTTATGTCAATTATAGTATACCATACATTTCTAAAACGATCTGTATATGACCCATAGAGCAGGATGTTCCTATTATCCTGCTCTATGATATGACCTCAAAGAGGCTGTTATTGTTTACACTGAAGAATAGAATTCCAAACGTTATACTTACTTTTTATGATAACATACCGCCCTCGAGGAATAGCAACAGCAGTCAATACCACTGCACCGAGAACCAACAAGAGCAGGAAAGTTGCTTTAGATGCCATTGTGATGAGAAGTCTGAAAGACAAAAGTGGAAACATGTTATTGTGCTTGGCGCTAAACATAAACAATAGAACTCGCGAAAAGGCCAATGAGTCACAACTAATTGGAAAAGACCGTGGTCAGCTCGACTTGAACTACATTGCTTTTACAATTACGGGGAAATTGTGGCACTACCATTAACAAAATTTTCAACAAATAATACTATTTCGGGAGCTTATGGTTTTATTTTTTTTCGTTCACATCAGTTTTATACGGCGATGTCTCAATGGTGAAAGGAAAAGTCAAATCTGCATATGCGTCTTATTACTTGTGTGTATATACCGATCGCTGCACGCTCTAGATAGTCCTTATACCACATAGTACAGCTTTTGCTTTTTCTAAAGTCCTCCCGACCCTCTGGCAAAGGGCCGTTTGGCGAAACCAAACTTAAAATGCTTCCCGAAGAAGCTTTTACGTCCACTGAAGGACAATACGTGACCAACTTCACGGCCCTCAGACCATTTTCATTGGTCCGTCACCATTTTCATTGGTCTGCCATTCTAGATTGGATGAGAAGAACAGATACTACACATGATCTTAGCCAAAAGGCCGAGAGGCGTTTGCCGCTTTTAATATGTTTTCTGTTACATCCAGAACTTCTCAGCTCGGTACTAGTTATTACTGAAGCAAATCTGCCTGCAAAATTTTGAATTCCAGGGAGAAAAGGTGAAGGTCTAATAAAGTCTTGACCAAGGCTCTAAACGGCCTAGGAATAGCTCTAAAAATAACGAATTAGGTTGATTTCTGTTTATTTATGATTATTATCGATGATTCGAGATCCAACAGATGAGGTAGGTATTGCGTTAATTTGTCGGCAAAAATTTGTCAAATTTCATAAATTTACGAAAGACCGTTGACACAGAGATCTAAAACTAAATTTAATAGTTGCTGCCCTCTGTTGACAGAGCGTTATCGAAAGTATTTAGTGGGTACAGATGGTTTACATACCTCCCCATTGTTAGGTAAAGAAGCCTGACGGTAATCCATGCCTTGCAAAGCAGGGCGGGAACCGCCAAATACATACCAACGTGAATGAGATAAAATTGAGGAGCCGACCTAATTTCATTAATTGAGGGTGCCAGGTTCAACGCTTATGCGGAGATACAGTGAACGTCGCCGACTAGGTCGATTGCTAGAGGTTAACTATTGGCGTTGATGCCAATATCAGTGTCTCAGTCGGCTCCTAGTTATTGTGTTCGATCATCAAAAAAAAATCCAGTGTCGTAAAGAGTAAAGACCACTCCGGAATGTCAGTAAGTTTTTTTTATTGTTTATTTTTAAGTAATGTTTCAAAATGTTTTATGTCGAAACATCTGTTTACCTTTCGTGATCAGAATTTGCTGCTGTTAAAATCTTTTGTTAACGGTTGAAATGTATACATCCCTATGATTACCAACCGGTCAGTCAACCACAAATGTCGTTAGGAATGTACTAAGTTAAGTTGAGAAAGATGGAAACAAAATATAATTTGGCTTGTTGGAAGGCAATTTGTTTCATTGAATATGAGCACAATTGAAAAGCTACTTAGAGAAAATAGTTGAAATTGTCTTGGTGAAATGTAAACAGTCAGCCTCAGAAAGTAGTTAACTGTTATAATTTTTGGCATTTACCTGGGGATGTCAAGAAGATTTGAGTCTTATTTGTACCCCTTAACCACTGCCTTCATCCGGTTCTCCCCCATTTAACCATCGCTGATGCTTAAAGGCTCTATTCTCTCACCCCAAACAGTATCAATTCTCCTAACCTTCTTACTGAAGCCCCCCTAACAATTGTCTGAAATTCATCCTCGTCCAGACACAATCTCAGTTTATTGCTTCAGAGTGAGTATAGAAAAGCTCAATTTTTTATAATCAAAACACTCTCAGTACCGTTCATGCTGTGTAATATAAGCTTTGGCACTCTGCATTGTTTGAATTAGCTGTCAATCAAAGAACTGAGCCAATTGAGAGTTTCGGTACCCGGGTACGAAAACTGTAGTTTAGGGTGAGAGGTTTGGCCCTTTAAAGGCATGTTCTGGTGGCTTTTTGCCTTTGTCTTGTAAGAAAAACAAAAATATTCCACACCATGTCCTTCAAACCCTATCACAATACCATTTTCTTAACTCAAGATATCTCACTTTAAAGATTGGTTATTTCTGTTAAAAAATACCTCTGCTCTTCAACAAAGCCACAGAAAGTTATGTACTGTGGGCACATTGCTTCAAATTCCTTTTGTTTTTCTTTATAATTTAACTCCCTGTTTGTCCTTGAAATTTGATACTGTTGGAATGTTTGAATATCTTTTCCTGCAGATCTAGCATTACCCTTCAACATATGTAGAGCGCAACCAACAATTTTCCTTGATATTGTCTGCAGCGACATCATAATTACAAATAAATTGAATGCAACGTCAAATTAATGTGCCACAATGACATCACAGATTTCCCATGATGCATCAAATCCCAAGAAAAATTTGCAGTATTTTAAAAATTTGTATCTTCCAAATGCTATAAGCTATTGAAATGCAGTTTTCACCTTTTGAAAGAGGAAATTTTTCTGCTTATTTTGAAGTTAACGAATTTTGTCTCCAGAACATGCCTTTAAGTTACACCAGATATCCTAAGAATCTAATATGAAAGCTGCTGTCAGAGATCACCGTCACCATGGGAGTATGAAGCATGTCGGGGAGACATGGGACAGAGTGCCCCCGAAAATATTGCAAAATGTGAAATTCGGGCCTGGGTCTGGAAAACTACAGCCTATTCGGAAGCTATCTGACTCTTAAAAAATCTGGCACGTCACGTACGTTTTTATTTACACGGGAAACTTTTAGGCATGTCCGAATTCGTTCTAAAGGCCCTAACAATGGAAAAGTTAGGTTGATATTTTCATGAAATGTAATTTTTAAAATTCGTAATACATTCTATCAGTGAACAGAGGCGGATCTAGAATGTGATGTAGGGGAGGTAGATGCTGATCACCAGGCCATCATGTGTTGTTGCCAATGTTAAAGACAATTCCGACTATAAGAGCATGCAGATCCAGTCTCTATAACATGTACAGCATGGGCGTCCGGAAGGGGGGCAAGGGGGAACTTGCAGCCCTGGAAAATCAAACTTGTGAAAAAATTAATTAAAAATTGAAATAAAAAAATTAAAAATAAATCATCAAAATATCTTCATTCACAGTGTTCTACTCGTGAAATATGCGGACATTTGACCAGGAATAGCAAAAGAGAAGATGGTATGCTGAATAGTGAAATTGTAATTTGGGGACCATCATTCGTGACATCTATTGGAAATTTGTAATTGTAAAAACTCTTGCCAAAAATGTACTAGTTGTCAGGTATGTAGTGTGCATATGGCATCAGACTATTGATGAATGCGTTGGTCTTGGTTTGGTCCCATGCTGATCATCTCAAGAGTGACTCTCAAGTGGCGACGCACGGATGTAACTGGGATATACAAGGTGAATATGGGGGGGGGGGGGGGTATGATTCATAATTGGGTAACGGATATAGGCCTATATAGGCTGTTTGACAGCGTAAGTTTTATCATGCGTAGGCGTGCGAGGCCGTGACAGAGAGGCAGATTTCCCTTCAACAATTTTTTGCATTGAAAATTCTAAAAATCTAAAAATTACAGACATGAAATTCCTGTTTCAGAGCTGGGTACATACAGCTTTTAACACTCGCCAAATGTCGTTTCCGGCCATCTGGAGGGTTTGCAAGGCCCCAAATTTTCTTGTACGCTCCGCCCCAACTGATGGTGGCGTTCCGCTTAGATAGTGTACACAATTCAATCATCCATGAATGACCTTGCCCCCCCCCTGTAAAAAATTCTGCGGACGCCCATGATGTACAGTTTGAAAGAAAGACGGCATTTGTATTGAGGAACAGGAAATATTTTAAGCTGCCCGAAAGGCTATCTTATCGGGGCGCCACCATTAGTTGGTTTGAAGGGTACAGAAAATTTTTAAAATTGCGACCTCAGACGGACGAAAATGGTACTTTGCAGGCTTATGATTAGTATCAGATAATTCTTTTGTTTGTTGCAAAAAAAGTGTTTAATTAAAAAAATACTAAATGATCAGTAAATTAAGAGATAAAATGCCTATCATATAACACCGGGGTTAAATTTAACCAAGATCGGTGTTCTGTATACTCCAACACAATCATGGTTAGATTTTAAGGAAAATCCTGGTTAGACTAACACAAATTCTGGTTCAAACAACAAGGATTTTAGTCAGTTAAATCAGGATTCGCGTTAAAATTTAACCAGGTTAAATTTAACAAATTTAACCCAGGTGTTTTATGACAGGGCATGTATTAATGTAAGCGGAGAGATATAGGCAGCAGGATAACCAGGATTTTCTTCATGGGAGGCCGAGAGAGGGCTTCACAGTTTTGTGGTGGTTTTTGATTTCTGACGCGATTGGACCACTGTCTAAGCCAGGCGCGTAGCAAGAATTGTGTCATGGGGGAGGGGGTTGGGGCACGACATGAGGGAAAAGACTAAGGATTGAGAGAAAATCCGCTATTTTAGGTGTTTTTTGCATTGCAAGGTTGGTACATGAGGGAGAGGGAGGCGGGGAGGTTCTAAGCGAAGTGCCACGATCGGGTGACAGCGAGCGCAGAAGAAATGTTTTGCTGAAAATACCTCCCAGATCACAGGAAATTATATTTTTCAAAGCCCATTATAATTGCTTTCTTGTTCTTTGCACCTCGTACCACACCACTGAAAGTAAATTTCGCTGAAATACGTTAAAATTAATCTATATTTGGGGTCAGTGTATGTTTAGAGGGACACTACATGCCGTCCTGACTCTTAGCACAGATTTTACACCAGTACTCTCTTGCCTGACCCCTACTGCCCTATGTCTACAGCAATTAGAAAAACTCCAACCTGCTTTTGCAACTTTATCCCGAATATTCTGTCATTTTTCGGGCAAAGTAGTGTGCAAGATTTTAGAAGAAAGATTAAGCATGGGAATTGTTTTCCATAAGTTGTCATATTGCATACCAAATTTGTGTAATCTTTTTGATTTTGATCTAGATTTAACGGTGAATTTATATGTTTTGTTTTATCAAATTTTTGAAAGAATTTGGATACAACTAGGAGTGCTCTGTGTAATTTCAAACACAGCAGATTTGTTCAGATTAATAATGGTTGATCAAATTTTCCCAAACTCTCCGTCGAAAATTCAGGTCTTGCAAAATTTCTAGGCAGCAGTCTCCCCCCTGCCACATGCGCCTAGAGTTGAAAGACGTTTTCCGGCGTCAAAATTCATTGACTTTTAAAAATGCACAATTTTCTCTTTCACGATACATATATTGCGTTCGGAAGATACTAATTTTCAAAGAAGTACAATTTTTTACTAAGTGAGAAATCTGTGATGTCATCGCGGCACATAAACATTGCATCCGATTAATTTATAATACTGATGCGACTGTAGTAACATCATGGAACGGTGTTCTAGAAATTTTACACTTTGTCGAACGCTGGTGGTTTCATTTAATGAGCCAGCATGTCCCCAATGTTGAGCCCCCATGCAGTGTACTAGAATGACGTCTACACACTTAGCAAAAAGTGTTAATCGTCCCAAATAAAGCACTACTTTCTGAGAATAATCTACAGGAATAACTTAAGCAAAGTAATTGTTCGTGTACTGAACAGTTTTTCATGTTTGCCCTTCTGGGAGAACCAGCACCTTTTTCTAAGAGCGTACGTCAATAAAATATTCAATACATGAAATGCCCGGCCACAACCGGAAATGTCACGTGCTAAATGCTCATTTGAAGTAGTTATATAAAATGCTGGCAACAAAATAAGTCATAGAAGGAAACTTTTTCATATACATGAATCCGGAAAGCCAGTGATGGTCTGATTTCAGTCGGTTATAGCTGGGGTCCGTCACCTTTAAATCTTTCAATTTCCTTACTTACCTCTATCATGGATGGTTGTACACTAATTTGTATCTTGAATTCTCCAATTTCACTAAATATGAGGGTTTGAAATTCATGAAAACAATAAATAAAGACGATTTTAGGCTGATGGACCCCACTAATGGCTGCCTACAGTCACTAAAAACAAGCGCTAATCGGACGATTGTGTGATAGAATGTTGGTGTGTGTTGTTGTTTGCAATAGTAAAATTTCTTTGATAAAAGCAACACGTACTAAAAGCATATCCCACAATCCTTTGTATTGCTATTTGGAAATGGGTGTATTACCAAACCTAACAATTTATTTAAAACGAAAAATTTCTACTATAAGATAAGGCAATGAGTAAGAAAGTTTAGTTTGTTTAGTTAAAAGATTTTAAAGGAATTATAGCACTACTATCAGCCAAATGGAAATAAATATTAAACGGCGGCACTTACCTTTCGTTCGGTGGTTAGATACGACAAGCGATGAAATTTTCAGATGTTTTACGGAGTGAGTGCGGGATCATCCGCTTATATACACTATTCATACAGCCGTTCCATTTTGACAACAGCTACCCATTGGTTTAAAGTTTTCACCTTTGGACTTAACCAATGCGAGACAAGTATCAAATGATAATAAAAGCAAACTTTTCTGGCAGCAAATTCTGTAGTTTTTCTTCTCTTTTAATAGATAGACCTTTGAACGCTTTGGTTTTCAGTTGTCAGGCTGTGACGGAGATGCATGATAAAAGTTTGTCGGTATATTCTGCTACATATTTGACATGCGCTTCTCAATCGGATTTCTCAACTGTACAAAAGAAGAAGAAAACGAAACATCATTTAATTACTATCACTAACAATAGCAAAAAAGTGTCACTGAATATATATAATAGACAAGCCAAACTTGTTATACACGATTAAAATCCTCCTGCTTTTTAAAAGTGGCTAGCATAAGCTGAAAGTTTGGTTTCGCCGAACGGCTCTTTGCCAGAGAGTCGGGAGGACTTCAAAAAACAAAGGCTAGAATGACCAATGCCGATAATTTTTTAAAAAATTGTAGAAGAAGGTCAATTCTCTGAAACAAATCGGAGGCGGTACTTTATCTAACCAAGTGAAATCGATAAAGTAACCAATACTTGGTATTATTTTGTCCAAATAGCCAGTTGTGTAATTTTCAGATTACTAAATATTGGATAAAATAAATTCCCAACAGTTGGTAAAGCAATTACCCAACCGAGATCGGTCAATGTTTGACCTACAGTTTGTTGGACACATATGTACCCAGTGTTGGTCAAAAGTTGGTCAATAACTCTGCCCATTTTTTTAGAGTGAACGCACATACTCTGCAACACCATCAGCATAGGCCGATCGAGGGTCAATATTTCTTAATGAAGGATAATTGTTAAAGTTTTGAATCAAGTTGTCACAATTCTGATATCACTATGTCGGTTAATTGTCATGGCTAGCAAACAGTTACAAAAAGTGAAAAGGGGGCATAATCTATTCTTTTGTCTTGTTTGCCCGAATGGATCTTCTATTTCGGCCCCAATAGGGGACAGACTGCCCTCATAGGCGCACGAAGCGAGGAAAATTGTCCCCAAATTTTTTGTAAATTCTGAAGTTTAGGCAGGGGTCTAAAGATTCGGGTAGCCCCATTTAGGTCTTAAAAATCTGGCATGTGATGTTTTTAATTATGCAGAACACTCTTAAACGTGCCCAAATACTTTAAAAAATATTGACCGAAAAGAAAAACGTATCAAAGTCAGAGTGAAAAATCAAACATCGCTTTTAAAATTCTCGACACATTAGTTAATACAAAAAATTGTAACTGAGTCTCACCTCATATAGTCTTGAGTACTAAAAGCCCTCAAAGGGTTCCATTATCTGATTTTTTCGATCATTTACCCTAAAACCAAATAGTATCTAATATTCAGGGTATATTTTCATGAAAACTAAGAGTTACAAAATATTTGTAACTCACTCGGTCAGCTTACAAAAACATATATCTCATACTCTTTTTCATCGTCTTTCTCCAAAATAATGCCCGAATGGTCGACATATATATATATATATATATATATATATATATATATATATATATATATATATATATATATATATATATATATATATATATATATATATATATATATATATATATATATATATATATATATGTCGACCATTCGGGCATTATTTTGGAGAAAGACGATGAAAAAGAGGATGAGATATATGTATGTATATATATATATATATATATATTATATATATATGTCGACCATTCGGGCATTATTTCCGATTAACTTTTTAATATTGCATGCAAAAAATTTCCTATATAATTGTAAGCTTAATAACATTATACCAGAGGCACAAGCTTTTCTTTACAAATTCAAGTTTTTGTTAGAGGTGGAGTACCATATACTCAGTAAAAGAAATGAGGACTCACGTATTTTACGATTCCACGAAACTTTTAAAGGTATACATTAATTTACTTATAAGGGTTAGCAATGGCACAAAAGATTATGAAATGTGGTTTTGTTTCTTTTTTAATTCTCCATTTGTTGAAGAAAGCCTTGCTCCTCTTTTGCATATGTAAATAAATGCGTTTGGAGGGCTTGTTTGTTTGTTTTTGTATGAAATGATTAATAAGTACGTATACTGTGTATACATTATTCCTTCCAAATTGTTAGCTACTGAACTGTAAATATGTATATACTCTAGTTAACTTTTTAATTGCCTCTCAACTGTAAATATGTATAAATTATAATTTTCTGTAATAAATATAGTCTGTAATGTCTATACAACAAAATGTCATGACATAATTGAAATGTTATTGAACCAAAATGTTGAAAAAGCTACTGTATATATTTACTTTTAAGAATTCATTATGTAAAACATTACTCAACATCAAATGACACACTGTATGGATAACAAAAGAAAACTTAATAAATGAGATGGTGAAAAAAATATATATATATATATATATATATATATATATATATATATATACACACACATACATATACCAATTCTTTCCAAAATTTGCACGAAAAAAATTAAGGGACAATGTATAATCAAGGTAAAATTTTCCTGACAAATCAAAGAATACAAACGTTTGCAACACATCTTGGCAGCTTATGGAAAATGCAACTTTTTTTTCCTTTTCCCCACTTCAGGCCTTTGAAAAGAACTTTGCCCAAAATATCAGAATATTTGCGTGGACGTTTTGGGATGTGTTCAATTGCCGGATTTCACGGGTGTTCAAGTTTATTCAGTGTCAAAATTTTTGGTCGAATACATCAAAAGCCATTTTGTGGCGTGTAATCAGGACGGCTTTAATGAACCGAAACTATGACTCAAAATTTGTTCCTTCTTCACACAAAATATGGCTACCCCTAAACTCTGGTTATTTTGCACTTCTTCATTTTTTATAGATATAAACATTTTATTGTAAAAAGAAAGCTCAAGATAAAGACGGTCTGGATTTTACCTACGGTACGAGCATAAGGAATGCCATTTTGGCTGTCTGAGGGTCGCAAATTTTTAAACTTTTTGCACGCTCAGTACTTGCCAACTGCTTGTAAACAACTTCCAATTTTGCATCATTTTTGCTGCGAACAAAACAGTCACTGTTGTTCTGAAGATCAAGGAAAAAAATGTAAAATAAAATAGATTTTATAAGTCATATATTTCTTGTACATCGTCAGTGCCACATTTATCATGCTATATCGTGCTATGGAATGAAGCGAGAAAGTCAATATTCGAAAAGTGGCGCTTGATAGGCAATAAAGTAAAACAAATGCTCATATATTCCTTTGTCTGGTTAACTGGCATGCACCGTTATATCATGACACTAAAGAGGGCACCATCACTTATTCAACCTCGAAAATATTATGATTCTCACATTTCTTGCAGAGCTTGGTTGCCTTTATCTATTATACTCGGCTGACGAGAAAATCATTACTAGAAATAGTGACTCCAAGTAGGCAATAATATAAAACAAATGCTATTATTTTCTTTGTCTGGTTAAGATACATCGTGGTACCTTGCATCCCTGTTCAAAATGTGACGATTTTGTAAGAGATTAGACGACCTTTATCCAAATAAAAATCTCGTGTTACACCTTTTGTGGGGTTTTGGTAAGAAAAATTGTTCTTTTCTTCTTAACATGGCAACTTAAAGCAGAAATTACCTTCATCAAAATCTTCAACAAGACGAAGGAAGAAATTGGAAGTTGGAAAAATGTCCTTCAGTCTTTCAACACCGTTCAAAATCTTCCTATTTTCAATGGATGGATAGCATTTATTGCATTATGTTAGGTAGCCAAAACTATTAAGCCGACACCGACCTTTCTCGTCAGTTGAGAATTATAGATCACGCGATACGAGAAAATGTTAGAAAAGTACGGTAGTGACTGTAGACTGTATAGACTGGCAATAAAGACTAAACGCCAGTAGGCCTCGGAATGTTTCTTTGGAAGTTCTAGCAGGGAGCTGCAGTTCCTCCTGGTTCTAGGAGTATGGAACATCTGACAATTCTCAGCATGTGCTTATGATTTCAGTCAGTAATATAGCTACAGGCATTTTTGAAAAGAAATCCCGGCGTGACGCGACGGTCGGCCAAAGCGAATCTCACACTTAAAAGAAAGGTGCCCTCTTGATGTTAATGTTATGACACGACCTCTCATACAAGCTTGTTTTCCAATAATTAGCTTACTTTACCATTCAAGTGCGGATCCAGACATTCCAAAAAGGAGGGCTGACTTTTGAGAAAACAAGGGTGTGAGGGAGTTTCACTACTAATTCCCGTATGTTTAATTGTTGATATGGCGAAAGAAGGAGGCCTGAGGCCGTAATAGCCCCTCCCACCCCCACCTTCTTGGATCCGCGCCTGCCATTTCATGTAATGATAACGTTACGGTTTACCTGGTGGACCTAATTTTCTGGTCATATTGCAATTTGCACATCTTTTATGAATTGAAGTAAATAATTGTTGCAAACGATAGCTAAAAAAAAAAAAAAAAAAAAAAAAACCCTAAGTCTTCAATTGTACCAACAAGCCACATTCCTGCTGTCTGGGGGTGACGACTTTTCAAAATTTCCTGCGTTCCATGGTAGCACCCCGCTTAGGGAGGCTTTTGGGTAACCGTAACTTTCCACGGCCACACCACCCAAAAATGTTTTTGTCAAACGCCCCTGCACATACGCCTATCGTAACCAAGACCCTAGAGAGGGTAGCATACTCAGCTTCAGTGCCAAAAGTGCGAAAACAAAGTAGTAAGGGTACGGGATCGTTGCCGAAGTACATACTTTTTTTTATCTCCTCTCAATGGATATTTGACGGAGAGGTGAACACTTGGGCAGTTGGGGGAAAAGCATTGCATAGATAACCCAGAGAATGTGGTAGGGGAACTGGGCTGGGCGTAACTGGCGTATGCACTTGCTATGGCTACCGTAGTTTTTAGGGAAAATCCCAATTGCATTACCCCGCCATTGGTTTAACACTCCAATTAGCTGCCAAAAGGGCATCAAGTTACTCATAGTAAGTACATTGAGGATTAGATCCGCTCCCAGTTTCCTTTGAGACAAATTGTAATCAAATGTCAACTTTCAGGACTATTTTCAAATGTTTGAACGGGCATATATGTAATTGGTATTGATCCCAGTTTTTGACAGGGTTGGACATAGGATGAATTTTCCCATAGATTAATAAGAAAGCTTTCCAATCTAGGGGTTTAGGGAAGTTCACTTGAATTAGACTTCTTTCTCATTAGTGGAAGATGGTCTAAAGAGGATAAGCATCTGAGACCGTAAACTAATGTTTAACGGTTACACAATGTTTAGAAATGGCAGGAAATGAAAAAAAGAAAATGTTTTCTTGACGTTAACAATTGTTTGGATTTGCATTTAAAGGGATGATATAACACGTCAGGATAAAGTAGATTCTGTCTCTTCTAATTTGTATACGCCACAATTACCCTAAACAACAAGTTATTATTAAGGGAAATTAATCATCACTCAATTATTGAATTGGATATTATAATTACTGACAAAGCTGACAGCTATCTGTGTTTTTCTAGATCTAATCCAGAATTGCCTTCTCACCCAGCTTATAGAGGAACCTGTGAATTGGTTAGTGAACTTTTGAGTCAGATACTACGGAATTTGGATGTTGGCGATTGCATAGCTACACGTGATCACGTGGCTTTAAGATTTGATTCGATAAATAAAGTTGAATTAAAACAGAACAGACACATGCAGACTCCTAGCCAAGCGAGGATTCATTCGTAAGTTGACCCCCTCCTCGACCCAAACTTGAAAAACAAAAAAAGCGAAGAGAAAAATGATTACTATAAACTTTACAACGTTTGAGGGACATTATATTGCCACAACTTCGTATTTCGACACCTATCTTTCCTCCATAGGGGAAGGGGGGGGGGGGTAAAGCCCACTGAAACCTTTTAAATTGTTAACTGATAAACAATGTAGCCTAATATCTCGCAGACGGGAAAAATAGTGGAACTCTTGAGATTTTAAAAACTTAATGGGCGCCACCTATGCTAAGTGTCTGCCAGATGGGTATATTGTTAGGCAATTAGGGAAATACATATGAAATCGACCCCAAATACTGAAACAACTTAACCTCATCTCAACCCCCAACAAACACACAGGGAATCAAGAAACAAAACAGTCTTTTTAATGTTTCATAGCACGATTCATGTCTATTTCCAACCAACTGACGGACACATTCTAACATTGGAAATAAAATGGTATATAGAAAAGTATCAAAGATAAATGTGTACGACTGCATTTTATTTGGACTGACTCTTGCTTCCCTTCTGCTACCCATCTTCTTCGTCAATTTCCCTTACTATCCTCTGATTTTATTAAAAATATATTGAAACAGCTAACATTTTGGCCAAAACATCCATGACGATATCACTAAGACATCTTTATAAAGTTGAGTAGTATGTTTTGTTACATAACCTCCGGCCTCCACAAAGACAATAACAGAACATATCAAAGCGTCAATGGACATACATACAAATGTATTTGTTTATTACAGGTGAGGTACGAAAAAACCACCAAGAACTTTTTGTACTTTCATACTCTGAGAAGTCAAAGCCATACATAACTTGAAAAGCTCATCAGCAAAATTTATGACACTGCAAGTATGTTATATATAGTGAAGCATATAAAAGCTACAATCCACAGTTGTTTTTTTTTTTCACTTGAGCGTACTATTGAAATTTAAGTCACCCTGAGGATATTGAACAGATTTTACTAAAATTTTCAGGGTTTACTTGACCTTTCACGTTTGTGGCCGCTTGACATGAATGAAACAAAATAATCATACTGAAAACTTTCTGTTTTCGGCTGGCTAAATTCTATAACATTTTTATACAGACGTATGAATAGTTTTTCTCACATTACTTGCCTATTTCTTCCCTGAAAGAGTCCATTTTCTAGTTTTCTTTTATTTCCAGGGTGAACTGGAAACGTTGAGGTGTTTGGTTATACTGCTCTTTCAAAAATTTTGTCGTCTACAATTTATAAATTTTACTTACCCAACCACCCCCCCCCCCAAAAAAAAAAAAAAAAAAAAAAAATCATTTTCGTGCTTCTGATCCAATAATATCATCAAGAGAAACTACTGTCATTTTGATGGTTCAATGTAAGATCTTGTTCTGGGTTTCCAAAAATAAAAAAATTAAAAAAAAAATGGAAAAATATTAATTAGAAGAGTAATACCATAGTTGAGTAAATTTAAGTATTTATTTCAGCAGTCACTGAGCATAAATGTTTTATAACCTAGAGGGAGCCTATTGCACAGGTAATGAAGGCAAAAAAGGCTGTAAGGTCAAATATTTCATTTCATTTCATTTATTTGTTTCATCGTAACGACCAATAATAACAAATATTTACATATATACAGTGTTGTAACAAATTACGTTTTGAAAGTTACGAAAGGAAGTACTCTAAAAAACCTTGGTAGGCTTATGGGACATAGCACTCCCTGTGAAGCACAAAGAGGAAAATATGAACATTAACCTAAACGATATACAGTGAACATAAGAATGGTGAATGTTATATGAAGTACTTCGTTAATCAATACTTTTCAATGCAGTGCTTGCAATACTTACTTTTGAAACTAGAAATTGATTTACAGAGTTGGACTTCATTAGGGAGGGTATTCCAGGTTGAGGATGCTCTTACGTGTAAACTTTGCTTCAGAAAATTTGAATTAAAACGTGGTAACCGGAGATATCCGGACTGCCTTGTATTATGGTCGTGTGTGTCATAGTTAAATGAGAACATTTGTTGAAAGTACGGTGGAGCAAGATTATGTACGATACGGTAAGCAAAGATTGCTTCTTTGAAGTGGATTAAATCGGTGAACTTCATCAAGTTAAGTAGAGAAAAAAGTTTACTGGTATGTTCAATTGAGTTTGCCGAGCAAATGTGCCGGATTGCCCTCTTTTGTAATGTAATGAGTTTGGTTAGGTGTGTCTTACTTGTCCCAGCCCAGACAGACAGGCAGTATAGAAGGTGTGGCAAGAAGAGGGTGAGATAAAGGGAACGAAGGATATTCCTGGGCAAATAGTGTTTAAGCTTAGACAAAATTCCAGTGCACTGGGCAATTTTTACACTTATGGCGTCAATGTGTGGTTTCCAAGTTAAACGATCGTCAATTAAAACCCCTAGGAATTTAGTACAATCAACTTTTTGTAATGATTCACCATTCATGAAAATTCTAATACCACTTATATTAGGTGTATTACTGCAATTTACTTTACTAAATAGCATAAAATTTGTTTTCTTTACATTTAAAGAGAGCTTGTTAGCTAAAAACCATTCATGAAATTGACTAAGTTCAGTACATACAGTGTCTTTTAACTGATTAATATCATCACCTGTAAAGAATATACTAGTATCATCTGCAAAAAGAACAAGAGTACAAGCATTAGAAACGTTTACTATGTCATTTACATAAATTATAAAAAGTAAAGGACCTAAAATGGATCCTTGAGGAACACCACATGTTAAGCTTAATGATTCAGAGTTGGTTCCATTGTAATTCACAAACTGTTTCCTGTTGGAGAGAAAACTCTTAATCCACTCAAGTCCTAATCCCCTTATACCATAGTGGAAAAGTTTTTTCACCAAAATGGCATGGTCAATTGTGTCGAAAGCCTTCGACAAGTCTAAAAAAATTCCGATTGATGTTTTGTTTTGATCTAGGGCTATATTTAATTGATTTATTGCGTGGGCGAGAGCTAGCTCAGTAGAGTGGTTTGGCCGAAATCCGTATTGTCCGTTGTACAAAACACTGGATTTTGTGATAAAGTTGTAAAGGCGATTATGGATAAGTCTTTCAAATATTTTGGAGAAACAAGGTAGAATGGAAACTGGGCGATAATTATCACAATGCATCGGATCGCCTTTCTTGAAAATAAGTATGACTTTGGCTACTTTAATATGATCCGGTACGATACCGGTCCCAAGCGACCTGTTGATAATATAAGTAAGGGGTTTGGATATGAAAAGTATGACTTTCGTCACAATACCAGGCTTAATCCCATCAAAACCTGCGGCCTTATTGGGCTTTAAACAAGACATAGAAATTTTGATAACTTCATCCTCGTCTGTTGGAGTAAGGTACATAGTTGAAGGATTGCTATCTTTTAGATATATACTAGCATTCGCATTACTCTGTATTGTAGAGGCAAGGTTAGGGCCTACATTAACAAAGAATTCATTAAATGCATCTGCTATTGTCTTCTTATCGGTTATTTCATCATTGTAATGAATAAATGAGGTCGGATATGAGAATTTACCTTTCTTATTTTTGTGTAATACATTGTAAATGGCCTCCCAGGTGCGCTTCAGGTCATTTTTACAGCTATTAAATTTTGAAGAAAAATAATTTTTCTTGGCAATACGTATGACATGATTTAACTTATTGCGATATGTTCGAAAATGCGTACCATCATCGGCCGTATTTCTTAAGTATTTCTTATACAGTTTGTTCTTATGTTTAATGGACTGCAAGATACCAGCACTTATCCAAGGACGTCGCTTCTTACGGCTCCTTCTAGGGTAAACATAAGACATCGGAAAACAATTTTCATAGTGATTACCAAATATAGTAAAGAAGGTGTTGCAAGCGTCATTTACGTCATCAGTTTCATAAATTACATTCCATTCAATATAACGCATACTATTCACAAAGTGATTAACATTACTTTCAGAATAATTCCTAGCATAAAAACCCATTATCTTCATTGTCTTGACAGGGATGGGCCCTAAGAAAGATTGGGAAGTGGTCGCTTATATCTGTGATAAAGACTCCAGATGTGTAATTACTGTTACACGTAGTATTTGTGAGAATATTGTTAATCAGAGAAACACTTTGGTCAGTTACACGAGTAGGCCTAGTAATAGTAGGAAGGAAGTTGTTAGAGTAAAGCAGATGCAAGAAATCGGTTGAACTGCTTTTGAGCAGATCAATGTTGAAGTCACCCATAATATAACTCTGTAAATTTTCGTTTGAAATCTTGTTTAATATTTCACTCAGGAAATCATTAAAACACTGAACTTGACCATTAGGAGGTCTATAAATTACCCCAACAAGGATAGGTGAATTGAGGTTCTTCCCATTTAAAGCCTTTATTTCAACAAATACGCTCTCTATTGTATCACGGAAAACAGATATATCATCCCGCTTGATAAAACTTAGCTTATTCGAAGCAAATAGGCCCACACCACCCCCCTTCCTAAAGGTTCTATGATTTTCTATAAAAGTATAATCCTCTATTTGAATAAGGGGGGAGCTAGCGCTGTTATCTCCCAGCCAAGTTTCGCTGAACCCAATCACAGAAAAATCATGATCGAGGGTAGAAAGGAAGTCCAAGAATGACTCCAAATTTTTATTCAGGCTACGGCTATTTGCATGAAAAAGAGAAAAAGTGGGTCCATCAGCGGAAATCTGATTAAATTTGTCACTGTCATAATAACTACAGTCTACACTATATGAATCTACCCCTTGATGAAAGGTATGTGTGAGAAGATCTGCCTCAGTGTCGCAGAGATTTGTTACGTCAGTACTAGACATAGTAATGTGGCATTGAAGTAAAAAACCATCTTGCTAGAGTAAATTTTTCAGCACTGTTGCGAGGTAGAAACAACCAAGAAGTAGCAAGTGTTGAAGAATTGGAATTTTTAAGAGTTATGTACGGTAAGTATGTGCATGCTAGCATAAAGATCATGTGATTCACTGTAATATCAAGCTTAAAGACAAAACAATACATAAACAAACTTAACAAACAAGAACGGATCATACTTTACAAAAAATTGAAACCTTTGGTTGTCACAAGAAATTGAATCACAAGCGCTGCAGATCGTTGTGACCCCAGATTTTCTTTGTGGATTCTGTACCCTCCTTCGATAATAGTGCTATGATTTTACCGTCATGGGACCACGCTGATTTTACAAGGGGGTGGGCTTTGGTGGCTTGAAGCAATTCCTGGTTGGCTCGGGTAAGGTCCTCTCTGATAACAATGTGCGTGCCCTTCAGTTTTCTTCGATTTTTCATTACACGACTCCTGGTTTCGTAGCTACAAAATTTTACAATAATGGCCCTTGGCTTATTAGGCTCAGGCTTCCCAATACGGTGAGAGCGATCGATTTCGGTTGGTTGAAGAGGCAGGTCTAGGTGTTAAGAAGCAGTCTCAAGAACTATTTTATCGGTGTTCTCGTTTGTTTTTTCTTCTATTCCGAAGATACGTAAGCAGTTTCTGCGCGAATACTGCTCCCGCTGGTTGAGTTCTTTGAGAGCCCGATCACACCTCTCCTCCAAGGAGGCAATCTTTTCCTGGATTTTTTTCCTCTCGTTTGACGAAGCCTCCATTGCCACCTCAATGTCGTGAATTTGACCAGAGTTTAGATCGATTCTTCGAAGAAAGTCATCCATTTTCTTTTCCAAGGCTCGGTCGAGGCATGCCTGCAGCTTCTGTTCGAAATCGGGGCTAGATAGAACTTTCTGTATTACCGTGGTAACAATTTCCATCGTTTCTTTTGTTTGCGATCGGCGGATAGTGCCGGTATTCATTTTCAAGGGTCAGTGACGTGGAACAGCCCTGGGAATAAAAAGCTCACTTGGCTGCAGAGTTGGAACCGATCACTAACGTTATACTAGCTTAGGCCTCGTTAGGATATGGGGACTAGAACTGAATCTGGTTGAATGCCACGAATTTCAACAAAATCCTCACCAACACCGGTCCAAATGTCCAAAATGGCCAAATGACTGCTTGCCTGATGTCTCCAATAACCACGTCTTCCAAAGGTGTTAAGAATGCACTACATAGTAGCCAAATATTCTACATCATCAGAGAGTAAATAATAATCACGTCACTCAATGACAATATGACAACTTGGCCCCATCTTCCAGACATATTTTTCCGGGATAAAGGACTCCTTAATTTGTAGCCAAATTATCTGATAATGAAACAGCTCTATAAAATCTAAGAAAATTTCTCATTTAAGGTAACTGGCCAACCTTATTACGCCCAGCCGTAACTTAACCAAGGTGGCTAGTCTAGTGAGGGCTCTTTCTACCAACTTTATTTCTGCAACACTTGTGTTTATAATCTAAAATCTAAAATATGTATAAATGAAACCACTTTTTCATATTTTCATTTCACGGAAGGTCTCACCCAGGAGACACTGGGGTAAGACTAAATAAATTTGACCTTATTCGCAAGCTGACCACTAAAAGTTCAAGTATGAGGAGTGTACCTAAATATACTTTCACATCACACAGCGAATCTCCCTTTCTGTGGTAAGATGCAAAACTCAAACTGAGGGATACATTGAATGAACAAAACCACTGACTTGGGGGAAAAGGACAATCAAGGGTAATGAGTCCCTTGCCAAATATTGATTTTCACATCCAGTTGATCCTTCTAAAACAAACCTGTTCACTTCCTAAGCCCCCCTCATCCCCTCTCTCCAAAGTCAACAGGAAAAACTCATACTCTTTCCAAAACAGTTTGAAAGTAACACTTTTTTTTTTTTAAATTTAGTCTCTCTGTAATAAGCTTTATCACAATGGCATCACATTAACAGTAGCCTATCTTTTCTGTAAACAGATTCTCTGAGTTGTATTCAAACATCATGCCCAGGGTGTAGGTATGGAGAGCTGAGAATGCACAGAACCCCTGCCACCAGAAAAAAATGTAAAGGTCTCCAAATCAGAAAGGGTATAATGGTCTCAATAATTAATTGATATTTCAAAATGACCTGTTGAGGTCACTCATTGATGTGCCAACCCCACTCCCCCTAAAAAATTAGGGGGGGGGGGCATATAAAGAATTTTCAAGAAGATATTCTTTGAACTGAATTCAGTTGACAGCAGTCCATTGTGCTACTTCTTGTACAATAAGTTAGTTTGAAATGTTGACCCATGGAAGAACTTAACACAAAAGGCAAACTTCATCGATTTTAAATTTCATCAATTTTAACTTTTCAAAAGAGAACATAAGTACTAACATATGCTTAAGTTGGAAGGTGAATCTGACAAATTGAAGCTTTATACAAATGGAAGATTTGTTTCTGTGCTAGACTATGTACATGGTACCAAATTTTGCCAATTGCATAAAAGCACAATAATTCAGTACAAATGATTTGTCTCACACCTTTAACTTTTGGCTTGATTGCATGTATCAGTAGTACTTACTTAGTTTATTGCCAGAATGTCCTCAAACTGTGGGGATAACCAGTTGTACATACCTGAATGTCACCGGATACTTTGACACCAAAGCATTGTTCAATTTAATTCTTGCGTGAGCATAGTTACAAAGGGTGACTGGGGGTAGGGAAAGGCTACCAAAGTGAATGGAGATATCCGTAATTGTGGGGATAACCAGTTGTACATACCTGAATATCGCCGGATACTTTGACACCAAAGCATTGTTCAATTAAATTCTTGTGTGAGCATAGTTACAAAGGGTGACTGGGGGTAGGGAATGGCTACCAAAGTGAATGGAGATATCCGTAATTCCAAAAATCGCCCCTTAACTTCGACGATGAACTGTATATGATAGAATTTCAACAAGTTTTGGTCAGAACACTTTTCAGATCATATCTATGATGAGCAGACCAAACATGACTTTTCACACCCAGTAGCATGTAGGTTTGCATCCCCAGAAAGGGAGTTTGCATGACCATTTGGCTTTTGGTATTACTTGTTACACAAATGGGCAAAATTGCAAAAATTTACATACTCTTAAGACCATTGCAAAGTAAATCACTGGAAGAGCCGTAGTGATTCAGCTAAATAACATTATGTTGCGATGTGAATTGCGTGACTAGTATTCAAGTATGTGAATGTTTCACCCTTCAGTACAATTTTAAGTTTTGACCAAAGATACAAGCTCTCTACAGGAATGATGTAACAGCCAAACAATATTAACTTGCAATATGCTACTATTGATAAATTAACAACAAAAACAATGTTTCTGATGTTTGTCTCTTTTTTGTAAAGTTTTTCGTGATCATGGCTGTCCACTGGTTTCGCCAGAGTAAAACTGCAAATATTGTATTATTGTGTTCAATAATTCAAGTAGAAATAAATTGGAAACTGAAGAAATTAAAAAAAAAATTCAGACGTCTTGTAGATTATTCTTTGTTTAAACTTTATAATGTACATGACAAGATTTCAATAAATGGAGAGGGAGAGACTTTCCACCATGCATCCAACCCCATCCCTACCCCTATCCCCACCCTCTAAAAACTCACATGCCACCCCTACCCTGCACCCCTTCCCCTACCCCCACCCTCTAAAAACTGTGAAAAATCATATTGAGAGGGTAGCATGAAGTAGGAGGGTAAAGTTGGACTCCATGAATCTCATGCCTCTTACTCTTTAAGAGCAAGACCAGTCACCCCATGGGGCCCATTAAATTTTGCACCTGCTATTAATAAGGGGCCCATATGGGTAGCCCACATGCCTGAGGGATATTGCAGGGTTGACCCATATTTTCCCCACATTTCAGTTGTTAACATGGGCCCCAGAACTATCCCATATGGGTCATATGTGTCAATAAGGGACCCATATAGGCCCCTTATTAATCCGGGGTGCAAACCCATATGGGCCCCTTAAGGGCCAAGATATGGGGCCCGTAAGGGTCCCATATAGGAATGTTACCCTGAAGGAGTGTGATAGACCATACTCTTTCATGATTGGCTGTTGAGAGTCATGTGATAACCTTTTTTCTCTTCAAATGTGAAATTTACTTAGAGTAACTGCTTGATTTACCTTCAGTACCCAATAGTGAAGTTAAAAAATGTATTAAGGGAAAGTAACTTAGAAGAGAAATAAGGCAACAATTGTGATAGTTAGGGGGGGGGGGTGACTGCTCCTGACCTTTAATCTGCATATTCATCCTACTTCTCTATGTACCACAACACTTAATGCTTTAAAAACATGAAATATCAATCACCAAATTAAATGTTAACATCCATTTAATCCCCTCAGCCCTCTTTTCCTATCAGATTTCTGAAAGAAAAATATACTGTTCTGAAAACTTTTTGTCACTGATCATAAGCAACCAATCTCAGAAATTGACATCAGTAGTACATAGACATTGAAATCAGTACTATATGAAATTAAATGAAATAAAAGAATACATAAGAGAAGTTAGGCCCATATCCATCATAGAGAGACAGAATCTAATTACCATCGTTTGCCCACGATTGCACATTGTTAAGTATTAATATCTTAACTGATATATTCACATTATGAGTTATAGTCACAATAAATTTGCTTTCTGCTGAAGACACCTTGCATATGAAACTAAGAAAAAAATATAATTACAACAATACAAACATTTACTATTAAAAAGAAACATGAGATTAGAAGAGATGAACATGTTATTATTCCAATTGCACTATCAGCTGAATAAACACACAGATATCAAAACAGAAGGCCCGTTTGTTGCTTGGATCAATGTATAGCCTGCTTTCACTACTATTCAAAGCTTATATAACTGATTTCAAAGGTGAAGAACTGAAAAAACAATTACTTGGAATGAATTTATATTTAGGCTTGAAGTCAAATTAAAAAAACAGCTCATCACTAGGTCTTAGTATTTCCTTGTGACCTTCTGTAACAATTGTGGAATACAGCAATGGTAAAGTCATCCAGTATAGGATTTTATATTTTTCAAGTTGCATTTTTTAAAGGTAACAAACTCCAGTGATTATAATATATGGTGATCAGTTTCTTTACATCATCAGTGTCTACTTCCAAACCATGTTTCTTTATTTAAAAAGTAAAAGTATGTCAGTGAAAGACCTCAAGTATCTATCTACTATTCCTTGACACTAGCAAACATAATGCTAGACAAATCTGAAGACGAGGGTAATCCCACCCCTCTATATGTAAATCTCCAAATAAAAACCAACCAGAACTGCCTAGTTACATGATTGACAAAAACAATTTGTACCAAACATTAACCCCACAATTCTCTGCAATTGCTATTGGGAAAAATGGTCTATTGAAACATAGCAATCTTTCAAATAATCTTTTCCACATTCTCTCTTTAATTTTTCAATTCACAATACATCAATTATTAAATTACATGTCTTCTTCTGATCAATCAATAAAGATGTATTCTAAGTACATCTAACAAATAAACACAGTCACTTTCCAAATCATGATGCACTCATTTCTTCTGCCTATATACTTCAGGATTAGCTCTTCAGTTTTACTGCGTTGATATTGGAATTAATTCCACCCTAGTTATATTGACCCTTCCCCAAATGGGTGGTGCCTTGGGAGATGGGGCATGGCATTCCTTCATGAGAAGGGTAGACCACCCTGTCAGAAAAATTTCTGAATATGAATTTTTTTAGGAGCTTTAATCCATAGGATATCATATGTAATCACAACAGCCTAGAGTCATCTCAACAATATTCTTCAGTCTGCTCATTGGAAGGGCAGGTTCTCCTACAGACGAATCAAATCAGCCCTTGGCGTCCACCAGCCTTAAATCATCTTCATCTATTGTCTACATGAATTTTGAATCCTCATATTCAATGAAATTGAAGGCATCAATGTACAATTCAGTGTACATCCATCCATGCATGATACAGGTAAGCAAGGAAATTTTAAAGGTTAAAAGGTGATAAACCCCAGTTACAGACGACAAATCAGAACATCCCTGTGTGTCCAGATTTGTCTGTAAGAGAAATTTTCCCAATTAAAACCGTTTCACCATATTTAACTCCAGATAATTCTAAATTTTTTCATGAAAACTTCATTTCTTCATTTCTTTTAATAAGAAGACAAAAAGTTCAGGTTTATTGAGTACAGATAATTTGACAATCCCCATCTCTCTGACAAATCTTGGTATTTGTCAGGGCTTTAGGTATGTTTCCCTGTCAGCAAACCCCAGCACCACCAGTTTCCAAGAAACAATTACAAAGAATTATGGGAGATTATTTTTGGTATGCATCATCTTTGGCAACAGTTAAATGAAAACCATGTGCACCAACACTATATCCCACAATTCTTTGTAACCACTATTTGACAAAAGGTCAATGATACAGAGTGATCATGTTTTCCATTAATGCATTCAAACATATTTTCTACTATTAACATGTGGTCAAGGAAATGTCATTTATACAAGCAAATGACATTTTATCTCTACTTTTCTCTGGTAAGATTTCTTTATGGGACCTGTACAGGACCCATATCTTGGTTCTTAAAGGGAAATATTGTGTTTAAAATGCTCCAACAAAGAGTACAAAAAAAATAGCCATCCAACAATTCAGTCTTAATCATAGACCCCAGCAACAGCTACATCTCTTCAAAATACTATATGCAAGATCGAACCATGGACGTTGCATCATTTGAAATGTTGAAATTTTGGGTGAAAAAATTCTTGAGCAACAAACAGCTGAATTTCTATCTGTAGAAAACTTATTTCTTGAAAAGAAAGCTACCATACTGCCTTATTTTTGATAATCTGTCAAACTGTGTCAAAAAATATTAGTTTAAAAAGGATGAATTTTTCTTGCAAAACAAATGCAATACTTCCCTTTAAGGGGACCATATGATTTTGCACCCAGGACAGCAGGTGCCCATTTGGGTTGGCTTGCATGACCAATATGACCACTGTGAGAAAGTTCTAGGCCATGTAAACAACTGAGATAGGGGGAAATATATGGGGAAAATATGGATCAACCCAATAATATCCTTCATGCATGTGGGCTTCCAATATCAGGCCCTTATTTATCTTGGGTGCAAAATTAAATGACTCATACAGATTTCCTACCTGGGTTCAGACGTGCTACTCATTCTCATAAGATCATGAGGGATATGTATTTTAATTAATACAAAAGTTTTTTTTATTTCATATCATTTAAATGCATATTAAAGGCAGAGGCCTCAGGCTGCTTTTTTCTCCACAGATTTTGCATGTGGTACATCTTGGATTTTATCAAATGCCTCCCTTCCACTAAAAATGTGCTTTCCACACATCTGTCAATCACATAATCAATTATCCAGGATTTCAGGCAGTTCATCCTTTCTGTTCTAGTTTAAACATCTTTTCCTCATTATACACACAGTATATTATGAAATGTGCCAACTATGTCCCGCTTCCAAAAGTTTCAGAATTTACATCATTTCCATGAAACAAGAATACATCGTAAGACGGCAAAAAAAGGCTCTGTTCACAGACTTGAAACAGCGACAAAAGTTTTTCACTGAAGCTTGAAATTATCTTGCTATGTCACTTGCAATGAGAATATCACTTCTCAATGATAATGAAGAACACGTCTTCCATCATGAAAGAATTAATATTGACTAACATCATACCCTCGAATCAATTAAAAGGTCCTCGTCACTGTCATCTCTATATTCTAGGGGATTTGGACGAGTCTCCTTAATTATTTCTTCATCTTCTGCGTCACTGTCAAAGAGACCCCTGGACTCACTGGCCCCTGGATCCATTTGATCACCAGTTGATAGCTGCAGTACAAGAAAACATTTTGATACAAAGTTAGAATTGTTTTCAGCTTTTAGCATATTTGTTGGTATAAAATGGCAATTAAAAAATTTTCTTACAATCAAATAAATACTTTAAAGAGAAATATTTTGTTTAAAATGCTCCAACAAAGAGTACAAAGAAAATGGCTCAGACACTATCCAACAATTCACTCTTTATCATAAACCCCACCAATAGCTACATTTCTTCAAAATATTATGCGAAAGGAGAGCCATGGACATTGCATCATTTAAAATGTTAAAAGTTTGGGGGAACAAATTATTCTTCTTATTCTTCTATCTGCAGGGGACTTATTTCTTGAAAAGAAGGCTACCATACTGCCTTACTTTTGATTATCTATCACCCTGCGCCAATAAATATTAATTATGAAAGGATGAATTTTTCTAGCAAAACAAACACAGTATTTTCCTTTAAAGCCTGATGAACAAATCACAAGTGCAACAGACTAATTGTGATAACAGACAGGACTAACTAACTGGTAATACATGGTTTCTTACATTACTTTCTTTGTGTCAGTTACTTCTACAGGGACGAGTTAGATGAGGTTTGAGGGTCCACATTCTTATCAAGTCCCTTTGTGTTGGATATTTTTTTAAATGTAGGTTGCACACAAATGTAGCCTCCCCTTCCTTTCTCTAAAGTAGGTTCTTGTGCCACAAAGGTATCATGAGTATAAACTAAAATATTTATTGCTTATGACACAAAAATATGGGATAGAACAGAGAATGTATTAGACATTAAAGTTTTCACATCAAAATTAATTGATGGGTAGTGACATACACAGGATTTCTCTGAATAGCGGAGCATGCAGTATGGAGAGTAAACACTGGGCTGGGGGAGGAGTTTAAGGGAATGGCAGTCCCCATCCCCTTTGAAAATTTTTGAAAAACTGGGTGTCCTAGGCCTACATGCAATCTGGTTCTACATATGCTAACTTTTGGAAAGAAATTTAGAGCATTACAAAATTTGTGTATTTTATGAACTAAATAAAATGGCATTAGTGAGGGTTCCTGAGGGGGACAGTCGAGACAATCTCCACTCTTTGAATTTGAGAAATTAAGCGTTACATACAATTTAGTGCCACAACATGCTAACTTCTGAAGTAACAGATGAAAACAGACAGAAATCCAAACACAAAAATGGTGAAAAAAAAGTCCTTCTCTTTTTTTTTTTTCAAGTCCGCTTGATCAACCTTAATAACATTGCTTCTTTCACCTATCGTTTCATGCACAGCCTTGAGGGGGCCAGGTTGGTAAGGGGGTTTGTGAGTGTTAGTTCTGGTCTTGTACTCTTAGTCATTACCTTTCCTTTTAGTTTATTGAATTTTCCGTCCTTTTTTTTTCTTTTCTTTTTCTCTTTTTCTTTATGCTTATTTGTGTTTGCAACACAGCTACTCTAGCTTTTGTTGTATTGGGGAGTAGAACTCTCGGCAAGCCCCTCAGGGTTTTTTAGTTTTACTTCCATCTACTTCAGTGTTATGTATGTATTCATTACTTTTGTGTACCCATACATTTTGATGATGTAGTAAAACAAATAAATGAAACGGAACAAAACAAGATTTGGTCACAGACAACAGCTTTACCACTTGATATTTGCTTAGGACATGTAATGATTAATATAAAAAATGCGCAACATTACCTGAGAATAGGAGTATGTTGGAACATTTGAATAAGCAAGTTTTTAGATTTCTAGTACGTGATTTTTGCCTTTCATCCGTTTTATAGTGTCTGTTTTTCGTTTTGCCTTTTAGTTGTCTAAACACGTTTCTGAGGAAATGGCCGGTCGTCCTGAAAGCTAAATATATGCTCTTGTTTTACCAGTTTTTACTATTTGTTATATATATATATATATATATATATATATATATATATATATATATATATATATATATATATATATATATATATATATATATATATATATATATATATATATATATATATATATATACATACTAAGAAAACTCATATCAATGGTTTAAACTTGGATTTGGGTGTTTTAAGTGATTTTCCGTTTGCCACTCGTGGTGAAGCGTGACTATGAGCTTTTGCAATAAGTATACCATTGAGTACAGTGTAGTAGGTCTCCATATTATTATTTTCACTTCATTGTTGGTGCTGAAGAAAGGCACAGGCGTGCCTGAAATATACACTGTTTTCTCTGTATTGGAAATTTGTGCTCTTATGATGTCATCTTTGTGTAACTCACTATTTTTCATCGTTTTTATATATATATATATATATATATATATATATATATATATATATATATATATATATATATATATATATATATATATATATATATATATATATATATATATATACACCAATTCTTTCCAAAATTTGCACGAAAAAAATTAAGGGACAATGTATAATCAAGGTAAAATTTTCCTGACAAATCAAAGAATACAAACGTTTGCAACACATCTTGGCAGCTTATGGAAAACGCAACTTTTTTCCTTTTCCCCACTTCAGGCCTTTGAAAAGAACTTTGCCCAAAATATCAGAATATTTGCGTGGACGTTTTGGGATGTGTTCAATTGCCCTATTTCACGGGTGTTCAAGTTTATTCAGTGTCAAAATTTTTGGTCGAATACATCAAAAGCCATTTTGTGGCGTGTAATCAGGACGGCTTTAATTTGTTCCTTCTTCACACAAAATATGGCTACTCCTAAACTCTGGTTATTTTGCACTTCTTCATTTTTTATAGATATAAACATTTTATTGTAAAAAGAAAGCTCAAGATAAAGACGGTCTGGATTTTACCTACTGTACGAGCATAAGGAATGCCATTTTGGCTGTCTGAGGGTCGCAAATTTTTAAACTTTTTGCACGCTCAGTACTTGCCAACTGCTTGTAAACAACTTCCAATTTTGCATCATTTTTGCTGCGAACAAAACAGTCACTGTTGTTCTGAAGATCAAGGAAAAAAATGTAAAATAAAATAGATTTTATAAGTCATATATTTCTTGTACATCGTCAGTGCCACATTTATCATGCTATATCGTGCTATGGAATGAAGCGAGAAAGTCAATATTCGAAAAGTGGCGCTTGATAGGCAATAAAGTAAAACAAATGCTCATATATTCCTTTGTCTGGTTAACTGGCATGCACCGTTATATCATGACACTAAAGAGGGCACTATCACTTATTCAACCTCGAAAATATTATGATTCTCACATTTCTTGCAGAGCTTGGTTGCCTTTATCTATTATACTCGGCTGACGATAAAATCATTACTAGAAATAGTGACTCCAAGGCAATAAAATAAAACAAATGCTATTATTTTCTTTGTCTGGTTAAGATACATCGTGGTACCTTGCATCCCTGTTCAAAATGTGACGATTTTGTAAGAGATTAGACGACCTTTATTCAAATAAAAATCTCGTGTTACACCTTTTGTGGGGGTTTGGTAAGAAAAATTGTTCCTTTTTTCTTCTTAACATGGAAACTTTAAGCAGAAATTACCTTCATCAAAATCTTCAACAAGACGAAGGAAGAAATTGGAAGTTGGAAAAATGTCCTTCAGTCTTTCAGCACCGTTCAAAATCTTCTATTTTCAATGGATGGATAGCATTTATTGCATTATGTTAGGTAGCCAAAACTATTAAGCCGACACCGACCTTTCTCGTCAGTTGAGAATTATAGATCACGCTATACGAGAAAATGTTAGAAAAGTACGGTAGTGACTGTAGACTGTATAGACTGGCAATAAAGACTAAACGCCAGTAGGCCTCGGAATGTTTCTTTGGAATTTCTAGCAGGGAGCAGCAGCTGCAGCTCCTCCCTGGTATGAAACATCTGACAATTCTCAGCATGTGCTTATGATTTCAGTCAGTAATATAGCTACAGGCATTTTTGAAAAAAATCCCGGCGTGACGCGACGGTCGGCCTAAGCGAATCTCACACTTAAAAGAAAGGTGCCCTCTTAATGTTAATGTTATGACACGACCTCTCATACAAGCTTGTTTTCCAATAATTAGCTTACTTTACCATTCAAGTGCGGATCCAGACATTCCAAAAAGGAGGGCTGACTTTTGAGAAAACAAGGGTGTGAGGGAGTTTCACTACTAATTCCCGTATGTTTAATTGTTGATATGGCGAAAAAAGGAGGTCTGAGGCCGTAATAGCCCCTTCCCCCAGCCCCACCCTCTTGCATCCGCGCCTGCCATTTCATGTAATGATAACGTTCAGGTTTTCTGGTCATATTGCAATTTGCACATCTTTTATGAATTGAAGTAAATAATTTTTGCAAACGATAGCTCAAAAAAAAAAAAAAAAAAACCGAAGTCTTCAATTGTACCAACAAGCCACATTCCTGCTGTCTGGGGTGACGATTTTTCAAAATTTCCTGCGTTCCATGGTAGCACCCCACTTAGGGAGGCTTTTGGGTAACCGTAACTCTCCACGGCCTCACCACCCAAAAATATTTTTGTCAAACGCCCCTGCACATACGCCTATCGTAACCAAGACCCTAGAGAGGGTAGCATACTCAGCTTCAGTGCCAAAAGTGCGAAAACAAAGTAGTAAGGGTACGGGATCGTTGCCGAAGTACATACTTTTTTATCTCCTCTCAATGGATATTTGACGGAGAGGTGAACACTTGGGCAGTTGGGGAAAAAGCATTGCATAGATAACCCAGAGAATGTGGTAGGGGAACTGGGCTGGGCGTAACAGGCGTATGCACTGGCTATGGCTACCGTAGTTTTTAGGGAAAATCCCAATTGCATTACCCCGCCATTGGTTAAACACTCCAATTAGCTGCTAAAGTGAGCAGCAGTTTGACAGCTATTCTGGTACAACAGAAGGCCCAAAAGCTGAAGGGGTTTAAACAAACGTAACAGCAAATTCTAAGTGTTTGCCAAAAGGGCATCAAGTTACTCATAGTAAGTACATTGAGGATTAGATCCGCTCCCAGTTTCCTTTGAGACAAATTGTAATCAAATGTCAACTTTCAGGACTGTTTTCAAATGTTTGAATGGGCATACATGTAATTGGTATTGATCCCAGTTTTTGACAAGGTTGGACATAGGATGAATTTTCCCATAGATTAATAAGAAAGCTTTCCAATCTAGGGGTTTAGGGAAGTTCACTTGAACTAGACTTCTTTCTTATTAGTGGAAGACGGTCTAAAGAGGATAAGCATTTGAGACCGTAAACTAATGTTTAACGGTTACACAATGTTTAGAAATGACAGGAAATGAAAAAAAGAAAATAATGTTTTCTTGACGTTAACATTTGTTTGGGTTTGCATTTAAAGGGATGATATAACACGTCAGGATAAAGTAGATTCTGTCTCTTCTAATTTGTATACGCCACAATTACCCTAAACAACAAGTTATTATTAAGGGAAATTAATCATCACTCAATTATTGACTTGGATATTATAATTACTGACAAAGCTGACAGCTATGTGTATTTTTCTGGATCTAATCCAGAATTGCCTTCTCACTCAGCTTATAGAGGCTTATACAGGATTCATTCGTGAGTTGAACCCCCTCCCCGACCCAAACTTGAAAAACAAAAAAGCGAAGAGAAAAATGATTACTATAAACTTTACAACGTTTGAGGAACATTATATTGCCACAACTTCGTATCTCGACACCTATCTTTCCTCCATAGGGGAAGGGGGGGGGGAGGTATAGCCCACTGAAACATTTTAAATTGTTAACTGATAAACAATGTAGCCTAATATCTCGCAGACGGGAAAAAATAGTGGAACTCTTGAGATTTTAAAAACTTAATGGGCGTCACCTATGCTAAGTGTCTGCCAGATGGGTATATTGTTAGGCAATTAGGGAAATACATATGAAATAGACCCCAAATACTGAAATAACTTAATCTCATCTCAACCACCAACAAACGCACAGGGAATCAAGAAACAAAACAGTCTTTTTAATGTTTCATAGCACGATTCATGTCTATTTCCAACCAACTGACGGACACATTCTAACATTGGAAATAAAATGGTATATAGAAAAGTATCAAAGATAAATGTGTACGACTGCATTCTATTTGGACTGACTCTTGCTTCCTTTCTGCTACCCATCTTCTTCGTCAATTTCC
The DNA here is from genome assembly GCA_037179385.1 of Holothuria scabra. Taxonomy (NCBI): domain Eukaryota; kingdom Metazoa; phylum Echinodermata; class Holothuroidea; order Aspidochirotida; family Holothuriidae; genus Holothuria; species Holothuria scabra. The sequence continues at coordinate 22,095,262 of CM074193.1, forward strand.
CTTGCTATCCTCTGATTTTATTAAAAATATATTGAAACAGCTAACATTTTGGCCAAAACATCCATGACGATATCACTAAGACATCTTTATAAAGTTGAGTAGTATGTTTTGTTACATAACCTCCGGCCTCCACAAAGACAATAACGGAACATCGTCAATGGACATACATACAAATGTATGTTTATTACAGGCAAGGTAAGAAAAAACCACCAAGAACTTTTTGTACTTCCATACTCTGAGAAGTCAAAGCCATACATAACTTGAAAAGCTCATCAGCAAAATTTATGACACTGCAAGAATGTTATATATAGTGAAGCATATAAAAGCTACAATCCGCAGTTGTTTTTTTTTTCACTTGAGTGTACTATTGAAATTTAAGTCACCCTGAGGATATTGAACAGATCTTACTAAAATTTTCAGGGTTTACTTGACCTTTCACGTTTGTGGCCGCTTGACATGAATGAAACAAAATAATCATACTGAAAACTTTCTGTTTTCGGCTGGCTAAATTCTATAACATTTTTATACAGTCGTATGAATAGTTTTTCTCACATTACTTGCCTATATCTTCCCTGAAAGAGTTTATTTTTAGTTTTCTCTTATTTCCAGAGTGAACTGAGGCGTTTGGTTATACTGCTTTTTCAAAAATTTTGTCGACTACAATTTATAAATTTTACTTACCCAACCACCCCCCCCCCCAAAAAAAAAAAAAAAAAAAAAAAAATCATTTTCGTGCTTCTGATCCAATAATATCATCAAGAGAAACTACTCTCATTTTGATGGTTCAATGTAGGATCTTGTTCTGGGATACACAAAAATAAAAAAATAAAAAAAAAATGGAAAAATATTAATTAGAAGAGTAATACCATAGTTGAGTAAATTTAAGTATTTATTTCACCAGTCAATGAGCATAAATGTTTTATAACCTAGAGGGAGCCTATTGCACAGGTAATGAAGGCAAAAAAAGGCTGTAAGGTTAAATATGTATAAATGAAACCACTTTTTCATATTTTCATTTCATGGTAGGTCTCAGCCAGGAAACACTGGGGTAAGACTAAATAAATTTGACCTTATTCGCAAGCTGACCACCAAAAGTTCAAGTATGAGGAGTGTACCTAAATATACTTTCACATCACACAGCGAATCTCCCTTTCTGTAGTAAGATGCAAAATTCAAACTGAGGGATACATTGAATGAACAAAACCACTGACTTGGGGGAAAAGGAAAATCAAGGGTAATGAGTCCCTTGCGAATATTGATTTTCACATCCAGTTGATCCTTCTAAAACAAACCTGTTCACTTCCTAATCCCACCTCATCCCCTCTCTCCAAAGTCAGTATCAACAGGAAAATCTCATACTCTTTCCAAAACAGTTTGAAGTAACACATTTTTTTTTAAAATTTAGTCTCTCTGTAATAAGCTTTATCACAATGGCATCACATTAACAGCAGCCTATCTTTTCTGTAAACATATTCTCTGAGTTGTATTCAAACATCATGCCCAGGGTGTAGGTATGGAGAGCTGAGAATGCACAGAACCTCCGCCACAAGAAAAAAAAATGTAAAGGTCTCCAAATCACAAAGGGTATATATAATGGTCTCCCTAATTAATTGATATTTCAAAATGACCTTCTGAGGTCACTCAACCCCACTCCCCCCCAAAAATTGAGGGGGGGGGTGCATATGAAGAATTTTCAAGGAGATATTCTTTGAACTGAATTCAGTTGACAGCAGTCCATTGTGCTACTTCTTGTACAATAAGTTAGTTTGAAATGTTGACCCATGGTAGAACTTAACACAAAAGGCAAACTTCATCAATTTTAACTTTTCAAAAGAGAACATAGGTACTAACAGATGCTTAGGTTGAAGGTGAATCTGACAAATTGAAGCTTTATACAAATGGAAGATTTGCTTCTGTGCTAGACTATGTACATGGTACCAAATTTTGCCAATTGCATAAAAGCACAATAATTCAGTACAAATGATTTGTCTCACACCTTCAACTTTTGGCTTGATTGCATGTATCAGTAGTACTTACTTAGTTTATTGCCAGAATGTCCTCAAACTGTGGGGATAACCAGTTGTACATACCTGAATGTTGCCGGATACTTTGACACCAAAGCATTGTTCAATTTAATTCTTGTGTGAGCATAGTTACAAAGGGTGACTGGGGGTAGGGAAAGGCTACCAAAGTGAATAGAGATATCCGTAATTCCAAAAATCACCCCTTAAAACGACCTAACTTCGACGATGAACTGTATATGATAGAATTTCAACAAGTTTTGGTTAGAACACTTTCCATATCATATCTATGATGAACAGACCAAACATGACTTTCACACCCAGTAGCATGTAGGTTTGCATCCCCAGAAAGGGAGTTTGCATGACCATTTGGCTTTTGGTATTACTTGTTACAAAAATGGGCAAAATTGCAAAAATTTACATACTCTAAGACCACTGCAAAGTAAATCACTGGAAGAGCCGTAGTAATTCAGCTAAATAACATTATGTTGCGATGTGAATTGCGTGACTAGTATTCAAGCATGTGAATGTTTCACCCTTCAGTACAATTTTAAGTTTTGACCAAAGATACAAGCTCTCTACAGGAATGATGTAACAGCCAAACAATATTAACTTGCAATATGCTACTATTGATAAATTAACAACAAAAACAATGTTCCTGATGTTTGTCTCTTTTTCGTAAGATTTTTTCGTGAACATGGCTGTCCACTGGCTTCGCCAGAGTAAAACTGCAAATATTGTATGATCGTGTTCAATAATTCAAGTTGTAATAAATTGGAAACTTAAGAAATTTAAAAAATTTCACACATCTTGTAGATTATTCTTTGTTTAAACTTTATAATGTACATGACAAGATTTCAATAAATGGAGAGGGAGAGACTGTTTCCACCATTCATCTAAACCCATCCCTACCCCTATCCACACCCTCTAAAAACTCACATGCCAACCCTACCCTGTACCCCTTCCCCTGCCCCCACCCTCTAAGAACTGTGAAAAATCATATTGAGAGGGTAGCATGAAGTAGGAGGGTAAAGTTGGACTCAATGCATCTCATGCCTCTTACTCTTAAAGAGCAAGACCAGTCACCCCATGGGGCCCATTAAAATTTTGCACCTGCTATTAATAAGGGGCCCATATGGGTAGCCCACATGCCTGAGGGATATTGCAGGGTTGACCCATATTTTCCCCACATTTCAGTTGTTAACATGGGCCCCAGAACTATCCCATATGGGTCATATGTGTCAATAAGGGACCCATATAGGCCCCTTATTAATCCCAGGTGCAAACCCATATGGGCCCCTTAAGGGCCAAGATATGGGGCCCGTAAGGGTCCCATATAGGAATGTTACCCTGAAGGAGTGTGGTAGACCATACTCTTTCATGACTGGCTGTTGAGAGTCATGTGACAACTTTTTTTTTCTCTTCAAATGTGAAATTTACTGAGAGTAACTGCTTGATTTACCTTCAGTATGCAATAGTGAAGCTATAAAATGTAAGGAAAGTAACTTAGAAGAGAAATAAGGCAACAACTGTGATACTTAGCCTTTTCTTCAAAATAAGTTTTTTTTTTTTTTTTGGGGGGGGGGGAGGGACTGCTCTTGACCTTTAATCTGCATATTCCTCCTACTTCTCAATGTACCACAACACTTAATGCTTTAACAACATGAAATATCAATCACCAAATTAAATGTTAACACACATTAAATCCCCTCAGGCCTCTTTTCCTAACTATCAGATTTCTGAAAGAAAAATATACTTTTCTGAAAACTTTTTGTCACTGTTCATAAGCAACCAATCTCAGAAATTGACATCAGTAGTACATAGACATTGAAATCAGTAGTATATGAAATTAAATGAAATAAAAGAATACATAAGAGAAGTTAGGCCCATATCCGTCACAGAGAGACAGAATCTAATTACCATCGTTTGCCCACGATTGCACATTGTTAAGTATTAATATCTTAACTGATATATTCACATTATGAGTTATAGTCACAATAAATTTGCTTTCTGCTGAAGACACCTTGCATATGAAACTAAGAAAAAATATAATTACAACAATACAAACATTTACTATTAAAAAGAAACATGAGATTAGAAGAGATGAACATGTTATTATTCCAATTGCACTATCAGCTGAATAAACACACAGATATCAAAACAGAAGGCCCGTTTGTTGCTTGGATCAATGTTTAGCCAGCTTTCACTACTATTCAAAGCTTATACAACTGATTTCAAAGGTGAAGAACTGAAAAACAATTACTTGGAATGAATTTATATTTAGGCTTGAAGTCAAATTAAAAAAATAGCTCATCACTAGGTCTTAGTATTTCCTTGTGACCTTCTGTAACAATTGTGGAATACAGCAATGGTAAAGTCATCCAGTATAGGATTTTATATTTTTCAAGTTGCATTTTTTAAAGGTAACAAACTCCAGTGATTATAATATATGGTGATCAGTTTCTTTACATCATCAGTGTCTACTTCCAAACCATGTTTCTTTATTTAAAAAAGTAAAAGTATGTCAGTGAAAGACCTCAAGTATCTATCTACTATTCCTGGACATTAGCAAACAAAATGCTAGACAAATTTGAAGACGAGGGTAATCCCACCCCTCTATATGTAAATCTACAGATATAAACCAACCAGAACTGCCTAGTTACATGATTGACAAAAACATTTTGTACCAAACATTAACCCCACAATTCTCTGCAATTGCTATTGGGAAAAAAATGGTCTATTGAAACATAGCAATCTTTCAAATAATCTTTTCCACATTCTCTCTTTAATTTTTCAATTCACAATACATCAATTATTAAATTACATGTCTTCTTCTGATCAATCAATAAAGATGTATTCTAAGTACATCTAACAAATAAACACAGTCACTTTCCAATCATGATGCACTCATTTCTTCTGCCTATATACTTAGATTTAGCTCTTCAGTTTTACTGCGTTGATATTGGAATTAATTCCCCCCTAGTTATATTGACCCTTCCCCAAATGAGTGGTGCCTTGGGAGATGGGGCATGGCATTCTTTCATGAGAAGGGTAGACCAGCCTGTCAGAAAAATTTCTGAATATGAAATTCTTTAGGAGCTTTAATACATAGGATATCATATGTAATCACAACAGCCTAGAGTCATCTCAACAATATTCTTCAGTCTGCTCATTGGAAGGGCAGGTTCTCCTACAGACGAATCAAATCAGCCCTTGGCGTCCACCAGCCTTAAATCATCTTCATTTATTATCTACATGAATTTTGAATCCTCATATTCAATGAAATTGAAGGAGTCAATGTACAATTCAGTGTACATCCATCCATGCATGATACAGGTAAGCAAGGAAATTTTAAAGGTTAAAAGGTGATAAACCCCAGTTACAGACGACAAATCAGAGCATCCCTGTGTGTCCAGATTCGTCTGTAAGAGAAATTTTCCCAATTAAAACCATTTTACCACATTTTACTCCAGATGATTCTAAATTTTTTCATGAAAACTTTATTTCTTCATTTCTTTTAATAAGAAGACAAAAAGTTCAGGTTTATTGAGTACAGATAATTTGACCATCCCCATCTCTCTGACAAATCTTGGTATTTGTCAGGGCTTTAGGTATGTTTCCCTGTCAGCAAACCCCAGCATCACCAGTTTCCAAGAAACAATTACAAAGAATTATGGGAGATTATTTTTGGTATGCATCATCTTTGACAACAGTTAAATGAAAACCATGTGCACCAACACTATATCCCACGATTCTTTGTAACCACTATTTGACAAAAGGTCAATGATACAGAGTGATCATGTTTTCCATTAATGCATTCAAACGTATCTTCTACTATTAACATGTGGTCAAGGAAATGTCATTTATGCAAGCAAATGACATTTTATCTCTACTTTTCTCTGGTAACATTTCTTTATGGGACCTGTACAGGACCCATATCTTGGTTCTTAAAGGGAAATATTGTGTTTAAAATGCTCCAACAAAGAGTACAAAAAAATAGCCATCCAACAATTCAGTCTTAATCATAGACCCCAGCAATACCTACATCTCTTCAAAATACTATAAGCAAGATCGAACCATGGACGTTGCATCATTTGAAATGTTGAAATTTTGGATGAAAAAATTCTTGAGCAACAAACAGCTGAATTTCTACCTGTAGAAAACTTTTTTCTTGAAAAGAAAGCTACCATACTGCCTTATTTTTGATAATCTGTCAAACTGTGTCAAAAAATATTAGTTTAAAAAGGATGAATTTTTCTTGCAAAACAAATGCAATATTTCCCTTTAAGGGGACCATATGATTTTGCACCCAGGACAGCAGGTGCCCATTTGGGTTGGCTTGCATGACCAATATGACCACTATGAGAAAGTTCTAGGCCATGTAAACAACTGAGATAGGGGGAAATATATGGGGAAAATATGGGTCAACCCAATAATATCCTTCATGCATGTGAGTTAATACCAATATGGGGCCCTTATTTATCTTGGGTGCAAAATTAAATGACTCATACAGATTTCCTACCTGGGTTCAGACTTGCTACTCATTCTCATAAGATCATGAGGGATATGTATTTTAATTAATACATAAGTTTTTTTTATTTCATATCATTTAAATGCATATTAAAGGCAGAGGCCTAAGGCTGCTTTTTTCTCCACAGATTTTGCATGTGGTACATCTTGGATTTTAACAAATGCCTCCCTTCCACTAAAAATGTGCTTTCCACACATCTGTCATTCACATAATCAATTATCCAGGATTTCAGGCAGTTCATCCTTTCCGTTCTAGTTTAAACATCTTCTCCTCATTATACACACAGTATATTATGAAATGTGCCAACTATGTCCCGCTTCCAAAAGTTTCAGAATTTACATCATTTCCATGAAACAAGAATACATCGTAAGACGGCAAAAAAAGGCTCTGTTCACAGACTTGAAACAGCGACAAAAGTTTTTCACTGAAGCTTGAAATTATCTTGCTATGTCACTTGCAATGAGAATATCACTTCTCAATGATAATGAAGAACACGTCTTCCATCATGAAAGAATTAATATTGACTAACATCATACCCTCGAATCAATTAAAAGGTCCTCGTCACTGTCATCTCTATATTCTAGGGGATTTGGACGAGTCTCCTTAATTATTTCTTCATCTTCTGCGTCACTGTCAAAGAGACCCCTGGACTCACTGGCCCCTGGATCCATTTGATCACCAGTTGATAGCTGCAGTACAAGAAAACATTTTGATACAAAGTTAGAATTGTTTTCAGCTTTTAGCATATTTGTTGGTATAAAATGGCAATTAAAAAATTTTCTTACAATCAAATAAATACTTTAAAGAGAAATATTTTGTTTAAAATGCTCCAACAAAGAGTACAAAGAAAATGGCTCAGACACTATCCAACAATTCACTCTTTATCATAAACCCCACCAATAGCTACATTTCTTCAAAATATTATGCGAAAGGAGAGCCATGGACATTGCATCATTTAAAATGTTAAAAGTTTGGGGGAACAAATTATTCTTCTTATTCTTCTATCTGCAGTTGACTTATTTCTTGAAAAGAAGGCTACCATACTGCCTTACTTTTGATTATCTATCACCCTGCGCCAATAAATATTAATTATGAAAGGATGAATTTTTCTAGCAAAACAAACACAGTATTTTCCTTTAAAGCCTGATGAACAAATCACAAGTGCAACAGACTAATTGTGATAACAGACAGGACTAACTAACTGGTAATACATGGTTTCTTACATTACTTTCTTTGTGTCAGTTACTTCTACAGGGACGAGTTAGATGAGGTTTGAGGGTCCACATTCTTATCAAGTCCCTTTGTGTTGGATATTTTTTTAAATGTAGGTTGCACACAAATGTAGCCTCCCCTTCCTTTCTCTAAAGTAGGTTCTTGTGCCACAAAGGTATCATGAGTATAAACTAAAATATTTATTGCTTATGACACAAAAATATGGGATAGAACAGAGAATGTATTAGACATTAAAGTTTTCACATCAAAATTAATTGATGGGTAGTGACATACACAGGATTTCTCTGAATAGCGGAGCATGCAGTATGGAGAGTAAACACTGGGCTGGGGGAGGAGTTTAAGGGAATGGCAGTCCCCATCCCCTTTGAAAATTTTTGAAAAACTGGGTGTCCTAGGCCTACATGCAATCTGGTTCTACATATGCTAACTTTTGGAAAGAAATTTAGAGCATTACAAAATTTGTGTATTTTATGAACTAAATAAAATGGCATTAGTGAGGGTTCCTGAGGGGGACAGTCGAGACAATCTCCACTCTTTGAATTTGAGAAATTAAGCGTTACATACAATTTAGTGCCACAACATGCTAACTTCTGAAGTAACAGATGAAAACAGACAGAAATCCAAACACAAAAATGGTGAAAAAAAAGTCCTTCTCTTTTTTTTTTTCAAGTCCGCTTGATCAACCTTAATAACATTGCTTCTTTCACCTATCGTTTCATGCACAGCCTTGAGGGGGCCAGGTTGGTAAGGGGGTTTGTGAGTGTTAGTTCTGGTCTTGTACTCTTAGTCATTACCTTTCCTTTTAGTTTATTGAATTTTCCGTCCTTTTTTTTCTTTTCTTTTTCTCTTTTTCTTTATGCTTATTTGTGTTTGCAACACAGCTACTCTAGCTTTTGTTGTATTGGGGAGTAGAACTCTCGGCAAGCCCCTCAGGGTTTTTTAGTTTTACATCCATCTACTTCAGTGTTATGTATGTATTCATTACTTTTGTGTACCCATACATTTTGATGATGTAGTAAAACAAATAAATGAAACGGAACAAAACAAGATTTGGTCACAGACAACAGCTTTACCACTTGATATTTGCTTAGGACATGTAATGATTAATATAAAAAATGCGCAACATTACCTGAGAATATGAGTATGTTGGAACATTTGAATAAGCAAGTTTTTAGATTTCTAGTACGTGCTTTTTGCCTTTCATCCGTTTTATAGTGTCTGTTTTTCGTTTTGCCTTTTAGTTGTCTAAACACGTTTCTGAGGAAATGGCCGGTGGTCCTGAAAGCTAAATATATGCTCTTGTTTTACCAGTTTTTACTATTTGTTATATATATATATATATATATATATATATATATATATATATATATATATATATATATATATATATATATATATATATATATATATATATATATATATATATACATACTAAGAAAACTCATATCAATGGTTTAAACTTGGATTTGGGTGTTTTAAGTGATTTTCCGTTTGCCACTCGTGGTGAAGCGTGACTATGAGCTTTTGCAATAAGTATACCATTGAGTACAGTGTAGTAGGTCTCCATTATATTATTTTCACTTCATTGTTGGTGCTGAAGAAAGGCACAGGCGTGCCTGAAATATACACTGTTTTCTCTGTATTGGAAATTTGTGCTCTTATGATGTCATCTTTGTGTAACTCACTATTTTTCATCGTTTTTATATATATATATATATATATATATATATATATATATATATATATATATATATATATATATATATATATATATATATATACACCAATTCTTTCCAAAATTTGCACGAAAAAAATTAAGGGACAATGTATAATCAAGGTAAAATTTTCCTGACAAATCAAAGAATACAAACGTTTGCAACACATCTTGGCAGCTTATGGAAAATGCAACTTTTTTTCCTTTTCCCCACTTCAGGCCTTTGAAAAGAACTTTGCCCAAAATATCAGAATATTTGCGTGGACGTTTTGGGATGTGTTCAATTGCCGGATTTCACGGGTGTTCAAGTTTATTCAGTGTCAAAATTTTTGGTCGAATACATCAAAAGCCATTTTGTGGCGTGTAATCAGGACGGCTTTAATTTGTTCCTTCTTCACACAAAATATGGCTACTCCTAAACTCTGGTTATTTTGCACTTCTTCATTTTTTATAGATATAAACATTTTATTGTAAAAAGAAAGCTCAAGATAAAGACGGTCTGGATTTTACCTACTGTACGAGCATAAGGAATGCCATTTTGGCTGTCTGAGGGTCGCAAATTTTTAAACTTTTTGCACGCTCAGTACTTGCCAACTGCTTGTAAACAACTTCCAATTTTGCATCATTTTTGCTGCGAACAAAACAGTCACTGTTGTTCTGAAGATCAAGGAAAAAAATGTAAAATAAAATAGATTTTATAAGTCATATATTTCTTGTACATCGTCAGTGCCACATTTATCATGCTATATCGTGCTATGGAATGAAGCGAGAAAGTCAATATTCGAAAAGTGGCGCTTGATAGGCAATAAAGTAAAACAAATGCTCATATATTCCTTTGTCTGGTTAACTGGCATGCACCGTTATATCATGACACTAAAGAGGGCACTATCACTTATTCAACCTCGAAAATATTATGATTCTCACATTTCTTGCAGAGCTTGGTTGCCTTTATCTATTATACTCGGCTGACGATAAAATCATTACTAGAAATAGTGACTCCAAGGCAATAAAATAAAACAAATGCTATTATTTTCTTTGTCTGGTTAAGATACATCGTGGTACCTTGCATCCCTGTTCAAAATGTGACGATTTTGTAAGAGATTAGACGACCTTTATTCAAATAAAAATCTCGTGTTACACCTTTTGTGGGGGTTTGGTAAGAAAAATTGTTCCTTTTTTCTTCTTAACATGGAAACTTTAAGCAGAAATTACCTTCATCAAAATCTTCAACAAGACGAAGGAAGAAATTGGAAGTTGGAAAAATGTCCTTCAGTCTTTCAGCACCGTTCAAAATCTTCTATTTTCAATGGATGGATAGCATTAATTGCATTATGTTAGGTATCCAAAACTATTAAGCCGACACCGACCTTTCTCGTCAGTTGAGAATTATAGATCACGCTATACGAGAAAATGTTAGAAAAGTACGGTAGTGACTGTAGACTGTATAGACTGGCAATAAAGACTAAACGCCAGTAGGCCTCGGAATGTTTCTTTGGAATTTCTAGCAGGGAGCAGCAGCTGCAGCTCCTCCCTGGTATGAAACATCTGACAATTCTCAGCATGTGCTTATGATTTCAGTCAGTAATATAGCTACAGGCATTTTTGAAAAAAATCCCGGCGTGACGCGACGGTCGGCCTAAGCGAATCTCACACTTAAAAGAAAGGTGCCCTCTTAATGTTAATGTTATGACACGACCTCTCATACAAGCTTGTTTTCCAATAATTAGCTTACTTTACCATTCAAGTGCGGATCCAGACATTCCAAAAAGGAGGGCTGACTTTTGAGAAAACAAGGGTGTGAGGGAGTTTCACTACTAATTCCCGTATGTTTAATTGTTGATATGGCGAAAAAAGGAGGTCTGAGGCCGTAATAGCCCCTTCCCCCAGCCCCACCCTCTTGCATCCGCGCCTGCCATTTCATGTAATGATAACGTTCAGGTTTTCTGGTCATATTGCAATTTGCACATCTTTTATGAATTGAAGTAAATAATTTTTGCAAACGATAGCTCAAAAAAAAAAAACAAAAAAAAAAACCGAAGTCTTCAATTGTACCAACAAGCCACATTCCTGCTGTCTGGGGTGACGATTTTTCAAAATTTCCTGCGTTCCATGGTAGCACCCCACTTAGGGAGGCTTTTGGGTAACCGTAACTCTCCACGGCCTCACCACCCAAAAATATTTTTGTCAAACGCCCCTGCACATACGCCTATCGTAACCAAGACCCTAGAGAGGGTAGCATACTCAGCTTCAGTGCCAAAAGTGCGAAAACAAAGTAGTAAGGGTACGGGATCGTTGCCGAAGTACATACTTTTTTATCTCCTCTCAATGGATATTTGACGGAGAGGTGAACACTTGGGCAGTTGGGGAAAAAGCATTGCATAGATAACCCAGAGAATGTGGTAGGGGAACTGGGCTGGGCGTAACAGGCGTATGCACTGGCTATGGCTACCGTAGTTTTTAGGGAAAATCCCAATTGCATTACCCCGCCATTGGTTTAACACTCCAATTAGCTGCTAAAGTGAGCAGCAGTTTGACAGCTATTCTGGTACAACAGAAGCCCCAAAAGCTGAAGGGGTTTAAACAAACGTAACAGCAAATTCTAAGTGTTTGCCAAAAGGGCATCAAGTTACTCATAGTAAGTACATTGAGGATTAGATCCGCTCCCAGTTTCCTTTGAGACAAATTGTAATCAAATGTCAACTTTCAGGACTGTTTTCAAATGTTTGAATGGGCATACATGTAATTGGTATTGATCCCAGTTTTTGACAAGGTTGGACATAGGATGAATTTTCCCATAGATTAATAAGAAAGCTTTCCAATCTAGGGGTTTAGGGAAGTTCACTTGAACTAGACTTCTTTCTTATTAGTGGAAGACGGTCTAAAGAGGATAAGCATTTGAGACCGTAAACTAATGTTTAACGGTTACACAATGTTTAGAAATGACAGGAAATGAAAAAAAGAAAATAATGTTTTCTTGACGTTAACAATTGTTTGGGTTTGCATTTAAAGGGATGATATAACACGTCAGGATAAAGTAGATTCTGTCTCTTCTAATTTGTATACGCCACAATTACCCTAAACAACAAGTTATTATTAAGGGAAATTAATCATCACTCAATTATTGACTTGGATATTATAATTACTGACAAAGCTGACAGCTATGTGTATTTTTCTGGATCTAATCCAGAATTGCCTTCTCACTCAGCTTATAGAGGCTTATACAGGATTCATTCGTGAGTTGAACCCCCTCCCCGACCCAAACTTGAAAAACAAAAAAGCGAAGAGAAAAATGATTACTATAAACTTTACAACGTTTGAGGAACATTATATTGCCACAACTTCGTATCTCGACACCTATCTTTCCTCCATAGGGGAAGGGGGGGGGGAGGTATAGCCCACTGAAACATTTTAAATTGTTAACTGATAAACAATGTAGCCTAATATCTCGCAGACGGGAAAAAATAGTGGAACTCTTGAGATTTTAAAAACTTAATGGGCGCCACCTATGCTAAGTGTCTGCCAGATGGGTATATTGTTAGGCAATTAGGGAAATACATATGAAATAGACCCCAAATACTGAAATAACTTAATCTCATCTCAACCACCAACAAACGCACAGGGAATCAAGAAACAAAACAGTCTTTTTAATGTTTCATAGCACGATTCATGTCTATTTCCAACCAACTGACGGACACATTCTAACATTGGAAATAAAATGGTATATAGAAAAGTATCAAAGATAAATGTGTACGACTGCATTCTATTTGGACTGACTCTTGCTTCCTTTCTGCTACCCATCTTCTTCGTCAATTTCCCTTGCTATCCTCTGATTTTATTAAAAATATATTGAAACAGCTAACATTTTGGCCAAAACATCCATGACGATATCACTAAGACATCTTTATAAAGTTGAGTAGTATGTTTTGTTACATAACCTCCGGCCTCCACAAAGACAATAATGGAACGTATCTCAGCGTCAATGGACATACATACAAATGTATGTTTATTACAGGCAAGGTAAGAAAAAACCACCAAGAACTTTTTGTACTTCCATACTCTGAGAAGTCAAAGCCATACATAACTTGAAAAGCTCATCAGCAAAATTTATGACACTGCAAGTATGTTATATATAGTGAAGCATATAAAAGCTACAATCCGCAGTTGTTTTTTTTTTCACTTGAGTGTACTATTGAAATTTAAGTCACCCTGAGGATATTGAACAGATCTTACTAAAATTTTCAGGGTTTACTTGACCTTTCACGTTTGTGGCCGCTTGACATGAATGAAACAAAATAATCATACTGAAAACTTTCTGTTTTCGGCTGGCTAAATTCTATAACATTTTTATACAGTCGTATGAATAGTTTTTCTCACATTACTTGCCTATATCTTCCCTGAAAGAGTTTATTTTTAGTTTTCTCTTATTTCCAGAGTGAACTGAGGCGTTTGGTTATACTGCTTTTTCAAAAATTTTGTCGACTACAATTTATAAATTTTACTTACCCAACCACCCCCCCCCCCAAAAAAAAAAAAAAAAAAAAATCATTTTCGTGCTTCTGATCCAATAATATCATCAAGAGAAACTACTCTCATTTTGATGGTTCAATGTAGGATCTTGTTCTGGGATACACAAAAATAAAAAAAAAAATGGAAAAATATTAATTAGAAGAGTAATACCATAGTTGAGTAAATTTAAGTATTTATTTCACCAGTCAATGAGCATAAATGTTTTATAACCTAGAGGGAGCCTATTGCACAGGTAATGAAGGCAAAAAAAGGCTGTAAGGTTAAATATGTATAAATGAAACCACTTTTTCATATTTTCATTTCATGGTAGGTCTCAGCCAGGAAACACTGGGGTAAGACTAAATAAATTTGACCTTATTCGCAAGCTGACCACCAAAAGTTCAAGTATGAGGAGTGTACCTAAATATACTTTCACATCACACAGCGAATCTCCCTTTCTGTAGTAAGATGCAAAATTCAAACTGAGGGATACATTGAATGAACAAAACCACTGACTTGGGGGAAAAGGAAAATCAAGGGTAATGAGTCCCTTGCGAATATTGATTTTCACATCCAGTTGATCCTTCTAAAACAAACCTGTTCACTTCCTAATCCCACCTCATCCCCTCTCTCCAAAGTCAGTATCAACAGGAAAATCTCATACTCTTTCCAAAACAGTTTGAAGTAACACATTTTTTTTTAAAATTTAGTCTCTCTGTAATAAGCTTTATCACAATGGCATCACATTAACAGTAGCCTATCTTTTCTGTAAACATATTCTCTGAGTTGTATTCAAACATCATGCCCAGGGTGTAGGTATGGAGAGCTGAGAATGCACAGAACCCCCGCCACAAGAAAAAAAAATGTAAAGGTCTCCAAATCACAAAGGGTATATATAATGGTCTCCCTAATTAATTGATATTTCAAAATGACCTTCTGAGGTCAATCAACCCCACTCCCCCCAAAAAATTGAGGGGGGGGGGGTGCATATGAAGAATTTTCAAGGAGATATTCTTTGAACTGAATTCAGTTGACAGCAGTCCATTGTGCTACTTCTTGTACAATAAGTTAGTTTGAAATGTTGACCCATGGTAGAACTTAACACAAAAGGCAAACTTCATCAATTTTAACTTTTCAAAAGAGAACATAGGTACTAACAGATGCTTAGGTTGAAGGTGAATCTGACAAATTGAAGCTTTATACAAATGGAAGATTTGCTTCTGTGCTAGACTATGTACATGGTACCAAATTTTGCCAATTGCATAAAAGCACAATAATTCAGTACAAATGATTTGTCTCACACCTTCAACTTTTGGCTTGATTGCATGTATCAGTAGTACTTACTTAGTTTATTGCCAGAATGTCCTCAAACTGTGGGGATAACCAGTTGTACATACCTGAATGTTGCCGGATACTTTGACACCAAAGCATTGTTCAGTTTAATTCTTGTGTGAGCATAGTTACAAAGGGTGACTGGGGGTAGGGAAAGGCTACCAAAGTGAATAGAGATATCCGTAATTCCAAAAATCACCCCTTAAAACGACCTAACTTCGACGATGAACTGTATATGATAGAATTTCAACAAGTTTTGGTTAGAACACTTTCCATATCATATCTATGATGAACAGACCAAACATGACTTTCACACCCAGTAGCATGTAGGTTTGCATCCCCAGAAAGGGAGTTTGCATGACCATTTGGCTTTTGGTATTACTTGTTACAAAAATGGGCAAAATTGCAAAAATTTACATACTCTAAGACCACTGCAAAGTAAATCACTGGAAGAGCCGTAGTGATTCAGCTAAATAACATTATGTTGCGATGTGAATTGCGTGACTAGTATTCAAGCATGTGAATGTTTCACCCTTCAGTACAATTTTAAGTTTTGACCAAAGATACAAGCTCTCTACAGGAATGATGTAACAGCCAAACAATATTAACTTGCAATATGCTACTATTGATAAATTAACAACAAAAACAATGTTCCTGATGTTTGTCTCTTTTTCGTAAGATTTTTTCGTGAACATGGCTGTCCACTGGCTTCGCCAGAGTAAAACTGCAAATATTGTATGATCGTGTTCAATAATTCAAGTTGTAATAAATTGGAAACTTAAGAAATTTAAAAAATTTCACACATCTTGTAGATTATTCTTTGTTTAAACTTTATAATGTACATGACAAGATTTCAATAAATGGAGAGGGAGAGACTGTTTCCACCATTCATCTAAACCCATCCCTACCCCTATCCACACCCTCTAAAAACTCACATGCCAACCCTACCCTGTACCCCTTCCCTGCCCCCACCCTCTAAGAACTGTGAAAAATCATATTGAGAGGGTAGCATGAAGTAGGAGGGTAAAGTTGGACTCAATGCATCTCATGCCTCTTACTCTTAAAGAGCAAGACCAGTCACCCCATGGGGCCCATTAAAATTTTGCACCTGCTATTAATAAGGGGCCCATATGGGTAGCCCACATGCCTGAGGGATATTGCAGGGTTGACCCATATTTTCCCCACATTTCAGTTGTTAACATGGGCCCCAGAACTATCCCATATGGGTCATATGTGTCAATAAGGGACCCATATAGGCCCCTTATTAATCCCAGGTGCAAACCCATATGGGCCCCTTAAGGGCCAAGATATGGGGCCCGTAAGGGTCCCATATAGGAATGTTACCCTGAAGGAGTGTGGTAGACCATACTCTTTCATGACTGGCTGTTGAGAGTCATGTGACAACTTTTTTTTTCTCTTCAAATGTGAAATTTACTGAGAGTAACTGCTTGATTTACCTTCAGTATGCAATAGTGAAGCTATAAAATGTAAGGAAAGTAACTTAGAAGAGAAATAAGGCAACAACTGTGATACTTAGCCTTTTCTTCAAAATAAGTTTTTTTTTTTTTTGGGGGGGGGGGGGGAGGGACTGCTCTTGACCTTTAATCTGCATATTCCTCCTACTTCTCAATGTACCACAACACTTAATGCTTTAACAACATGAAATATCAATCACCAAATTAAATGTTAACACACATTAAATCCCCTCAGGCCTCTTTTCCTAACTATCAGATTTCTGAAAGAAAAATATACTTTTCTGAAAACTTTTTGTCACTGTTCATAAGCAACCAATCTCAGAAATTGACATCAGTAGTACATAGACATTGAAATCAGTAGTATATGAAATTAAATGAAATAAAAGAATACATAAGAGAAGTTAGGCCCATATCCGTCACAGAGAGACAGAATCTAATTACCATCGTTTGCCCACGATTGCACATTGTTAAGTATTAATATCTTAACTGATATATTCACATTATGAGTTATAGTCACAATAAATTTGCTTTCTGCTGAAGACACCTTGCATATGAAACTAAGAAAAAAATATAATTACAACAATACAAACATTTACTATTAAAAAGAAACATGAGATTAGAAGAGATGAACATGTTATTATTCCAATTGCACTATCAGCTGAATAAACACACAGATATCAAAACAGAAGGCCCGTTTGTTGCTTGGATCAATGTTTAGCCAGCTTTCACTACTATTCAAAGCTTATACAACTGATTTCAAAGGTGAAGAACTGAAAAACAATTACTTGGAATGAATTTATATTTAGGCTTGAAGTCAAATTAAAAAAATAGCTCATCACTAGGTCTTAGTATTTCCTTGTGACCTTCTGTAACAATTGTGGAATACAGCAATGGTAAAGTCATCCAGTATAGGATTTTATATTTTTCAAGTTGCATTTTTTAAAGGTAACAAACTCCAGTGATTATAATATATGGTGATCAGTTTCTTTACATCATCAGTGTCTACTTCCAAACCATGTTTCTTTATTTAAAAAGTAAAAGTATGTCAGTGAAAGACCTCAAGTATCTATCTACTATTCCTGGACATTAGCAAACAAAATGCTAGACAAATTTGAAGACGAGGGTAATCCCACCCCTCTATATGTAAATCTACAGATATAAACCAACCAGAACTGCCTAGTTACATGATTGACAAAAACATTTTGTACCAAACATTAACCCCACAATTCTCTGCAATTGCTATTGGGAAAAAATGGTCTATTGAAACATAGCAATCTTTCAAATAATCTTTTCCACATTCTCTCTTTAATTTTTCAATTCACAATACATCAATTATTAAATTACATGTCTTCTTCTGATCAATCAATAAAGATGTATTCTAAGTACATCTAACAAATAAACACAGTCACTTTCCAATCATGATGCACTCATTTCTTCTGCCTATATACTTAGATTTAGCTCTTCAGTTTTACTGCGTTGATATTGGAATTAATTCCCCCCTAGTTATATTGACCCTTCCCCAAATGAGTGGTGCCTTGGGAGATGGGGCATGGCATTCTTTCATGAGAAGGGTAGACCAGCCTGTCAGAAAAATTTCTGAATATGAAATTCTTTAGGAGCTTTAATACATAGGATATCATATGTAATCACAACAGCCTAGAGTCATCTCAACAATATTCTTCAGTCTGCTCATTGGAAGGGCAGGTTCTCCTACAGACCAATCAAATCAGCCCTTGGCGTCCACCAGCCTTAAATCATCTTCATTTATTATCTACATGAATTTTGAATCCTCATATTCAATGAAATTGAAGGAGTCAATGTACAATTCAGTGTACATCCATCCATGCATGATACAGGTAAGCAAGGAAATTTTAAAGGTTAAAAGGTGATAAACCCCAGTTACAGATGACAAATCAGAGCATCCCTGTGTGTCCAGATTCGTCTGTAAGGGAAATTTTCCCAATTAAAACCATTTTACCACATTTTACTCCAGATGATTCTAAATTTTTTCATGAAAACTTTATTTCTTCATTTCTTTTAATAAGAAGACAAAAAGTTCAGGTTTATTGAGTACAGATAATTTGACCATCCCCATCTCTCTGACAAATCTTGGTATTTGTCAGGGCTTTAGGTATGTTTCCCTGTCAGCAAACCCCAGCATCACCAGTTTCCAAGAAACAATTACAAAGAATTATGGGAGATTATTTTTGGTATGCATCATCTTTGACAACAGTTAAATGAAAACCATGTGCACCAACACTATATCCCACGATTCTTTGTAACCACTATTTGACAAAAGGTCAATGATACAGAGTGATCATGTTTTCCATTAATGCATTCAAACGTATCTTCTACTATTAACATGTGGTCAAGGAAATGTCATTTATGCAAGCAAATGACATTTTATCTCTACTTTTCTCTGGTAACATTTCTTTATGGGACCTGTACAGGACCCATATCTTGGTTCTTAAAGGGAAATATTGTGTTTAAAATGCTCCAACAAAGAGTACAAAAAAATAGCCATCCAACAATTCAGTCTTAATCATAGACCCCAGCAATACCTACATCTCTTCAAAATACTATAAGCAAGATCGAACCATGGACGTTGCATCATTTGAAATGTTGAAATTTTGGATGAAAAAATTCTTGAGCAACAAACAGCTGAATTTCTACCTGTAGAAAACTTTTTTCTTGAAAAGAAAGCTACCATACTGCCTTATTTTTGATAATCTGTCAAACTGTGTCAAAAAATATTAGTTTAAAAAGGATGAATTTTTCTTGCAAAACAAATGCAATATTTGACTTTAAGGGGACCATATGATTTTGCACCCAGGACAGCAGGTGCCCATTTGGGTTGGCTTGCATGACCAATATGACCACTATGAGAAAGTTCTAGGCCATGTAAACAACTGAGATAGGGGGAAATATATGGGGAAAATATGGGTCAACCCAATAACATCCTTCATGCATGTGAGTTAATACCAATATGGGGCCCTTATTTATCTTGGGTGCAAAATTAAATGACTCATACAGATTTCCTACCTGGGTTCAGACCTGCTACTCATTCTCATAAGATCATGAGGGATATGTATTTTAATTAATACATAAGTTTTTTTTATTTCATATCATTTAAATGCATATTAAAGGCAGAGGCCTAAGGCTGTTTTTTTCTCCACAGATTTTGCATGTGGTACATCTTGGATTTTAACAAATGCCTCCCTTCCACTAAAAATGTGCTTTCCACACATCTGTCATTCACATAATCAATTATCCAGGATTTCAGGCAGTTCATCCTTTCCGTTCTAGTTTAAACATCTTCTCCTCATTATACACACAGTATATTATGAAATGTGCCAACTATGTCCCGCTTCCAAAAGTTTCAGAATTTACATCATTTCCATGAAACAAGAATACATCGTAAGACGGCAAAAAAAGGCTCTGTTCACAGACTTGAAACAGCGACAAAAGTTTTTCACTGAAGCTTGAAATTATCTTGCTATGTCACTTGCAATGAGAATATCACTTCTCAATGATAATGAAGAACACGTCTTCCATCATGAAAGAATTAATATTGACTAACATCATACCCTCGAATCAATTAAAAGGTCCTCGTCACTGTCATCTCTATATTCTAGGGGATTTGGACGAGTCTCCTTAATTATTTCTTCATCTTCTGCGTCACTGTCAAAGAGACCCCTGGACTCACTGGCCCCTGGATCCATTTGATCACCAGTTGATAGCTGCAGTACAAGAAAACATTTTGATACAAAGTTAGAATTGTTTTCAGCTTTTAGCATATTTGTTGGTATAAAATGGCAATTAAAAAATTTTCTTACAATCAAATAAATACTTTAAAGAGAAATATTTTGTTTAAAATGCTCCAACAAAGAGTACAAAGAAAATGGCTCAGACACTATCCAACAATTCACTCTTTATCATAAACCCCAGCAATAGCTACATTTCTTCAAAATATTATGCGAAAGAAGAGCCATGGACATTGCATCATTTAAAATGTTAAAAGTTTGGGGGAACAAATTATTCTTCTTATTCTTCTATCTGCAGGGGACTTATTTCTTGAAAAGAAGGCTACCATACTGCCTTACTTTTGATTATCTATCACCCTGTGCCAATAAATATTAATTATGAAGGGATGAATTTTTCTGCAAAACAAACACAGTACTTCCCTTTAAAGCCTGATGAACAAATCACAAGTGCAACAGACTAATTGTGATAACAGACAGGACTAACTAACTGGTAATACATGGTTTCTTACGTTACTTTCTTTGTGTCAGTTACTTCTACAGGGACGAGTTAGATGAGGTTTGAGGGTCCACATTCTCATCAAGTCCCTTTGTGTGGGATAATTTTTTATATGTAGGTTGCACACAAATGTAGCCTCCCCTTCCTTTCTCTAAAGTAGGTTCTTGTGCCACAATGGTATCATGGGTACAAACTAAAATATTTATTGCTTATGACACAAAAATATGGGATAGAACAGAGAATGTATTAGACATTAAAGTTTTCACATCAAAATTAATTGATGGGTAGTGACATACACAGGATTTCTCTGAATGGTGGGAGCATGCAGTATGCAGAGTAAACACTGGGCTGGGGGAGGAGTTTAAGGGAATGGCAGTCCCCATCCCCTTTGAAAATGTTTGAAAAATTGGGTGTCCTAGGCCTACATGCAATCTGGTTCTACATATGCTAACTTTTGGAAAGAAATTTAGAGCATTACAAAATTTGTGTATTTTATGAACTAAATAAAATGGCATTAGTGAGGGTTCCTGAGGGGGACAGTCGAGACAATCTCCACTCTTTGAATTTGAGATATTAAGTGTTACATACAATTTAGTGCCACAACATGCTATCTTCTGAAGTAACAGATGAAAACAGACAGAAATCCAAACACAAAAATGGTGAAAAAAAAGTCCTACTCCTTTTTTTTTTCAAGTCCGCTTGATCAACCTTAATAACATTGCTTCTTTCACCTATCGTTTCATGCACAGCCTTGAGGAGGCCAGGTTGGTAAGGGGGTTTGTGAGTGTTAGTTCTGGTCTTGTACTCTTAGTCATTACCTTTCCTTTTAGTTTATTGAATTTTCCGTCCTTTTTTTTTTTCTTTTCCTCTTTTTCTTTATGCTTATTTGTGTTTGCAACACAGCTACTCTAGCTTTTGTTGTATTGGGGAGTAGAAGTCTTGACAAGCCCCTCAGGGGTTTTTAGTTTTACTTCCATCTTCTTCAGTGTTATGTATGTATTCATTACTTTTGTGTACCCATACATTTTGATGATGTAGTAAAACAAACCAGAAAGCCAAAAGGCTTAGTGATTCCTTGCCGCTGAAATGTAAGGCCTTTTTTCACATTGACATTGCTTGGCAATGTTTTTCAATTAACAGGGCTCCATAATGTGCCCACAAAGTACACATGCAAGGCATCCAATCTTCCTACATTGAGATCCCCCTTGCCCGTTGTGAACCCAAATGACATTTGACCTCCACCAAAAACATCTGCGACCATGTATTCACTATGCGCCATCTACAGGACAAGTTACAGGACCCTACAAATGACATTTCTTGAAAGACTGTGCAGGAAAGCTTGTCAGGCTTTGAACATGCTGACTCCAAATGAACTTTGACCTTTCAGAAAATCAATAGGGGTCATCTACTCAATATGACCAATCCACACACTAAATATGAGCATAGTCACATGTACCGTTCTTGAGATATCGTGTTTACAAAGTTTTGACCTTTTGACCTCTCATGACCCCAAATGACCTTTGACCTCCACCAAAAACAATAGGGATCATCTACTCAATATGGCCAACACACTCGCCAAATATGAGTATAGTCACATGTACCCTTCTCCAGATATCATGTTTACGAAGTTTTGACCATCTGACCTCTCATGACCCCAAATGACCTTTGATCTCCACCAAAAACAGTAAGGATCATCTACTCAATATGGCCAAGGCACACACCAAAAATGAGATTAGTCACACTTACTGTTCTTGAGATACCATGTTTGAAAGCAATTTTTAAGGAATTTACCTATTGACCTCTCATGACCCCAAGTGACCTTTGACCTCCAAGAAAATCAATAGGGATTATCTACTCAATATGACCAACCCACACACCAAATATGAGCATAGTCACATGTACCGTTCTCGAGATATCGTGTTTACAAAGTTTTGACGTTTTGACCTCTCGTGACCTCAAATGACCTTTGACCTGCACCAAAAACAAGAGGGATCATCTACTCAATATGACCAACCCACACACCAAATATGAGAATAGTCACATGTACCGTTCTCGAGATATCACGTTTACGAAGTTTTGACCTTTTGACCTCTCGTGACCCCAAATGACCATTGAACTCCATGAAAATCGACAGGGATAAGCTACTCAATATGAACAACCCACACACCAAATATGAGCATAGTCACATGTACCATTCTCGAGATATCGTGTTTACGAAGTTTTGACCTTTTGACCCCTCGTGACCCCAAATGACCTTTGACCTCCACCAAAAACAATAGGGATTATCTACTCAATATGACCAACCCACACACCAAATATGAGCATAGTCACATGTACCGTTCTCGAGATATCGTGTTTACGAAGTTTTGACCTTTTGACCTCAAATGACCCTTGATCTCCACCAAAAAGAATAGGGATCATCTACTCAATATGGCCAATGCACACACCAAATATGAGTATAGTCACATGTACCGTTCTCGAGATATCGTGTTTACGAAGTTTTGACCTTTTGACCTCTCGTGACCCCAAATGACCTTTGATCTCCACCAAAAACGATAGGGATCATCTACTCAATATGGCCAATGCACACACCAAATATGAGATTAGTCACACTTACCCTTCTTGAGATACCGTGTTTACAAGCAATTTCTAAGGAATTTACCTATTGACCTCTCGTGACCCCAAATGACCTTTGACCTCCACGAAAATCAATAGGGATCATCTACTTAATATGACCAATCCACACAACAAATATGAGTATAGTCACATGTACCATTCTCAAGATATCGTGTTTACGAAGTTTTGACCTTTTGACCTCTCGTGACCCCAAATGACCTTTGATCTCCACCAAAAACGATAGGGATCATCTACTCAATATGGCCAATGCACACACCAAATATGAGATTAGTCACACTTACCCTTCTTGAGATACCGTGTTTACAAGCAATTTCTAAGGAATTTACCTATTGACCTCTCGTGACCCCAAATGACCTTTGACCTCCACGAAAATCAATAGGGATCATCTACTTAATATGACCAATCCACACAACAAATATGAGTATAGTCACATGTACCATTCTCAAGATATCGTGTTTACGAAGTTTTGACCTTTTGACCTCTCGTGACCCCAAATGACCTTTGACCTCCACCAAAAACAATAGGGATTATCTACTCAATATGACCAACCCACACACCAAATATGAGCATAGTCACATGTACCGTTCTCGAGATATCGTGTTTACGAAGTTTTGACCTTTGGACCTCTCGTGACCCAAATGACCTTTGATCTCCACCAAAAACGATAGGGATCATCTACTCAATATGGCCAATGCACACACTAAATATGAGCATAGTCACACTTACCCTTCTTGAGATACCGTGTTTACAAGCAATTTCTAAGGAATTTACCTATTGACCTCTCGTGACCCCAAATGACCTTTGACCTCCACGAAAATCAAAAGGGATCATCTACTTAATATGACCAATCCACACACCAAATATGAGCATAGTCACATGTACCGTTCTCGAGATATCATGTTTATGAAGTTTTGACCTTTTGACCTCTCGTGACCCTTAATGACCTTTGATCTACACCAAAAACAATAGGGATCATCTACTCAATATGGCCAATGCACACACCAAATATGAGATTAGTCACACTTACCCTTCTTGAGATACCGTGTTTACAAGCAATTTCTGAGGAATTTACCTATTGACCTCTCGTGACCCCAAATGACCTTTGACCTCCAAGAAAATCGATAGGGATCATCTACTCAATATGACCAACCCACACACCAAATATGAGCATAGTCACATGTACCGTTCTCGAGATATCGTGTTTACAAGATTTTGACCTTTTGACCTCTCGTGACCCCAAATGACCTTTGACGTCCACCAAAAACGGTAGGGATCATCTACTCAATATGGGCAATCCACATGCCAAGTATGAGATCCCTCGGACTTACCCTTCTTGAGATATCGTGTTTACAAGCCAAAGCGTCACATACGCGCACACACACACACACACACACACACACACATACACACGACATCACCATCGCATAGATTCCTTGCCTGCCTACGGCAAGGAATCAATAAATGAAACGGAACAAAACAAGATTTGGTCACAGACAACAGCTTTACCACTTGATATTTGCTTAGGATATGTAATGATTAATATGGAAAAAGGAAGACATTACCTGAGAATATGAGTATGTTGGAACGTTTGAATAAGCACCAGGAAAGCATTTCCTCACACGAAAGTAAACAGCAGACCTGTAGAAAAAAAATCAGTCGTCTTTCAAGGACAATGGAAAATATCTCAACTAAATCTTTTTCCTATCTAGTGAGAAAATTATTAGGTATCCGGATTAATATTCCTGGTGAAGCTATTTACTGTGACTTCGTTCTTGGTTCCTAAGGAGGCACCACTACTGGAAAGGACAGCGTTTACAATCTGACACTGAACAGTTAACAGAGGTACACCATGTCGCAAGCAGTGTAATCTACATGAGTTACAATGAAACAATGTTTTTCACTAAGTATTAAGATTTCCCAGAAAGTTGGTTGTTTTTTTTATACTGTGAGTCATCAATCCATGACACGTCAATCAACTAATCCCTTGACATTCTTTTGAAAGGAAATAATTCATTAAAATTAATTTAAATTAATAAAGGAATATTAAAAAAAATAAATTATAGTAAAACCCCATTCATCAGATAGTAAGACCAGGGGCCCGTTCCACAAAAAGTTACGCACAATCTTAAGTATGATTTACTGTTGACTTAAGTATGGGGAATCAAACTTAAGATTGTGCGTAACTCTTTGTGGAACGGGCCCCTGGTGACATTAGGTGTTAGCACCATAAAGCCAAAAGGATTTTTCACTGCTGAAATGCATATTTTTCCAATTCAAAGTGTTTCACAAATTACCAAAAACAATATCATGTTGTAACTTTGCTTCTGAAGAATGCCCCATTGACACCTTATTAGTAGGTCCAAGGCAGAGTGGGGTGTAATAGGTATCACTGATGGCCAATGGTTTGTTTTGTTTATTTTTCATCCTATTATTTTGCCCTTAGATTGATACAAATGCTATCTTGACACAGAAAATTCTAAACTTCCGTTATTT
The DNA here is from genome assembly GCA_037179385.1 of Holothuria scabra. Taxonomy (NCBI): domain Eukaryota; kingdom Metazoa; phylum Echinodermata; class Holothuroidea; order Aspidochirotida; family Holothuriidae; genus Holothuria; species Holothuria scabra. Next base: position 22,121,464 of record CM074193.1, read on the forward strand.
ATGATGCACTCATGGCATCAATACATCAGAGTTAGGTTGCATAAAATTTGGGGTAAATTTTAAGAAAAACCAAACACTGGTCAACAATGTGACCCCAAGATATCATTTATACTTGCTTCAAGTTTACTCTTTGTAGAAAATGGGTCAACTTCAGTTCCTAATATCTCAAGACTCCAAAATGGGAAATGGACGAAAATTTTATCAGCGTGCTTTGAATATGTTTACCTTACAACATATCAAACATAAATTTCTCTCTGTACTTTTCTTTTACATAACATGTGGAGTGGAAGTAGAATATCTATCATGACTAATTACTCAAAACATTTAAAGGTTCACCTCTGATAAAGGTGGGTCATATCAAAGGCAAAGCAAGAAAAACCAGATGAGTTTGGCCATAACGACCAATCAAATTGTTGAAAAATGCCAAACAAATCTTTGAATGATGTCACAATGCATGATTTGGGGACTTTCTTTCCAATGCAAGGTTTGCTGGTTACCCATGTGACATCTTGTAATACACCTTTACTCTCATATGAACAGGAGGACATGAGACCGCCTTCCTGCATCTAGATTATGTATGGAAACTCCAACCAAACATCCATATATTAACCCTTTCCCTACTAAAGGGGTCCATCTCACCATACGAACTATGTATTATATTACTTATACTTGTGAATTACTACGTTTTTTGTATGGGTGCCGCCATATTTTGCGCTCGCTATGCCCCAAGAGGATGCATATGTGTTAGATGTCTTCTCTTTAGGCCCATTCCATGTCCAAAACATGATTGCACAACATAGATTTGTAAATAGCTATGCAAGAATGCAGCTGAGTACCTTGGTTTTGCGGCAAAACCATGAGTAATAAAGGGGTTAAACATAATAGACCTTATCTACAGACGGAGAATATGATGTCGCAGAGCAAAAGGTAAGCCTTCCTTTGGAGGAATGGGTTTCCATATTAGTTATAACAGCAAAGGAAGACATATCATTCACCAACCAATCACATACAGGCATCATTCTTCTACAGGACCCTGGTAAATTCTATTGCATGCAGTCACATGCATGCTCATAAGTTTTCTTCAAATGAAATGCCATTGCGATATCAATACGTGTGGTCTATAGAAAAAAGTCTACAGTAAAAAAACATAACCGTAATGATAGATTTTAATTTATTAGTAAAATCACAGCTATTTGAGAATGCAAACTCAGTTACGATTTGATCAAACTCAATGGAAACTCACCTTCTTTCTCTTTTATGAAAGACTATAATTGTAACACAAATAACTACAACAATTAAAAATGCAAGCAGCACTTTCCCAAAGGACCCTCCTTTAGAAGGGCTTGTATTCTGGTCACTGTCCTCTGGTGTTGTAAGCCTTTAAAAAAAGAGAAAACAGATTAATGAAAGGATTTCTTAGTTCTGTTATGCATCAAGAACATACTTCAGTCATGAAAGGATGAAAGGATTTCTTACAAGCAAGAGATTTAATCTTTTGCATATGGTAATTTCTGTTATGCATCAGAAACATATTTCAGTAAAAATGGCATCAAAGGAATATAAAAATTATGCAACATTGCACACATATCAACAAGAAGGGCTTACAATTTCTAAGGTTCACTAGATACATCAGCCATTACAATAGCCTATTGGCCAGACCTGAGGTGTGCTGACAGTTTCTTTAATCTTTATACAAGTCTGAATTCTCATCACTAATCCTAACCTTATCTCTTTGTTCACACTAATATTAAATGCAATGTTCAGAGATATATGAGCTAAGGAAAGGTACATTTCCTTAAACATTACTTTTCCGGACTGTCAGCTTGGGGGGGGGGACTCTTTCAGAACAATATTCACATCAGAAGGAAACCTAGGTGCTTGGTTTGCCACTCCAACCACTGCGATTATGCCAAAATTGCATGAATTTCCTGGGAATTTTGTTCAAGACTGGTTTCCAGGAATAAGAAAATTTCCTTAACTCTTAACATGTTTGAATGTTAACCCTTACCAACAAACCTACAGAGTCCTGTGGTCAGGTGGTCCTTGACCTTGTGGGATCATCCCTCGTCCACCCCGTCTAATTACGCACAACAGCCAACCATTACAAGAGGTATAGGCATTTGTCAAGGTTACATAACATGCAAGAAGATAGTATTATTTTATGGGTGATAATAACAGTAGGACAACAGGCGAGATGTATATAGAAGGTAAGAAGATAATTAGAGGATTTTTACAGATCTGTTTCAACCAACTTATTTTAAGGTGAGCTGGCCATGGCCTTTTTTGCAGCTGTGGCTCCCTTGCTTGTTTCCCCTACTTATGCCCTCCCCTGCTTATGCTGAGCACCAAGCACAATGGTAGTCGGCAGAAGGTAGCAAAGAACAAAGAAAAGCAGTCATGCATATGTTAATTCGGAAGTAAATGAAATCTTTAAAAAAACTAGTGAACAAAAACAACCATTAAAATGACCACATTCTCAGATCCTATTTTAAAATGAATCTATGAGAAAATCTGTCACTTACTGTTGCTGGCAGACATGTGATGTAGACCAAACAAAGAAATACTGACAGTTACCAGACTCGTAGAGAAACTGTGGTTCACCCTGTAATGAATAAATGTAAAAAGTAAAAAGGTTTTCATTTTGTTTGGAAAACACTGGAATATTTGAACTTGCATATAAATAGTATGCAAAATAAAAAAATTACATGTTTCAGGGCTTCTCTAGCATAGAGGACAGGTCTTTACTGCTTGAAATTTATTTTTGATTGACTGTTGCTGCCAGAATCATTTAATGGGCTGAATTTTCTCTTTTGGCAGCCAGTTAAGGTACATAACGGTTTTAAATGACCTGAACATGTGGGCTAAAGGTCTACTGATAAACATTAAGAAGAATTATCCTTCACCCATGCTACTCTACTTGTACAATGTTCTGCTTCAAATGTTCTTCTAGCAATATTTTTCATCAAGGCCACCTACTATTTTACATAACACCTGTACTTCTTTTTCTGTCCACACTATTTTGTACAAACACCTCTTATTTTTCTGCATAACTATTATCACAACATAGACTGTTTTGACAGACTTTCTGTTCCTTATGTCATACAAATACTCTGTTATTAAAGGACATAAAAATGACAAAATTGGTTATTTAATATGAGAAGCATTAAAAACCAAGAAAATAGCCATCAAACATTGACCATTTTACAGGGGTATTTCTGATTTGCACTTAATCATTGGTAAACATGAGCTCAATATGCAAATCTTGTGATATCCTTTGTTTTTACAATCTTCATTTAAGAACAGTTTTAACATTAGTTTGCCCTGAGGGTTTTATTTTGGAAGTTAAAATTGGGCCCTTGAAAATCATCAGTATCAATTACCAAACCATAAATTATCTGGTGAGAACTAAAGAGATAATTGATACAGAGCTAACAAAAGAAATGTCAACACTGTGCAACACTCCACATCAATATTTTTGCATAAGCAATCAGCAGCTCCAGAAACACTCAAACTTTGAAGAGGTGTGCCTTGTGAACTGTAAAAGATATTGAAATAATTCCAGCTGATGTTTCCCTCAGAAAAGTTCACTCTGTAACTGCCAAGTGAAGTCAGGTCATTTTGCAGCCATGTCACACTACCTTTTAGATAACATATTCTGATGTGCGCACCATTCAGATATAGTGCTTCTCTCAAATGAATGCATTGAATTAGTTATTAGTTTTAAAAATTGTACATACATACTAAAGAAACAACATATATTCCCCCTCCCCCCCCCCCCAAAAAAAATGTTGCAAAATAGTTTGATGGAACATGTGTTGTCAGTCAGTTAAAAGTTATACAAAAGCAGGGTTAGGTACAGCTAAGTTTTACACCTCAATTGATAACCTTTGGATTTAATCTAGTGCAGCGCAGAACATTTTCCCCATTGTGAGGCCTTGCATTGTTCTTCCTACTCCAACTGCTAATGCAGGGCATAAGGCACAGCAGCTGTAGATTCCTCTTTTAAATTTTTTGATATGATTTGACCTGGAAAATTGAACCCCAGAACTGGCAGTTGAGAAGATGATGCTTTCCCACCAGACCAAACACTGGTTACAGTACAAGTGCTGTTGACAACAGATGAATCTGGACGGCAAGTGATGGTCTGATTTTAGTCGGCCATCATTGGGGTCTATCACCTCTTAATCTTTTTATTTTCTTGCTTGCCAGTAACATAGATGTTTGTACACTGGAATGCCTCTTGATTACCTCAATTTCAATGTATAGGAGGATTTATAATAAATTAAGACTATTTAAAGCCAATGCACCCTGTTAATAGCCTGCATAGCACCTCTGTGGCTGCAGCCTCCTTAGGCTGCTGCCCCTCAGAGCCTGCTGGCAATAGTCAAAAATTCTTTTAATGAGCCATAAACGTAATGGCCTTAATATTAATGACCAACTGGTCTATTCCTGAGGTAAGCAGTGCTCAATGACTCTTAATCTTTGCAATGCTACATTGCCCACAAAGTCCTTTAGACCAAACAAAAACATACGCTTATTACGTCCGTTAAAGCTTCCAATTCAGATGGAAGTCTTGATCATGGGCAGTCTCACATATAAAGGACGACAACTTTTCATCAAATAGTTGGTCAAAAGCCGACAAGTAATCTTTGGTTGAAAATATTGAACTGTGTGAGTATGATTGCATGGTACCATACAATACCAGTGTCAAATTACATTGACCCATGTGACTCAGTGTAATGTTGTTCAATGGTAGCAGTGTTACTCTTTAATAGCCTTGTTCTACCAATCCACGCAAAGCTTTGTAAATGAAGTTTCTGTTGGATTTCTATGCAGTTGAAATGATTTTGTCTCCAACGCTGGCAGAGATTGGTTTTTTGTAGGGATGAGCTGATCCCGAAAAGACTTGTCCACTCCACAGGCTACCCCAATAATGGCTGCATACAGTCACTAAACATGAGCTGATCGGATTCATGCATAATTGCAACAATAGGGACAAATCCACCAGAAAAATTACCCAAAACCTTGATTTGTGAACATACTACCCATACTTACCTCACCTATAACTAAGTATACCTCAAGTATACCTCACCTATAACCAAGTATACCTCACATACAACAAAATAGGAGCATCTTAACTTAATTTTCTCTTTATCAGTTTCCTTTAGAAAATTACTACTAAAACAGTTCAGAATTAGTTCTCAAAATGTACACAGCAAATTGCTGAGGATGAAAAGTAGTATATCAGAAGCAAAAAATTGTATCTAAAGGGTATTGAAGTGTATATACACTGAAGTAAAAACTTGACAAAAATAACACTTTTTATTTGTTTAGAAAGTACTACAGCAAAAGTCAAATACTCACAGGAGTTTTGCCTGAATCACACTCAAATATAATAGTACTTATAACATCTGATTGGTCCTTACGACATGAGTTAGGATTACGGGTAACTATTTCTAGTGCTCCATCTGTAAAATCAAAACAAAAGGAGAGAAAGAGATTTCATGATTTCGAAATTTATCACATATATTTTTAAAATTTATAAAAAACTATTGTGTAATATGTTCCCAGAAGGACAACAACATAGTAAGTATATTTTTAGTAATTCTGGTAGGTAGTGGTATCAGACCACCTATTCATACTTCAGCACACAATGAAATTAAAAAGTACAGTAGAATGAACCATTTTATGAGTTGTAAGATTTCATTTTCCATTCAGTAAGGCAGAGGTATCGCAGTGATCACTTGTTCCCATGTGTTAGTTCAGCAAAATCTCACAGTCAGACATCACATCCATGTGATAGTGCTGAAATAAGGGATAGCACATGACCATCAATCTTTCAATTAGCTGTAAATATACTTTCGTCTTATGTCCAGTCAGCTTCGACCAACCAATACCAAGAAAAGAGCATTGTGCATTTTCCAACATTAAATAGCATTTAAAAAATGACTGAAAGATAAAGGAATTTATGGCATCATTTGGAACAGACTGAATCCTCACTGCATTTTTGCATTCTCATGAGGGGTCCCCAACCACTAGTTGAATCATCATCTCATGCAAGATTGCACTTGAAAGTGCTAACGCATCAGCTTTCTAGACAGGCACACAGGCCATTTCCTGTGTGACAGCTTTTGTAATTTGAAGCCACACTGACGTTAGTTGTTTTGTGTAGTCCGAAAAGGTAAAATGCTGTCCAAAAGTATAATGTTTAAGTAATGTGAGCTCATTTTGGAGAGCTGGTTCAAAATAGTCTGTAAATATGGAACCTACCAGCAAATAAAACAAAACTATGACTTACAATCACTTTATCTCATTTTTATCAACCTAGACACATCTCAAATCTATTGCAAGCTTCTATGTATTTCAAAACTATTGAACACACAGAACATCACAATGTAACCTTACCTGTTACTACAAGTACTTAACATTTCTCCCACAACATGGAGGTTAAGGCTATTTTCTTACTTTCTTCCCATTACTTTTATAAATTCATGTGAATTCACATGTTGTATCAGGTCACTGGCTAATGGGGAATTCAAATGACTTCCTTATCAGGAACTGTTTTCTGTACCTTGAAGGGCTTTGAGTACAGGTATGTGCTGAACCTACACTGTGTATTAGCCAAGGGTAAACATGTGTGAACCTATAAACAATACCTTGCCGGGTACAACCTGCTCACAAGAACTCAAGCCTCCCATGTCTTTCCTCACTCACACAGAGCTCGTAACTGGCATAGCTACCCAAAAATTCAGAAACTGCAATGGGCTCTGTCATGTGATATGAAAGAGCCCACCCTTGCTTGCAGCATTTACGTGCTGCATGACTTAAACGGCTAAAGGGGAATTCCGACCATTTCCTTGTGGAAAACTGTTTTTTCTGTACCTCGTAAGGCATTGACTACGGGTATGTGCTGTACTTGTAGTGTTTATTAGCCAATTGATGAGTGTGTGTGTATTTGTAAGTGCAAACACACACACACACTTACATGTTTTGACCGTCAATCGGGGACACATTTTTTTAACCATGAAAATGTGGATATCCCCACTTTGGGTGTATCGACACTTGACTAGGGGAAAAAACGCTCATGTCCCCAATTTATTGGTACTACACAGATACACATTCACCCATGCACCAGCCCACGGTTTGTCACCTAATGTTAGGTCCATCACATGGAAATTGGGGAAAACTCCAAAATGCTTCAAACTTGCTGTGGTACATCCTTGAAACGTGAGAAATTTAATTTCATGGCTAATTTTGCATTTGGCAAGTGGGGATATCCCCACTTGCAGGTGTATCCACACTTGCCCGGAGGAAAAAGGGCTCATGTCCCCGTTTCACACCAAAAACATACGCAAACATACACAACATCATCATATCACTGATTCCTTACTTGCCTACTAAATAACACAACATAACTCAAATAGGGACTAACCTGCAAGGTAGTACTTTTTCTCGCTTTGAAGACCGATATTTCTGAAAAATCTGTCATCGTCCTTGGTTTGACATACTGCAGCAGTGGTACACTCCTGACTTGTATCATGTAGTTCCATGTCTCTATCATCCAGCATTATATAATACTGGTATGAGTCAAGGGAATTTGCACTGTTACTCCTATCATCTCCTTTCACCAACCAGGCACCATTTTCGGATCTGTTGCATAACAAAGCCAAACAAATATTTTATTGTTAATATTTTTATTGGGTTAAAAGGTCAAACTGCTGACAATGACCCAAACTGCACATTACACAAGAGCTGGTGAACAGATGTGTAGTGGATCATTTTGAAAGTATGTTCGCTTTTTACCATTTATGTCTGTGACATTTGTATGGTTGAAGTATTTAAGTGATCATGCATTAATCATTATCAATTTTCCCATGAAAATGGACGAGTCAGTGGTGTAGTGCCAGTTGCCAGTCATGCAAAGAAGTGTCATCCTTCAGGTCACCAAAAATGTGTAGTGTGCAGCTACCTTAGGAGCTGATGCCAAGATGACTCTCACATTCAGCCTGAGAGTCACCTATTTTGGCAAAATCTTATGCTATCATCATGAACCATCAGTTTCTTATGCAATGTGTCAATGGTGTTAAAAATCAGATATAATGTAAACGATGCGTCAGGTGCGGTAACGCAAACTCTCACGCTTAATAAGGTCCATCTCCACTTCATTATAATCTTCAGTCACCTGACAATATTGCAGTATACAGCATAGCCTAATTAATCTTGCCATCATCAAGTTGGCTCTTTTCAACCCAGTTACGAACTATTCTCTTTCATAAATAATGAATTCAGACAATAAAAAATGAAGCATTTTAAGTACTTCTTGAAGATGAAAATTTTTTCACATATTAAAAAAAAAAAAATCTTCTTGTTTTCATATCACACCAGCGCTTCCCAAGTTAGGTATCTCAAATATTCTAAACTTTTACACATTTAATTCAGTTTCACCTACCCTCCAGTAATCAGTGGTTTCAGATCAATCTCTTCTTTAGTTTCTGGATCTTTAACTTTACCATCTGTCAAGGTCACAGGAACTCTAAAGGACAAAGTAAAATATAAACAACAGTTATTTAAAAAACAAAGGAAATGTTTTCATAACTACTATAAGTCTAAGGCTTGCAATTTACAACATGACATCGAGTGGCTTAGGGGAGAGTAATTTATCTAACTGGGCACTATGGGCAGTTATGAACAGGAAGACTGAAAGTGACTTGGCAATAACTTTCAGGAAAATGGCTCTGCCCCTTATCAATCCATTAATTTGAATCAAATGTACTTTCTTCCAGAGAGTCTACTTCTGGGAAAATCTTACATTGATTAAGGTGAAACCTCTATCTTTCTGTCTCACAGCCTTTAATTCATCCTCTAGCCTTTTGGTTGAGGTGTTTTATCATTTTAAATGCTACGGCCCTTGTTCATGCTACCCCAGTAATGCCTTTTCAACAAACTTTGCCAAGGAATTCCTTTTTGGGGAGACAGAATAAAAATAAATACATTAAAGATATTCAATGGGAGGGTTCCCACTCTTTGCTTACATAAAAATTTTTCATCACTATTTCATGACATGACGCTTCAGAAGCCTTTTTAAACTTTTTCAGGATTTTTAAGCTAGTGTTGTTTAATATTTTAGAGTATAGTATTAGAATCATTCATGTTTACATGCAAATGATGTCATGGTTGCTTGACAACAGAGTTGTTGTGTTGCCCTTACATTTTCATCACAATGACATGTAAATTCTAATTCGTCCACATTTTGTGTGCAGTCATGAGATCACTGCAAGTGCAAAACCTAACATTGATGCATATTTTCCTCCACATGCTCTATGCCACCAGTGCCAACGAGTGACATACTGATGCTATGGCCGAGTGGATAAAGGCGGTGGCACTTGAAGGGATGAAGCTTAGCAACAGGGAGGTCTGGAGTTCGATTCCTGGCCAGGTCAAAGTAAGGTGGGTTTTTCACCCAAGAGCAATCTACAGTTTTCCCATCCGAACTGGCCTTTCAAAAAAAAATACCAAATTGGTTGCCACTCGACATGAAGTTGTAATTCATAAGCCAATGGATTCTCCCACATTTGTTGTCACTTAGCATTGTAAAACAACTGCCCTTCAAGTGACATAAACATGAAGTGAGTTTAAAGAGATAACCAAAAAAATGGAAAAGAAAAAATTGCAACCAAGTTTTCTATGAAAGGTATATTTTTCTGATTTACATTTTTGCAGCTATCAAAACTGCAATTTAAAGATTCAAGTTCGCCTGAAAAGACTTGAAATTAAAGACTTTTTAGGACCCAAGACCATTTTTGGGAAATTTAAGTTCTGAGTTCAGTCCTGCCGTATGGTGTATCAAAATTAAAGCACTTTTCCAAGTTTTTATGGGCCTGAGGGAACCCTGAATTTATGAATATATTAGACACAGAGAAGCAATAAATCACATTAGGATTTTGTCATTTGTTTCCACATGAGAGGAAACTCCCCCTAGCTCATTTAAAAAATTTGAAGTACCCAAGCAGAAAAAAAGATAAATCATGAAGGCCATCACTGCTTTTGTGTTCAGTGTCACAGAAGAATGTAAACACAATGCCTCTGTTGTGCTGGTCACTGGACATTTCCTGAGTAGCTTCATGGATCAATGCACACACACAATACTCAATTGAAATTTACTTAATCCATCTTTCCTGTCATGAGCCTGCTATGACAGGTACAATATGTGAAAAGTAGCTAGGGGGCTTTTTCCAGCATGCAAGTTGACAATTTCTAATCTCTAAATCCCCACTTTTTACATACCAACTCACTACATAGTTTGATCTTTATGATTTTATAACATAGAGATTCACTAACCATTTCACAAACTAAATGTGCTATGTTGAACGTACCCCTAAATGCCTAATTCATATAAACACTGACAAGAAAGAAATCTATTTGGGTTTATTGCAATATTGCTATAACAACACTTACTTCTCAACCTGGCAGGCTACCTTGGAGTTCCAAGCAAATTTAATAGTGCAGATGCCATCTTTCAGTTTCTCACTGAAGATATCCAAAAAAAAGACAAAGGAAAAGAAATGTTAATTAAAATAAAATAAATTGCAACATTTATGTGGGAATAGAGTGACCTTGGAGCTGTCACCAAAACTGACTCCACTTTGACCCACGGACTCCAGTTTGACCATTACTACAAGGCATTTCAAAAATGCAATGCAAGTTACAATCAATATGACAAAAAGTATTGGGCAAGTAAAACCTTTGCTTTAGTAAGTAAGATAAGAGTTTTACTGCCTTGCTGCCAAACAATTGGTTGAGCTGGCCATGGCCTTTTTTTCCAGTTACGGCTCACTGGCTTGTTTTCTTTACTCCGTTGCTTAAGCTGAGCACCAAGTACAATGGCAGAAGGTTCTGTTTTTAAAGTCTTCAGTATGACCAGGCCAGGACTCAAACTCCAAACCTTCCAACTGCAACATGCAGTCAGTCAATAAAACCTGTGGATAAGTTTTCCAACCATTTACTTAGCCTCAAACCATAATCCAGACAAAAGTCCTCTGTGATTCCCTTCTTTGTGCAATTAGTGCTCTGGTACTCTGAAGAAGCAATGGAGTAGGGAGAACAAGACAGTGAGCCGTAACTTGGAAAAAGGCCTCGGCCAGCTTAACTTAAACCAGTTGATTAGAAACTGGGCCATAAAACTGATCTGACTAACCATCCCATCAGAGAGTTGGGATATTGTTTGCTTTAACTAGCAGAGCAATTATTTTATTAGTATCTTTATTCAGTTATGATGATCCTGAGACTTCTAAAACCAGAATGCAAAAATGCATTGAGGTTTCGATGATACATACATGCTCTTTTCAATAAAATGCTACATTTCTTGTAACAACCGGTGACCCAAAATAGCCTTTGTCTCCACCTGTAAGTGACTGGTTTTTCTTTCATACTGTGCCTTAAGATATTCTGCAAACAAGGTTTTCAGAGTTTGATGCCAGGTGATACCAGATGACCATTGACCTCCACCAAAAACAACAGGTACAGTACTTTCAACTCACCATAACACATCCACATACTAATTGGGAAATCCATCCAAGTTTCCTACCTTGAGATATCCCATTTTGACAAGTTTTTCAAAGTTTGACCGATCATGACCCCAGATGTCCCTTCACCTCCACAAAAAATAACCTTATACAGACCATCTTCTCACCATAATTCATTTACATACTGCTTTTGAAATCCATCCACCTTTCATACCTTGAGCTATCCTAAACAAGGTTTTCTGAGTTTGACCCCTATGACCCCAAAAGACCTTTGACCTCTACCAAAATCAATAGGGTTCTTCCTCCCATCATAACGCATACATATCAAGTTTGAAATCAATTCAAGATTCCTACCTTGAGATATAGTGTAAACAAGAAGTTCGGAGTTTGACCCCATGTGACCCCAAATGACCTTTGACCTCCACCAAAATTTATTGGGTTATTTCTTACATCATAACGCATCAACATATCAAGTTTGAAATGAATCAAAGTTTCCTAACTTGAGATATAGTGTAAACCAGGATTTCGGGGTGTGACCCCAAATGACCTTTGACCGCCACCAAAACCAATAGGGTTCTTCCTTACATCATAACGCATCAGCCTATCAAGATTGAAATGAATCCAAGTTTCCTACCATAATGTATCATATAAACAAGGATTTCAGGTTTTGACCCCATGTGACCCCAAATGATCTTAGACCTTCACGAAAATAAATTGGGTTCTTTCTTCCATCATAACGCATCAGTCTATCAAGATTGAAATGAATCCAAGTTTCCTACCATAATGTATCACATAAACAAGGATTTCAGGTTTTGACCCCATGTGACCCCAAATGACCTTTGGCCTCCACGAAAATACATCGGGTGCTATCATACATCATAACGCATCAACATATCAGGTATGATATTGATTCAAGTTTTCTACCATGAGATATCGTGTAAACAAAGATTTCGGGGTTTTACCCCACGTGACCCCAAATGACCTTTGACCTCCACCAAAATCAAAAGGGTTCTTCCTTACATCATAACGCATCAACATATCACGTTTGAAATTAATCCAAGTTTTCTACCATGAGATATCGTGTAAACAAGGATTTTGGGGTTTGACCCCACGTGACCCCAACTGACCTTTGACCGCCACCAAAATCAATAGGGTTCTTCCTTACATCATAACGCATCAACATATCAAGTTTGAAATTAATCCAAATTTCCTGTCTTGAGATATTGTGTAAACACGGATTTTGGTTTTTGACCCCCTGTGACCCCAGATGACCTTTGACCTCAACCAAAATAAATATGGTTCTTCCTCTCAGTATGGGGTATCTGTGTACCAAGTTTGAGAACTGTCAGATCTTCCCTTCTCAAGATATCGTGTAAACAAGCAAAGTGTCACAAACACACACACATACACCCACACATACACACATACACACATCCACACACACACATATACACACACACACATGCACACGCACATACACACATACATACACACACACGCCATCATGAATGCATAGGTTTCTCTTTTCATCGAAACCAAAAATGAGAAAATGAGTCAAAACAAGAGCCCAAGGGCACTATGGTTCCTTGCATTAAAGATGATATTGTATTAAGGTAGTCCCAAGGTAAGGCATAATTTGCACCTTTAACCCCAATGACTTTTGGCCATCACCCAAAAACATAGGGGCACATTAAATTTCAAAATCATACAAGCACTTGCCGTTTGAGAGAAATGGAACACTAAACTTTTCAAATTATCACACTGCACACTTCCATGCGACAAATACATTCATCACCTTTCACTAAAATGTCATTTACTTGAGTTTGGGGTAGTAAAGGAGGTTAGTTAATTGCCTTTTTGGTCAATCTTAACAATTCAAATCCAGACCTTAAAAAGAAGTCACAAAGGTCAAATACAGTCAAAGTAGATCAAAACCACCAAAATTTATGATGGATGACTAGAAATTATGTCATGGTTGTCCTTTAGACTACCCAATGTGTTTGCCTGAAAAGCAAAATTAAGGAAAAGCCCACAATTCTGCTACTAAAGGCAGCCCGATAGTGATTTATTACCACCAATTACTTCTTCACAATTTGGCTAGAAGACCAAGAAACAAACATAGCTCTGTAGAATCTAATAAATGACTTTCAACTTGACCTTTTAACCTAAAGAGGGTGTTAGAAACAGCATTGTAGTCCCTAGGGTAAAAGCAGAGGTAAAGAAGAAAAACTGCTTTCATATTTTACCATTGAAATTGGAATCTTAGCTTGCACTGTGAATAACTTTATTCAATACTGTATGTGAGGAAAAGGTTGTTTTTAATAATAATTGCATTACTGTCCTGATTGTTAACTAAACTGCTTTTAGACTGACAGGGGGTTATAATTCTTCTTTTCTTTAATACATTGCATTTGTCTAAAGGCATTAAACTTCAGCTGGACTTTTAAACCAATTGAACAAAGACCCAAAGAGTCTTCACGTGCACTTTACTTAGACGAACACAACTTTCCATTATTTTCACTATGTTACTTGGTTATTGAGTAATTGCACCGCATACCTGGCATTGCAATAGGCCTACATATGACCTACATGTACACACTAGCCTGTCATTTAAATGTCAGTAACTCAAGTAACGAACATTGTAGGAGGGTAGTGTAATAGCCTTTTTGGTTCGTCTGATCAAGACAAATCTTGACGTCACAAAAAAGTCACAAAGGTCAAAAGGTCAAATGAGGTCAAGGGGGGTCATCACATGCATTTCACTTAGATGAACACAAATCTCCATTACACCACCCCTCTAAAATGTTTCAGTGGCAAGATATCAATAAAACATTACTTTTTGACCTTTTGACCCTTTCCAATTATTTTGGTTAATGTACCAACATTTTCACCTCCTACCAATCTAACTTATCCTAAAATGATGCCACTGCTTGAACAACGGATACTGAGTTACAGCTACTAACAGAAATCCAGTTTTTGGCCTCTGGTGATCACCAGTGACCTTTGACCTCCACCAAAAACGATAGGGCACATCTACTCCACAACATCTACATACATACCAAGTTTGAAAAAAATTAATCACTCGGTTATTGAGTTATCGCACCACATACCTCGCATTCCAATCCGTCACATACACACACACACACACACACATACATACGCCAAGGTGACTGCATAGGTTCCTTTGTTACACAAGGAACCAAAAAAGAAGAAATTGAGAGGCCGGCACTAGGGCTGGATGCCCAGGGGCAAGGTTAAGGGCTACTCATTGACATTGATGTCATTATAATACAGACATTTGATTTGATAGAACTCTGAGGGCTGTTTGTACAAGTTTAATATAGCTGAGATTTATAAGACATTTATGACAGAAACATTTGGGGTATTTGGTGCAAAAAGAGTGATGAATAAATAAAGGAATAGCAAACCAGAAAGCCAAAAGGCATAGTGATTCCTTGCCATCAAATGTCCTACCTTCTTTTAAATTGACAGTGTTTGATAGATTTTTCTTTACATTTTAGGCACAGAATTTTCGCAACTTTACCGCTGGTGACCTCAAATGACCTTTGACCTCTACCACAAACAATAAGCTTCTTTCTCTCAACATGACAAATCTGTATACCAAATGTGAAGAGTATCAGTCACTTTTATCTGAAAATATCGTGTTTACAAGCCATTTTCGGTGTTTTCGAAATTTTACTACTGGTGACCTCAAATGACCATTGACCTCTACCAAAAACAAAATAGGCCTTTTTCTCTCAACATGTCAAATCTATATACCTAATATGAAGAGTATCAGTCACTCCTATCTGAAGATATCATGTTTACAAGCCATTTTCCAAGCTTTTGCAATTTTACCACTGGTGACCTCAAATGACCTTTGACCTCTACCAAAAACAATAGGCTTCTTTCTCTCAACATGACAAATCTATATACCAGGTATGAGAAGTGTTGGTCACTCCTATCTGAAGATATCATGTTTACAAGCCATTTTCAAAGTTTTTGCAATTTCACTGCCAGGGACCACAAATGACCTTTGACCTCTGCCAAAAACAATAGGCTTCTTTCTGTCAACATGAAAAATCTATATACCAAATATGAAGAGTATCGGTCACTCCTATCTGAAGGTATCATGTTTACAAGCCATTTTTTGTGTTTTTGCAATTTTACTGCTGGTGACCTCAAATGACCTTTGACCTCTACCCAAAAAAATAGGGTTCTTCCTCTCAACATGACAAATCCATATACTTAGTATGAAAAGTGTTGGTCACTCCTATCTGAAGATATCATGTTTACAAGCCCTTTTTGGTGTTTTCACAATTTTACTACTGGTGACCTCAAATGACCTTTGACATCTACCAAAAACAATAGGGTTCTTCCTCTCAACATGACAAACCTATATACCATGTATGAAAAGTGTCAGTCACTCCTATCTGAAGATATCGTGTTTACAAGCTATTTTGGAAGTTTTTGCAATTGTACCGCTGGTGACCTCAAATGACCTTTGACCTCTACCAAAAACAATAGGGTTATTCCTCTCAACATGACAAATCTATATACCAAATACGAAAAGTGACAGACATTCCTACCTCAAGATATCATGTTTACAAGCAAATGTCACAAACACACACACACACGCACAGGGCATACCCGTATAATATTCAATGCCTTAAGGGGCACACAGAACTGTTTCCCGTAAGGAAATGGTCGAATTCCCCTTTAGCCGTTTATGTCATGCGGCACATGAATTCCGCGAGCGAGGACAGGCTCTTGCATATCACGTGACAGAGCTCATTGCAGTGTCCGAATCTTCGGGTAGCTTCGCCAGTTACGAGCTCCGCATGAGCAAGGAAAGACATGCGAGTCTTCAGCTCTAGTGAGCGTCCAGTACCCGGCAAGGTATCGTTTACAAGCTCACACACATACGACATCACCATCGCATAGATTCCTTGCCTGCCTGTGGCAAGAAATCAAAAAGGAGGAAATTTCCTCTAAAAAGAGGAAGTATCTCACACCGGGTTAATTTATCTTTGGACCTGTTTGAGGATACCTGTGAAAATGTAGAATGGTGAGTAACAGATTTGTGGAGTTTTAGAAAACCGTCATCCTCATGTGGTTCTTAAAGTCAAAATAAAACAAACATAAAATCACCAGTCATAAAATTTAATGTTTCTCTTGAAATTTTCAACACCTTGGTATGTAAAATTGACCACAGGATCCAGCAATTTCACATTTTTTTTTTGGGGGGGGGGGGGATTGAAAGAAACAGGTGAGGATGGATGGAGGGGGTAAACAAAGAAACAGAGGCAAACCTTTCAAACACAGGACTTCCAACTGATGTTCCACACCTGTACAGAATTTCCACTCTAGCATCGTAGCCAGGTCTAGACACAGTGGAATCACAGTTATACACTTTTCCTTCAGAGTATGTGAGAAGCACACCTTGTGAATCTTCTAGAAATATACAAAATGAGATAAAGCCAGAATTACAGATTATGCATGATCTAAAGGTTCTCTATACTTTAATTCTACATAATGTTTTCAACTCTTACATATGTAGTATACAAATTTTAATAACGGAATGACTACTATACTTCTGGAGGTGTTGACGGGAGTACAATACATACATGAACAAAAAATGAGTTTAAACGCTGGCTACTACAGGATCTTTAAAGACATTTCTTAATTAATATGCTGATCTTTGAAGATAATATAAAGCATCTATTGTTTCCAAGAGCTTCAAAATAGAAAGAGAAATTAAGCAGAGATGTTTGTTACATTAATTCATTCTTAACTGCTTATGAATGCATGTCAGTTTCTAACTAATTGTGAGGCGAAGGAGGGCTTTGCACACTACAGTATAACTAAACCAAGGTTGCCAGATAGTTCCAACACTTACCGCTTACTGGCCAAGAGGGTGCCAGAAATGGGCCAGACAGTGAAGAAAAAAAAAACAAAAAAAAAAAAATTCATGGACACACCCACAGACATATACCTATACACACATATGTTGCAACATAGCAACTTTGCAATCCTGCTTGGATGGTAACTGGAAAAAAGAAATGGCCGACATGCTGCAAGAATTGAATAGAACGTTTTAACCAATGTTACCCGAGAAAAAGGCATTTCTCCCATGATGCTTGTCTCTGTAATTGTGGCATTTAGCCCCATTTAAACCAACCTTGTTGCTCTATTGAGCAAATACTCTTTGAAGGGGGCAAACTTCAACTTTGTTGATCTCAAGATACCTGAGCAGGACGTTCTCTGATAGATTCGGGATTATTAATTGCCAGCTTGAGACGGCTAAAACTTGCTATTCCCTTCTAGTGTCATGCAAAGGTTAAAATATGCCACATTTAACAGATCATCAGCCAACCTGACAGTCCTTAAATGTACATCTTTTATAACTTAGGGTATAATGAAAGTCATTCCTTGTAATTACTGGTTGTACAAAAGCAGCGTGTTTACCTTCGTATTCAAGAGTCTGTGTGTATATCATACCCAACACTTCAACATGCCCAGATTTTTGTTTCCGGCATGCTGCTGCTTCATTGGGACAATCAGATGGGGTGTTTAAAGCAGGTTTACAAACGTTGATGAAATAGCTGAAACATAAGAAAAGAGGACATTTACAGACAAATCTGGGCATTAAAGGCCCAATTCTCTCACCCCAAACAGTACCAATTCTCCTAACCTTCTTACTTAAGCCCCTCCCACAATTGTCTGAAATTCCCCCTTAGACAGACCATATCATTTTATATTACTTCAGAGTTAGTATAAAAAAGCTCAATGTATATAATCAAAACACTCTCAGTACAGTTCATGCTGTGTATAAGAGCTTTGGTACTCCGCATTGTTTGAATTAGCAGTCAATCAAAAGCTGAGCCAATTGAGAGTTTCTATTATCCTACACAAGAAGTGTAGTTTGGGTTGAGAGGACTGGCCCTTTAAGAAGGGAGCTGAATAAGATGTAAGATTATAAGTAAAAGTAAAGTAACCTACCACAACAAATCAAAGTAGCCGATTTGTGTTTTAAGGAGACACTATTAACGATTTACTACATATATGTAGCTTTATTGTTTGCTTCCAAAATGATGTTGCGTGACGTTAACAAAAAAATTGTTTTATAAAACTCAACGCGACAGATACCACTGAAGAGCCGTCAATCAAGTCCATCAATCACAAAAGAAGGACTTCGAAAATAACCACCATCCTTCATTTGCATTTGCATTTATGAAGAAAAAGACTTGACTTTGGAACTAATATGTAAATGTTGCACCATGTTACGATGTTAAAACTTCGCAAAAGACATAATTGCTCTGATAGCAACTAACATTACCAGAGCCAGTGGTGTAGCCATAGGGTGGTTTTGGGGGTTAGAATCCCCCCCCCCCGACCCATGCTCGCAATGCTAAAACACCTAAAATAGGGTTTTTTCTCTCTATCATTGGACTTTTCCCTCATTTCATGCCCCAAATCCTCCCCACGTGACACAATCCTGGCCACGATACTGACCAGAGCTCACATTATGTGCATGGTTGATTGCTAGAGATGTTTTACAAATTGTTACAAAAATTTAAGCTAATCATGAAAAGAAGGAGTTGAGGTCATATCAAGTTTTGATATGTTAGAGGGGTACTAATTCTCACCATTGTGGTCAAATTTGCATTTAAATCTGATGCATGGTTCTCAAGATATGAACAAGTAAAGTTGCCACATTTTCAACAAAAAGTGAACTTGAGGCAAGCACATAAGACATCATATCCTCACATTATTGGACAGTCTTTTGTCCTCATATTATCAGAATGTGATAGCATTAAGTGGCATGACAACTTGACAAACTTTGCATCCCCACAGGGAGGTCCTACTCCTATTAACTCCAAGGTCATCTCAATTGTCTGAAAAAACAAAGGGAAACAAAACATTCCTTGTCAATGTGTGGAAGCAACATAGCCTCTGCTTCCCTCAAGCTCACTTTGCAACACAAATCTTAAACTTCATTTGCTGACATCTTGAGAAATGTATGTCCAATTTAAATGGAAATCTCACCACACTGTGAAGATTTGGTTCCTCTTTCACATATGAAAATTAATTTTTTACTTAAACTTCCCCTTTTAAAGTAAGAGAAGGGGCATTACTTATTCTTGTCGGAGTCTTTCGTGGTCCAGCTTCCCGTGATTTGTGAGAGGGCCTGAAGGTCAAAGAGGTCACCATTCTCTGGATTACTTGCTGTACATGGCATTGTTAGAGGGGGACATGCTATGGGGGTGTTCCACTGTAGTGTTGTATGACAGTATTCTGCATCAGCCTGGGGAAAAAAAGGAGTTTATACATGATGAAAAGCAGCAGATACATGAACACTAAACTCCAGTATCCACAGAGTTCCTATATACATGGACAGAGCATGTAACGTGTACGTCCTATCTGGAGATTGTTGCCAACGACTGGAATAAAAAAGGTGCACCAAGATGGCTGCTGTAAAGCTATGTTTTGTATGATTTGATGACGACTCTGTAATATTTTAAACAAAAGTTTAATTTTAATGAAAAACAGTATCATTTTCCTGCAATACATGTAGTGATTTTCACCTCACGTTGCATTACTTCGATAGAATTTCAAGTTTCTTTCTTGCACAAATCTGTTGTTTTGCCTACTTGAGCCAAGTTCAAACTTTCATGCACAAAACCATAGCAGACAGTCATCTTGCCACGCCTATATTTACAAACACAGTAGTGACAATGTAATGTGCAGTATGCTCTGTCCATGTAAAGGAAGCCTATGCCAGTATCTCACTCTTCAAACATAGAGCATGTCTCACTGACCATTACTGATAGAAAGAAAGGTTGAATAAACAAACTCTTCCAGTTTTCCCCACAGACAGTCTTCCATGGTTGGTTATAAAGACTTGAGCTCAGAGACGAGGTATAATTCTCTCTCCATTAAGGTCATATGATATTCTCAAATATCAGGGTGCAACCTTGCCAACAGAGGTATGTTAGGGATAGATTGTCTGTGGCTTCCTTGAATCACTTGGCATTCTGACAATAAGACAAAACTATGTCAAAAACAATTTGAGTTGCCAAATGCACAGTAGTAGAATGAATGGATAGGTGGGCTGACAAATATTCTCACCAGCTGAAGTAAAATTGGCTTACCAAATTAATGACAGAGTAGGTTACAACAGTAACACAGTAAGTTACCATAGCTAGCTAATTTGTGCTAAGTTATCCAAACAACTTAGGGTTTACATTGGAGATGCAGATATACCAAGCAAATCTGTGCAGGCAGGCTTCCAACAGAAAACAGTGCACATCATTTTAACACTTAAAAACAAAGTGATTTGCTTATTATGTGAGAAAACAAGCTGCAGTGGTGCACACAATTGGCTCTTGTGCATTAATTGAAGTAATACAATGTATCTATAAGGACTGAGTTGTCTTTATTTACACCAGTAAAGCTAACCACACACTATACAACTTTGCAACTGCAACTCAACTTGATTGTCAGATTTCCAATAGTTGTGCAGCATGCCTTTGTTCACGACTGCAACTGGTAGTTTTATGACCAGTTTCAAGTTGCGTCACCTTCAGTTGGGAAGAATGAGCAAGTTGGTTTTTCCTGACACTGCAGGGTGACATGATTGAAAAATCCGACTTATCATAACTACTGATTATATGTACATGTTACAAATACAACGAAAGTTGTGTGATGCTTGTCCAGTTGCAACTTTTTACAAAGCTTTGAATAAATATTGAGTTGAAAGACAGATATATGGACCAAGGAGGGAGAAGACAAGCTCTAGAAATCTGGGAGCAGAGACCCTGTACTTTATAATTGTGGAAGCAAAGATTATTCCAACAGGAATGCTAGGAGAGAAGTCCTTGACAAAGCAGTCAACATCACTGGTGACCTGTAAGTTTACATAGGCATATTAGCAGTACTAGTAGTAACTACGCTAGGTACTCGCTGAAATTAGTTGCAAACTGCATGCTGTTTCTGTACTGTTGTTATATGTATGGCCATAGTGTACACGTCAATCAGATGGGTGTACATTCCCTAATCGTGCCACAGAGTATCATACCAAGTATATGGAACTCAGAAAAGTTAGTTAGTTGGTTCGACAGAGTTTTATGGCCCAATTTCCAACCAACTGGTTCGAGTCGAACCAGCCACGGCCCTTTTTCCAGTTGTGGCTCACTGGCTTGTTTTCCCTGCTCCATTGTCTATGCTGAGTACCAAGCACAATGGACCTCAGAAAAGATGATCAAGTCCAGTTGCATTGCGAAAAGTTGTACAGTGCATGGCTAGATTAAGGTTCGGTGACGAGAATTTTGACTACCAAAAAGCTAAAGCAAATGCAAGTATACCAATTTGTCAGGAAGGTACTGTTACAGATTGGCTCATGCAGATATTACACAGGACCTGAGCCAAATGTCTAAAACTGATGCTAACACTGATAGCCACTACTCAAACTCAAAGTGTGTAACTTGTTAATCACTGAAATAAATTCCACATTGCAATACTGTAAGTTTGAGTATGTAATATCTGTGACTAAAGATTCTGACCGTACTTACTGTAAAGAAGGTAGGATCATCTGATTGTTTACTATCAATGCACATGAAAAGAATTGTTGTCTCCCTCTTTTGGTTGTCATCTGTTGGAAGGAGGGAACCAATAAAACATCATCTTGTTCAATATTTTTATTCTTTTACCACTATCAAACATTTGAAGTAAAAGTAACAAATAAATTTTACAAAACTCCTCTCTGTTCTATGCTAAAATAGATTTGCAAAAAATTATGTCACTCCTTCTCCCAGCAGGAAACCCCATACACCTTTAAAAAATTGAATTAACATGATAATACACAACTCAAACAACGGCATATGTAGTGTTAGAAAGGATGCAGTGTGTTATTGAAGAACATTATGAGGGCAAGAAACTCCAAACATTTAATAATTATAATAAAGTCTGACCCAAACTGTGATAAGATTATTGATTATATCTACATTTTTCTCTTAAACCTTTTGCACTTGAAGAGAGTCCATCCCACCGAACTAAGCTATATTTTATATTCAGTATACACAGTACGTATGTACAGGTTTCACAAGTACCAAGCTTTTGTATGGAGGTCCCTATATTTGCACTCGCTATAACTTAACAGGGTATACACATGTAAAATATCTTCTCTTCATGCCTACGTCCATGTCCAAATCATGGTTACACACCTTAATTTCAAGCGGAGCTATTCCAGAATGCAACAGTGCAATGGTTTGCACTGAAACTATACGTATAAAGCAACAGTAAATTAAGCCGAAGTCACACTACAGCGATATCGGATCGGATTACTATCCCATTTTTGTGAGTTTAAGTTAGAATCCCCTCCATCCATTGTTGAAAAGAACCCAAAATTTGCCATCCTGTGTAAATATATGATTGGTACGAGAAGACCACAGAAATGAAATGTAAAGTATTTGTTTCATAACATCACATTCTTATATAGCTTTTATTGGATTGTGTGTATCAGATAAAAACTGTCTGCGGAGGTGATGTCAAAGAATAATTAGTATAACTTAGATTTTTGTAGTCCTGCGATACAAATCATATATTAACACAGGTTGGCAATTTTTGTTTCTTTTTTACCAAAGATGGTGGAAATTTTAAGAAAATTTCACAAAAATCGGAGCAAAGTCCGATCCAATATCCCTGTAGTGTGACTTGGACTTTAGGGTTTCCTTTAAAAACCATGCCTAGAGAAGCTGTTAAACAACATACCACCTGGGCAGGAAGCACCATCTCTGTATGTCAGTTTTAGGTTCCCTCCTTCAAATGAGAATTCTTGAGAAGCTGTCTGACCCAAGGATACTGTCTTTGCCCCATCTTTAAGACATACAGCTGCATCTTCACATTCAGATGCTGTGCTATCCACAGCTCCACAAATATGTAAACTAATCTGCTTCTGATTGGCCACTGACATCTGGTTTAAAATGAAAAACAAAAAATTAAGTAAATTTGAATGGACTGATTCTGAATGATAGATAATGGTATCATTAAATTTTAAAGGCAGTCATTTGTTGGCCCATACTACATTTTTTACCCGTGGTAAGTTCTCAGTTGGCACAGCTCTTTGACTGACGTCAAAATGAAAACTAGAGCAGCAATGCTGCTCAACCTCAGTACTTAAAGGGCCAAACCTCTCACCCAAACTACAATTTTGGTACCTGGGTACCAAAATTCTCAATTGGCTCAGCTCTTTGATTGACAGCTAATTCAAACAATGCAGTGTACCAAAGGTTATATTACACAGAATGAACGGTACTGAGAGTGTTTTGATTATATAATAAAATTTTCTATACTCACCTTGAAGCAATAAACTGAGATTGTATTTGGATGAGGGTGAATTTCAGACAATTGTGGGAGGGGCTTAGGTAAGAAAGTTAGGAGAAATGGTACTGTTTGAGGTGAGAGAACTGGGCCTTTAAGTAATTATGTAATCAACAGTGACCTTAAAGCAGTGGAACTGTGCATTCAAGTTTATAAAGGTACAACAGAAAAAAGAAAACCTCGTTTTGGTGATCAGATACAGCATCATGCATGAAATAGGAGAAAAACTTCCCATATCATGACATACAGTCTCCCATAGAATACAGGTAGGTGAGCTATTGTAGCGTGGTCATTCAAATACTTATAGTAGAGATTTGTAGTATCCTGATACTGTACATTTCATGCTCAAAATCAAAATGGCTATACTTACAGTAAAACAAATTCTAGAATGAAAGTTATACTGAATGATAAATGTAATCACTGCATGTAAAGCGTGTTGAAACTATTAAGCAGAACCATTTTTCTAGCTAGATGGTGATCAGTGTTTCAAGTAAGAGCTGTGTTTAACAAAACTAGTTTTCCTACTGCTTTAACTTACCCTTTTTGTTCAACACCACCCTAATATGATCTCCTATAGTTTTATTCGAACATGTTGGTAAAGAACTCAGCTTCTGAAAGGTGAGAGCTAATATCCTGTTTAGAAACTTGATCAACCATAAATGGACTTCCCCAGCTCCACACAATGGTTGGGCAAACATTTTCCTGTGTCTAGGGCAAACTTCCATTACATCCCCTCCCATTACAACTCTCCTCCAGGCAGGGGTGTGTACGGCACTCAGAGAATCCTATGCTCACAAAAAAATTTATGGACATGCAAAACTGTCAAATTAAAGAATACTGCAACCACCTTAAACCTCATAAACTTGTTTTAATAGCTGGGAAAATTTGCCAGCTTTTGAGAGCTCTCATTTACAAATCCATTGGGGAGGGGGGGGGGGTTAAGTGTTCAAAAAACTGCAAAACTTGCTGAAAAGAAACTTACCTTGTAGGTTTTGTGGGACAATGAGTTGAGGTCAAAGATGTATTCCATTACATCATTACGATACGTACAATCTTCTCCCTCGGAGGGAGCCGCTGGCGGACAAACAACGTAGGTAAACCAAGTAAAGGTGTATGTACAGTCAGCATAGCCTACTAAAGTTGGAACACCCTGTTCACAGAAAAAAGGGAAAGGTTAAGATAAAATCTTCAACCCTTTAATATTATTTCTGTAGAATTTTTTGGGGGGAAAGCCAAACTGATAGAACATACAAATAGAACAATATATAAAAACTTTTAACAAAGAGAGATCATTTAGTAAAGGTGAGCAACCAGGAATAATGTCCCCCACTGTCCCTTCCAAGTTTTAGAGTAACACGTTTTATGGATGGTGGTTTGGTGGAAGGATACCCCTCCCCACATGAAGACAGTCTCCTCAAAGCCACAAATGATAACATGGCCTAAATAGTAGATGATTAAGCAAACAGATGATACGAGCTTCTTTGCTGAAATAAGACATCAAAAGAATATGAACTAGGAAAATGGGTTAAAAAAGTACATTTTTTAGATCAAAGCTATTGGCAAGTGGACTAAAGATGGGTTTGGACTTTTGATAAGAGCAGTTCCACATGTAAGGAAATAATGCCTTTACAACAAAAGTATGCCAACAAAAGCTGCATTAAATAGTTGGACAGGCAAGTGGGGGGGGGGGGGCAGATACTCTCTGTCAGAGGCCACTGAGTCTCCACCATGATATTTTAAGTTTGCCAGATATTTACTACAGGTAGCTAGGGAATTCAGGATCACAGCTGAATCCAACAGCTTCAAGTCTAGAAGGCCTCCAATCCAACCTGTGTTTGAGCCCACCAGGATGTGAGTCCAAGATGAGTCTAAGTCCAGCAGCATCTTTGCTAAAAGGAAATATAGGGGTTATGAAGATCAATACATCCAGGCTGCTAAACAAGTATGCTTCACGTGACAGCAATTCCCTATTACCTACTCTTATCCGATCTGCCAATGGCAACTTTGGTAAAAGGATCACGCCACATAAATGATTTGTTGGGGGCCTCCTATTGGCCCAGCAAAGCTTTACAGAGTGTCATGCAAGCAGGACTTTCAACAAAACAAGTTTTCAGGAATCAAGATGAGATTTAGGAAGTTGAAGTGCACAAAGTTAAGAGGGTCAGTTACGGTTGGAAATTTTCTAAAACCTGGCTAATGGGCATCTCCTCTAATGCATGGATAACTTGCTGAGAGTGTGCCACGTTCTTAACTGTGATTGAATTCTTTTCACATCTATGGTCCATCTACATACCTTTTCTTCACCTTTTCGACAATAGAATGTAATTACGGATGACACTTTCCTAGAGTGATCTTCAGGACACTGTTTCCCATTGGTGTACTTTATGTACACCATTCCATTGTCATTTATTTGTGGCCCATGATCCAAACGACCAAGACTCTGGAAAGTTTCAAACAAGATAATGATTGAATATTATACATATGAAGCAATAATTTTGACATGATAGTATTGAGGTCTAGCTGAGCATACCTAAAGTGTAACACTTAAAAGGTCACAGACCACAAGCCTTGAGGTTTCAACTTTTGGAGATAGACCAGTGCAAAGTTTCTTCAAGGGGCAGTATTGCCCAAAAGGTCAAAGGTTAACACTTTTACCTGTGTTTAAGCTGATGGCGGAATATAAACACATGTAAAGCAGTAGATTGCTATGCCGGTTGGGCGAAGTGCTCAGATGTTTTGTACTTTTGTTACCAGTTGACCTGAACAGAAAGGCCACTAGTTAACACACCTGCAGATATGACCATCAAACTCTTCTATTGCCATGATGCCTGACAAGTGGCATAAAGTTTAGGGCAACTTAATCCTTTCTGTCCTTTGTTACATAATAAAACCAGCCATACTTCAAATGACACAAAGTTTTCATTCAGCTTTCATTCCCAATCGGATGCAAATGTATTCAAGCTTAACAGCCAAGAGTTCCTAGCACACCCCAAGCCAACCTTTTTCAGCCCTCCACTCCCCTCCCTTCTCCCCCCTTCCCTCCCTTCCCCTACTAAAAGACAGTACAATGTAAGTTAGTGTCAGTAATCCAAATGTACAGAAATTTTCTGATTCAAATAACATTTACAACAAACCTCTGGTTTTTCATCATTTATCTGACAGACAGCTGCATTTGGTGGACAAAGCATCCCTTGGATGGGGTTCAAAGGTCGGCAGAGGTTGACATACGTTGATTTAGGATTATCCATGTCTGAGGTAGCTACATAATATCCCCGATTATACACAAGAGGCGAAAGGTCAATTGCTTGTGTTCCTTTCATCACACTACATTGTATCTATAAACACAAAAAGAAAATGTCTATACATAAAAAAAATGTCTTAAATATTTTAATAAAGGCAAGACACAAGTTAAAGGAATATTCTGGAGACAAAATTCATTAACTTTAAAATAAGCAGAAAAACTTCCTCTTTAAGAAGGTGAAAACTGCATTCCAATAGCAAATAGCATTCAGGAATACAAATTTTTAAAGTATTGCAAATTTTTGTTGGGATTTGATGCACCATGGGAAACCTGTGATGTCATTGTGGCACATTAATTTGACATTGCATTCAATCTATTTTTAAATATGATGCCTCTGCAGGCAATATTAAGCAACATTGTTGGTTGTGCCCTTCATATGGTAAAGGGTAATGCTAGATCTACAGGGAAAGTTATTCAAACATTCCAACAGTATCAAATTTCAAGGACAAACAGGATGTTCAATTATAAAGAAAAACAAAAGGAATTTGAAGCAATGTGCCCACATTACATAACTTTCTGTGGCTTTGTTGAAAAGCAGAGGTATTTTTTAAAACAAATAACCAATCTTTAAAGTGAGATATCTTGAGTTAGGAAAATTGTGTTGTGATAGGGTTTGAAGGACATGGTGTGGAATATTTTTGTTTTTCTGACAAGACAAAGGCGAAAAGCCACCAGAACATGCCTTTAATTCTCACTGTATTCATGAGAAATGATTCTATCAGTTTCAGACATGTCTATCTAAATTGGTTTAAGCCGAGTCAGCCATGACCTTCCACTTGTGGCTCACTGGCTTGATTCCCTGATCATTTCATTATGCTGAGCACCGAGCACAGTGGCAGCAGATTCCATTTTTAAGTCTTAAGTACATTTACAACACAGCCACGAACTGAACTCCAGATCATGGCTGTAAGTGGAATGCTGGGATTGTAGAATACGGCCACAGTATTCGGTGCATCACATAAGAGACGACCAAGGGAAGGACTTGAATTGGTTTCACTTCTTACCGGGAACCAAACTTGAACATTCAACTACATTTGAACTTTACTTTTTTAATCTAGCTGACACTGCAATATATTTGTCCTGATGAATGTAAATCCCATCTATCTAACTAACTATGTACATATATCAGAGTATTGTCCACAATGAAAGGCAGGTGTCGAGTTTTAGATTTTCCAGTGTGTAACAAATCACACTCAGGGATTGTGCGAGAAACACAACAAAGACGGGGGTGGGGGGATTGATTACTGCTAAACTCAAAGCCCATACTGATTCTGTCCTAGGTTTAAGTCACAAGTGAGTTCAGGGGGACATAAGCTTGCTTTAAGGGCCTTGAAAGGTGCAATTTGCAGGGTTTTAAAGGCCTTTTATTTGTGAAAATTCAAACATTGCTGAAAAAGTGTCCTCTTTCCAAAAAAGAAATCAAGATACTGACAATTTTTTAAATTTTTATGAAAATGAAAAAGTGGGGGGGGGGTGGATTTTGAGTTTACCCACCTTTTGGAAACTATGAAAAGGGGGCGGAATACCCTCTTTACTCCCTCTGCCAGAAACACTGGCACTCCTTAAGAATTAAGGAGTACATGAGGTGTGCCAATTTATTGAACTGATACATTTACTGTAGTAGTGTGATTTTTTTACACAGCTACTAAAGAAAGGGGCCTCACAGCGATTTTAGGTGAGTGTTGGTGAGTGATCGCACTCGCGCCATGCAAAATTCAAGGTCTGGATAGGTTGTACTTCATCTCTATATTGTATTAAAATATTCATCAATACTCACACATTTTACAGTGACATATTTTGAATCAAAGTTCAGGCAAGTATTGACTTCTACTCCAAGTTTTCACAATATTCACATACACTGCAAGATGTATTTCACCAAACTCACATTTTTAGTAGTCCTTACCTTCACATATTTTTCAGTATTTTTCAGTACTACACACACAGTCTAGTATTCTCCATATTATTAAAACAATTAAATACACAATACTGTGTCATGAATGGTTGCACTCTAAAATACCTCTTTGTTACCTCAGTTCACTGAATGTGAGGGTTTAGAATTGCATGTAGACAATAATATGAAGACGATTTGAGACTGATGGACCCTGCTAAATGCTGACTTCACTAGCTGCTTGGATTCCTGTATGAAAGTAATGCCTTAGAGAACTCTACAAAGGAATTTAACACATAATTCTCCAGACAGCAGATGTATCCCACTTCATTCTACTCACACAAAATTAAACTTAATTCACCATACCAACATATTCCTTCTCAAGCAGCAGACATGTGCCACTTCACTGTACTCACACAAAATGAAACTTAACTCACCATACTCACATACTCCTCAAAAGCAGCACATGTGTGCCACTTCACTTTACTCACACAAAATTATACTAAATTCACCATACTCACATATTCCTCACAAGCAGCAGATGTGTGCTGCAAAAGACTTCACTATACTCCCACCAAATTGAACTGAGTTCATCATACTCACATATTCCTCACAAACAGCACATGTGTGCCACTTCACTCTCCTCACACAAAATTATACTAAATTCACCATACTCACATATTCCTCACAAACAGCACATGTGTGCCACTTCGCTCTCCTCATCCAAAATTTAACTAAATTCATCATACTCACATATTCCTCACAAACAGCACACGTGTGCCACTTCGCTCTCCTCATCCAAAATTTAACTAAATTCATCATACTCACATATTCCTCACAAACAGCACATGTGTGCCACTTCACTCTCCTCACACAAAATTATCCTAAATTCATCATACTCACATATTCCTCACAAACAGCACATGTGTGCCACTTCACTCTCCTCACACAAAATTATACTACATTCACCATACTCACATATTCCTCACAAACAGCACATGTGTGCCACTTCACTCTCCTCACACAAAATTATACTAAATTCATCATACTCACATATTCCTAACAAACAGCACACGTGTGCCACTTCGCTCTCCTCATCCAAAATTTAACTAAATTCACCATACTCACATATTCCTCACAAACAGCACACGTGTGCCACTTCGCTCTCCTCATCCAAAATTTAACTAAATTCACCATACTCACATATTCCTCACAAACAGCACACGTGTGCCACTTCGCTCTCCTCATCCAAAATTTAACTAAATTCACCATACTCACATATTCCTCACAACCAGCACACGTGTGCCACTTCGCTCTCCTCATCCAAAATTTAACTAAATTCACCATACTCACATATTCCTCACAAGCAACAGATGTGTGCCATGAGAAGTAGTATGTACAGTCTTCAGTTTCACTGATAAAGACTGGTTCTCCAAGACTATTTTCTTCATGGGGACACACAAAGTTGATGACAGTGCTCCGATAAAACTGGCTGTTGTGACAGGGTGTTCCCATTTTGTATTGAAGTGAAAGTACCCCATCATCAAAGAAGACTTTTTTGTTAAAGGTACCAGTTGAGAAATGTTTAGGTGATGCAACATTGCTCTGTACTTGGCAAGCCCCTGCAAATTGAAAGGAAATAAATTTAAATTGATATTATCACTCTGCTAATATGAAAACCACCCTTATAGTCCTTCCACATCAAACCAAAATCAGAAATTTTGGAGATATTTACCCCCAGGATGAGATGAGTCATCAAAAGTTTCACAAAATTTAGATAGCTATCAAATATGTCATAAGTTCATAACTAGCATAGTATTTGGTGAGCATGGCAGCCATTAGCTTTGCAAAAATAACACCGACAGAACTCTCGAAGAGAGGGTTGTATCTATGGAAAAGGTTATTAAGCAGCATATAAAGATATTCTTGGTGTATTACATATAGGTTCCAGCAGTTAGTTAGATGGAGGTTTATACCTCAGTTTCTAATCAATTGATTTAAGTTAGGCAGGCCACAGTCATTTTTTGCCAGCTGTGGCTCACTGGCTGTATTCCTTACTACATTTCTTATGCCAAGCACCAAGCATAATGGCAGTAAGTTCCACTTTTGAAGTCTTCAGTATGACCTGGCCAGGAACTGAACTTCACACCTCCAGACTGCAATTAGGATGCTCTACCCACTTGAGGATGCACAGTGTTCACCAATACCTACATAAACACGAAACTCCCCTTAACATAAATTAGTTCAAAAGGTCTTAAATGAGAAGCAGGACGGAAATCACGAATGCGACAACTCTGACAAATTTCGAACATAATCTATGCCGAATTTTTTCATGCCTTAACCCTTCAATAACATGTAGGCAGTCCATACGTGGGCTGGTCCCTTATAAATCTAACCTTCCTCCACCCTCTCCCCCCCCCCCCCAAAAAAAACTTTTAAACATTGGACACGTTTCCCACTTGCTCTTTGTAGAGTTCTCCACCAAGGCATTGCCCTCAAAGACAAATCCGTGCATCTAGTGAAGCAGCCACTAGGGGGGTTCAACAGCCTCAAGAAGTCTTAATTTCATTGTCCACATACAATTCTGAACCCTCATATTCTGTAAAATTAGGATGACCAATAATGTGTACTAGTGGGCATCCATGACACAGGTATTCAAAGAATTTGAAAGCTTAAAGTTGATGGACCTCAACTATGTTTGACTAAATCTGACTTTTACTTTAGTGTTTGGATTTGTCTACAATTCTCATAAAGCTGACTTACCGACATCTTTATCCTCACACACGCTATTTTCAAGTTTCTTGCAGATACTGATGTTGTAGCTGTGTTGGTCATGACCATAGATGTTAACACTGTTCACATTCTGTAAAACTTTCAGGTCAAACTCGTAGCCTTCATGTTGCCAAACAAAAAAAGACACAAGTTAACTAGAACGCAATACATAATAAAAGAACCAATAGCCTTATAGAGCAATGAATTCAAAGTTAAACAATGCTCAAAGCACTTCACAGGTTCAGATAACAAAAAGAAAAGACAAATCAAAAACATTAAGAGAAAAGATAAGATTTGAGAGATCCTATAAATTGATGGACAGAAACCAGTGCCCTGATATTAATAAGGAGGGAATTTCAAAGACAGCATGCAACACGGGAAAGTTTTTCATTCCCAAAAGATTTCATAACTGAGGGAGGTATATTTAGCTGGAAAAGGTAACAAGTTCTCGATGATCTGCTTGCAGGATGTAGAGGAGGCTATCAGGTGGACAGGGATACCGCGTGTAAGCAGCGAAATGCAATGAGCAGCAATTTGTACTCAATGCATTGTCTAACAGGCAGCCAATGAAAGTCCTTCATTGCCTAGAGAACAGTTCTAGCAGCTGAATTTTGAATCCTTTGAAGCCTAGAAAATAGATCTTAATGGGTGAATGTCACCCTCCCTCCCTCCTCCCTCCCTACCTGTTAGCAATCCTCAAGAAACATGCATGATATTGCATTCCTTTGCATAGTTTTATTTTTAAAAGCAATGCTTCACAAAATAACTCTTGTTATTATACAATGCCCTCATCCTTCCTCATTTAAATTACATTCTTTTGCTATGGGGTAATACTAACATTGCGTCACTAAGTAATTTGTATAAGATACACGAAAGAGCTATTAGAAACATATGCCATGCACTGTACAGAGCCAGCGGGTCTTCCCCTTTTCATGAACTTGGGTATTCTTACAATCAACGACCTCTGTAAATATCAGCTTGGTATTTTAGTATTCAAGCCTTGTCATGGCATTCTCCCCTCACCGTTTGACAATTTTTATACCTATAACTCAAGTTTCCATAGCTTTAACACCAGGGGCCCATTCCACAAAGAGTTACGCACAATCTTAAGTTTGATTCACCATACTTAAGCCAACAGTAAATCATACTTAAGATCGTGCATAACTCTTTGTGGAACGCCCCCCAGGTCCAAACACTTTCTGAATCAAACGTACATTAGAACAAAACTGGTCCATTCTCAATAAAGAAGCTCGGGTGTGCAATTTTGGAATTCTTTGCCCCCGTATATAACAACCACCCAAAGCATGCAAACATTTAAAAAGAAGTTGAAAAATTACCTTTTAAACAACAGTTCAACTTAATATGCTATTTCCCACTTTTTTATGTTCCTTTTTTGGTGTGTCATTCTCTTTTCTTTCCTTTTTTGTTTTCTCTATGTTTTGTATCCTAAGAAAGGGAACAGGTTTGAAAAGTTCCCACTTATTTCTGGTTCCTCTACATTCACATCATTATTATGCCACTGTATTATGAATTTTCATGTATTGTGTTTGCAATATTACCTATTGTAAATTATGTTACAATGAAATGATTTGTAAAAAATAAACTTCAAACTTACAAAATCACACTGTAATGCTCATACAGAAAGTACACTAACAGTTGAAAAGAGTTAGTTAGTTTGTTAAGATTTAACAACACACCAACATGAATGTGTTATAGAGTGTCATTCTGTTCAAATACTGTCAAAGTCCTACCGTTTAGTCGCCTCTTACGACGGGTGAGAAATACCATGGGCATATTCTACAACCCCCCAGCCCACGGGGGGAAACAGTTGAAAAGAATGCATTCTCTGCTACAAGGTGCAAGTTGTACTGATCCAAAGCTATCTCCAATGTTTTGGAGGCTCTCTAGAACACATCCAACTTGGAAAGGTTTATGACTGATTTATAAGCGCAAAACATCGAAATTGGATAACTTCTGCTGACCCAGCAAAGATTCTAAGGTGTAGTTACCACAAATACTATGTTATAGCCCATATGTCATCCCCAAATAATTGAAAAATCTACTATTGTACTGCCTTAAGCAATGAGGAGTGGCTGCAAAATCTGCAGCTTTGCTGAGGTTCCCGAAGGGTTTAGAAGCAAGCCACCTAAAGATGTCACAATGATTTTTGAGAAATTTATTTCACAGTTCTAAGAAAATTTTGGCTTAACATTTACCATACCTGTGATTGGATTGGCAACTCTGCAATTTTCCTCAGTTTCATCTTCATGTCCGAGGTCACATGCCAACTTTGTCATCCAAAGAAATGAATAAGTGCAGTCCTCATCTGAGTCTGAAAAGTGGGGAAGGCTCCCCTAGGATGGAAAGAAAAGTTTACTGCCTATAAATGTGATTGAAGAAAGCTTAAGCACTAAAAACATTCACTGTTTTGTGTGTGAAGTTTATTAGTTTCTCTGCAGGTCAAAATCTCAATTAAATAGCTACATCTTGGAGTTATTGACCCAGGGGCCCATTCCACAAAGAGTTACGCACAATCTTAAGTTTGATTCCCCATACTTAAGTCAACAGTAAATCATACTTAAGATTGTGCGTAACTCTTTGTGGAACAGGCCCCAGTTGTTGGCCTGACAAACAATTTGAAAATTTGATGTTTTATGGATGAGGTAACAGCTGAGAGAGGGAGTCTGGTGGGTTAACATTCCAATCCAAATTTTGGTGATGATATATATGTCTTCACACCTTCTTGGACACAACCAAGAGATTTTATTTCTATTTATTTTTCACAGGTCTTATTGTCCACCCTTGTCACCACTGCTGTTTCCTCTAAAAATCCCATTGCTTCACAATCCCAGTCTGGTGCATAAGAGCAGCATGATTCTACTCTTCAGAGCCATGGACCAACAAAACTGTTGAAATCTGTGGCCTCACACCCATCAACTACAGATTTGCTGTCTAGTGTTAACCCCATAAATCAATGTATTTATCAGATATTCACTGTCACCATCTTTACCTTTGCCCTGCCAAAGTCCCATTTTCAAAGTTGGGGGTGGGCAGGACATCAGATAAAATGACAACATTAAATAGTCCACATAAGAGTATCTTATACCAATGTAGGCCTGTAGCCAAGGGGGCTATGGGGAGGGGTAGGGGTAAAATCACCTCTAGAAATGTTTCCTCCCCCTAGAAGACAGACCAGAAAGCCAAAAGGCTTCGTGATTCCTTGCCACTGAAATGTAAGGCCTTTTTTCACATTGACATTGCTTTGCAATGTTTTTCAATTAACAGGGCTCCATAATGTGCCCACAAAGTACACATGCAAGGCCTCCAATCTTCCTACATAGAGATCCCTCTTGCCCGTTGTGAACCCAAATAACATTTGACCTCCACCAAAAACTTCTGGGACCATGTATTCACTATGTGCTATCTACATGAAAAGTTACAGGACCCTACAAGTGACCTTTCTTGAAAGACTGTGCAGGAAAGCTTGTCAGGCTTTGAACTTGCTGACAAATGAACTTTGACCTTTGGGAAAATCAATAGGGATCATCTACTCAATATGACCAATCCACACTCTAAATATGAGCAGTCACCTGTACCGTTCTTGAGATATTGGGTTTACGAAGTTTTGACCTTTTGACCTCTCGTGACCCCAAATGACCTTTGACCTCCACGAAAATCGATAGGGATCATCTACTCAATACAACCAACCCGCACACCCCAAATATGAGCATAGTCACATGTACCGTTCTCGAGATATCGTGTTTACTAAGTTTTGACCTATTGACCTTTCGTGACCCCAAATGACCTTTAACCACCACCAAAAACAGTAGGGATCATCTACTCAATATGGCCAATGCACACACCAAATATGAGCATAGTCACACTTACTCTTCTTGAGATACCGTGTTTATAGTGTTGAGCCAATAACAGAGATATCGGAACTTGCCGATAACAGATAACTCAAAGTTAATATCGGCCCGATACCCATACCCCCCCAAAAAAAATCTTCCGTAATCACACGTTTTGTTATCATTGAAAAATTATAATTTTATCACTACTGCACCTTAAACTTATTTTGAACTAAGTCTTCATGTTTCTGTTACTTTGTCTCCCTGAAAAATTTTCCGTTTTTCCGACGAAGTGTTTTAAGCAATCAATCACGATGTATATGATGTAAAACACACGCCAGCCAAGAAACCCCGTTCGTAACAAACACATTTCGTCACCTACAGCCAGACTGTAAAGTTTTTTTTTTGTGCACCTAAACATATATGCCGTGACGCAAGTACAGTATGCCACATTTATAGGTATGTGTATGGACTGTACAGTGTAATTCCCCAAGCTTTACTACGAAAAAAAAACTTGCGAGCAGCATACGTATCTACATTATACCACAGGTGTTCTCAGCATAAACATACACACTACAGTATAGAGAATGTGTTTGTACATGGATACTGCTGATAATGATAAGACTCCCTTACACAGCGCTGATCGTTCGCTGGTTACGACAGTTCATAGTTTATGTCTTCATCCGGTCCGGTATGGGTTTTTTCATTTGTTTGTCTGTGCCCGTTTCTACGCGCGTAAAAAGCGGTTACGATACTTCATGAGATCGTACATTTTGTCTCAGGCATTGGTCTCTTGAGTTAGCTCTTTCAATCGAACGTTCGCGATCGTGAACATTGAGCATGCCGCTCTGCTGTACACAGTGGTGGAAATCCCCATTGAGTTACTGTTACTGCACGTGGCGAAATTCACACAGTGAAACTCCATTGAGATTTGTTGCGAGATTCGGAAGAATTTGACTTGCGTAAACAGACAACAGATTTGTATAGGGAATTGGCTATAGATTGCACATTACGGTGCGTGCACTCTGCTATGGGTGTGTACGTTAATTGTTGAAAGAACACAACAAGCAAGCGTTGTTTGTTACGAACTGCTTCCAAAATGAAAAACATCGGGATTGCCATGGGCGTCCGCAGGTAAGGGCAAGGGGGCTTTTGCCCCTGAAAAATCAAAAATTTGAAAAAAACATATAAAAATCAAAGCAAAAACCCGAACAAAACGTTTTTTTTCCAAGTTTCTATGCCAAAAATAGGCTTTGGAAATGCCATTTCCGGCGATCTGGGAGGCATTTTGGGCTGAAATTTTCGCACATTTCATGTCAATTCATGATGACTGGGAGGTTTTGCCCCCCCTGACTTTTTTTCTGCAGACGCCCATGGGGATTGCACTAAATATTCTATAGACTACGAACTGCGGGCTTGCAGCGTAGTTGATCTAGTTTGTGTACGTTCACTGCAATGAATTTGTTGAATATTTTATGTTCAACAAAATGATCTGTATTTTATTTAAGTGCATATCGAGAACTTTTACCTCTTAACTGTTGAAATGATGAAATACTTGTTATCGGTTGCCATTATTGGAGACAGCCTTCATTTGTGCCGATACCGATATCTTACCCATAACGCCATTATGGGCCGATACCGATAATACCTATCGATTATCGGCTCAACACTACATGTTTACAAGCAATTTGTAAGGAATTTACCTATTGACCTCTCGTGACCCCAAATGACCTTTGACCTCCACCAAAAACAATAGGGATCATCTACTCAATATGACCAACCCACACACCACATATGAGCATAATCACATCTACCGTTCTCGGGATATCGTGTTTACAAGGTTTTGACCTTTTGAACTCTCGTGACCCCAAATGACCTTTGACCTCCACCAAAAAACAATAGGGATCATCTACTCAATATGACCGCCCCACACACCACATATGAGCATAATAACATGTATCATTCTCCAGATATCGTGTTTACAAGGTTTTGACCTTTTGACCTCTCGTGACCCCAAATGACCTTTGACATCCACCAAAAAACAATAGAGATCATCTACTCAATATGACCAACCCACACACCACATATGAGCATAATCACATGTACCATTCTCGAGATATCGTGTTTACAAGGTTCTGACCTTTTGACCTCTCGTGACCCCAAATGACCTTTGATCTCCACCAAAAACAATAGGGATCATCTACTCAATATTATCAACCCACACACCACATATGAGCATAATCACATGTACCATTCTCGAGATATCGTGTTTACAAGGTTTTGACCTTTTGACCTCTCGTGACCCCAAATGACCTTTGATCTCTACCAAAAACAAATAGGGATCATCTACTCAATATGGCCAATGCACACACCAAATATGAGATTAGTCACACTTACTCTTCTTGAGATACCATGTTTACGAGCAATTTCTAAGGAATTTACCTATTGACCTCTCGTGACCCCAAATGACCTTTGACCTCCACGAAAATTGATAGGGATCATCTACTTAATATGACCAACCCACACACCAAATATGAGCATAGTCATGTGTACCGTTCTCAAGATATCGTGTTTACAAGGTTTTGACCTTTTGACCTCTCATGACCCCAAATGACCTTTGATCTCCACCAAAAACAATAGGGATCATCTACTCAATATGGCCGATGCACACACCAAATATGAGGATAGTCACACTTACTCTTCTTGAGATACCGTGTTTACAAGCAATTTCTAAGGAATTTACCTATTGACCTCTCGTGACCCCAAATGACCTTTGACCTAAAAGAAAATTGATAGGGATCATCTACTTAATATGACCAACCCACACACAAAATATGAGCATAGTCACATTTACCGTTCTCAAGATATCGTGTTTACAAGGTTTTGACCTTTTGACCTCTCGTGACCCCAAATGACCTTTGATCTCCACCAAAAACAATAGGGATCATCTACTTAATATGACCATCCCACACACCAAATATGAGGTTAGTCACACTTACCCTTCTTGAGATATCATGTTTACAAGCCAAAGCGTCACATACATACACACACACATACACACACACACACACACACACACACATACACACACACGACATCACCATCGCATAGATTCCTTGGCCTACGGCAAGGAATCAAAAATATGCCATTACCTTCATGCATGTTAGTATGTCTCACACTTTCTGAAAAAAATGGATCCCCAGAAGTTTTTTCCCCCACTTCAGTACTTTATCCATCTACAGGTCTGCATCAGTATGGATAAGTCTGCTCACTTACAGATTTCACCTCCTCTAACATAAAAAGTTCAGGATTTCAATATGGAACGGACAACAAAACCATATATTATCTATTTAGCATCTACACCAAACAAATGCATCTTGGTATCTGAAGTAAAATGGTCTCAGAAAATGTTTTAAGCCAGAAGGTTAAAATCTGAGGGATGAATTTCTGACCATACTTGGCAAATACAATGTGCAGTTTTTGCACCCCCTGCTTAGCTGAGTTAGTTGTTAAATGAGGTTCTGCAGCTCTTTCAATAGGGAATAATATAGAGTTCAAATTTTGCATTACAATTTTGCTGTTTCAGGGCTCTTCAATAACAAAATCACTAACAACCCATATGTTTAATGTAGAAAATCTGCACACAATTTTGCATTTGTATAGCAATTTGTTGATTTTGTGTAGCAAATGCGATGTGATACCGATATATTTTCCCCTGCTTTCTTGTCAACTGAATTAAGTCAGGCAGACTATGGCC
This sequence comes from Holothuria scabra, assembly GCA_037179385.1. Taxonomy (NCBI): domain Eukaryota; kingdom Metazoa; phylum Echinodermata; class Holothuroidea; order Aspidochirotida; family Holothuriidae; genus Holothuria; species Holothuria scabra. The sequence continues at coordinate 22,160,933 of CM074193.1, forward strand.
GCCTTTTTTTCAGGTTGTGGTTCACTGGTTTAGCTGAGACATAGCAATGCTTCATGCTTGGTCTACATTTAGATTACATGCCTCCACTCACCACTGCATTAGGGTCACAGTCAAAGTTGATGACAGTACTCCGCTTCTTATTTCCTGATGGACAGTCGTCTCCTGAGTCATATCTAATTACAAGATGACCATCCTCCATTGTTGGACCCGAAGACACCTGACCTAGGTTAATGTATCTTGAAAGGAAGATATAAAATATAATAATTAATTTACAGTTATTACAACAGTTGATCACCCTAAATGCAGACATCAGTCCTTTTACTGTAATTGACTTTACTTGCAGTCAAAGACAGACACATCTATACCAACTTGAAAACTAAATTAAGCTTATTTTACAAAAATAGGATGGAAGGCGACCATATTCAAGTAAGTCACAAGTGCATGCAACAAATACTTAGATGCTGACTCCACTCTTAAATACCACAATCTTTGATTTCTCAAACCATTTCGGTTGGATATACCATCGTGAGCATGCAAGAGCATCAGATGAAGATTATTTGTCTTTGTGCTCAATTCCGCAGTTGTAGTCACACAGAATGTTGTGTAACTGCATCAATAAACAATAAATTGTGCTAACATGCAGTGGAAATGGCATACAGTGGAAATGGCAAACAGGAAATAGAAGTTTATTGGAAAGATGTGCTAAGCAACATGTGAACAAGAATCCTGAGTGGCAAAATGCCTCATGGTGATGCAGTCGATTCGAATGAGGCCATATAGCAAAGTCATAAATTATGAGTCAATATTCTATACCAACTTGAGGACAACATTTAAAAGGCAAGCTTAAAAGACATTTACTGTAAAGGCACAGAAATTAAAGTAGAACATCAAAAATGTTCCTGGATATTTCTTTGAATGTGTACAACCTTCTGTTAATGTTCAAATTACTGTCAGTATTTCTGAACATTTCTTGAACAAAAAAGTCATGACTCAGCATAATAGTTTAAAATCAGAATATTGAATATGAGGAATTGGATCCACAAAGTGAAACTTCATGATGAAATATAAAGAGAGATTCAAATACTTCAAGAATTAACTTACAAATGAAAATTTGGTGAATGAGGAGGACAGACCATTTTACTTTGCATGTGAGTTTTACTTTCTTGTACTTTTAAGTAAATTCTAATGAAAGTCTAGAGGCTACAACATAATCATTGCTACAGATTTGTTGTTTTTGAAAAAAATTGTAAGTTTTCTAAGCCTAGGAACTGTGTTTTAAAAATGACTTGATATCTTAAGTTTACAGGACCACCATGATTGAGGAAAGGATTATAATTGCCACTTTTAGTAAAAGGTGAACAATATTATCTTACTGGCTTTCTGCTCCATCCTGGCTGGGAATCTCCATACAAACCGCTGCATTGATAGGACACTTAGAACCTAAATAAATATGAAAAAAATAGTTATGTCCTCTTTGAAACCAACTAGATTTTAAAAGGTATCATAAAACCAACTCAACAACTTTTAATACTTCACATTTCATGTCTGTTGTTTGAGAGAAGTATGAATGTCCAACTCACCGAGTCCAAAATGTTGTTTAGTGGGGACCACCAACCCTACCAGCAGATGTCCTAAAGACATAGAAATTTCTAACCTTATGACATTTTCCAAACCAATCACCAAACATACCAGGCCTTTGTTGTTAACACTTTTGCCACAGAAAGAGGGGTGTCCATCCCAACGTACATCCCAACCTACTGAGCTATATATTATATTTCCAATATGCTCTAAGTATGTATGCTTTCTGTAAACTCTTAAGTTTTTGTACTGAGGTTGTCACATTGCATTTGTTTTTACCCAAGAGGGTGCAGATATGTAAAGTTATCTCCTCTACAAGTCCATCCAGTGTCAAAAACAGGATTATACACTGTAGATTTATTATGAACTATTCCAGAATGCAACAGTGCAATGGTTTTGCAGCAAAGCCATGCGAAGCAAAAGGAGTCAAGCCTTTAAAGGTTTCAAAGCTCTCTCCCTTTTGGTACTTTGACAAACCTGTTTCTATTAGAAAACTTTATATATTGTACATTGTAGAAGAGAAACAAATAAACGAAATATCCCACCAACAGATCATAATCGTCTTTTTTGAGTTTGCCTCTTGTTCAGGCAGGTTCACTAATAACATCACATTTTTTTTCAAAAACATGAAAATTGCATAAATGGCAAATGTATGATTGTGGAGATTTTTCAAGCTGAACAGCATCAAACACAATTGACTGTGTTAAATTTAAATCAGGGTGTTTCTTCTGAACAACGAATGTCTAAACCATGATAAATTTGGTTCCATTATCATAAATTCACTAATTATTTGTGGTAACAGGAAAGGAAATTCTTTCACTACTTTAGGTTGTTTTCTCTCTACATGGTTAAGAATCAGTATGCCCCTACTTCACCAGGAAACCTTTGCTAACAAAACACCATCATAAACATATCTGATGGAATTTTGAACAATGTTTGATGCCATTGACAGTGCTAAGGTTACATTGAGCATGAACATTGTGTGTGGTACTTAAAGATGCAGGCAGACTCAAAAATGAAAATTTTGCATGACACACCTCATCCCTGCCTCACAGTCCCATAGACTATGGACAAATGCCATATATTTTTATGATGCTGTTTGTGTACAAAGACAGGATCACAGAAACTTGTCTAAAGGCATCAGCATCCACTCCTCCCCCCCCCTCCTCTGTAACTCAATCAACAACAGAACTCAAAGGAGACCAATGTCATCTGTCAATATTTAACCCTTTCACTACAAAAGGGGACCTGCCCTGCCATACTGAGCTATATATTATATTGTGTGTACAAAGTATGTACATATGGGTTTCACAAAATACAGTCTTTGTATGCTGCCACATTTGCCCTCGCAAGGCCTGAAAAGACTGCATATGTGTAATATATCTCCTGTTCAAGACTATTCTGTGTCCAAAACACGATTATACACCATAGGTTTATAATGATGCAACTGAGTGCCATAGTTTCATTGCGAAACTTTACGTATAAAGTAATGTCAAATTATGGTTTTGCAGCAAAACCATGCATAGCAAAGCAGTTAAAACAAAAGAAGCAAGAAAAACTGAGTCACCTCTTTTGCCGTTTTCATTCATCAAGGACCGGCAGAGCGTCAGATAATACACCTCCCCGTTCTTCTGCTCTGATGGGACAACCACATAATTGTCATCCATGGTAGTAAGGGGTGCTAAATCAAACTGAGCTTGATCATCTCGGTAGCTGCATTCCACTTGATCAAAAGCTGGGCAGGCCAAGGATGTAGCCCACTCAAACATGTATGTACAGTCTGCAGTTTCTCGGATGAAGACAGGCTCGCCTTTACCTGCACAGTTGCAAGAAGAGAGATAAGTCAGGAAAAATGCAGGGTCAACTTCACACTCTGTGCCTCTATATTATAATGAATTCTAGAATAATAGTATTGACACTGACTTGAAGCAACTGAACAATTATAATCTCTAGCACTTATGAACAAAACAAACAGGGCAGAAATGATGACAATATTCAGGGTTTTAGGAGCTAATTAATAGCATGCAACTCTGCCTGATATAGCAAAATGGAAGGCAGTAACTGAAAGAGGAACACAATAGAGAGAATCATGGGAAAACGACATGCAAATAATACAGGCTGGAGTCCCTGTATTATTTTGGAGTCCCTGAATTTTTTTTATAGAGGAAAACTGGCTACAATTTTGCAAATCAGCTGGGAAATTTTGAAAGATTACATTATGATATAACTAACATGTCAGTACCAATATTGGGACATCCATACAACAAACACCACCAGGCTAGAATTGGCAACAACTTTATTTGAGGCCTCGAAATCTAAATTTTTAGGGGCATAGTCATTTTGGCCTCAGGAGACCAAAATGGCAACTACAAAAGTATCTGGGGGCAACACAGTCAAAAGGTAGGCTATCGTGGCTTAAATTATCTTTGTTGATTGGGCAACTACACCGAAGGCAATCAGCTTTTTTACTTGATTAGCAAGAGGTGACAATGTTATTCAAACAGTACACATTTGCATAAACTTCACTACTTCAAACTTCATAAACTTTCAAAACCAGTTATCATATTTTTCATGACTTTTAATACCACTACAAGTGTTTAATTTTGTGCCATTGTTCAAACTTTTAACTAATGTGCAATTGTTCATGTCGCGAGACCCTGGGTTTTTCTCAAAAGGTTATGACTGAAAATATTTGCAAACAAACGTGAGGGCATGAAATTGATGACCATCTGTGAGAGGTACAACAGCCATAGCAGGCTGACCCTTGCAAACATATTTGTCCATTAACTTTGATGAAAATTGGAGAGCACTGAGGCTAAATGCAGAGGCACCAGCAGCCATGGTCATGGTAAAATTCAAACCCTGCACTCACCTTGAAGCGATGCATCACACACAAAATTGATGGCTGTCGATCGTTCGTAAACATGATGGCACTTTTCACCACCAGTGTAATTCAGCTTTAATATGCCACTGTCATATGTCAAGTTTTGATTTGAATTCCCTGAAATGAAAGCAAAGATGTTTACGAATCACTTCAAATGTTGCAATATTAAGCAGTCCAAAAACATGACAACTTCAAATTCATACCAGATAAATTTGCAAGAACTAAGCAACGTTGTCAGCCACTGCTTGCTTACAAATTATCTGAATTAACAAACCTCAACATGTGTATGATTGTAAATATGGAGATTATCAGAAAGACTGAAGGTTCTCTGTGTCACAAGTTTCCTCTATCAAAGATTCGCTCCAACGAAAACCTCCTTGGGGTTAGAGTTAGTTAGATGGAGTTTACAGCTCAGTTTCTGACCAAGTGGCCACAGCCTTTGCCCAGGAATGGCTATCTGACCTGTTAAATGTTTTCCCTACTCCATTGCTTTATATGCTGAGCACCAACCAAAATGGCAGTAGGTTCCATTTTAGAGGTCTTTGGTATGACCTGGTCAGAAGTTGAACTCCAAACCTCCCAGCTGCAGGTCAAATGATACTTGGAGTTAGAAGTAGTAGGATTAGGATTCTTTTAGATTCAAAATACTGTTTAAAGATTAGGCAAAGCTAGAGTTTGGTGAAAAAGTATGGCTAGAATGAAGCTTAAGATAAGATCTTTTGGTAAAATGAATGTCACATCTGGCAAATATTTGATATAGTGAACCCTACTGTGAATACCTTGGTTCTGTAACCAACTTCATGCAAAATTACACTCTTTCTATGAAAAAAAAACTATGACAAAAGTGCAATGTATTTGTAAATTAATACCAACATTGATTTAATATTATACTTTTAAATCGACATGAAAATATTTTCATTCTCTGCTTATGGCCACTAATTTTTCCACTTCACAAAATTTGTATTTAGTTTTCAAAATTAAACAAATTCTGTTCCAAACATAGCCAATTCTGGGATTTCATGTACACTGTGCAAATGACACATATCCTGACACATTATTAAAAAGATATAAAGAAACTAAATTTTGCCCACTTTCAAAAAGTTGCTTCTCTTTTTGAATTGAAACTTAGAACAATTTCGATGACTATAAAGGTGAATTGTCAAATACAATTATAGACTGTGAATTATCAGTCTATCTCTTTGAGAAATGGTACGTCCATTTCATATGGTTATTATTACTTTTAATTATTACTAAATTATTAATTATTTACATCTTTACTTGATATGAAACAACACCTAGACAGATTGGTTCGTTGGTGCTTTACGCTTCAACTTCTAATTTTCTGGTTCAATATAGCAACACACACCCCTTCTTTCCAATTGTAGGTCACTGGCCTGTGTTCCCTATTCTATTGCATGTACAAAGCATCGTGCACAATAGCAGTTGGTTCCATTTTTAGAATCTTTGATTTGACTCAGTCTGGGAATCAAACCAGGAAAGAATCCTAATTAGCTCTTTTAAAATGGCCTCACTGCAGACATTTGTTGTCTTTCTGCCATCTGAATAAAGTGTAACACAAGTCAAAAATTTAAAAAATATACATTTTAGATGTTGCGAAATGAATCTTATTGATCCAACTCCCATTGTTATAGCTTCTTCCACTGCTGAGATTTTAAATATTGAAATTGATTCATTAAAATCCAAATAGTTGGCATTGCTCAATAATTTGTGACATTATTGTTGTTCTTCTCACATTATGTATGCTTTGTTCCCATCTAACATTAAAAATGTTTATATGACCTTGAACATGCCCTGCTGTCTTACAAAGCTTGCTGCTCAGAGGCTTGTACAGTCAAGTAATATCCCCATAGCAGTGAGAATGTGATTTCACTTTGGTACAAGGTGCTGTAGCTTTCCAAAAGACAAAGAAATGCAAAGATTGGAATTTGAGTAGTACAACAATGAAATCACAAAATTATAGTGCAATTAACCATTTCAAATTGAGAGAATAAATTGTAACATTACATATTATCTCAGTTCAGGAATGTCCTGTGAAGCTGAAAGTTGAACCATTTGAATTTATGTCATACTTCATAATGTTTTTTTTTTTTTAAATTTCAGATTTAAGGTGCACTTTAATCAGAAGGCACCAAACCTGGCCTAGCTAAACCTTAGTAACTTGCAACATGTGATATAAATTTTGCAAAAATGCATTTCCCTTTAATTTTAGAGTTACCCCTGTGCATTTAAGACAATCCAAAACTGTCAAAAATGACAATTCATTTTTTTTTTTACCTGCACTGTATTTCTTAGACCCAGTAACTTGACATGCACCAGACCCTGCACAACTATCACTGCCATCGACGAGGTTTCCACACACATTGAGAGTATAGGTATAATCTCCAGATTTTGCAGTGTAGTCTTTTGTAGAGTCATAAAGTGAGCTAAGGTCAAACTGAAAACCAAGCTCTGTTACAGTCACCTGACAGTTGCTCCCTGTTTCCCTCTGTAATGATAAGAAGAAAAGAAAATAACATGATGACAAGACAAAAAAATAACCTACAAAAACTACACATTACTGCCTGGTTATCCAGGGTATAGGGCTGTTGCAAATTAAATTACAGGACATCTTAGTTCTTTGAAACTATGAAATGAAGTTAGTTAGAGAGAGTTTTACGGCCCAGTTATCAACCTACTGCTTCACGTCGAGTCGGCCACGGCCTTTTTTTTCTAGCTGTGGCTCACTAGCTTGTTTTCCTTACTCCATTGCTTATGCGGAGAATCACACACTATGAGTTGAAGGTTAAGCAACAAAGGACTGTGCATTGTTACAGAAATGCATGTGCAGGGTTCATGTAAGTGATGCAGGATTCCTGTAAGTGATGCAGGATTCATGTAAGTGATGCAGGATTCATGTAAGTGATGCAGGATTCATGTAAGTGATGCAGGGTTCATGTAAGTGATGCAGGGTTCATGTAAGTGATACAGCCCACAAGCATCCAGCAATAGCTTAAACCCCAAGAGTGCATTATTCTGTTCTGATTTACTGGTCCAGGATTGTGAGACCTTTAAATACATGGAAAATGACATTTTGGTTGTAGAGACGAACGAGACATATCATTCATTTGTATCACAAAGTACAACTGGAAAAAAGTCGTGGCCAGCTCGACTTGAGCCAATAGGTTGGAAACTGGGCCGTTAGATGACCAGTGCTATGGCCGAGTGGATAAAGGCAGTGGCATTTGAAGTGATGAAGCTTAGCAACCGGAAAGTCTGGATTTCGATTCCTGGCCAGGTCAAAGTAAGGTGGGTTTTTCATCCAAGAGCAATCCCCAGTTTTCCCATCTGAGCTGGCCTTTCAAAAAAATACCAGATTTCATCCAAACTGTTGAATTGGTTGCCACCCGATGTGAAGTTGTAATTCATAAGCCAATGGCTTCTCCCACATGCGTGGTTGCCCTTCAAGGCCTGATTATTTTTATTATTTGCAATTACTATTATTTGTAAAACTCCATCTAGCTAACTAACTGCAAAGTAGAACCCCAAGTAAAGTGGAGTAGCCCTTAAGATGAAAGCATTACAGTGAGTTTATGGCAGGATAACTCACAGTCACCTGGCCATAATGAAATGTAGCAGATGACAAGCACTTGTTACCTTGTAACACTGTTTATATCATTTAGGACTTGCAGGTAGGTGCATGTTGTACAAAGTAAATTTAGTCATATCCTGTATTAATCATTAACTTCTAATGGTACCTAATACTGAAAATGCTATATCTGTATCAAAATTACAGAGCAACGTCCAAATCCATATAATTAGAAATTTAACTGATTCTGTGCACAACAGCCTTCTACTGATCTCTACAAGTAAGACAGGGAACCAATGCCTAGCCCAATGAACTGAGATATACTAAAAGAGTAGTTGCAGTATTTAAATGATTTTGAAGTCATTTCTTTCTTTCAATTTTAATTCCCCCAAAGACTACATCCAATGCCTCTTATGTACACCATACGTTACAAAAAGTCAAATTACATTCCACACTATTATATAAAGAACATAGTTTCCTCATCATGTCCGTGCAAGAAACCATGCAGTCTACATAACTGTTTATGGGATTCAGATTTCCTTGATGCACAGGAGAGCACCTGCACAGTATGATTATTTTGCTGTACCCATGCAATGCAGGACTTTTAATACCACTGTGATGGAATGCATACCTGACAGTTAAAATGGTCAACAATCAGAGAGACAAGCATTTGTATGAAGTTGGTGAGAAAAACTCTGTATGGTAAGGATACAGGTAAAACCAACAACTTGACATCATCCCTAGTATCTCACTGTCAAACCCTGACACTACCACAAATGGAGTCAAATGGTGTCTTTGCTACTTGTTGCTGCTGTTCTACCCCAATGTTGCCCGCAATTACATTCTCAAAGCCTTTGTGATTCCATTAAGTTCTTAACCTCCATCATCTAACAATTTCTTTGTCCACTTATTCCACATAATGCCTTTAAACTTTCGTCATCTGTCCCCAACAAACAGGAGAACAAAATTGTGATTGTTTGAAAAGAATGACTGTTAGAAAAGCTTATCCTTGTGGAATGCATAGTACTCGACAAAGCACTGCCTGTTGGTCAAGGGTGCGCCTTAAAATAAAATAAGTCTATTCACATTTCCAACTGCCCAGGTGCAAATGTGCCTAGAAACAACCAATTTGGGCGATGAGCAAGTCATTGGTATACAACATATTTTTACAGGTGCATTTAGTTACGTATGCAGTTCAACTGAATCAGCATGTACTGAAATGATTGAATGAAGGTTTAATGGTTGGAAACATCTTGTGTACTGCTGTTTTGGTGTATTTCTTAGGCTCATGTATGGTAACCATGGTGCCACATATGTTTATCTTCTGTGAACTTTGACATTACCCACCAGGCTGTTTTCAGATGAGATTGATGAAAAAAGGCTTATTGACTAAAAAAGGAATGGACACCCAGCTACTTAATATTTTAAAGGTAGTAACTAATTTGCAAGAAGATAGTGAGAATTTAGTGTCCTGTGAAGCTTGCTAAGATTTAAAAACTTGAAAAAAAAAGCAAAATGATTTAGGAACTAAATACTGACCTTTAACGGACAAGCAGCAGGGGTCTGCCAGGTAAAGATATATTCACAGAATTTGGTCACTGATTGGAAAACTGGTGAACCCTAATGAACAGAAGGGAGAAAATTGAAAAAAAAAATAACAACTGAAGCTCTGAGTGAATCAATTAGGCAGACACAGCAAACAACCATATCATAGTTGGGGGTTGTACACATTCAAAACAACAAAACTTTCACGACTTTTAAGGACTTTGACATAAATTTCCAGAACCTTAAAAACAGTTAGAGTCACCACTACCGCATTTTTCCCACAAAAAATTTATCTGAACATTGAGAAAATCAAAACAATAAAGTCCACTCCTTAATACTCCCTGACTTCTCTGGGACCATATGGAAAAATTACTTATTTTCCTTGACTATATAGGCCTGGGAATTCAAATTTCAATTTTCCCTGACTTTCCAGGGTCTCCAAAACCTACACAAACCTTGAACCCACCCCCTCCCACCAGAAAAAAAAAAAGGCATAAGGCAGACAATTCAAAGTGATGGCAGCATTCAAAGATTCAGCATCAATACAACAAACATTATTGCGTCCTCACCGGAGTGTCTGAACATTCAAAGTTGATGCGCGTACTCTTTTGTAAGCTATGATTTTCCTCACATACATCGCCACCAACGTAACGTATGCTAAGTGATCCATCCGCTGCAGCCTCTGGCATTGCCTGGACGTATCCCAAGTTGTACCCTTTACCTGTACCGGAATCTGTCTGACAGGCAGCAATAGGACCACCTGGTTGGGAAGGAAGAGATATATAGATGTAAACCATTCACACATGTACAGAAATTTATTCTTATACTGTATAAGGTTTCCAGTTACTAAAGGAAATTCAGATTTCAACAATTTACAGACTTATATCTCATAATGTATAAAGTTCTCTAAAATATGGAATTAAACCATTTACTCAGCTTCAGAAATTCATTGTACATTGTATAATGCTTCCTGTACTAAGGAAATACAACTTCATGACTTCTTAAAAACTATACAGTGGAAATCTGTAATTATTGCTCATAAAGTAAAAGAGGAAAAATGCTTAGCGACCATGTATTTTGGAGGATGTTACAACAAATAATTCAACTTATGTTGAAACTTTTGATATTAGAAGTACAAATGATGTACCTACAATCCTGGACAAAAATGATGGGACATTTTTGCCCAAATGTAGCAACACGTATGCAAAGACTCGTTGGTTTTCCAAAATCCCCTCCCCCCCCCAGTTCAATGTTGACAAAATATTCTCAAAATTTCAAAAATTGCACCATTGAACGGGGGAGCGGGGGACTGTCCCATGTATTTTTGTCCAGGATTGTCTGAACGACTGTACACATGTATGGGAGCATACGGATTCACCGCAGAACAGCTGTCGTAGAGTGAAGGAGCATAGAACATTTTTTAATTTTGGCAGTAATGTGTAAATCTTGGGTTTAAGTTAATAAATGTAGAGGGACAGTGGCATGATTAATCACTGATTTCAACACTTTCTAGATGATCATGCATGATACTAAGCTGACAGGACATAAACTAATCTTACCAGTCGTTTCAATATTTGGGTAAACCAGGGCTTGGGATGAGCGAATTCTAAACCGGTGTAAGTGTAAATTTTTAGACGGCATTCAAATATGAAGTAAAAGAAGAGGAATAAATTCTTGATACCATGTGAAGTTAAAAATAACATCTTTTATGAGAAACAATGAGAAAAAACTACACCTTGAACACAAAATTCGTCACTGAGAACAGGCTTCTGGTGAAATTGCCTTTAATTTGATATAGCGACCCCACAATTAACGATCTACCATTGACCTGACAACGATCTACCGTTAACCTACACAGTATTTAAATGGAACTGACGGTCGACTGCACATTTTTATGAAGGGACCTATTTCAAAATGATAATTTCAGCAATTTTACAGTTGACCGTGGCAAACGAGGAATAAACTGCATTGGAGGAAACTATTTATTACTGCAGTAATGTGAAACCCACTCATCTTTACATGCACCAATTTTGCATGTTTATGTCGTCATCCGTGGTGAAAAAAATAATAAAAACAAACGGTAGATCGTCTGGTTTACCCTAGTTTAGAGATCGCAGTCAGAGCAAGGCGCCCTCTTCTTTAGTCTGTGGCTTACTTCCAAAGTTCAAACTGGTTATTTTAATGTTCCTACTTTCGGCTCAATGAAAGAATAGTTCCGTTTTGGCATTGATTAAATAATTTTTTTAATTATTTCGTGAGAAATAGCTGTAAGTTTATTAACTACTTAAATAAACTTTTTGTTTCCTAGATTGCAGAATGGAGAATTTTACTGTATCCTTCCCTAACGCGACTTTCCTATCACGGCTTTCAAACTTGTCCCAAAAATGCCACCGCTTCAACACGATCTACAGTATACATGCGCACTCCCATATATGTGTACAGCAGTTCAGACAATCCTGGACAAAAATGATGGGACATTTTTGCCCAAATGAAGCAACACGTGTGTAAAGACTGGTTGGTTTTCCAAAATCCCCTCCCCCCCCTAGTTCAATGTTGTTCTCGACAAAATATTCTCAAAATTTCAAAAATTGCAACATTGAACGGGGGAGTGGGGGAATGTCCCATGTATTTTTGTCCAGGATTGTAGTTTTATGGGTTTCTCAAAGGGTATGTACACACCTTAAACAGTGTCTCCACTGATAAACATCAGGCCTATTTAGTCACAAGCTTAACTTCTAAGGTCAATGCAACAGAAACACCAAGTCTATGAAACATTTTCACAAACTTAGTACACAAAGTGAAAAAGCAATACTCTGGTAGTGTTTATAATAATGTGTACAACATATTATGTGTATACTACCCCCGTAGGCATAGGGCTAGCAAACAAATTACTATCACCATTTCTATCTATGCGTCCAGAATGGCTTCACAAACATGGCCCCACATGACCTATGTACCTGTTCTTCAATACACTTCTTATTTTAAACTACAAGGAAGACTTTTTGTAACATTGACATCTTTCAAGATGCCAATTTTACCAAGAATGTTTGGTTTGATATGACATTTTATATTGACACTGATCATTAAGCATGAATTTCCATTCATGTTTAATGATCAGTGTCCATAAAGATCCCTGCTTTGGTCTCTACATCTTATGGACCATAAAATTCATTATTTTTCAGAACACTTTTTTTTTTCACTGAATTATGGAAGACTACAAACACTTGAAAAAAAAATGTTTGGTTCTCCAAATGAAAGAGACAAATGATACAAAAAGAGTTGCATTTCATTTCATAGAAACAAACAGTAGATTTTTCTTTTGTAGCTTTTCATTTCGATCTGTTTCAATGAGGACATATCGCTATTGCAATACCACTTCTTATTCAACATTCATCCTTGCAAATGTAGAAAAGCTGGTCAATTACAAATATAATTTGCTTTCCCATGGGAAGACCTAAAAGAGAAGAAGCGGTTGAACAAAAAAATCTTTTACCCATCTCGGATGTTAGGATGAAAGCTAAATTTTAGTTCTGACCACATAGGACATTCATATTGATGTGTCCTTAAATCCATTCTGACTAAACTGACTACCTAATATAACAGAATGTCCAAATGACATACCTGGGCAGTAGGGCGAGAGCTAAATTTTAGCCCTGACTACATAGCACAGTCATTCATGTTAATGTATCATTAAGTCAAATCTGATCAACTAACAGACTGGCTAATAAAAAGATTCCAATGGACAAACCTGGGCAGTTGAACACCTCGGTACCCACTGAATAAAGAGGTTTGCACACATTGATGTGGTAGCTGATGTGTTCCTTTCCCTCTCGAGTGTCAACTGCTTCCCAATTGCCATCGTCCTTTGCCAAAGGTGAAAGGTCATATTGGTTTCCTTCTGGGTCAGATACCAAACAGTCCACAGACTCTGGTAAGCAAGCCAGTGGTGTTTCAAAATTGAAGTAACATTTATCAAATTCTTCACAACTGACAGTTTCTGGGAGCTTACTTGACACTGAAATGTTGTGCCTACAAATGAATGTTATGACCGCTTCTTTAAACTGACCTGAAAAAGAAAGCCAAACAATTTAAGATTGAGTGACACACATTTTCTGCAAAAAGAGTGGAAAAAGGAGAATTCATCAAAGTTTTTGTGAAAGATAAGGAAACCTTATAAGCACATGATTTCCAAATTTGTCATTGCTGGTCAACTTTTCTAATAGACACATGGTTTAGATAACCTGCCATGAATATTTATGACATGAACACAATCTTAGAGCACAACTCTCTTGGAAACCATGAAGTCCAGCACACTCGAAAAACTGAATGATACTGCAACTAAGGATAACCTAAACAGTAGTAATAAGTACAAGCATCCCCCATCAACCCCACATGCAAAGGTGATTACACATTCGAACTTGCCGTATCGTCTTCTGAAGTGTATCATAATCTGACAAGAGTATAGCACATCAACAAAGGCGGTTTATTACTTACTCCCTCCCTACAGAATATTCTTATATCTTACACTAGCTGTGTACTGGCACAGCCGCTGTACACTCACTATTCTGCGCATGCACACATCATGTAACAGCAATGGACATTGCAAGCATTCTGAGTATATAAAGGCACCTTATACAACCGAATCTAGGTGCTGTGGGTTTCACTGGCTTTTGCATGCAGACTGATGTGATCTCTTTTGTTGTATGGTGTACAGCAGCACTATGGTTAGCAAAGGAGTAAGACACTCGAATAGAGCTGCGTTTTATTTCTGACTGGGGCAAAAAAAGTGATGAGTCGTATTGACCACTCTGCATTGTGGATTGTCCTAACATGACACTTACGTGACCACCACCAATGCCATAAGGAAGCTGGATGGCAGTGTTTATGAGTGACTCTGCAACAGTAAGTTGTGAGTAACAGTCCTTCCTGTGTTGTTACTGAGTGCTATGTCTTGAGTGTCAGTCCTTGTATTCTTTCTAATGGATGGATGGATTTGAGTGTCAGTCCTCGTATTCTTTCTGATGGATGGATGGACTTGAGTGTCAGTCCTCGTATTCTTTCTGATGGATGAATGGACTTGAGTGTCAGTCCTCATATTCTTTGTGATGAATGAATGGACGTGAGTGTCAGTCCTCATATTCTTTCTAACGGATGGATGGATTTGAGTGTCAGTCCTCGTATTCTTTCTAATGGATGGATGGACTTAAGTGTCAGTCCTGGTATTCTTTCTAATGGATGGATGGACTTAAGTGTCAGTCTAATGGATGGATAGACTTGGGTGTCAGTCCTGGTATTCTTTCTAATGGATGGATGGACAAAGATGGATGGACAGACCGAGACAGGTATGTAAGTCCATGGGCAAACCTGTGTGAGGCATTGTCAGACCTAACTTGTACCCAATTTGTATATCATTATTCAAAACCTAATTCATGACTGCTTGATTTTTTTCTTACCATTATCCAATGCTTCACCCTGATATGTTAGAGTAAGCAATCCATCATCAGAATAAATTAGATTGTTGCTGGCCATTCCAAGAGATACCCAATTCCCACCATTATTTACACATGCTCCTGCTTCTTCAATAGTGTTACCAGAGCTATCTGTGCAAACCATATTGTCTACTTTGCCACAAACATTTATCTGAAACAGGAAAGATATACTCAAATAATTTGCTAAAATGTTAAAAAAACAAGATAACTTGAAAAAAACACATTTATGCACCAAGGCAAGCATAACTTATATATTGGTACTTGATCACAGATCTCATTACATAACAAACACAATTCTTCTGATCAATGTCTTCTGGAATTTTGGCAAATTTGAGAAGGGCTGGCCAACAGCCTAGGACAGTACTAACCAGAAGAATGACTCATTAATAGAGTATGACTGAAAAAAATTGTATTTTGCTTTTGCAGGTGAAACCAGGTAATGGTCTCCAATACAGGATTTCAAAAGATGCAGCAATCTGACCCAACTGTACCATGGTTTCCCAGAATAAGGGTCATTCAGCACTTACTGCTGGGTTGGGAATTAGTTAAAAACAATTGAAAATTTGCCATTCCAAAGCAACCTCCAGCCAGCCAGTTCCCAGACTCTCCCAAGCAGTCCAGGCTGTACCGGCCTAAAGCAATTTGCAATTTCTAATGCAGTATTAAATTGTGTTCACTCATAAATATGTTTGTTAAACTTTTCAGAACTCTGGACAAAATCACCAGATCATCATGTGATATCAGCAATTGCAGTGCTATTTTTATGAATTTATTTTTCATCAAATTCCAAATTCAGGGCTCAACATAACCGACGGCACCGACGGCAAAAAGCCTCCGTGCCCTAGTTGTTTGCCGTGGCGCCCCTGAAAAATACACCTGATCAACAGCAAAAGTTGCCGTCTTGCCCTTTTCTATTTGCCGTCGGTACTTTCCCTTTCAGAAATGGGCATTTCAAGTGTCTGTATATGCACGAAGTAACAGCACAAACTTTTTGTTGTATATTGCTTTGAATCGTCCACCGCATTGCTGTTTTGTGTAAAATTGAGCAACCAGTCATTTGTCAGAATTGAGAGCACCAAACTAGCATTTCTTTCCTTACCGCAACATTTCTATCAGCTATCGTCATCACCATGTCTCTCTTTCTTGGAAGCAACGTTGCTTCTACGATTCAGAGTACACTACATCAATGTGGCAATCTCGTACTTTTAGCGGACAAAAACACACACTGAAGGCCTATTGAAATTGTCAGGAGATCACCTGCAATCAGACTTGCTTTAAGTCGTTTTCAGGTTCCGGTGTTCAGTGATTAGATATGAGGGAATGTTAATACGAACATCCCCAGTATAAAGTAGTACCTTCTAATGTGAGGAAGACAAGAACAAACTGGTACAGTGTGATGGAATATTCCATTTTAAAAGGGGGGAAAGGAATTAGTGTTTTTTACTTTCCCTCACAGGCTAATAATTATATGTGAAAAAGTGTCTAAATGCAACCCGCGTGGGTGAAAAGTTTTCGTTAAGCCAATATTTTATAATTGGAAGTATTTAGATTATTGCCAATGTGCCTTCTAACGTGTTTCATGTCCCATGTTTCCATGATGAAATGATCTTTCCACCAATTTCCTTAAATAAATGCAAACTTTGAAAAATGCCATAATGCCCTATCTTCACAATCATTTTAGCCGTCATGCCCCTTCCTTTTGCCATGATGCCCTTCAATTTCCATACCTACCGATGGCATTTTTGCTGTGCCCTTTTTGAAGCTTATGTTGAGCCCTGCAAATTTTATCCTATTTAAGCTATTGACTATTAAAATATTGTCAGCCTTGACTATTAAAATGTTTTCAGAAAGCCTCAGTTTGGAGGCCTTAGACAGCATTTGCACAGCACCAACAATGTTTGGTTGCTGTGCAATGTCAGACCTTATATAGTCTTTCATTTTCTTCAGCTCCATGTAATGTCTATTGGTAATCCATGTCCACTGCCAGGCAAAAGTCAAGAGTGTTTCAGTGCACCAGTCATCAGCTTCTTCTCAGCTAGCTACACTAAAGGTGCAGCACACTAGATTTTGCACGTTAAAAGGGGCAGGGCTTGTGACTTCAGTGACAGCACTCTTTGCTGCACAACTGTCAGCTTACTGCAGACTATGTTCAGCTGGACAAGAGTCTTAGCCTAACAGGAGGCATATGACTACTATAGCTGACACTTCTTTGGAGTTATCAAACTTAGTGGAATTCCTTACACAACATTTGGACATTGTGTCTGAAACTGATATTATATAGACCTTCTGCATATGATGTAACAGAGCAAAAATACGCCCTCCTTTGGGGGGGGGGGGGGGGGCAAACTAACACCAACAAATGCAGACAGCTGATTTGTCAACCAGTCCAATGCGTCATGTGTTCCATCCTTTTTGCATCAAAGGATGCTGTGTGTTGTCAATACATAAGGTCTATGCTCTGAAATGTGGGATTCTCCTACTTAATGCATAAGAGTTGCCAACCCTGTATGACAAACATCGATTAGATGAGGTTTTAAAAACTCCAACTGATTGGTTTAAGTCTTACCAGCCAAAGCCCTTTTCCATTTGTGGTGCACTGGCTGGTTGCCCCCCCCCCCCTCTATTGCTTATGCTGTGCACCAATCACAATGGTAGAAGGGTCTTTTTAAAAAGTCCGTGGTATGACCTGGTCAGGAGTCACACTACAGATCTCCCAGATGCAAGTGGAAAGCTCTACCCATTTGACTATGCATGATATATGACCAGGGTACGTGTGACTTACACATTTACTTCATTTACAGATTACTATTTAGTAGCCAACCTTTTGACTAAAGTTATGATAATGGCATTTGAATACTTAATAGGCTATCAAACTATGAAGCTAGAAACTTCCAGATTAATGAATTCTAAGAATAAACATATGTATGATAACTATAATGCAATAGACTAATTTATGTTTACAAATAAATGACATCATGGTTGTCTAACAACAGAGTTGATGAGGTGCACTCACATTTTCATCACAATGAAATGCAGATTCTAATTTGTTTACATTCTTTTACATTCACCACATGGCTGTTTACAAAAACAATAACATGAACATATGTGTTACTGTAAATGCTCTATGCCAACCAGTGCCAATTCCCAGCTAAAAATTCCCTTTGGGGTAATACCCTTTGAACCCAAAGGGTTTCAAATGGTACCCTTTCAAAAAACCCTTTGCATTCAAAGGGTTCCCTTTGGTTGTTGATGGGGATTGGACAAATCTCAAAGGGATTTTTAAAATTACCCTTTGCATAAAGCAAACCCTTTTGAAAACCCTTTAGAACCCTTTGGAACCCACTGAAACCCTTAGGTGAATGGAATTTGTTGACATAAACATTAATACAGATTCTGCATATAAAAGGCCACACTTGATGATGTCAAAGCAGTATAACTTACCCTTGTCTGTGGAAGACTGTTGTCATTCCGTCTTGGCTCATAGAATGAGCTGAAGAAAAGTGAATTCATGTTAAAAACATATCCAGAATTGCTATCAGGTACAGTACAATTTGTACCAGATGAAGTTGAGATGGGACAAGCAGCTTCTGTCTCCCACATAAAGACGAAGAGACAACCTTCACTGAAGCTGCCAAGAAGTTGAGGGCTGCTATCCTGCAAAAAAGGAAAACATTTTCATTGCACTGAAACTGACTACATTATCCTAGCCATATTATAAAATAAACGCACAAGTTAGACTCCAAAACCACATCCCTCCAGTCATAAAAATTCATTGACTGTATCCTGACAAAGGTCTACAGAAGTCCAAGGCATATTTTAGTGTAGACTGTAAGCATTCCTTCCTGGAAAGGCTTATAAGTGTGTCACATCTAGCCTGTGGGGATAAAGGTTGCCAAAACTTGGCACTCATTCTTCAAAGTTACAGATTTAAAGAACAGACAAATCCAGCAGGTAACTGATGGCGAGAAATTGCTGGGGTCCCTTGGCCTTAATTTTAGTATTATCTTTGTGATTACCAAACCAAAGATACCTGTCAACAATCCATAAACCTCATAATTAGCAGTTTAAATTCAGGTTTTGAACTGAATACAACTAATTATGATGGGAGATAAAAGAAATGAGAAGATGGACCCCCAAAATAGCTGACAGATCTCAGAATCACTCAGAAACAAGAGTTCTGTGTAACTCATTTGAGTCATTTCTTTCATAGCTTACCAGTTTTCCCTTTCGACATCGGAAATGTATCTTAGTCGTTGTATGGTTTTGTCCACCACAAGGACTCCCATTGACATATTCTAAGAGCAGGTTTCCCTCACTTTCCACAGTGGGAGCTGAAGATGCGACTCCAAGACTCCTAACACCTTCCACTTCCTGAAAACAGAGAAAAAGTTCGTTTAACAAACCAACACTTTTGCTTCAAAATTCCCCAAATGAAGAAAAACAGGTAAAAACCAATCAATTACCTGAAAGAAGTTTCCCTCCCCATAGAGAAGCCATGTTCCTAGATAGAGACACCAAGCTTACCTTGACTACCCCTATCCCTTTTAATTATTCATCTATAACAAACACAAGCTGTTTTTTTAATTCAAATCAAAACCAGCTGAGAAGTTCTTATACTTATATACTTCTGTGTATTGAAATAATTATAAAAGACATATGGCTTCAGATGAAAGCATAGTAATGCATGAGAAAAAAAGCATCTTGTATTTAATTGATACATCCTCCCTTACACCTGATAAACACCAATTCTACACCCTTCCTACCAAAATGGTGGCTGGCAGGTTATTTTAATACCTAGATAATGAACTAAAGACTGTCTGCAGAATTACTGAAGTCCGCCATTACTGGGGTCCATCAGCCTCACATCGTCTCAATTTTATTGTCTGCACGCAACTCTGTAAATGCTCGTATTAGGTAAAACTGTGGATATCAAGAGGTATTTTAGTATACACCTTCCATGATACAAGTACACAAAGAATTTGGGAGGTTCAAGCTGATGGACCCCCTGTTATGCTTACTACATTAGACCTTCACTTGACAGTTTGGACTTGTCTAGATACTCTGTAATACATCACATCAGGCTAGGGCAGATTATGGAACTCTCCTTCAGAGTCACAACTCTTGGCCATGGGTCTCAACTTGACTCCACTTTCCCTGGAGTCATGGAGTCACAACTCTTGGCCGTGAGTCTCAATTTGACACTGCTTTCCTTGGAATCACAGTCATAACTCTTGACCATGAGTCTCAACCTGACTCCAATTTCTTTGGAGTCGGAACTCTTGTGGAATTTTTGGAACTATAATGAACCATTCATTTTTTTGTGTTAAAATTTTAAAAAATGTCATTTTTCCAAGTTTAATAAACCATTCCAGTAAAAACAGTCTGTCCCTTTATTTCTTTGGCTTGTCAATTTTTCAATTGTAACCTTCACTTTATCAATCATTTCCACATTTCTGTTCAATCTAACCATGAAAATGTTTAAATTAATTTAATGTTCAAAAAATAATGTTATATGTTTGTAGAAGGCAGTTTAAGGCATCACTGTTCAAAGCAGGTGTTGCTGCCATCTCCAGAAGTACGACTATTAAAGCCGCACATACCCAACTCCAAAAACATCAGAGTTGAAAAAGTTTGTAATACATTTTTCCATCAGCATAACCACAATGTCATCATCATAATTCCACCATTATCACCATTTTCATTTAAACAACTAACCTCATCTCCATTGATGCGTGTCTGGCATCCAGCTGCAAAACTACCACAGAGAGGTAGAGGGTTGATGGGTCTGCATACATTGATGTAATACTTGTGTACATTTGTAGGATCACTACTGTCTGAGTACATCCAATTATCTTCTTCCAACGCTTTTGATAAACTGAAGGAGAAATATGACAGGATTATTACAGTGAGCCTTCTTTAGGGACAACCAACAAAACTTAGCTGTTTGCCAAGTCTATGAGCTCTGATAATCATCTCCCATTGACAGGTGTAATTCCCCCACTTGCCTGCAAAACTGCCCTTTTCCAGAGAGAGAGGGTGCTACCCTGGTGATAAAGGAACTTCTGCCAGATGAACTTGCAGGCAAGTAGAGAAATAACATGGGAGGTGAGGAGGAGTGAGAAAGACTAGCAAACTGAAAGTAGAGGTCAAATTTAGTGGACACACTCATTTTTCTAGATGGTGCACACCATGCATGGCCAAAAAAGGTACACATTGTGGGAAGCAAAGAGGTAGCTTGTTTCTCCTTTATCTGAAATCAGTGCTATTCAAACTTTATGCAGATACTCTCTGAGCTTAAAACTATGTGCCCACATTTGTGAGCTAAAAGCTATGTAGTCAGCATTTGTGAGCTTAAAGCTATGTGCCAGCATTTGTGAGCTTAAAGCTATGTAGTCAGCATTTGTGAGCTTAAAGCTATGTGCCAGCATTGGTGAGCTAAAAGCTATGTGCCAGCATTTGTGAGCTAAAAGCTATGTAGTAAGCATTTGTAAGTTTAAAGCTTTGTAGTCAGCATTTGTGAGCTAAAAGGTATGTAGTCAGCATTTATGAGCATAAAGCTATGTAGTCAGCATTTGTAAGTTCAAAGCTTTGTAGTCAGCATTTGTGAGCTAAAAGCTATGTAGTCTGCATTTGTAAGTCTAAAGCTATGTGGGGAGCATTTGTGAGCTTAAAGCTACGTGGGGAGCATTTGTGAGCTTAAAGCTATGTGGAGAGCATTTGTTAGATATAATCATGATTGCCTGGACCAGCAGTAGCATCCATCACACTTAGTATCACTCAAGGAATAATAATTCAGATCTTGAAAGGCAGTTTTTTTTGACAATGCTAAGCAGACATATACCCTTTTCCAAATAGCAACTACAAAGAATTGTGGAATAAGATTTTTGCCTACCTCATTTTTTGTCAATGATATTTTACTGTAGCACAAATTAAGGCACACCAACATTCTATCACACAATTCTTTGAAATAGCTATTTGAAAAGAGGTCTATGAACACAAAGGAAAACCTCAGAGTCATGAATAGACCCTATGAAGTTAACGTCACAGAGCATAGAGTATACTCTCCTTTAGAGAATTCATTAACCAATGCAAATTACACCAACCAGAATGCAAAAATGCATTGGGGTTTCAAAGATCACCAAATGTTCCATTCCAAATATTGCCATGATGTCCCATATCTTCTCTGTCAAATGTTAGGCTAACATGTTGGACAAATAATTTTGTGTAACCCAAGATGACCTTTGACATCCAACGAGAACGAGGACAGTCTTCCCACCATAACACATCCATATACCAAATATCGAATAAATCAGAACTTCCATGCTTAGATATTGTGTTAACAAGATTGCCACAGTTTGACCACTGGTGACCCCAGATGACATTTGATCTCCAACAAAATCAAAAGGGTTCATTCTCTGCATCCACATACCAAATATGAAATGCAGTCAAGTTTCCTAGCTTAAGTTTGTTAAGTTAAAGGGAAATATTGCATTTTAAAATGCTCCAAGATAGCATTAAAATTAAATAGCTCCAGTCATTTTCAAATCATTCAGTCTAAACAATAAACCCCAGGAATAACTTTATCTCCTCAAAATATTATGCACAAAGGGAGTTATGGACGTTGCAGCTTTTGAAATGATGAAAGTTTGGGTGAACAAATTATTCTTGAGCAATAAACAATTGAATATCAATCTGAGGGAAACTTATTTCTTGAAGAGAAGGCTACCATAGTGCCTTATTTGTAATTATTTATCACTCTTTGCCAATAAATACTGGTTTTAAAAGGATGAAATTTCTTTGTAAAACAAACAAAGTACTTCCCTTTAACAAGGACTACAGACTTTGACCCTAGATGACCTTTGATCTCCACCAAAAACAATAGGGACCATCATCCCACTGTTATGCATCTACATACCAAATAAAAAATCTAAGATTCTTATCTTGAGATGTCATGTCACCAAGGTTTTCATCCTTTGACCCCTTGAAAAATGACGTTTGACCTCCACAAAAAAAACAATAGGGACCATTTTATCACCATAATGCATCTACATACCAAATATGACGTATATCCAAGTTTCCTATATTGAGACATCATGACTGCATTGGTTTCTCTTATCATCGAAACCAAAAAACGTTAACAGCTGACTTGTCAACCAATCAGATACAGTTACATAACTATTAAACACACTGAGCAACTGTCTACTGCATGGCGCAACATGCTCATTTGTTTTTGCTCCAAAAGTGCATCAGCATAACATCAATTCATAAGTTTCATTACAAGTTCAATGCAATCAACTCTACAATTTAGATCAAAATTGAATTTTTGTCAAAGGTCACATGCTGCAAATCCTTGCATGCTGGCAGTTGGTGGTTTTCTAAAACCAGATAATGTTTTCTCTCCACCTTGAGCATTAAGAAATGCCAGACTGTTTTCTTGACTTTCAGCTTACGGCCGTAATTCCATAATTGTGCTTGGAAGCAGAGGAGATAGCAAATAGGAAATGGTAGTTAATTGGCAAAATGAAGGTGTGAAACAGCATCTCAAGCAGTCTTGTGCATCATGAATTCAGATACAATGACTGCTGATGATAAAAGAAACATGTAACTTTGACCTGACGTGTGATCACACCCTGAAACTTCCATATGCAAAGCTTCAACCCTTCAAATGCTGCCTACTCACTCAGCCGCAGCACTCAGAGTCTGCATATGCTAAGCACTTTTTCTTCACAGATATAAACATTGCCTTACCTGGATAGATCATATTGGTGATGAGTAGTTTCATCCCTGATGACACATTCTACAGGTGGTTGAGGGCAGGCATAATTTGTATACCACTTGAAAGTATACGCATGGTCAGCTTCTCCTACGAACTCTATACTTCCGTCACCATTCTGGTTCATATCACAGAGAAACACAATGTCAGCCTGAAAGATGAATAGAAACATCAGCATCAACTTTGTTATTTCCTTTATTTGTAAAATATTTGCAGATACACAGCTTTTGTATATATAATGCTACTGCAACTGGTAGTTTAGGGTGATGTTGACCTTAGAGTAGGGCTGTAATCATATAGCAATTACATGCTAAATGATGCCACATGTCATTTAAACTTTAGTCAAATGCTCCTTGTGAATAATTAAAACTGTGTCTTTGCAAACTCCTTCTACTTTATGCTTTTAAGCTAGTCCACAATAGCTGCTACTATTTTCAGTATTAGTGATATGGACCCCAAATTTACTGTTTGTGGACCCATGAAGTCTGTTTTGTTGAAACACTCATCACAGTGGCAAGCATACACACTTGTGTTTCCAATGGTGTTATGTGGAGTCACAAGAGCTGCTTCATGAGATGAGTTTAATATGTTAGGCAAGTGCTGAAGAAGAAGAAGTCTCCACACCAGTGGGAGCTAGCCCTTTTCTACATGCACAATGCACTAACTAGCTAGGATCACAAATTTTTTTGATAACATATTCAGTAATTTTACTAAATAATCACAACCCTACTAAAACAGTCATAAAATAGGTTATTAGGTTTAAGTATTGATTAAACAAATGATTGCAATGAAAAATTCCACACAGGTCTCCTCCTTAAGAAACCAAACATTCAACAAGAAAAGCTGAAAAGCATTGTTACCTCCTGCCGCTTGATACTTGAGACAAGAAAAAAATACCGAGAATGGGAAAATGTCATCAGAGATGTTGTAGTTTTCTCTATATTAAAACATCTCATAGCATTTTTGGATTAGGAAATATCATTTTCAGCATTCTCACTCCTATGGAAAGCAGAAATCCTTTGGGAGTAACAATTGGTTTAACTTTTTTGGTCTTCACCATGGAGTTGAGGGGACTTTATAAACCTATTCCTTATCCAAGTTTCAAGAAGTGTACCAAATGCAGGCTCCTGTATATTGAATTGCTGGGAAGTATCATATAATTACTCACCTGTCTGTGGGCAGCTACCTCTTCATCATCTCTCCTGTGATATGGTGTTCCCATCATATAACTCAACTTCAAAATGCCATCAAAGTATTCTAGAGTAGAATTAGCTACACCTAAGGTGTAGTGGTGCCTGCATTAACAAAATAGACAAAAATCGATAGAGTACGGAAAACAGCCCAGTGGCCCACAACTGGAACCAGAAAGCCAAAAGGCTTAGTGATTCCTTGCTGCTGAAATGTAAGGCCTTTTTTCACAGTGACATTGCTTTGCAATGTTTTTCAATTAACAGGGCTCCACAATGTGCCCACAAAGTACACATGCAAGGCATCCAATCTTCCTACATTGAGATCCCCCTTGCCCGTCGTGAACCCAAATGACATTTGACCTCCACCAAAAACTTCTGGGACCATGTATTCACTATGTGCCATCTACATCACTGTGAAAAAAGGCCTTACATTTCAGCAGCAAGGAATCACTAAGCGCCTCAGAAAACCTTTGGTTCTGGAGTGCGCTATATTAAGTATTATTTACATTACATTACATGACAAGTTACAGGACACTACAAGTGACCTTTCTTGAAAGACTGTGCAGGAAAGCTTGTCAGACTTTGAACATGCTGACTCCAAATGAACTTTGACCTTTGGGAAAATCAATAGGGATCATCTACTAAATAAGACCAATCCACACACTACATGTGAGCACATTCACATGTACCGTTCTTGAGATACCGTGTTTTTGAAGTTTTGACCTTTTGATCTCTCTTGACCCCAAATGACCTTTGATCTCCACGAAAATCGATAGGGATCATCTAGTCAATATGACCAACCCACACACCAAATATGAGCATAGTCACATGTACCGTTCTCGAGTTATCGTGTTTAGGAAGTTTTGACCTTTTGACCTCTCGTGACCCCAAATGACCTTTGATCTCGGCCAAAAACAATAGGGATCATCTACTCAATATGGTCAATGCACACACCAAATATGAGATTACTCACACTTACCCTTCTTGAGATACCGTGTTTACAAGCAATTTCTAAGGAATTTACCTATTGACCTCTCTTGACCCCAAATGACCTTTGACCTCCACGAAAATCGATACGGATCATCCACTCAATATGACCAATCCACACACCAAATATGAGCATAGTCACATGTACCGTTCTCGAGATATCGTGTTTACAAAGTTTTGACCTTTTGACCTCTCGTGACCCCAAATGACCTTTGATCTCCACCAAAAACAATAGGGATCATCTACTCAATATGACCAACCTACACACCAAATATGAGGTTAGTCACACTTTCCCTTCTTGAGATATCGTGTTTACAAGCCAAAGCGTCACATACACACACACACACACATACACACGACATCACCATCGCATAGATTCCTTGCCTGCCTTCGGCAAGGAATCAAAAATGAGGTGGGTACCATTATGTAAATTAACTAGAATTTTATAGTGGATGCATTAAATTTGGACATACCAAAACAAAACAGTCCACAGTCAGCTCAGTAATGTAAAAAGCCATCAATCTTACTGTTTCTCCAATGACTTTGGCAATCTTCCAGTGCACTTATCAACTGAATGACTTTACCCCAATATCCCCAAGCAGTGTCAATATCCCCCAAGCAGTGTCAGTCACATTACACAGCATCCTTGTATCACAAATGACAGTCACTTCTTTGACTAACTTCTCCTGAAATATGACACACTCCTAAGTCACAAAGCTGATGCACACCTCGTCTTTCTGACAAACATATACAATGACACCCATAGTGACACACCCTTATCTAGAAAGCTTGTTAATAATGTATCTAAATTATCCATCCCTGGGCCAACAAAGTGGCGTACAGCTGAGGTTCATTAAGTAATCCCTGAGTCACTTTGTTGACTGACAATGTCAGAAGGCATGTGAGTCACACTGTCCATGGCCAATGACCCACATTTGACTGACAGTGCTAAGGGTGAGGGGTGAGCCACTCAATTGATGCATCAGGCACAACTCATCAAAACGAAATAAAAAGAGTTGTATCAACTGTTCTAAGATACTATTGAGCAACAATCACAACATTCTTTCAATTACTTTGAACAACATTGTCAACGACACCATTCCAGTCTTATAAAGCACTACAACTATACAGCTTCAAATCAAAGATGGATCTCCATGCTTAAATAACAAAATTTTCATGAGGTTGTTTTATTGCAAAATATTCTATTTACCTTATGATCCCACCAGCATTCATACCACTCCCACTTGGCTAAAGAGCCACTCCTGCATTTGCACAACAAAAGAACTATGCTAATTCATATTAGGGGACCCATTTTTACTTTTAATATCTGCTACAAAAATAATACTTAACAAAGATCAGATGATAATGGCTTACGAATTATCCCTGTCCTCTTGACAGGCCCCTGGAGAATCTATGTCGCCATCTTCATTGCATGCTGTCCCACTGACTGGACCACACACATTCAAAATATAGTTATACAGACCAGAAGACACTGTATAACTGCTGTCTTCCTTTCTGAGGGGACTGAGGTCAAAAGTGAAACCTGTATGTATAGGCATAAAGATAGAAAGTAAAGCTTGCATGCAGCATCACTGAAATCTTTAATAACTAGAACAGTTCAACCCTTCTGATGTACAGCAATGACTAGTTCATTTTTTTATCTAACAAAAAATGTTCTAAACTTTATGCATACCTGTAACTCATGTTTGGCTAATTATGATGTAACACTCTGCAACTAGAAGTTGGAGAGTGTTGCACTTTAGATGTAAGTAGCGCTGCTTGGTATCAGGAAAGGGAAGTCACCACAAAAACTTATTTTGAAGAAACTGCTGAATCTCACCATTTTCTTCTCATTTCTCCTCAAAGTATCTTTCATAATATTTTGGAACTTACATGTTGTATATTCAATAGTGTTTGCACGGGTACTAAAAATTAGGACCCGGGTACCCGATCGCCATACCCGTCGGGTACCCGGGTTACCCGGTGTTACGGTGACTAAAAGATATGAGCATTTTGTAAGGCATACTCCATAAGACATGCATGGTAACATAAACATCTGCATTGGATAGGTATAGCGATCACAGTTCCCAAGTTCAAAAACATTTGATTTGTTAGAAGGTTTAATCGTCTCGTTTTGTTTTAGATCAAAATGACAAGTAAAAAAAAAACGTAACAGAAAACAGAAGAAAATTATACTTCCCAAGGCCTATATCAATTTGATATTGAATTTTGGGACCCTTTCCTACTCGAAAAGCCAGCATAGTAAGAGCTCGAAGCTTCTCTTTTTAAACCACTGATTTAAAAATATCAACTAATCAGAGCCCTGTATTATGGTATTCTCTTGCACGTCAAAAATTACTGATTGTAAACAAACGACGTCATGTTTGTGAACTTGCCTCATACTACTTTGCAATGTGTGTTGGAATTATCGCTAATGGGGTATGTACGTTCTTACGTAGCTAGCCTCGTGTCGACATCCAGGCACGGTAACATAACTTTCACACTTAAACTTCGTAGTCTGCTCGAGTGCCATTTTGGGGCAAAATAACGTAATATATACTGGCCTGTTTTAAAAAAAAAAAAAATTGTGAATGTTTACGGTCTTATTACATTGATGTCGTTTTACTTTGCAGATAGCGGCAAAGTGTTGATTTGCGTAAAACTGACACCTTTAACCATTAAGAAATATTCGAGGATTATACTCGAGGTGGCGTACCGTATTGATACCGTAATAAGATCGTATATACATGCAAGGCTCAGTTTACCTAGCATGCTGAACGTTACGGGCACTGTCTTTGCGAGCTGGGCGGGGGTGATACAGTTTATATGTCTTGCTATGTCTGCGTGAAACAGTACGATGTGATTTTGAATCGGCCGTCAGATAGCTTGCTTGCGAGTAAGTTTATAAGCGATATACATGTGATGTGTGAGAAGTAACCTACTAAGTGACGATAGCGCGATCGGGCCGCACGCTGATAAAAATTTCAACTTCAGAAACGGAGTACAGACAACTATCAAACTTACACATAATTTCTAGGGGCTCTCTTCATTCTCAGTCTCGGAGAATGTTTACCAAATTGGCAAACTATTTTAGTCCATTACCGTGGGCAATGGCGTAAATGGGATGATCCTTTTTGCATGCATTTTTTTTTGTTAAGATTCGGGTAGTAGATTTGGAACCGGGTAATACGATGGCGGGCGGGTACCCGGGTTACCTGTGCAAACACTAATATTCAAGTCAAAGCAAGCAGTTATTCCTAGTGATTTTGATTTCTCAATTAAGGAGTAAAACATTGTCAAATGATCATTAACAGACAGTCAAGAAATAGGACATGATCCTTAAGAAACATCAGAAATACAACAGTCAGCTATGATAGTGCAAGTTAGAGTGACTTTTTTCTTAAAGTCTCCTCGACTCTCTGGCGAAGAGGCAAGGGGCGAAAACCAAACATTTACTCCCGGAGGAGTTCTGCTCCCTTAAGGAGCTAAAGGTCCCAAAAGGACAAGTACGCCCTCTAAAAGGGCAAACATGTGTGGTCCTGCTCTAGACTGGCTGAATAGAACAGAAGCCACACCCTGGATGCAGTTTAATGTTGTGCCCAGGACTGACTACACTTCCCCTTTAAATAGAAATTTTCTGAGCAAATAACTCCAGCTGAATTGACAACAGGCTTTTAGTGAGCAAAAGTAAAAATCCTTCAGCATTCTTGAAGATTTCTTCAAGTACACAATGACAACAAGAGACGATGAGACAAAGATAGGAAATTCCTGGATAAACAATGACCTATTTGTGTGCCATGTCCTCACACAGTCAAAAGAGCTGTGTAACAGATACTGTACTAGCATTGCTGTAGGATCAGTTTGCTTTCAGCATGGACATACCAGACACAGTATTCCATGCTTTTAGGAATCTCTGCTATTATAGTGCATAAACTGTGAACAAAGGACACTTGGCAACTATCAGCAATACTAGCTCAGCTGAACACTGGTTGCATTCAGCAGGTTTTGCCTTGAGGCTGATCATTTCATTTGATGAGCATGCCCTCCAGATAGATAAAGATATTTAAACTGAAATTCCTGTAATATAAACAAATTATCCAAGGAGTGTAGCTCCAACAAAAAACACCAAAATAAACAGAAATGCAAACATGGCCAAATGTGATCACAGCTTGTCTAATCATGTAGCCAATCTTGACATGTATTTCCGTCTTAATGTGGCACCTTCTCTGCAAATTTCGCTTAAATTGACCAGCTATTGCAGAAGATGAATGCTTTTGAAGAGAGAGACAGATTTTTCACCCTACAGTACCACATAAGCTCTACCTACTTCATGGTTGAACTAGAAACAAAATGTGGCGTTGACATACATATGCAAATTGCCCCAATCTTACCTTAATATGCCAATCCAACCTACTAAATACTACATTTTTTAATAATGTGTTACTCTTGTATCTCCCAAGTTGTGCAATTTGTAGCACCCACCATAACGGAATGAAACACCTCCTTTGGGTGTCACAAACCTATTTTATTGCCAAAGGCTAAGCCTTGGAGAGCATACAAGGCTATAATATGTAATCAAAGCACCCTCTCTGCATTTTGCTGAATGTAAGCTACTCTGCATCTTTAGAAATTTCAAATTTGATGTCAATCAAAGAGTACTAACCAACTGACAACATGCCTGTATTCTGGGGTGATGACAAAACAGCTTTAAAACTTTTGTATCTTTGCTTTCTGTTGCTTGTTAGTCACAGTAAGAGTGAATACCACAAAGGATTATTTGTACATCAAAGCTAATCACTATTGACTACAAATAGTCATATGATTTACAAGAACCATATTCAAGTAGCTTACTCAGCTAGTTTCTCTAAAATTTGGATGTCTACAATGCATCACTTTAAGATCTGACATACCTGCATCATCATCAAACACACGGCAATTCTCTCCTGTTCTCTGTGCAAGTGGACAAGCTGCAGCAGTGCGCCATTCAAACTCATATTTACACTCGTGTTCTGTCACTCTCACCAGAGAGGGCGCACTTTCCATGTCCCCTGTGAAATAAAGTCGTGCAGGAGAAAAATTGTTGCTCTGATTGTAAAGGTGCATAACAAACCTATTTTTCTTAAGATGCAACAGCAACACCTTTTAATACTTAACTAAGTAAACACAATAAAAAACTATGAAAGAAACATCACCAATTTCTACCACTGTGACCCCCCCCCCCCCCAAAAAAAAGGACAACAGTGAAAAATTTATATTTGTAAGCTGGTTTAAGTGGAAATAATAGTTGTCTCTCACAGCTTTAAAATGTGTCCATAACATACTGTTAAGCTGTCAGATAATCCAGTCTATGGAATATTTACAAAGCCCTTTACATTTCAGCAAAGTGTAGTTGATTATGCAGCTTTAATTTGTGAGAAAAAACTATCAACAAGACTGAAATTCCCAATACTATGAATCTGCCTGCTACTTTACATTCTTCAGTAAATCTATAAACAGTTTACAGCTGGACTTGATTGCAAAAAAAAAACCACAATGCTTGCTTTAAAGCACAAAATTTTTGCTGGTTTAAGAGTCCAAAAATCATTTTCTGTGTTCGCTTTCCTCCCATCTTTTTTTACAAAACCAAACACCTCTTCAAGCATACAGTTCCAACTGCTTACGTACTTGTGAGACATACCCTCCAACCCTTGGGCAAGATTAGTCAATCTTTCTTCGGAGATTCAAACATTTTTGCACATTGCCAAACTTATCTATCACCCAATTCAACCAATTTTTCATAGATTTTGATGGATGTTTCCTACAGAATATAGTCAGTCGGGCGTACCTGTTTTTTCTGCTGTTTCGTGCAACACAAAAGGGGATTACTGGGGAACAGCCCAGAAAGGAAGATTATAGTTTTCTCATCACGACATGACTTTTCCCCACGTTCAAAAAGTGCTCAGCAACGAAAAAAGAGGCAAAAACAATGCCAAAATTTCATCTTAAATCTACTACGATCGTTTGGTCACCAGCCAATCACGTATCAGGAGAGGAGGAGACTGACCAATGACAAGGCAATAGCATCCTAGTTACACAGAAGAAGCAGACGACAAAATGGCAGCCCCCATGCCAAACGCTGAACCCGGTGAAAATCCAGAGTTTTGTGCCATGCACATTGTTTCCAGTGCAACAACCAACTTTAAAACATTCACAAAAGCATCTTAGGAAATGTTTGTTAGTTATGGGGCACAATGGAAACACTTCAACTGCCCTGAAGCCGAAATTGTCGACAGTACGGCTACGAGTCCTGGTTTAGACTTCGACAACATCGAAGAATGCCTCCAAGTTGTTTTCGCACGTACCCGTTGCACGAAACATCGGGTACCACCGAGATTGTTATCGGCCGTTTTGTGACAAAGGTAAAATTGAGTGGAAGAAACGTTCATCACAGAATCAGACTAGCGAAGATACGTATATCTATTCCTCTATAAAATTTTTAATTTGTAAACTAATCGGCTAGCCAGATGAAAACAAACATGCTAGCCTAGCCATAGAGTGTGCAATCAATGCATTGTGTGGTGACCGTAGTAGTCACACAATGGTGCAGCAATACTTGAAGTCAGTGCTCTACGCTGCCTCACAGGGTGGCCCACCTTGCCCCTATTCTCAAAATAAAAATTCTTCATGTGGTTCCTGGGGGTTGTCTAAATTATCAAAAGTGCACTGTGTGAATAATGGATTGGGTGACTGCTAACTTGAACTGAACCAACACACAGAGTTACATGCGGTCATTAAAGAATTGAAGTCAGGCATGTTTGCTGTGCATGGGCTTCAAAACATAGGAGTGCAGCATTTTACATGTGAACGTGTGTCCTTAAATTCAATCTCCTCCCTCTTTTCAATGAAGCTAGGGGTCTTATCTGTGTAGTATTAGCTCTCAATCAGTATGATAATGCTCCATTATACTACGTTCTGAATACTACACGGAGCAAGTGACAATGGAGGTTAGTGTGTAGGGACTGAGTGAGGACTAGTGTAGTATATGCTACATTGTGTATTTTACTGAATTCCAGTCGTGTGGTGGTGATGTAAGTTGATATACTGACTAACCAGGGAGTTGTCAGGGTTGAGTGACAATTCAGTGTTCTCCACAGGTTGAAATTTTGTCTGGGTGCTCCAAAGGTTGAAGGTAAACAGTGATCACTGTCTTGACAAGAAGTCTAAAGAGAGGGAGCATGTCTCTTTGGAAAATGTTGGTTAAAATCAGTGATGCTTGAAATAATACTTTTCTCTGATGACTAGGAACATTTATGATTATCATTGCTCAATGTCCACATTGAGATTGCTGTTTTCTCTGTTTTGAGATTTGAAATAGATAATTTTTGTCTGGGTGGCTGAACTTTTTGTCCGGGTGGCACATTTTCTGTCCGTGGGCTAAAAAGCCTCTGCAGATTTTGTCCAGGTGGGTCACCCTAACAAAACAGCTAGTAGAGAACACTGTCATTATGCCTTTTTAATATCCCTTTCCTGTTGTAGCTGCTGAATTGTAACCTAGGTGGAAATATACTAACGCCTATCTTGTGCATTTGGCAGGAGCCTAAACAGCAACTCTCTTGTCAGAGTGTGTGACTGCGGGCAGAAATCTTGAATATAAAAGACTTATGGGATGTACCCACATTCCTTGGTACCTGTAAGAACATTCATTCCGTTACTTTCCACCATATAGGTGTACTAGGCCACTTTTATTTGGAGGGGGTAGAGCCCTTTTAGGCTTTTACCCAAAATTTTAATCACCCATGCCTGAAAAATACAACTGCTTTGTCTGAAAATAGTAATTTCCCAGCAGGAACAGGACTGCAGCCCCCAGCCCCCCCCCCCTCCGCCCTATACACCTATGTTTTCAACAGTGCTAGTATTCCATTCTACTTTGACCCACTAACCTGAAACTAAGACATCTCATTTGAATGTGAATTTTAGTAGTTTTGAGCTTCCTTCAAAACTGCAGGAATTACAGTACGTAAGTATTGTGCATTTGAGTTGGGGGAGGGGGAAAGATGTTAAAACAAAGGTTGGTCAACTGTGGTTTCTATTAAAGTTCTTTTTGTTTTAGTAAGAGACTAACATTAAAAATTTCCTAGCAACAAGCCGTGGTTTGTGGGAAAGGGGGGGGGGGCTCGTGCTCATATATACTTATTGTACAGACAGGTAGACCCCATAATTTCCATTATTGCCTCATGATAAAAAAGCACTGTTTTCTTTGATTGATAGTTGAAAGAAAGCGAGAAGTATTTTTTGAGCTTTCCGTGCCTATAACCTTTAAATCTAAACCTTCCTTCTAGAAGAAAAAAGTGTTTTAACAGAATGCATCCCAACCCTTTCATGTAAAAATCTTTGGTGAATTACAAAATGAAAAGTTCCCTGTGTAACTGTAAACCCATCAGAGCATAAAAATATTGCAATTTTCCTCTGCAAAGTTGTCATTCTGTAAAATTAGCACTGCCTTGCATGAGAACCCCTGATTCTATGTCAGTTTGCAAATTCGGGGAGGGGTTCTGGGCCATAACCCCCTTGAACCCTTTACAGTAGCACCCCTTACCAGTAGCAAAAATAATAAGTTTACCCACTTTAGTGAACATATTTTAATGAAATTATCATATTTGCACCCCAATTACTTGAGGTGTCTTGTTGTATGTTATACACAAATGTTGGGAGGGGGCTTCTCACAGGACCCCTCTCCAAGACACCTTAGGTTTTGCATGTCTCGAGGAAACCAACTTAAAATCTAAAAAGAAAATAAATGTGCAAATGCCAGAACAAAGACTTGACAAAATATTGCACAGTTTTCACAATAGATTCTTTTGTTACACACAAATTTTGCAAAGGAGAGGGGTAGTCTGACCCCAGGAGACCATTGACCGACATGCATAGTTCTACTGAATTCGTTTAAACCCTTCTGTAGTGGTTCCATGGACCTGCCAGGTAAAGGTCAGAATGAAAACATAGTTTACACTGGAGCTATTGTGTACATTATTCCGTGTATTGCTTTTATTTGAATAGCGCCCTCTATTTATGTTTATGTCTTTTCCCTGACCCTGGGAGAGGTCAGTGTTTGCAGAAATAGGTCATGTGTGAGTGAGAAAAGATTACAAGGTACTCTGGACCAAAATCTGCTTGTTTGTAGCTTGAATGTGTTCGTAACATATATTTTTCCTTCAGTACAGTAATCTATGGGACTATGGCGGCCATTTTGTCCATAAAGTCAACAGTGTGCAACTTTTAAACGTGGGGAAAATCAAAATATGAAAATTTATGTTGTAAAGTACAACTGGGCAGATTTTGAGGTAATCCCCGTTTGTGTTGCATGGAATCCCATTTTTAAAGCCTTTTTTGAGGTATGCCCTACTGACTAATATGAAACACTTGTGCCACACCTACAGGGATGGAATTAAGGTTCCAGCAGGGCAAGGCCATTTCCTCATCAGTTTTAAGGGCATGTCATGTGAACTGAGAGGGCACCAAGGCCAAATAAGTGATTTTACACTGACCACAATGTAATCTCACAGGTAGGGCACAAAAGCCAAACAGCCTTGATTGTAATCAAATTTTATAGGGCAACAAGGCCATTGCCAAACATACGAAGGCCATGGCCTTCGATTCGATTAATTCCAGCCCTGCACCTATGAGGTTGCTTTTACACAACATTTGGTGAACTTTGACCCATTCCCGAGTCACAATATTGATGAACACTATGCCCATTTCACTCACCACTCTCTCTGGCAATGGTTTGTCTTACAATTGATTACTGCATTACCTGGAGTACAAATAAATCGGATGACAGTTCTTTTGGTACATGAAGCACCAGCACTTTGATCACCATCAACGTAAGTCAAAACTATTTCACCATCGTCATATTCAGGACTCTGTTTGAAGCGTCCTAGGCTTTCTGCATTTCCACTGTGATCTGAAATAAAAGCAATGAGATCAGTCTCGGAACAGACCAACATTGTATGCACTCCATTTAGAAATCACATTATTCTAAAGATAAAGAATCTTTAATGACTCAACAGTCCTTTAGTGAATGATATTTGATATTTAGTATTGCTGAAGAATGTTTACATTGAATGATGCAGTCTTTAAAGTGGTTCATTGAGTTGCTTCTTGAAATTGACAAAATTTCCAAATCTGTAAAGTTTTGTCCACATACGAATGAGAAATGGCCAAAGTAAGACAACCCCCATATTCTACCAAAAAATTGATTGTTTCTCGAGTGAGTTATAAGGGATTCAATTTGCCTTTTAGAAATTTTTGACAAGACATTTTTTTTCGAATTATGCACAAAACTGTTTCAATCCAAGATACTCAAAAATCCTAGGTTTTGACTTCTTGGGCAACTGTGGAAGTGATGCTCAACTAATGATGCTGATAATAAGCTTTCCCCATGTAAAAATAAACAATGTGCAATTTTTATAGTTTGTTTAAAAAAGACATTCTCCATGGAACAGAAAAGAAGGAGCAAAACTATTCACTGCTTCAAAAGAAAAAGAATAGCATTATTTTTTCACACCTCGTCAGCAAGTGGTGCAAGGAAAGTTACATTTTAGATGTAAAAACTTTAGTTGAAAGAACTTGGCCTATGGTTCTACATACTGGATGGAAAGGACTGTGCACTTTTCATTGTTACTTGAATACAAAGCTATGATTGCACCCACAAAACAGACTAACAGGTTGGAAACTGGGCCGTAAAACTGTATCTAACTAACTAACCCACAAAACAAACAGAGGCCCCTGCAGGACACTTAGTTGTTCGTGAATCTTCTGGCAAGATGTCAGCACAGATGTTGATATAGTAGACCCCATCAGTGTCTTGCTCATGATTGTGTCGTCCATCCAGAGCCTGCCAGTTTCCTCTTCTTTCCCGTACCAAGCTAGAAAGGTCAAACTTGTGTTGATTGTGGGTCACCCGACATGTTGTGTCACGGGTATGTTCCAAACAAACGTGACTGGTTTGCCATTCAAAGAAGTACATACAGTGAACTTCGGAAATAAAGGTAGGCATTCCTTCTCCTGTTGAATATAACAAAGAGAGAGGGACCATCTTAAAAGTTTGTTGAATAATTTTGTTGTTGATGTAGTTATGTGATCATGTTGGGATCATAAAATAATACATCTATCAGGCCTTGGGTTTTAGATTTTACAGGTGTGCTACAATTCATGCTCCTCAGAAAATTGAGGAGTGTGGTAGGTGTGCTGTTTTATTAAAATGTAGTAGATTACAAGCTTTCATCTTTATCTAGGTGTGAAAAAAATTCACACCCCTCACAGTGATATGAGGAGAGTGATGGTGCACTCAAATTCCTCAAAATCCAAGGTCTGATCTATGAACAGTCATGTTCCATTTATTTGTAATTTACTGCTAAATTTTGTTCCTGTATTGCTAATGGTTAATAATTTTGTAATGGGTATAACCTTTAAAATATTCCACTGTCCATGTTGTATTTGTAAAATGAGTATGGGAAATTCTTGTTTTCCTTTCTCATTTCAAACTGGATGAAAAGATCAGAGGAAAAGTAAAACATTCAAATATATACATTGTGCCACAACAAATTTAGCACCATGTTTGTCCAGCTAATACTTATTTCCAGCAGAAGATGTGATCCTATAAACTATTCAAATCTCTAGAAATATAGGAATTGAATGAATGTTCCAGCAGAATGTCTCATATCTGCTTGTTATGTCACAATTATTGCTACAGTGGCTGGTCCAGTGCTTTCTCACATGCAGAAAGCTTTCTTTACTGGCAAAGAAATTGTTTCATATATGTAATGCCAGGGTCACACTGCCACAACTACCAAAGACTCTCTGTTGTAGACAATTTGCATAAATCAGAGACATTTCTTTGGTAGTCTTGGCGGTGTGACCCAGGCTTAAAATGCACCCACAGCATCCAATTCCATGGAACATGTTCAATCGGGTGGCCTAAGCTAATTTAAAGTAATCATAGTCCTGGAAGTGTTCACAGTGCAAAGACCCTTGCCAGCGTGGTGGGTGTTGCCACTGTGTCATGGGAAGTTGTGATGATGTGATCCAAGCCTAACAACAGGCAGGCATGTAGCAAGAAGATCTTCATCTTGATGTAATTTTGATTTTTTCAAATAAATTTAGTTTCAAAATTAAACTGGGTAAGTACTGTTGTAGCTATGCCTATTGGCACAGCTACTATAATTTGTGCGATCAGACTTTAACTTGGTAGGAATTTACAAGCCCTGGACCCCCACTGGGGTTTGCCTCCAGACCCCACCCCACAAGAACAGGGTTCCCAGCATTCCAAGAAAATAAAATTCCATGATATTTCCATGATAAAGTTTCAAAATTCCAGGATGAAAAAATTTACTTACTAAGTAGTCCAGACAAAATAGTACTTAAAGTACTGAACTAGATTAACTGAAAGCTGTACTCTTTACACCAGTTTACAGGAGTGTTTACCCTTAGTTCAAAGGGAAACTTTAAGCAAAAAATCAATCTTCTCATGTGAAAAAAGAACTAAATCTACTCCGTGTGGTGACCCATTCAAATCAGACATGTATGTATTTCTCAAGATATCAGTAAATTAAGTTACTAGATTTGTGTTCAAAAGTAATACTGAGGGCAGCAAAGATTATATCACTTCCTCACACTGACAAAGAATGCTTTGTTTTCATTTGTTTTTTCAGACTGTTGTGTTGACCTTGATGTTAATGAAATAGGACTTCCCCATGGGGATTACAAAGTTTGAAAAGTTCTCATGCCACTAATACAATCACAGTTTGACAATATGGGACTGTTGAGGTGAAAATATGCTGTAAAGTTTAAAGAAAAGCAAAAGACTGTCCACTAATGTGGGGATATGATGTCATCTGTGCTTGCTTCAAGTTCACTGCTTGTTGAAAATGTGACAACTTTACTTGCTCATATCTTGAGAACCACACATCTAATTTCGATGCAAATTTCATCAAAATGCTTAGAATAAGTGCCCCTCTAATATGTCAAAACTTGATATGACCATAAAGCCTTCTTTTAATGTCATCACGTAAAAGTATCACAAAGGCATAAGATGGCCTCCTTTTCAACCCTTACAGCCATCCATTTCTCATCTTAGGGAAGTCTCACAAATCCAACCAGGCAGAAATCCCCATGCTTCAGTGCATGACATCACTGGGGAAGTGTTTTTTTGTGAACCTTCACTTATGTCTGTGTGAACTTTACATTTACAGTATTTTGGGTTGTTTATTCATGCTAAACCTTAAGTCAACTGGAAATGCAGTGGTCTATTGTTCACACATATAAGTACCAGTTGATACATCTGCAAATGGGAACATTCTGCTGGGAATGTCCCACACCATTGTAAGTCATGCCTTTTTATTAAGTAAGAGTCAGAATGTTCCAAGTCTGATAAGTGCACTGATTCTGTGATTACAAGAACTCCTTTTATTCATAGTACATTTATTAACATGGTACATTATGCTACACAATCTGCAGGGAGACAAACAATTTCCACAACTTTTTGTGTCCTGATATGTCATATCCAAAATTAATGTTGAATCCTTGCATCCATCTTTAATAGAACTTAATCAAAACAATTTGCAGGACAATCATTTTAGTGCTATTTTTGGAATCTTTATTTGGTGTACACTAGGTACTTTTTCTTTTACAAAACAATGTTACCTCAGGCAACATTATGGTGTAATACAAGAAACAACTCTGGAGGAAAAGGGAGCTACTCCCTTTTGGCATTTTAATGCTGAGATGCCTTAGTCCATATACCACAACTACCTAAACAAACTAAAAAGCCAACATAGCCTATACCTTCTTCAGCGTTTACCTTTGGCTAATCAAATTCTCTGATTTTTCCAGGATTTGAAGCATTTTGCCTCAAATTCCATGACTTTTCCAGGATTTAAAGCATCTTTTTTAAGTTCCATGACTTTTCTAGGTTTTCAAGGTTTTCCAGGTAAGGC
Organism: Holothuria scabra; assembly: GCA_037179385.1. Taxonomy (NCBI): domain Eukaryota; kingdom Metazoa; phylum Echinodermata; class Holothuroidea; order Aspidochirotida; family Holothuriidae; genus Holothuria; species Holothuria scabra. The sequence continues at coordinate 22,200,938 of CM074193.1, forward strand.
TGGGAACCCTGAGGAAGCTCATGCTTTGTGTTCAGTTTTCCTCTGCATTCAAAATTGTTGCTCCCCCTTACATTTTCCTTTTCCCCCAGTTTTCCCCCTCCCCTTTTTGACAATCTGGTGCTGCTACTATCCATTGAGGACCATCACCATTCCCTCTGGATTTTTAATGTTACAAAATACACTTTGTATGGAAGATCCCGAATTAGTTGGGCACTTAAAAGTTCTCTTTCACTCACCTGCTGTTTCATTACATTTGAAGGTGATTACACTAGTTCTTTGGAAATGATTGTGATTACATACATCACCCCCTGAATATGTTAAGATCACTTCACCATCTGTGTACCTACAGGAGTAACAGAATAATGAGTTCTTTATTAAACTTGAAAAGGAAGTAAATGCAGTCTGTCTGAGGTAAGCAAGGTGACAAGAGATAAGAAAAGTGACTAAAAGATGCCAGGGCAAAAGAGGCTGATTATCCAGCCAGCTCAGATGGAAGGACTCATGGACAGACAAACACACAGACAGACAGACAGACAGATAGACAGGCAGACATAGAAACATTTGTCAGGATTCAACTAATTTGATTTTCATTACTTGTCCAAAGGCTAGTTGTTCTTTAAGTCTACTGTGTACTTGTCTGCTTTTAATCTTCCTAGTAATACCCCTTGATAAAATCCTTAAGAAATTTTAACTTGGTCTGGACTGCCAGGCGGGGTAATTGTCAAATCCTACATTGGTATAGTATTATGTCCAAAAACTACATGAGGCTGATACTGAAGGATTGAAAATGTTTAACCACAACTCATCTTTTGAGTAAACTATTGATGCTCCTCAACACTTGTAAGGAGAGTAACCAAAATTCTGCTTCTCACAAAAGTTGTATTGCATTCCTACATCACATACATTCTTAAGTTACGATAATTACATTTATTCTGTGGGGGTGGTCTGCAAAAGCGCAAAAGCTCAAAAGCATGTACAAACAGACCAACCCCTCTGTTAAAGGGTACAAAAGAAAATAGACAGAAGGATTACTTACAAAGAATAGAAAGAAGAAGAAAATGATAAAGAAGAAGAAGGAGAAAAAAGAAGAGTATTTTGTACAAAACTACAAAACATATAACACTGTCTCATTAATTTAATAAAAAACAAAAAAAATTACAATAATACTGTGAGTTTGGTCTAGTTTTAGAGCATACTCTCTTCTCATGCAGGAGGCCAAGGTTTGATTCCCAGGTCAATTCATACCAAAGACTTTGAAAATGAACCTACTGCTCTTGTGTGAGATGCATGAGTAATATAGTAGGGAAAACATCCCAGTGCCACATAACGGAGAAAAAAGGCTATGGACCCCAATACATTAAGGTAGAAGGTTACAAGTTGAGCTATAAAGCCCTATCTAGCTAACATCTTGCAGTGTGCAAAATCAGTCAATCAATAATGGCAGGCTGTTTCAGTTCTGGTCAGGTCTGCTAGATAAGCTGACCGTGTGTTTGGTCTAATGGTAGAGGATCCGCCTCTCACATGAAAAGCCCGGGTTCGCTTCCCAGGTCGAGTCATACCAAAGACTCTAAAAAAAGGAACCTACTACCATTGTTCGTGATGCTCCCCACAAGCAATGGAATAGGGAAAACAAGCCAGTGAGCCACAACTGGAAAAAAGGCCGTGGCCGACTCAACTGAACCAATAGGTTGGAAACTGGGCTGTAAAACTTCAACTAACTAACTGTCTGCTAAATAAGCTGTGAAAGGTAAACCATGAATTAAGCAAATGAAGCCAACAAAGCCAACTGGTCTTTCTGCCCCCAGTGTCAGCTGTCAGATCTGGAAATAGTAACTAGAGCAGCAATTGCTGCAGTTGCTCAACCCTTCTAAATGAAACAACAATCTGTTCCATTTTTTTATTTATCTCGAACACAGTCATAATCTACAATTGGTACATACCTTTAAACTAACCAGGGTGTAACACGTTGCACTTAACAGTTGAACAGTATTGCACTTTACATGTAGGTGGTGCTGCTTGGTATAGGACAAGTTTGAAGACACAGCTAAATCTAACAATTTTCTTCTTATTTCTTACCAAATTATCTGTTACAATATTTTGGGCCTTACATGTAAACCAAGCAGTTATTCCTAGTAACTTGATTTCACAAAAGAGGAAAACAATCATGACATAGGACAGTCTACTATACTAATTCAAGTGGGGGTGACTGCACTTCCTCTTTAAACACAAAGTATCCCAAGCAATTAATTCCTGAATTGACAATAGGCTTTGAGGGAGAAAAGAAAAAGCCTTCAATATTCTTCAAGACTTCAGCTTCAATTACACCATGAAAACAAGAGATGATGGGCCAAACATAGGAACTTCCTGGATAAACAATGACCCATTTGTGTGCAATGTCCTCACACAGCAAAGAGCTGTGTAACAGATACTGCATTGCTGCAGGATGAGTTGGCTTTCTGCATGGAAGTTGCAGATACAGCATTACTGTTCTTCCATGCATAGGAAACTCTGCAGGCTTCAAGAGTCCATCCTGCACAAATGAATATGTCCACTTCAGCAAACAAACACACTCCCTCAAGATATTTACACTCAGCAGAGCAGCAGTACACTGGAAACAACTGAAATGGAGGGTAACTGAATGTTAAAAGAACACCAGCTGAAGCCCTTTTTTTAAAATATCAATGCTGTACTTATCCCTCAACAAATCTTCTCTAAAATCATAACATTTTTCGCCATGGCTATAATCATCCTCTTGTACAAACTACATCCACATCTGCATCGATTTGTGAAAACACTGAAACACTTTCAAGAGAGAGACATTTTCCCCCACAGTAACACATAAGCTCTACCCACACTTTGTGGATTGAGCTAATAAATGACAAATGCAAAATATCATATGCTTAAACGAACAAATTTAAATTTACCTAAGATTGAAGCCAGTGAAACTTCCAGCTGAATGTCTTGTATTGGTTTGATCGTCTACAGCTGGAGACTGACAAACAGCCACATCACTCCGACCTTCTGATCCACAATTAACACCTTGGTCCAGTGCTTGGCACACCTTAATGAAATATTTATTAGCTACTTCCCCATTTTCATTCATTTCATTTGCAAAAAAAGTTGTTGCGGAATCTGAAAAAGAGAATTTCAGCAACTAGAAAACTTTAGGCAACATTGATACTGGTAATTTCAGTTATCATGGTAGAATGGGGAAGGAAACAAGAAACTGAAGTTAACCAAGCTAGATGACTTTGACAGCCTTCTTTCCTCATACTTTAACATAGCCAAACATTACTATCATAGAAATCAGAGAACATGTACTTCAATGTGAAGGCACACCCCAAGTCAACTAGCAACTCACCTTAGTAGTCCAAGGGGACAGAACTCTCTTATCCTCTCCAAATGTACACAACCAGAAAGCCAAAAGGCTAGTAGTGATTCCTTGCCATCAAATGCCTTACCTGCTTTCAAATTGACAGTGTTTGATGAATTTTTCTTTACATTTTAGGCACAGAATGTCAAGGATTCATTTAACAGAGATCAAAACACACTTATATCATACTGAGAACCTACAAATCCCAACAAACCTGACCCCCAGTTACCCCAGATGACCGTTTTGTAGTTTAACCTCTGGTGTCCTCAAATGACCTTTGAACTTGGCCAAAAACAATAGGGTTCTTCCTTTCAACATGACAAATCTATATCTTATATATGAAAAGAGTCTGTCACTCGAGCTTGAGATATTGTGTTTACAAGCCATTTTCAAAATTTTCGCAATTATACCACTGGTGACCTCAAATGACCTTCAACCCTTACCAAAACAAATAGGCTACTTTCTTATGACAGATCTATATACCAAATATGGAGAGTATCGGTCACTTCTGTCTGAAGATATCGTGTTTACAAGCCATTTTCGGTGTTTTCACAATTTTACCGCTGGTGATCTCAAATGACCTTTGACCTCTACCAAAGGCAATAGGCTTCCCTCTCTCAATATGTCGAACCTACATACCTAACATGAAGAGTATCAGTCACTCCTATCTGAAGATATCATGTTTACAAGCCATTTTCAAAGTTTTTGCAATTTTACCGCTGGTGACCTCAAATGACCTTTGACCTCTACCAAAAACACTATGCTTCTTTTTCTCAACATGACAAATCTATATACCAAATATGAAGAGTATCGGTCACTCCTATCTGAAGATATCGTGTTTACAAGCCATTTTCGAAGTTTTTGCAATTTTACCGTTGGTGACCTCAAATGACCTTTGACCTCTACCAAAAACAATAGGAATCTTCCCCTCGACATGACAAATCTATATACCATGTATGAAAAGTGTCGGTCACTCCTACCTGAAGATATCCTGTTTACAAGCCATTTTCGAAGTTTTCGCAATTTTACTGCTGGTGACCTCAAATGACCTTTGACCTCTACCAAAAACAATAAGCTTCCTTCTCTCAACATGAAAAATGTATATACCGAATATGAAAAGTGTCGGACATTCCTACCTTGAGATATCGTATTTACAAGCGTCACAAACACACACACACACATACACACACAGGACATACCCGTACTTAATGCCTTACGGGGTACACAGAACTGTTCCCCCTAAGGAAATGGTCGAAATTCCCCTTTAGCCGTTTAGGTCATGCAGCATGTGAATGCCGCAAGAGAGGGCGGGCTCTTGCATATCACGTGACAGAGCTCATTGCAGTGTCTGAATTTTCGGGTAGCTACGCCAGTTACGAGCTCCATGTGAGTGAGGAAAGACGTGCGAGGCTTCAGCTCTCTTGAGCGGTTTGTACCCGGCAAGGTATCGTTTATAGGTTCACACACACACGCACACAACATCACCATCGCATAGATTCCTTTTGCTGACGCAAGGAATCAAAAAGCCCTACCGGGGATGAAAGACCCTATCCTACATAACATGTCAAATGCACCAACCATGCCTGCAGCTAATATATTTTGTAACACTTAACTAGCTAACATGAATTCATCTTGGACTTATTAAATTTTTATATGCCTTTTTTTGCCCATCTTTTATTGCCCTTTTCTGAAGCTTTCCCTTATAGTTTTGGCCTCTTACATTGGATTTTGGCCATCTCGAATACTACAAGATGTATTTCTGGCATAAGCCACAGTCTCTGAAGTAACGCAGGAGCTGTTTCTGCTAAGCATGTCCCAGCTGGAAAATTCCCTTTAATACCCTTTGAATCCAAAGGGTTTCAAATGAACCCAAAGGGTTTCAAATGACCGAAGGGTCTCAAAGGGAATTTCCTGCTGGGGGTGAAAGCAATCAAGGGTTCTTTAAGAATAACTTGCAGTCTTGTTGAATCTCAGTCAGCAGATCATGCATAAAATCACTGCAACAATAGGTAGTGCAAGGTGAGCAAGCCAAGAGCAGCAGAAACTTGGAATATCAAATATTTTTTACCTTGATAATGCAGACAGGACTGGTCAGCTGGATGTTTGCCATGCACCTCAATCTTTAGTGAGATTTGATACTTTTGAATATTTATTGTTACAAATGGTTATTTTGAAAATCATCTCTTGGGTCATTTTTTTTTTAAACTGACTGTCACAAGGGGGAGACAAACACTGCCTGGAGGACCAAGTGAGTACACAATTAAGCCTTACAAGTTTAAACAGTTACTTGTCTTACCTCTCAAAGGTCGAAGGTCAATATCCACACTATCATTTTCATATGTAAACTGACAGTCCCCATTTGACACATATAGTCCCATTTCACAGGCATATTCAGTCTGCCACTCCACCACATAATGGCAGTTGGTGTCTGATATTAGTACTGGATCCTTGCTCTGAAGAAGGAAGGAATACATGTTTGTTTTACAAAAGCCAATAGGTAGTTTACTGAAACTTAATTAGAAACATCTAACACCATTTATTAAAGGCAGTCATTTGTCACCCACAAACTACACTTTTAACCAGAGTATACCAAAATTCTCAGCTGGCACAGCTATTTCATTAACAACAAAATGAAAAAAAATGCAGCATGCACTGTTAGTATTCTTATGACACATTTAGGGCTTAGTATGTTCCTGTCTAAGGTGATGAATACCTGCCTTCAACTTTGTTGCAAAAACTTTTTCATTTTCCTTTTGCAGTGGGTAAATTTACTTTGGCATCATTTGGATTGCAGGGTGGAGGTGGACATCCATCTGTGGGGGTAGGATGGGGTGGGGCAATGAAGTATTAGGGCCAACCTACGTACCTGAGATGGAGCAATTTACTGAAGCTGCATGATGAGAGAATGCGAGAAAAAAGGCAATGCCGCCTGACACTTGCATGCAATTTAAGCCCTGATGAATTTTTCTTATGAGATGAGTGTGACACCTTACAAAGTTTTAGCAACTCAGTTTTTCACTAATGTCTGAGCTGAAAAACCTGAGCTAAATCGTCAGAGTATCAGTATAAGCCCATTCCAAGTTTCACACAGAGCATAAAAATGTACATGTGCTCTGAGCCAGGATACAAAAGAAAGAGTATAAGGGGAAATGAATTCAGGGGGAGCATACAAAAATGCATCTAGGCATTAGATATTTTTTGTCTTTGAGGGGGTGAAATATTTTCTAAGAGGACAAAGCCTGACTCATCCACCCTTGGCTACAGGTGCACTCTAGGTATATCTTACATCCTGCATTAAACTTACCCCTCCAAATCTGCCACTTTCTCTTGGACACACAAATGTTATCTTTGTCACTGGCAAGTAACCATGGCAATCTACTTGCTGCTCTGGGCTAGAATATATCAGTCGAAGTTTGTCATTGTCAAGAATCTCCAGCCTTTTGTCGGCTCTTCCCATGTCAATATTTTTACCATTATTTAGGAGACATCCAGATGAATTTTGACGGCAATTGGATGAAGATCCATCTGCAGTAGAAAAAGGCAAAACCTTGTGTCGCATAAACCCCAAAAGAACTCAAACCTTTCACATTCAAAAGTGGAAAAACTTGCTTCAGCTGTAAAGAGTGCTTCCACTGACATCATAGGCCCGCCCCTTTTGATGGGCAAAATCTAGTGCAGCTGGTGTAGCTACAGTAGCTGACAAGCAGTTGGGGACCCACATGTGACTGTTCAACTAAAACACTGTTGGTTTTTTGCATGGCAGTGGGCATGGTTTATCAATTGTGACGTCACTTGAAAAGGCTCTTTACTTCAGTATGCAGCAAAGTGATGAATTGAATATTGGTTTTGTAGCTTATAATGACAACACTTTCTAAGATAACTGGCAAATTTTGACTGTTTTGCTGCCTTTTCTTAACATATTCTCGCAGTCAAGGTTAGTCATATAATAAAAGATTTCATCTAAATATTTCATTTAAATATTGCAGTACCGTTCAAAAGGATGAATTTAAATAGTGCAACGTTAACAGGAGATCATGGCCGCAGGAACTCATTATCTGAACCAAATCCTCCCTAAAATTTGTTGTTAATGACAGTAAGGCCATGATAGACTGTAATACCCTTTGGAATTTACAGTATGTAATACAAATTAGACAAGCATCATCCTTGACTGCCATTTTAAAAAAAAAAGAAAGGCCAGGTAAAGGCAGATCCATCCACAGAGAAAAAAGACAAACCTAAGCTATGTTCATTTTAGGGATTAATCTCCATCACCATGTACATTGAAATTGTTCCAGACAGTGTAAGTAACAAGCACATGTATATAATCAACTGGGTGTCAAAGTTATCTCCGCCAGAAAGAAAACCTTTCATACTGACACACTGCAATGCATGCTACATGTTTACTAAAATTTCAATTATGCTGTTGATATGGGGGTATAAAATTTATGTGTGTTTGGATAACAAAATGTAGAAGATAAAAACTTTCAGTGATGTTTCTGTAGCAGAAAACAGGGTGCCAGGGATGATGGACTAGCTTAGCTTCAGAAGTGGAGGGATTTGTGAGAACCATCAGCCGTGATTAGAACTCACAAAACGTTTTGAAATAAACGTTTATTTCCTTGTGCAATCATTAAGCATTTTGTTGCAACATAACATATTCAAACGTAAATTCTACTGTAGATTGATCAAAGACAAGGTACTGATATTTCATTGAATTTTTAAGCAATTCCTTCTTTTGCAGACCTGAAACTGCTGTAGTTAAACATAAAATTGTCAATTGCTAAACTCATATATTACTGGCAGCAATACACAAAACCCTTACACAATATCATAAAATTTCATCTGAAAAGGTTTTGGGCAATTTAAAATCTTTCAGATTTTTCTTAGAGATTGGAGCCTGATAAACACATTATTCCCAAAATCAGACTGCCACATGAAATTAGGCAATAAATTTGGATAATGTATGAAAATCAAGTTACTGCTGTATCTATTTCCTCATCTAAGCAGACAAGAAACTTACATTAAAACTGTTCTTTCAACTACGTTCAGTGCTATACCTTAGGCATTATGTCAAAATAGTCCGGTTATAACTTCCTCAGCCAATCTGCAACAGCTGCTGTGATGCCTTGTTACAATGGTTGCTATACACTTCACAACAGCAGACTTAGCTGAGTTCTGCTACTATTTGAAGCAACAAAGTGAAGCTGAGACGCTGCACCTGGCTGACCAAGGAAGTTGCAACCTGGCTGACCAAGGCAGTTGCAGCCTGGCTGACCAAGGCAGTTGCAGCCTGGCTGACCAAGGCAGTTGCAACCTGGCTGACCAAGGCAGTTGCAGCCTGGCTGACCAAGGAAGTTGCAGCCTGGCTGACCAAGGCAGTTGCAGCCTGGCTGACCAAGGCAGTTGCAGCCTGGCTGACCAAGGCAGCTGCAGCCTGGCTGACCAAGGCAGTTGCAGCCTGGCTGACCAAGGCAGTTGCAGCCTGGCTGAGGCAGCTGCAGCCTATGGTTTTGACAAAGTGCCTTACTATATGTTCTAATGAAAGAATTTGGTAGAAGAGTATACTATGATAGCCATTTATGAATACTTTGGAAGTGGTAAGAAGGATAGTTCATGAAAGTTGTGACCCCTGATTAATTTACTCTGGTACTGTGTCTGGTGTTTAGAAATGAAGTATGGCTGAAGCTGTCACAGCCTGACTGAGGCAGCTGCACCTGTGGTGTAGTGCAGTACTGTATATAGCTACACACTGAAGCCTATACTGTACATACAGTGCCTACTGACATACCTGGTGTTATATCTCGGCAAACATTGATGAAAAAGTCTTTGTCTCCATCCGAATCCACTAAGTAACCCCCTACTTGCTTGATAAGGGGAGACAAGTCTCTCCTTTGTTTGTTTTCATCATATACATAACAGGGTACCTCACTCAGGGCAGGATGTGGAACACTTTTACATGCCACCGTTGTGTGCCATTCAAAAGCAAAGCTGCAGTTGTTTTTGTACAGAAAGTCAGGTGAGCCCTGAAAGAAGAAAAACAGAGAATTGTAATGATATTTTGTCCCATAAAAGAACTTGGAATTTAAGCTATCTGGAAACCTATAACCACAAATTGGTCCATTACCATAACGGATAGTAAATGTTTGTTAAATTCCACAGTAGGATCTACAGTATCTATGTTTAAAGTACGGCTGTTAAAGAAATTTAAACTGAATTGTTTTTTAACTTCAGGCTTCAAGGCATGCTGACTGCACAGCATGTATTATTGAAGACTTTATATGCAAATTCAAGTTTTTAGTTTGCATATTTACCTATTATACAATAGGTTAAAGTGGACATCAAGTAAAAAAATTCAAAAATTTTAAACAGCATGGAAGATGAATTCTAACAGTCCAACTCCCATCTTCGTAGGACATTCTTGAGGAAAGATATAAAATGTTGAAGTTTATTCACTCAAATTACAATGGTACATTTGCTAAATAATTTGTGAAAGCATTGTTGTACTACTCAAACTACAATCTTTGTATTTCTCTGTTTTTCTGAAAGTTACTGCACCTTGAACCAAAGTCAGACCTTGAATTTTTAGGCATGACAGTGTGATCACTCATCATCACTCACCTCAAATCACTGTGAGGAGAGCGAATTTCTGCATGCCTAGCTAAATAAAGGGGACTACATTAAATGTACCAGTTTAATAAAATATACACCTACCACACTTCTTAATTTCCTGAGGAGTGTGACTTGTAGCACACCTGAAAAATCTAAAACTCAAGGCCTGCAAAGTGTGATAGCACTCTTACTCTTACTGGGTGATGAATTAGTTAAGCCCTCTCTGTGAAACATGCTATGCAAGCAAACAGGAAGGGTTCAAAGTCATAAAAACATTTTTAATTTTAATGGGAAACAAAGCAGGTAATGTAAGTTGTATAACAAGAAAATCAAAAATTATTTATGCAATGGACTAAATATTTTTAAGTGTATAAATTTCAAAATTTTATATCTCAGCTAAAGAATGTCCAATGAAGATCGGGGTTGGACTGTTACAATTAATTTTTCACGCTGTTTCATACGTATTTTTGAATTTTGACTTGAGGTACAGTACACTTCAATGACTTAATGACCACTCTTATTTGTCCCCTCCCCCATCAAAAAAACATATTAGTATCAGTCCTTCCATGAAATAATCATAATAACAGGGTTCCTGCAGAAAGGACCACTTTTGTGACTTTTTCAGGACCAAATAAAAATAAAATAAAATGAAATGTCACTGTATCCATAACTCTTCCAAAACTTTGTGCAATTTCCCTCAATTTTAAGACTTTCCTGTGCCTGGAAATAAACTTTCCAAATTTTCATAACTTTCAAAATTTCCCATGACTGCAGAAACCCTAAAATGAAAATATGCAGGTTCCCTAAATTTTATCTGTTTTTCCAAATATGAAAATCATACGGCATTCCAACAGGACATCAAAGCGACACTTTAGTTAGGTGGTACAGTAGTAACAAAGTCATGTTTCAGAACCAGGACTCCTTGAATCCTACACTGCCTTGAACTTTAAAAAGGTACAGTGTTGTGCCTTAAGTTTGAAACTTCAGAAATACTTTGAACAAAGCTTGCAATATGAATCCAAACAATTTCAATGAAATTTGCAGGACATTTTGAGGACATTTTTCATCTTCTCAGTTTAAAAAAGAAGATCGTACAATAATTCATGCTGTCATTTTTGTACCGACACATATTGTCCTTGTTTTTTTTTTTTTTTTTGTTTTTCCAACAGCTCCCTGGTTTGGGAATCTACCAGGTGCAATACTTACCTCATATTTGCAAACGCAATCCCTACTTCTTACAAGGAGGGCGCCCTCTATAAGAGGTTACCCTGACACACAGTGCCATAAGAAGTTTGTCAGGGACTTACTGCAGGGATTACATATGTAAATGATAGGAGGTAAGGAGGGGCTAGCTTAGTTATATGGAGTTTTAGGCCTACTGTCCAGTTTCCAACCAATTAGTTCTAGTGGAACCAATCACTGCCTTTTTTCCAGTTTTGGCACACTGGTTGCCTTTCCCTATTCCATTGGTTAGGAGGGATGCTGCTACAGCTTAACTTGACTACATATACTGTACATGACCACTCAGTACAAACTTATCATAGCTTATGCAAGAAAATAACAAGCACCCCATGGTCAAACACATTCCTACTTCAAAAGGAAATAAAAGCATGCAGTGTAATCTGAGTTGCACAAGAAGAGTACCACAAATTATTATGACATATTGCACTTCAAGGCAACCCTTCAATTGGTCCCTCTGGAAAATATATCATAAATAGTTTCCCCATAGCTATACTGTATGTCCAGCATATTTCTAAAGCTCAGTCTGATGATCATCAAATTATTAACGATTCCCAAAAGGGGGAAACCCCTTCCCCATTATTGGACATTATGAATGAACCAAGCAGATGTGCAAGTTCTGCTTTGTATACCTGTAAGGATTTATGTTCCATGTTACAGGTACCTCAAAATAATTTCATGCAGTACAGGTACTGTACAAATGTATTTTGCAAAGATTTGGGGGCCATTCATTTCAGAACAAGAAAACCTTTCAATAGAAACCTTACAGTAAATGATGAAGGGTACTAAACAATACCATTGGTAAAGGAATTTGGGGCTATCAGAGTGTGAAAACAAAATTATTTTACCTTTTGTAACAAAATAGAATCACAAATCTTTTGTAAAGAAGGAAACACAAGGCAATGACTCATTTCTTCATTTGCCTGCTACCTTATCAGAAAATCATAACATATATCCAGTAGCTTTATACTTTTGGCCCTCAATTTAACGCATGTCAAAAAGTATAAGAACTCTCCACACTGAACACAATCTTCATTTTAATAATATAAAGCATGCGGTAAGACTGGCACACAGTATTCTGAATACTCACTCACGACAGCGACCGCATGTTTGGTCTAACGCTAGAGCATCCGCCACTCACGCAGAAGGCCCGGGTTCGTTTCCCAGGTCGATTCATACCAAAGACTCTAAAAAAGGAACCTACTGCCGTTGTGGGTGATGCTCCCCATAAGCAATGGATTAGGGAAAACAAGCCAATGAGCCACAACTGGAAAAAAGGTCGTGGCCCGCTCAACTTGAACCAATAGGTTGGAAACTGGGACGTAAAACTCCATCTAACTATCTAACATTCACGACAGCGTATTAAAAGGAGCATTCTTCTTTTTACATCCACCACTACATAGATACTGTACTACATGGTATAATGCAACACAAAAAACCAATCTATGAATAAATTCAAAGTCTGAATAAAGCTCTCAACCTGCAGCTTTTGCTTTAAAATGTGTGGCTCATGAAGCAGCTTTGAGAAGAGTAGGCTACATCTGAGAGGCTTTCAAATGATCATCAATCTCTTCAAAAAACATAACATATAGTACAATTTTGCTGCCTTACGTGTGTAACACTTGGGTTGTCATTATTTAAAACTTTTTACTGCTCCTCGGTCAAATTAATGTGCTTTTTCAATTTTCACTCAGAGTATTTTGATGCCACTGATAATGGGGGCAATGAGTTTTAAAGATTTCAGGTGTGCTGCAAATCAAACCCACCCTGGAAATTAAGGAGTGTGGAAGGTGTGCTGTTTTTTTAAATTTAATAGATTTACCGTATATGAGAGCTCCCATTCTTCATCTAGGTGTGCAAAAAATCACATTCCTCATGGTGATTTGAGGCAAGTGCTGGTGCGCAGTCACACTGGCACCCCTCAAAATTCAAGGCCGGATAAATGTGCATTATGTTACTCACACAGTATTGTACTTGGAGGAATCAATTCAATTAAACACCAACCATCACACAGTATTTTCACACTTTGAACAGTTTCATTTTAAAATAACTATAAATAACTTGTTTCCTTTTCTCTGCACACACAAACGATAAATTCCACATAAGCCTACAAATATACCCAATGTACTGTGGAATGAACTTTTGTTTCCTTTTCTCTGCACACACAAACGATAAATTCCACATAAGCCTACAAATATACCCAATATACTGTGGAATGAACTTTCGTTTCCTTTTTTCAGCATACACAAGTTACAATAAATTCCATGAAGGCCTATAACCAGTGTACCCTAGAATAAGCACTTAAAAGAGCTATATCATTACAAGATATTTCAAAACAGCAGCTAATAGAAAGGCCTGCTATAAATCCCAACAAATTACTCCTATTTCTCTTCAGAGTGCTGTATCTTTCATGATATTTTAGAACATAGATATTAAATATTCAATGTAACTCAAGCAGTTACATACTTCTTATTCACAACTGTAAATTTCAAAACTGTATAATCAATTAGATTCTCTTGAGAAATTCATGTAAAGTCTACCATACTACATCTAACTGGGAAGACTGCATTTTCCCTTTAAATAGCATGCAGTTGATGTTAACACTGTACAGGATGTAACCTACTGAAAGCCTTTAAAGTAAAATCTGCCTCAGAAATCTACATTACTGAAACAATATTGTTTCAATTATACAATACCGTACCCAAACAAAGCATGTATGGAACAATTCTGTACGCTACTGTAGATCTCAGAATATAGTTTCTTTCATTTTCACATGAAAGTGAAATGCTACTGTACATGCTATATATTAGTATGAAGAACTGCTCTAGTCAGTACGTCACCAGATTTGTCTCTTGGAAAATATTTGTTTTTTAAATATGTTTTTAATGTACTGCTGTTATGAGGCCGTCCTTGAGGAAGTTAGTAACTGCACAGTACCATAAGTTATAAAGTACAATATGCAGTACATCCTGTACACGCAATGCAAGCACCGACAATACATACGCTGCCTATTAAAATTTTATTACAAGTCTACATTTTTACCACAATTACTAAGCTGTAGCAACAAATATTGGTACAGTACTGTCTGCACAATATTGTATGTACCCCTGACAAATTCAATGCGAAGATACCTAAACCAATGAATATGTGCAAATTTAGTAATGTATTTACCAGTAAAAATTGTAGAAATTTTTTTGTAACTGTAGTACAAATAGACCTATTGCCAAATAGCAATTACAAAGGATTGTGGGATAGGGTTTTTGTGTTTTTCATTTTTGTCAATGGCATTTTACTGTGGTAAAAATTGACGCACACCCAAAACTCTATCCCACAATTCATTGTAATTGCTATTTGGAAATAGGTCTATGGTCCAGGGAGCAGAAAGCACAAGCCCGCATGCAACATGTTTAGTTAGTTGACTGAGCTTTTACGGTTCAGTTTCTAAGACTAAAAAAGACCCCATGCATTCATGATTGAAGATGTTGTTCCTAAAATTAACTAATTAAGTTACAGTACAGCAAAAGTACTCTTCTCCCATAGCAGTGAAATGGAAATTGTTGTTTTTTTTGAATAATTTTAAATTGTCAGCAAATCCTTCATTTTCTGGTGAAACAAAATTTAGGAGGCGGGTGTAAGCAGGCAAATTAGCATATTTAAATTGGGGGCCTTACAGTATCTGTACAGAACTTACATACTAAATAGTAATGTAGTACGAAAACTTAAGTGGCAATTCATAAATTCAAGTTCCCAGACAACTCTCAATGGCAAATAAAAGGCTTTTGTTAATATTCTTTACACAAAATTTAATCAGGAGGATGCTTTTTTGAGGAGGAGAGCTATTAAATAGGTATTAAACAAAAACAGTGAAAATAGTTACAGTACTATATCAAACTCAGTAACAGTAAAATTTGCAATTCCTAAGGCAGTCATTGGCACTTCATGAATATTCATCAAAATCAGGCTCTGCTTTTGAGATCATATCATGTTGAAGACTGTCTACACTCAAGATGCAGCCAGTGGAATACTGCATATGCATGCACTAGGATACCATATTTTCATTGTAGAGTAATTGATGACAAATGTTAGGCTAGGATGTGCTTGATGCATGAAAATGTAGAACTATAGGGCCTTGTTGTGCATGTTCATACTTGTAGTCTAAACCTCTGTTGGGTCCCTGTGCTAGGCAATGATGTCTTGTTGTGCAATATTGTTTTTAAAAATCTTAGTTGCTACTGATGACAAACAATCTACATCATAGGGCAAGTATGGCATCCTAAAGGTGTGGGACCCAGGGACTAAAACCCCTCAAAGCCAAGTCATTTGACATAACCAGGGCTCCAATTAACCAACGGCACTGACGGTCATTGCTCTCCTGCCCTTTCTGATCGCCTTCATGCTCCTCTGTAAATGTCTATTGAAATACTGTAAAACACCAGCAGCCATTTTGCTCATTTTGGCCATGCCCTTTTTCAAGCTTATTTGAAGCTCTGCATTCCACATGCAAAATTCCTGCCTCCGGCTAATCTTGTAGCACTTTTGCAGCCTACCTGTATGTGACTTGTGCGTACCATATTTAATTTTTATCAGTCTTTTTTTTTTTCTTTCTTATCACCTTTCCATGAAGCAAGTTTTTGTTTTTTTGCTGTCTACAATTTAGAAGTTTCAAGGACCATGAGACATATTGCTGGCTGAAGGCTTACTGGTAGGCTATTATACTCATTGATATTCTAGATGACAATCTGTTGAGGTACAGGTACAGTACATCTATCTGCATCAGTCGTAATGTCATTACAGAAATCCAGACTCCCCTCTTATCTCACCCTAAAATGTATAAAACTCCCTCCTAACTTCAGATCCTCCTTTAATACTACTGTAAACAAACCATGCCCATCAGAATAAAAATACATGCCATACTGAGACTGGATACAGTATTTAGCATGCACAGAGTTTCTGCTTGAGGCAATACAAGACAACAAACAATACAACATACTGTACATCCACCAACTTCAGTTGTGAAACAATGAATGAATAAAAGTATCTGGCATCTTTGAAATAAATGCTGTAACTAATTGTTTTTAAAACAAAGTATGAATTTTGTCATTTAATGTACTATACTGTAACTTGATTGTTTTTCCAGGATGTCAATAGTCCCCTGTCTCAATTGTCCCCCATCTCATTGTTCCCCAATCTCATTTACTGTAGTCCCCCATCTAACTGGTTCCACCAGTTTTTCATGTGATTGTATCCCCTAACTCTGACCCATAAACAGGACACTATACCCTACCCTCACCCATAAACCTGACCCCTGACCCTGAACACAATGAGTTGGGGGACTGTAACATGTGACTAATGAGCTGTGGGACAAATGGAATATAATGAAATGGGGCACTAATGCAGGCCCGTAGCCAGGGGGGGTCGGAGCGTTCGAATGACCCACCCCAACTGGAGGGAGGTCCATTTTTCCAGCCCTGTGTTTGAACAGTCAGCTATGAAATATTTTTTATCTTGACATATTGAGGACAAATTTCCATTCACTTCTTTAAAAGTGGTGTACTGAGTGGAATTCCTGGGAAAAAAGGACTTTTGTTGTGTTCAAAAGTCCTCTAAAATGCTCCAAATTGCAGGAGATCTGCAGATTTCAAACTTTTCTGGGGAAGCATGCCCCAGACTCCTAGCAACTGCATGCTTACGGCATGTGCCAGCCGCCTCCGTATTTGGAAAAAGGTCCAAATCTTGGAAAAGAGACCCATCCCTCCACTTGGGCTAGTTATGGGCCTGTTATGTGACAAATCAAGCTAATGGAGGACAATGAGATAGGGGAACAATAAGACTGGGCACTATAGAACAGACCCTCTTTAAACCAATACATCTTTAAAACAAAGTCTGGGGAGCCAGTGTTGGCATTGATGCTGGCAGTGGAATCTGGTAACAAACTGTAATTCCTACACACTCTTAATCATTGCAACATGTTTTTAAATTGTTTGTAGGACTGTCTATAAACACACAAAATGTTGACTTAATAGGTTGCAGTTCATCATACAGACATTCTTCTCACCCCACTTTCCAACTCGAATCTGAGACTTAGTGCCATAGTACTTTGCTGATAAAGCTATGTATAGTTATTTTACCATTCCAAAGTAAAACATGCAGTTTTGCTACAGTATGCTGTACTATATTTCATCAGGCCATCAGATTTCAGGGGAACGATTGTTCCCCATCGAGTGGTGGTCCCCTGATAATTTAATCACAGAACCCCAAAACTGGTTACCACCAATCAGTTAATACCATCCATGCATAATGTAACAGAACCCAAAAGTGGGTTTCCATGGGTTACCATGGTGAAAAATGACAGAACCTACAAATGGGTTCCCATAACTTTTGAAATCCAACGGCTTGTTTCATGTGTTAAGTGTAGGCCTACTAACTGTATGTGCTCTAAAAAACAACCGATTCAGAAGTTTTTTTTCTTTTACTATACATGGTAAATTGAACTTAAATATTTTTGAAGCTACATTTAGCCTTTCCCACCAGTGGTAAGAGGCAACTTAATGGAAATCAAAACTTGCAGCCATACTTGAAAATAACTTTAAACTTTTAACTTTTTATCAAGTTGACAAACACTACATATATATACCACATTGGTGTTGGTGTGTTGTAAATCTCATCTGACTAACTTTACCATTTTTTTCTAGCTGATACTGTATAAAACTATAAAATTGAAAACTGCAGGTATGTAAATAGGATTGTGTTAAGGAAGATGTTTTTAGAGGGTGACCTGGGGTAGGGGTCGAGAGGGAGGCGGTATCCGCCTCCCCTTGAAGAAATGTTTTTGGGATCTCCAGATATAAAGAAATGTGCAATATTTGTGCCTCCAACATAATTGTTTTATAGTGACCACTTTTTACCACATCTGCTACTATTTTATTTTGCAAGCTTGGGTCATTTGAGGGAGGGGACTTTCAGCCCCCAGAACTCCTCCCTTGACTACACACCTGGACAACTGTACCTTCTTTTCATGCTAAGGAAATAGTTTTGTTGGGAATTACAAAAAAGCAAAATATCTGCCATATTTGTTTCTTTGAATGAATTTATCTTAATCTGACTTTTGCCATAGATTTCAAACTTTGAGAACAACATTTTTACCTTCTTTAAAATGTAACTAGCATTTATCACACATTGGATTATATAACAGGTATCTATCTGTCCAGTTCCATAAAAGATTTAGAATGTATGAAAACCATCAAAGAGCTTGCAGGAGAAAGGTGTGTGCATTTGCAGCTTGGGAAAGATGAGATGGGTTCCAGGAGTAGATCTGATGATGTCTTCACAGAGTACCTCTGACCACTAAAGGTCTTAATTAGGGACAATGTACAACATATTGTACTGCATGTACTGTTACTCAGCATAATATTAACATCATGAATTGACAGTTGGAAGATTGCAATGTATGCATAATGGCTTTGAGTTATTACTAGTAACACACTTACTTGTACAGTATGTCCAGTGACGGATCATGTGCAGACAGTGGCCCTGCCGCTCTTAATATGAGAATGCAGTAATTTGCACATGATTAAAGTTGGTTTACATGGCTTGGAACATATTGCACACTATTTAAAAGCAAATTGCAAAGAAACATGCCTGATCATAATTACTGTGAGGTACAGTACATGGTTGTAGTATTTGGCCACACACAATCAGTACAGTATACTGTAAGCAACATAGACTGTTAATACTACTGTAGGCTGCATCATTAACAGAAAACAACTTCCTGTTAATTCAGGCCTAAGTGAATTTATGCTGACATAATGAGGATAAAAATTCTGTCGAAGAAATAAAAAGAGTTCAATAATGTAAAGCTATGGTCTATTTTTCACTGTCAGAAGTTTACAGTCTATGTAGAAAGGGGTAGGGGTGGGGTGTATACAATATATATTCTTCTTCAAAAGTTGTCCCCTTTTTGTTAAGAGTTGCTTCCATTGTTTCTGTCCATAAATCTGAATGGAGGCAGATTGGTACAGATCTTAATAATTTCTATTCTCAATTTGAGCATATTTTACTTCATTAAACCTTTTGAAATGACACAGAATAATGCAATATTATACTTTATTAAAGTTTTCAGTATTTTACTGACAATACTTACTGTTTCTGTCAAAGGGAGGAAGGAGGGATTTGTCCCCCCTTTCCAGAAGAAGGTGGTTAATCCCCCCTTTTCATTTCCATAAAAATAAGAAAATAAACAATTGTTCTTGGTTTCCTACTTTAAAAAAGAGGATGCTTTTGCAACAATATTTAAACTCACTCAAATGAATGTCCTTAAACACCCTTCAAATTGCACCTTACAAAGGTCTTGAAGCAAGCTTTTGTCCCCATGAACCCACTGGTAACTTAAGCCTCGGATAGCATCAATTTGTAGTGTTCGACCAATCATCTGTTAAGTAAGTGGCGTCGGGCCGAGTTTTCCATAATTGGTAAATAATTGGCATAGGTGAAATTCTGCCTACCAATTACTTGCAAACTGGAAAAGGGGCTCAAATATACTTGAAACTTGCTCTTAATTTTGTTAAAATTCCTGTAGATACTTAATCCTTTAACTGCCTGCCAAAAAGGAATGCACTGATAATCACAAACATATTAATTTCACCTTTGCGATGGGCGTGATTGTTGGTTATTTTCCCCTACGACAATGTAGTATTACCTGCAGTTAGATTTAGGATTGCATGCAAGGGGTATTTCTTGTAGTCTCCCAGAACGCTCCGCGAAAGTTGCTGTACAAACTGTTCTACAGAAACACAAAGTACAGACAATTGAACTGCAGTGTTTCGCCGTATGTTCAAGTCCCCAAGCTTACCATTCATGTGGGTGTTTCCATAAATACGGAGGCCAGTGTGTGACATGAGAGTCAAAATTTAAAGATTACCTGATTGCCTTCCAAGTTATAATTTGAGAACCTGTATAATCTCTATGGTAAATGTACAAAATCTTTTTGCATTCAGTTGTTCCGTCTGTTCATGCCAGGCAATAACAAAAGAAAAGAATCAACAATGTTTCACGTGTAACAGAGACACCAAACAAATTGCTTCATCAACTTCATCAAGCACAGGACAATCATTATTTGGGATAAACCCATAATTTGTTGTGTATGCAATGGTGTAAGATGTGGTAGCAACATATTAGGGGTTTCCTGTTTTGCACAATTTTGGAAAAAGATGTAGTGGGCATAAAAAATTTTCAGTAAATTGTGAAAATGGCATGACAGGCATGTTTGATGTTATTTATTATATTGTGTGAACACTAAATCATTCTAATAATTATACCACCACTTTTGTCTAACCACTTATACAGTATTTGGCAATAAGAATGCATACATCAACTCTGTTACATCTTGACATTACAATTACACCCCAAGTAGCACTGAACTAGTCATTTCACATGTAACGGAGAAACCAAATTTGGTGTCTCTGCTACACCTGACATAATTCAAAAAAATAAATGCAGACACTGTCCACAGTTTAAAGTTAACTGTGTAGTTCTTTTAATCCCATCAAATAAAAGCTAGATACATGCATTTTTCACATTAATACGTTTCACATGTAACAGAGAAACCAAATTTGGTGTCTTCGTTACACGTGAAATGACTCATTCAGTGTTCCTAACACAGGACTTGCCTGTTTTATTCATCTGCCTGCCTAAATTGTCTCAGAGTTTCATTTTGTCCATTCTAGAAGTGAAAAACATACTTCTTTATTTAAATTTATATTCAAAAAATGGCAAAATAGGGTTTATTCATTACACATGTATTAATGGACAGACACCAACACGTTTTTCATGAATATTTTCCTTTTGGGGATAATACCAGCAGAAGTTTTTAGTTAAGTCATGTTGCTTACCACCAAATATGCCAAATAAGCCAGTTTTGTTTAGGGGTGTAACAGATTTCAAATCCGGCCGGAATTCCGGCCGGATTTTGGGATTTTTCCAAATCCGGCATCCGGCCGGATTTTGTCTTAAATCCGGCCGGATTTGCCGGATTTGTGGGTAAGCTATACAATACAACTTAATTTACTACAGAACTTAATAAAATGACATAAAATATTAAAGACTAAGATGGGAGAGTGCTACTAATATTTCAAGATCTAGCTATGGGGTGTTATCAGTAGTTGCAAACTTTCTAATTTGATAAAGGGACTAAGTCACCCCCCCCCCCCATTCAGTACTTAATGTATGTTGTAAAGTAACTCATAAAAGGTCAGTGATTTAAAATATTTTGTGAAGCAGTGTCAATGAATCAACCCACAGCTTATCAAATCCAGAAATACTGTATCTTCTCTGGTGCTCTTTTCAAGTTGATGTACAGAAGTTCGTTGCTGGATTTTTAGTGATTCTGGGCAATATATTCAAAAACCATCAGAAAAGATGTCAGATATCAAATTTTCTGAGCCAAAATGCAATCAGAGTTGATGGAATCAACTTACAGTACCTGGTTTCAGAGTCCATGAACCCGCTACTCACCTCCTATTTACATATGTAATTCTGAAACTTGCCTGCAAGCACTTTCTGGCAATAAGTCATTAGACACAAATGCACTCTCAAGAAGTAGATCGGGCTACATGGTAGCTCTTCTTCTCTCCTCTTGCCGGTCTTCAAGCTAGGACTTGTCCTGACACAGTGGAGTGATAGCTACTGGGTGTACGAGGTGTGTACCAAGGAACGTGTGAACTACACAAACTCAACTGGCAAGTTGCAAGTAGAGAGGAAGAGTTATCACATTGCCCTCTAGTTTAGAGGGTGCTATCCCAGTGCCAAATGACTGATGCCAGATGCTGCTTACAGGCAAGCTGGGGAATTACATAAATAGGAGGTGATGAGAGGCGGCATTGACTTACAGGTCGACCAAGAAGGGTTTCGTTCAGTATTACCAAATTTTAAAAAAAAATCCACTAGTGTCCAAAATCAATCTTGACATGGTGATGGGAATCAAGTATTTTTTCAAGTATTTTTTACTGAGGCCTTTTAGCTGTTTTTCTAACAAATCTTCCAATCACGTTAAAATCCTTACTTGTCAACTAAAATAGTGCAAGTAATGGTGGCAGTATAAATAGTGTCAGTGATTCCTTGACTATTAAATTTAGCTTTGCAATTAACGGATAAAAAAACCTATGATATATATTGCCAATGACTGATAGGCCTACAGTACATCGAGAAAATTTCACATTACTTACACAGTCCTGCATCCTATAGTATGGTCCTTTGACAGTTAGACAACTTCATGAGATGATTCCTACCTATGTAATTGGCCATCAACAAATACATGTCCCCTTCACTGCAGTTACCAGCATGACTACCACCACTTTGCATGTACAGTATAGCATAGGTTTTACACTGAAATCTTCTAAACCAAAACTTCAAACATGCATTGAATCACCTTAGGAATTGTAATTGGTTACTTTTATAATTGTAATTGATTCCTTTTCAATTTGGATACTGAATGTCAATATTTTCATAATTTAGTCCCTTAATTTGCATGGACAGACATTCATGAAATCATTTCAACATGTTGCATGTGGGGCTTAAAAGTGGCAGCTAAGTGTTCAAAATACATCTTGATTTTATCCCTAACTGAACTCAACCCTTGGGCATCTCATTCAGGATTGGTACTGTATGTACAGTATGAAGTAACATTTTGTTAACTAGCCCAACCATTCATGAAACAAGCCACATCACAAAACCTAAATTAGACATGAACACCAAAACTCTGCTCACAAATAAAATAGACATAACACAGCTCCTGACCACCGCTATTTGCTGATGGTGGCTAACTGGCTAATACAGATATAGAGGTCAAAAGACCTGCATCCACTGAGGCTCGTAAGGTCCCCACCAGTAGGTTCCTGTTCTTTTCATTTGACTAAATCCCGCAAATCCGGCCGGAATTCCGGCCGGAATTTCAGTTGAAATCCGGCAAATCCGGTTCCGGCCGGATTTTAAAATTCCAAATCCGGTGCACCCCTAGTTTTGTTTCACTTTTTGTCAGATAACTAATTTTATTGAGCGAGCAAAAATCACCGTGTAACACTTTTGTGAGACACCAAACTTTCAGCGAGATATTCAGTTGTGAAAATTTTATTAAAATTCAAATGTTTCTTGAGATTTATTACTGACATAGGGTACTGGGCTACAAGTATCTCTAAACTGAAGTCCAGTTTCTCTTATACAGTTATAGTGGAGATTTGACTCTCATTTTTGGAGAATTTCACCTGTAACATTTGAAACACCAAATGTTACACTGTGATCCCTCAAATGAATGCTCATCAGCCCCAAAACACACAACCATGGTCATTACATTAGATGTATGCATTGGTATGTTGTTAATTGCCTATGTTTTAAAAGTGAAATGAAACCATACCTACTTCCAAAACAAATTGTATTGAATCATGAATAAGACTGGTATTTTATGTCACACTTGGTACCCTTAAAAAATGTAAGAAACCAAATGATTTTTGGTCAAAGGTCAAAAGTTTTAACCAATGAAAATTTACTCAACCACAATATGTAATTTCTGTTGCATGTTCTCTATCAAAATATTCTAACAGTAACTGTATGGAAGAATGCATGAACAAGCTACAGCTCAACCAAAACATTCAATAGCATAAATTCAGATGGCCTCCATTTTTGTGGAATCACTGATATCTGTGCACGTTTTGTGAATGTAGCACCTAGAATCTTGAGAAGTTAGGTGGTTATTATCCTGCATAAATTAAGCCATTTACAGCTCATTCCTTCCGTTATTTACAGTAGGACTTATGCAATGTTGTCATGTGACTTCATTGCGAAAAAAAAAGGTGATGCATGTGGTCAGATGCAGCGAACTTCCTGGCCCACACATGCTGTAGACTTATGTGTGTCTGTTTTTTCTGCCAAACAAGGCATCATGTTTTGATTGGTGACATTATTCACATTATATGCATACGATCCTACAAAATTTAAATTGCCCCTGCAGCATGATTGGTTCAATGGTGTTGGTTCTAGCCAGCCAATCACAATTCGTGTCATCGCCTATATGATTTAATGTGTGAAAATACTAGGCCTTGAAATGAATTTTCCCATTGAGTTTATGTTACGACGATTGCATTTCCAATGCTTACATAGCTGGATAGCGCAGCCAGCCAAGCCCCATGCTAAATTCACCAAGAATTGGCATCAAAAATCCCCGGGAACCTGACTTTTTTGGGATCTGACTTACGTGCATTTCATTTGCAGATTCTTTTTTAACAAGACATAAGTTCTGGATACGAAGTGCCAAAAATATACAGGGATATTTATATTGGAAAGGAACCATAAGATACATTAATGGAGTGTAATTATTTTGCTGCCCACAGGCAGTAGGATTTCACAGGAGCAATTGTTCCCCATCGCGTGGTGGTCCCATGGTGATGAAACCATGAAACCCAAAAACTGGTTACCACCAATCAGTTACCACCCATGCATTTTTAAACAGAACCCAAAAGTGGGTTCCAATGGGTTCAAATGGTGAAAATGACAGAACCAACAAATGGATTCCTGTAATCTTTGAAATCCAATAGCTTGTGCCCAGAACTTATATAGTTGCTGGTTTTTAAATGGGCCTTGTTGAATTGATTCTACAGTATGCAACTACAACCCACTACAGTAAAATAATGCAAATGTTCTGACATGATCAGGGGATAAGAACTAGACAAAGCGTGATGTTGGGGTACAAACTTATTTTTCAAAGGGTATGTGACATCGAATGCAAACAATCCTAATGCATTAACAGTTGATTTTGTATCTCCATTTTTGAAGTAAAAATTCTAGGCCTAGAAAAATGATGAAACGATTGGGACCTATTCCCAATATTTTCCAACCTGAACTGGTTACGAATATGATATGCACAAAGCAAGGGGTGCCAACTGCTACAAACACATGACTTCCCTCTTACTAAAAATTTGTGATCCATAATCAGCACCGGGACGATTGTTAAGATAAATAGTCAGTAATAGGTCATTACCAGTTATAGTATCATCAGTTGAACACTATCAATTTGGACTCGGGTCTCAGCAGTAATAAATCCCCCCCCCCATTTTTTATGTTTGTGGCCAATCCCTGACACTGAAAATCTATCGAGTCTTGTGTCTCCATTAAGGGAAGTCATTAAATTTTGATTTTGACACCTGGCTAGCGGTTTCAATTCTGAAGGGTGAGTTAGGTACAAAAAAGTCTGGTATAAACCCATTCAGGACTATGTCACACTGCCAGATATCATTTCTCATCCCCTTCATGTAAAGATTATAGTGCAAATGAAGGAAATCTTAGGAATGTTTTCACAATTTCCACAAAACTTAAATATATAAAAACTGACCTAGGGGTGAGGGTGGGGAGCCAAAGATCCTGGAACACATTTTCAAAGGTAAGTAAAGGACAATTATTCATTTGTTAAAAAGTGAAAAAGAAATGGTAAATGGAGGGTACCCAATACAGAGAATGTAATGAGGAGTCAAGAGACAAGAAGGGGTTGCCCCCCCAAACAAATTCAACTCACCAAGGTTGTACCACATTTAAATTCGATGGTTGTTGTCCATAGGATATTCAGGTTAGGGTCACAAACATCTCCTGTAAAGTTGACCTGGAAGCCTCCTGAATGCTGATTTTCCTCTGAATTCAGTGAGGTTGCTGCGGATCCAATGTTAACAGCTTCATTTTCAGATTTTTGCCAGCAGATGGAACTCTGTGGACATTTTGAGCCAGGGCCACAGAAATTGATGGAAATATTGTTGGTGTTGTGTTCAATGTTGGCGACAGTATTCCAAGGATTCCTGTTCATTCAAATTTACAAAATATATCAAGGTAAAATAATGTTTAAAAAAAAAACTAAGAGTAACTTTGATAAGAAATGAAAATGTGGCTCCAAGTATCATACTAGCTGTTAAGGAAATGCAGGTTTAGGTTTACTGTTGATAAGATTTTATGGCTCAGTTTCTCACCAATTGATTAAAAGTTGGGCCTGCCATGAAAATACAGTATTTGTATTGCACAACTTAGAGGTTACAATGAAGGATTCTCACTAGATTGTACTTTCAATATAGCAAAGGCTCATTAGGTAGAAGGTTCACTGGACCAAAAGTTCACTACATTGAAAGTCAGCTTCAGGTTTGAGTGGGCATTCCATCAGCAAACCTAAGTTCAGTTTAATGAAAATTTGATCCAGTTTATCTTCTGACAAGGTGACAACTGGTATTTGATCAAGTGAAGCTTTGATTTAGAGAACCCTGTCTGTCCATCACAATCTTCTGGTGAATAAAATCATTTGATGGATGATAAGAGGTATGTTCCTTGAGTCCCTGAGTTCCTATTAAACTCCCCAAGTCAGTGCTGCTACTCAAGATTTTCTTTAAAAAAGTACAAAAAATGATAAAAAACAATTCTACACATTTAAAAAATAACAAAAAAGGATATTTGGTAATACTCACCTTTGTATTTTTGCATACTTAATTACTTACAGAGTGCTTTTGGGGTGTCATAAAGCTGAGTGCCAATGCTGTTTTTAAGATAATTGCCCCTACATGCCTTCCTTTTCAATGTTGGTAGACCTGAAAATAACAAATATTTAACATCAATTTCACTACATGTAACTTGCCATCAATGAAACGTAAAATGAAACAAGCTGTACTACAACTATTTGTAGCTGGCAAGAGAACTAATTTAGCCCAATTTGTAAAACTTCAACCTAATATAGATCTTTAAGGCACATTATAATTGTTATAAATACCACACATTTGTTAAAGGTAGAGTATTGTCAATCTCAGGTACAAAGAAATTAGCAAAACCATGACTTATGGGAGAATTTCAATTTGGGGAGGGGAAGGGGCCAAAAAAATGTCTTAGCTGCCCATTAAGGCTATTCTAACAGAGTGTCACTGTAAGTTGGTGGAGTGTACCAAAAATTTTTTAAAACCATGTCTCCTCAGATATCTAGACACAACACTTATGAAGTTCATGAAGTAGAGTCTAAGTTGTCTGCATAGCCATGTACCAGGGAGTTACTACTGTACTAGTGCACTTCTTAACAGTTTACCCCTGGATGTACTCTCATGCTATGGTTGTACAATTATAACTGAAAATTTGAAAAAAACAAAATAAACCTACTGTTCCTTTTGATGCTTAAATGATCACATTTGTATTCATTATTGGAAGAGAAATGCTCAAATGTACCTAGAAGCTTTGAAATGAAAAGCAAGGTCACATGGAATTTCTTCCCCACTAGACCAATTTTATTAAATTTCTAATACTCCATGTTACTTCCTTGATCAACAGTAATAATTTCAAAAGTTAGAAACAGTATTAATTTTGAATTTAAAACAGTAAAAAAGTCAAGCCATGTTACACAATTTGCATAAAACATTTAGACTGAACTCACCTCTAGTATTTCCTTGGCAGATTATAAATGCAGGAGCTGACCTCTTTGGCATGAACTGGCACTCAGTATATGATCACACCCAACAGCAGTCTGAAACTAAACTTACAGATTCAAACTATTAAATAGGAAAAGAGGAATTTTAAACACCCCCTTCCATTTTTCCATTGCTTTTAAAAAGTACAAAAACATACATAAAAGTGCAAAATGCAAAAAAAGAAAAAAACACATCATTAAAAAAAGTACAAAAAGCAATGATGACCAAAGAAATCAAAATACTTTTGAAAACTACAGAATGACAACACTGTCAATCCTTAAACATGATCTAATTGAAACAAACTTTTGTACTTGGACTGGGCAAAAGTTGCAATGAACTTTTTCCTTTTTCTTTTCCTTTTTTTTTTGCCTTTTTTTTACTTTTATGTCTCTTCAACTTTCTGTAAAGGCAGGTATTTATCACCCCAGACAGTTCCAATTTGTGGAACTGTGGTTTAGACCTTATGCCAATTAAATAGAGGGCGCTTCAAAACTGCAACATGGGAAGGATTATTCCATGTATGGGACCACAGAAGTGAATCGTCACCATGGAGAAGGCCAATGGTCACAATGCCGATTGGGAACTGTGTTGGAATAATCCTTCCCAGAGTGCAATATTACAGCTAACTGGCATAAGGTCTATGGAAGTAGGAAGTGTAACCTCTTAAACTGCTTTTGTTCATCCTTTAAATTGGCTGATTTTTATAATAAATATTGACTAGGCGGTTGAATTTAGAAACAAGTCCTAACTAGGCCTAGCAGCCCTTGCCCTATATGTATGCAAGATGGTTTGTGCATGATGAGGAGGATTCTAAAACCTGTGACAACCTCACAGCTGTGATGCATTGAACTCACTGTCATGCTGTGTCCTGAATTAGGTCTTGCTGTACTTTTTCAATGTTGTGTATTAGCAGGGTTCTTGCCAGGAAAAATGTCAAACCGGATGAGAGTTAATCGACATTGCCACACTCTCACATGAAGTTGGCCATATCTTAAGATCTAAATGACATTGTCTGTGGCCAGTTGCATGATTTTTGGTTATTTCCAATATTAGTAAAATCATTCAATTGATTGTTTTGTGTCTGATACTGTGTAGTCTATGTTTAGAGTATGAGTGTGATGAAATTCAAACTGGGCAGTGAGATTCAAACTGGGTGGTGAAATTTCAAACTGGGTGCTGACTTCAAAAAGTATATTCAAACTGGGTGCAGCACCCAGTTTGAAAGGCCTGGCTAGAACCCTGGTAAAAGTAACATTAGGATCACAGGGATCAGACACTGTAACTTAAAGGCTCAATTCCCCTAACCTTCTTACTTAAGCCCCTCCCATAATTGTCTGAAATTCTTCCTCATCCAGACACAATCTCAGTTTATTTTTTCAGAGTGAGTATCAAAAAGCTCAATGTGTGTAATCAATACACTAGTCCTAAAAGTTACTCCATGCAAGCACTATTACCTCAGTTACTTGAAATAGTAACTGACACATGGAAATAAAGAAATATTGATGATTACATAATTTGCTAGTTTGTCCTTAAAATTTACCTTCACAGGGTACCATCACAACAATAACTTACTGTCACAACACAGAGCCTGAGGGGTCAAACTTTGCCCTCAGTGAAAAGATTGTAAAGTTGTAAACATAAATTCCAAACTCCTATCCCCACTGTAAGAATTGCTGTGCCAGTATGCATGCATTTTAGCGGCACTCTATACCCACACAATACGTTTCTCTGGAAATGTTGAGCGTCAAAAGGTGAAAGTTTGAGGAAGCCTATAATTACAGCTTGAGTTCGGCATTGGCCTGAATGTCCTGCTGCTAGTCCATCTCATTAAGTCAATGGTGGTAAGCCACTAAGCCTTTACGTCACCAAAGTTGTGGTAGGCTACTGTCAGGGATTCTGATTCTCATCACGGCTAGTGGGTAGTTTATTAGGGGTTTCCACCAGTTACTTTCCACCCTTGGGGTGAAAAGTAATGTTTGAACTTGCATGTAGTAAAAATAACTTTTACTGTTATTTTAAATTTCAAATCCAAGTACAAGACAACAATGAAATTTGTGGACAGGCCTAAAACTTTTTCAGCATGCTCATCAAAAAAAAAAGAATTGTTGATCTTTTTTCTAAATGTCAAGTATAGTCATGGACTTCTAATTTTTTATGTATAAGTAGTCTGTGTGTCTATAGGCAGGCCCATGCTGAATGTGTAAACAATTGCTCACAGCACTGAATATAGCTGTCCAATCTGCATTTTGTGCATTGCATCACCAAGACCTTCCGTAAGAGCACTGACTCCATTTCGGTGTAGCGGCGGGCAAGCTGCACTACCGCCGTGCCGGTTGATTCTGGTTGTATGATAAATGTTCAGTACTGTGCTATAACACAGTACAAGTTTGTGTTTCCAATGAATGGTGTATGCATTACCTACATGTATACATAACTATGTACAATGGCATATGGATTGCTTCTGTGTGTGTACCATATACTTGTACATGCATTGTCAATGTACAATGAACATGTGTGCAATCCTGAAGAATGATAGTATTGTAGACCTGTGCATAGAAAACCCTGGCCTACGATCATAAAACCGTAGTGTACCTTTGGGTGTGGGCTTTGTAAATGGAATGCAACCTGGATAGCTACATGTAAGTATGTATTATAGTAAAATCTACAGTGAGAATATTGCTTAGAAATCATGCTTGCATTGATAGCTTTTGCTTCAATGGTACCCGGATTAGGAAATCGAATTTTACAAAGTATTTAGGTTTAGTTATTGACGCAAATTTAACATGGAAACAGCATGTGAATGACTTACGCAATTCCCTCTTTAAATATATTGGTATTTTTTATCATATTAGTGATATTCTTCCAGTTGATACTGCAGTTCAGATTTACTACTCTTTTATTTATTCTAGACTTACTTATGCTATTGAAGTCTATGGTACAGCATGTGCTACTGTCCTTAAACCTCTCCAGACATTTCAAAATAGAATACTTAAGCTTCTCTTAAAGAAACCGAAATGGTTCAGTACAAATCAGTTGTATTTTGATTATAACATATTAAAAATCAAGGACCTCCACAGGTCTCGCATGGGTGTAATCGTTTTTAAATATTGTAATGATATGCTACCGAAGGTATTATCTAATGTAATAAAGCTACCTAATGTAGCCCAGTTCCCAATGCAGACCAGCCACAATTGTCTCTTTTCAGTAACAAATCACAAAACTTTACACGGCAAATTAGTTCTCCAAAATTATTGTTATAATGTTTGGCACAAACTTTCCCCTAGTGTTAGATTAAGCCCTTCACTCCATTCTTTTCAAAGGAATTTGAAATCTTTCCTTATAAGTAGTTACCATTAGCAACTTTTTAGTTATTAGTCTTAAATCTCATCACTTTGTCAAGATTTTTTTTTTTCTCTTTTCCTTTTGTCATCTTTTTGTCTATGTTTGTATGGTCACTAGCCTTGATAAACTGTATTGTTTTTCTAGTGTCCATCATATGTACTTTGTTTTTAGTATTTGTTAAATAATACCTCTGTTGATGATTATTGTACATATGAGAAATAAATTGAATTGAAATTGAATTGAATTGAATTGAGAAGGACATCAGCATAGCAGCCAGACTGTAAACTTTTTTTGTGTGTGCAGGGAACATGAACAAGAAATGGAAAAAATGTGGATCGGAAAACCCAGCATACCAAAACTTGTATGCCGTGCTGCAAGCGACCTCCAGGATCTTGCGATTAGGGCACACTTCAAAATTTAATGTGATTCCCTTCCACACTGACCTGTGCGTGATAACCGTCTTTTGAAGGTGTTTACACAGTATCATGCAGAAGCAGAAGCAGAAGTACAGTATGCCACACGTACAGGTATGTGTATGTACACCAGACTGTAAAGTTTGGCCTGAGTGGGGAAGGTGTTCCCTGCGCAGCCAAACTGCCTTGTTTTTCTGTCAGCAAAATTCTGCAGTTTTCAGTGAAATCAGTGCTCACCTTTCACCAATTTTATGTAAGTTGTTCCCCGCGCAATTGTGCCATCACTTAATGCAAAACTAAAAGACCTCTAACCTACGTGCTGTATGTACGGTGTACAGTCTTTTACTTTTTTGTAACTGTAGGCAGCCTTTGCTGGGGTCCATCAGCCTTACAGCTTAAATCATCTTCATTTATTGTCAACATGAATTTCAAACCCTCATATTCAATTAAGTGTACAACCATTCATGATACAGGTAAGCAAGGAAATTGAAAGATTAAGAGGTGATGCACCAGCATTGACTAAAATCAGACTATGACCTGGTGTCCGGATTCCTCTATAGGCCTAGCCTAGGCTAGGCCTAAACGTTATTTATGCAAGGCCTGTGTTGTGAGAGACCATACTGGAAAGGAAGTTTACCATACGCCAAAGAATTACACCATGGTAGATCTGTATCTTTTCTGTACTTGTACGCCTGACTACAATAAGTGTCTATAGGAAGTTCCTGTTTTAACACAATTTTTTCATTGCCTAATCACTTTTAGTTGCAGCTCAAGGTGCATACCAAGAAAAGCCAACGCCGAACTGCGGGAAGGTATGCCAATTGGTTTTCGCAATTGTATGCGGAGGATCTTTCTTGTGCACATGCATACACAGCAATCTGCAGGCGTGCCTACTTACGCATTGCCCCCAAGTCCAAGTGGGTAGAAGTGGGTCAAACTAATCTTTTCGTTGGTGGATTGCCAGCCTGGGGGAGGGGGTAAGGGAATTCCCCCTCCCCCTTTTCGAAAATTTTTGAATTTTTGAATTGTCTACAGGCAAAATGGTGGCACCTTTTTCGGCAAATCAGTCAACACAATTTCGATGGCCTCGCTAGGTTATCGCCAAAAAGTTCAGTACGGTACTGAATTTTTTGCAGTAACCAAAAAAAGCATTGTATTGAGAGATTTGCCAAAATAATATTATACAGATACTCAAAAATGTGCAATGACTAAAACCTCTCCTAATCACAATATTCAATCGTTATTTTTGCCGTAAGTTTTGGGCTGGTACCGGTACATTTTGCAAACATCAACTCGATATGTCACTAACTATCGTTCCATGCTGCAAGTGATTTTCAATACATATCTTCGTACATCTATCTTGCATGGCGTTCTAGCAGTGAATGGAATATCTTCCATACGTGCTACGAAGGTTAATAGCCAATAGCGATGCTGCGGCGGCAGCAAAGCATAGGTTTCCACAGTATGTACCTAGGCCTGAGCATTGTTTAATAGTTG
Organism: Holothuria scabra; assembly: GCA_037179385.1. NCBI lineage: Eukaryota > Metazoa > Echinodermata > Holothuroidea > Aspidochirotida > Holothuriidae > Holothuria > Holothuria scabra. Next base: position 22,233,874 of record CM074193.1, read on the forward strand.
AATGTGCTGTGAGATACGATTTCATACAGAATTTGTAGTTATCGGTAAGCTGAATTATTTGTTAATTTGCATGGTTCTCTAACTAAGAACACTTTGGAGATTTGTAATGCAGGTTTTCACAGGGCTGGGCAGGTCAGCGGGTTTGGGAGTTCAAATGCTCGTCACTTAGGAGGTATGAATTACGTAGAGTATACGTGTATGTGACGCATACATGACCTGTACGTTGGCAATGCATGTACAAGTATATGGTTTACACATAGTAAGTAGCAATCCGTACGTGATTGTACATGCTTGTGTGTACATGTACGTAATGCATACACCATTTACTGGCAATACAAGTAGTGTATAAAGAAGTACGTTTATTGTATGACCGAGAATACAGCTTGCCTGCCGCTACACCAAGAAGGAGTTGGTGCTCACGTCGACGATCTTCGCGTTGTAGTGCATGATATACATGTGCATGCAGAGTTGCAGACTGGGTTGCAGCTAAGTTTTCTGCCGCGACAGTTACAGTTTCACAGCCTCATAGGTGCTTGTAATTGCACGCCACACCATTTCAAGGTATGCAAAGACCCGATGTAAATCAATAAGGTGTTTGTAATTGTACGCCACGCCAACATGTTGTTCTTTCCCCTGGTGCAGTGACTTACGCAGTACACCAAATTTACTGGCGTACATTTCCATACGCCAAAGATCTGGATCTGGAAAAATACTGCACAACACTCCTGGTGGAGTCAAACGTGCAGGGTTGAGTGTGCGCATGTACCTAGTCATCCCATCTGATCATCCTCAAGGCTGTGCTCTTGAACTGCTTGGGGTCCTCGAGATCTGTAATGTTCTGGGGGAGTAGGTTCCAGTCTCTGATGGTCCGAGGAAAGAAACTGTAACGTTAGCTACGTATTTGTTTTTGTGAAAGGCCTTACTCTACAGTATGGGTGAGAGGAACGAGCCTAGGCCATGTCACGAACACACAGCCCTGTTCGAGGGCTAGGTTAGGCCTTACAGTAACAAAACATTAGGACAAGCTTAACATTAGGCCTAATGAAGTTGGTTCGTGAGTTTACGATTTAGGATTAGCCTAACGTTAGCTAACAAGTTAGGCTTAACGTTATGTTAGGTCCTAACTTTAGGCGTAACTTAGGCTACACACCATTTCTGCAAAAGAGAAAGGTCGTGAGTGCCTGCTAGACATTCCGCGTCAGCGAAATTTCTCCATCCACAAGCGAAGAATGTAATGATGCTTAAAAACTGCAGAACATCCATAATTTTGGTTGTACAACTTTCAGGTTCCTTGTGATTTCTCTTTTGTCAACCGGTTGTTGATTATGTTCATATTGTGTGATCAGTATTTCTACACTTGTACATTCAATTTCCTAAAAGGAGTACCCCAGTTTCAGTTTTCAGTTTCAACATAAAGAAAAAAAAAACATGTGTACTATTTAACTTATATTATTGTACAAAAATAAAAAAAAGTAATTTATATACTTGTTATAAATACCACAAAAGTCTAAAAATATACCAAAGAAGGGCCCTTTAATCATTGAAAATGGAAGCGCTCGTATGTTTCTTTATTTATGTCACAAATATATCGGTCAAAGGTCAATGATGCAAACGTGAGAGACATATGACTAATCATGTGACATTAATTTTTGTGAAGGCGCACCACTATTAAAATTATCAGAGCCGTATCCTAATATACGGCTCCGAAAATCATTCACCGGAGTTGTATTTTGGTTCAACACAATGGCCAAGTCACCTACACACAAATCCGAATTGCAGCAAGAAATCAGTGGCGGATCCAGGGATTTTCAGAGGGGTGGGGGGAGGTGCATGTGGGTGGGACATCAAATGTACACTCAGCGAAGCGCCACCATAGGTATGTCTGTTGTTTATGGGAAATGGGGGTGGTAGGCAAACATCCAAATTTTACCATATTTTTAAGTGTGATTACCACTGTAGGGCGTAATTATTTTCACTCTTTCCAAATATTTGAAAATACGGAGCTTGTGTTGCATAAAAGTTTGGGATGTTGGGTTTCCTGCAAGGAAATTTGAACAGTTGGGGAATTACTGAAGAATTTGCATTTTCTATCGGCAAATCTGAGGTCGGGCGGCGACCAAAGATCGTTGCTGCTACATAATGTTATCCAACGCCTATACGTAATGTGGCTCTCCGACGAAATTTTTTGAGCTTTTACTGGAGAAAGTATGGAATAAAGAAAATTAATGAAAATAGCACTGCATGTATATAGTTAACGGTGTCACGTACTTGTTCTGGTGTCACAAATGTCGCAAATTTCCGATTTTGTCATTTCCAGAGCTCGTAAAAGTTCCCAAACTTATGTGAAAGTAGTATTAGCGCGCACTTCTGTAAGGAATCGCAATTCGCGCCGCGCGAACCTCGGGGAAATTTTTCCTTCCTGAATCAAATGATGACGAATATGGAGCTTTTATTAGAGAAAATTGATTGGGAATTTCGTAATTTCTTGTGTTTTCAAAACGACACTCTGTAGACTGGTCTCACAACTGGCTAATTTCCAAATTCTTCATTTTCAGAGCCCCTTGCCCCAGGCTGGGTGTCTAAGAAAAGGGGGCCGAGATGTAACATGGTGTTACATGTTTCAATATTTTGAGCCACTATGAAACTCCCAAGCTTTCAAAACATGCCCCTTACAAAAATTCCCAGTACATTTCTTGTAGGAATCCTGTAGGAAACCCTTATAAAAAAAAAACCCACATAATTCCCACATAATTCCTGTAGGAAAATGAAAACTTCCTATAGGAATTTGCAATTTCCTATAGGAAGTTACAACTTCCTACAGGAATTATGTGGGATAATATTCAGCCTGTGCGAGTTTCCCACATCAAAAAGTTGAATTCCCACACGAGAATTGAAATTCCCATATGGAAAGTTGAAATACCCATATGGGAAGTTAAATTCCCACATGGGGAGTTCAGTTTCCCATATAAGAAGTCAACTCTTCATGTGGGAAGTCATCTTTTGGTATGGGAAGTTAAATTCCCCATATGGGAAGGCACAAAATGGCTGTGTGGATTGTGCAGTAAATAGCTTTGAAGGAAGTCTTTTGTGATTGGCTTATTCAAAGGCTCTATCACAACAAAGCCCTTTTGAAAGGAGTCTTTGTATGGTACATGCACAGTGTTGAGCTGTATAGGAAAGCAAGTGTGTGTTGTATACAGCAGTCAGCAGTTAATAGTTAGCAAGCAGTGAGAGTGGATGCACACTGTGCAGTTGTAAATTTGAGTGGAGGCTGTGGACTATATATGTGCTGAGTCCTGTTAAGTAAGTGACTAAGTCTGAGTGCTGTTTTGTTGCATGGACTGAGATATTTTTTATAAGGTGTAGCCTCAGCAACTGGACTCTCATATTCAAAACACATGCAGGCAATGGGATGTGCTGTTAAAGGAATCAGTTATTGTGTTGCATACAACTTGAAACTTGGATAAATTTCAAACATATCATTTAACTCTTAAACAAGTTGCATCTAGTGGACTTTTCTTGTGGACATTCAGCAAGATTTTGCACATGCCTTTGTCGCAAATTATTCTGAAGAAGAGACTGCATGCATCAGAACACATGCAGGCAATGTGATGTACTTTAAAAGGAATCAGTAATTGTGTTGCAAACAAACTTGGATGAATTTCAAACATATTGATTCTCAAACCAGTTGCATCTAGTGGACTTTTATTTTGTACGTGCCTTCACAAAATATTTTGATGAAGAAACAATCTTGTATCCAGTTTGGCAAGAACTTTAAGGTGAACGTTACATTTAAATTCAGCCATAATACTCTTTTGGGCACACTTTAATTCATAAGAACATTATACTGTGACTGTTTACTGCACATGTATACAGTAGTGTGCCTGCAGATGATGATGAATGGAAAATAATGATGAAGACCTGAGTACATTGAAAAATCCCCCTTCAAGAATATGGTAGAACCCAGTATGGGAAGGGATGACCAGCATGTGGGATTTATGTGGGAATTAGGTGGGATTTTTTTCCCACATGCCCAAAAACCCACATAAATCCCACATGCTGATTCCTGTAGGAATTATGTGGGATTTTTTTATAAGGGAAAACACATTTCCTATAGGAAGTAAGCCATTTCCAGTAGGAATTTTAAGATTCCTACAAGAATTTCAATTTTCCTATGCAGGAATTTGCTATTTCCTACGTAGGAAAGACCATTTCCTGTAGGAATTGTCAAATTCTTACAGGAATTTCAACTTTCCTACGTAGGAATTGAAGAGTATTCCTAATACACTGACCATTGCATTCACTGGCACATGAAAGGAAGTCCATTGTCATTGGTCAGTAAAGCCTACCGAGTTACAACAAAGAGCTTTTCAAATCTGTCCTTTGTATGTGTTTTGGGCTGTGTAAGGCTATATGGACTTGACCATATGTTGTAGTATAGCAGCACAGTGTGTTGCTTCAGTGCAGTAACAGGCTTCAGGGCTTCAAGGAGCAAATAATGTTAAGTGGTTCTAGCAATGTTCAGAATATTACTGTTGCTTACATGCACGAGTTCAGGTCATGGCATATTCAGATTCTTGATATTGGACATTTCTTTTGGATAAGAAGCTGGGATAACTGCAGAGTATCTGGACATATCAACGAGTGAATAACCTGGTTGTAGCTTATTTTAAACTGCATTGCTCTGTCTGAAAAGGCCATAACAAACACAGGGAACTTGTTCTTTTTTTCCTTCTATTTCAAAGTTTTGGAGATAATTTAGCCATGTTCCTTTTAATCGGAGCAAAGGCATTGAGCGCAGCAATTAATCATGGAGTTCTGGATATTCATTTATCATCCTCTCATAAAGCCCATACCACATATTTCCGTGGAGGATTGTTGACCTGTTTCAGTAATTGGAAAATGCAGTCAACTACGGGCATGGCACTATCGCCTATGCACAAGTCCCCAGCAATCAGCACCATGATGCTCATAGCCCCAAATGTTTATTTATGAACAGAGATGCAAAAGACACCCCACAATATAAATGGAATGACCCATGTGGGAAGTGATTTCCTATGTGGGAAGCATTTCTTACAGGAAATTTAATTTCCTACAGGAAGATGCCCAAAATCCTATACATTTCCTACATACCAATTTCCTGTAGGAAATCATGTGGGGAATTTTTGTAAGGGATGGTCTTGGAAGTGTGGGTAATGATTCATTACAACGGACTATATGGTCAATGTGAATTTAATACCGGGTTTACTCTATTGCCGTTACACGGTTTAAGGTTATTTCATGTGTAAACTGTACGTAGTGTCATGTAGTATGGTACACCCATATGGTTTGGTGACGGGTCGTACTTTTGATGTTTTGAATTGTGTCTGAAAACGATTCTGTTTCATGACATTTAACAGGAACGCCACCTGTTGTTTACGACCACTCTCCCTTCGTTTTGTCCTAGATATGGCGCCCCTTATCTAAATCCTGTGTAAGGCAAAGCCAACCAGAATTTTTACTGCTGATGTTTCTGCTTCCTTCAAACTTATGCCATGTAATGTCAGCCCGCGCTGAATATAGTTCTTTTCCATAAGGACCTAAAGCTGAAGAAAGTAAGTAATATTAAGCTGTCATAATATGAAAAGGTTTTATAATTCCCAAATTTAACCTGAATTAGCCTGGCGGGCTTGGCACGTACTGTCAACAGATTAACAGTAATTCTAGTAATTCCAACGTCTTGTTTTACAGAAAAGCTTAAAGGGTAGGAGCAATCACCCCAAATTGAAGTAGGGTAGTAGACTGTCCAGTTTCATGATTGGCTGTTGGGAGTCATATGACAACATTTTTTCTCTTCAAATTTGAAATTTACTAGAAATAACTGCTTGGTTTACCTTGAATATGCAATATTTTAATCATAAAATGTAATGAATGATACTTTGAAGAGAAATAAGATCAAAATTGTGTTATTAAGCTGTTTCTTCAAAATAAGTTTGGGGGACTGTTCTTTACCTTTAATTAAGTAATGGAGGAGGGAAACAAGACAGAGAGCCACAACTGCATGGGAGAAAGCCGTGGCCGGCCCGACTTAAACCAATTGGTTAGAAACTGGGCCTTAAAACTCCATCTAACCTAACCTTACTTCACGAAATAAAAACCATAATTTGTTCACACAGAATAAAATAGAAATAACGTAGGACGGTACCCTTCTTTCCAAGAAATAAGTTTTCCAAAAATGATTTGTTCACCCAAGTTAAAGCTCCATAAAAGAACTATTACGCCAACCTTTCAGTGTAGTTATGTCACCACCTTGGAACTACAGGTCATATACACAGAAAATAGAAAGTGAGTAGCTATCTTAAAACTTATTCAATTTGTTAACGTAATGGCCCACTTTATGTAAAGTGAGTCACCACAGAGACAAACTCTGTTTTCAGTAGGACATTGAATCACTTTTTATTTTCTGTGTAAAGAACATTTTTGCCAGAAATTACTTCTCAAATTGGTAAAACCAAACGGAAATGAGGTAACATATGGACAAAATATGGAATTGACTTTTACAGTAATGAGAACCGTTCATTAGAAAAACGAGTTACATAACAAAAAGGAAGATTAGAAAATATGCCGTGTCAACATTAGAGCATTCTGCCCCTTGAAAGTGGACGTCATGACTTGGTCGATAGCGTAACGACTTGGCCGATTTTTCAACAATATAAAATCGGAGACAACAGAATGCGGTCACTGGACCATCTTATCTGCAACAATGTTCCTTTTTTGTCAGTTGTGTAACAAGCAAGGACTTCAAGGACAGGATAAGTTTGTCCAAACTTCAAGGGAGTGAATTCTCTAATGGTCATTTTAAAGACAGACCAGGTGCCCACAGCAAGACATTTTCCACAACATTTCCTACATACCAATTTCCTGTAGGAAATCATGTGGGGAATTTTTGTAAGGGATGGTCTTGGAAGTGTGGGTAATGATTCATTACAACGGACTATATGGTCAATGTGAATTTAATACCGGGTTTACTCTATTGCCGTTACACGGTTTAAGGTTATTTCATGTGTAAACTGTACGTAGTGTCATGTAGTATGGTACACCCATATGGTTTGGTGACGGGTCGTACTTTTGATGTTTTGAATTGTGTCTGAAAACGATTCTGTTTCATGACATTTAACAGGAACGCCACCTGTTGTTTACGACCACTCTCCCTTCGTTTTGTCCTAGATATGGCGCCCCTTATCTAAATCCTGTGTAAGGCAAAGCCAACCAGAATTTTTACTACTGATGTTTCTGCTTCCTTCAAACTTATGCCATGTAATGTCAGCCCGCGCTGAATATAGTTCTTTTCCATAAGGACCTAAAGCTGAAGAAAGTAAGTAATATTAAGCTGTCATAATATGAAAAGGTTTTATAATTCCCAAATTTAACCTGAATTAGCCTGGCGGGCTTGGCACGTACTGTCAACAGATTAACAGTAATTCTAGTAATTCCAACGTCTTGTTTTACAGAAAAGCTAGGACTTCAAGGACAGGATAAGTTTGTCCAAACTTCAAGGGAGTGAATTCTCTAATGGTCATTTTAAAGACAGACCAGGTGCCCACAGCAAGACATTTTCCACAATACCCTCAAAAGGATAGTCCAGAATTAAATTTATGTTTGATATATTAAAGAAGAACATATTCTAAGCATTCTGGTAAAAATTTCGTTCATTTCTTTACAAGATATTGACATTCAAAGGTGGCACATATTCTATAAAAGTTGAACTTGAAGCAAGCAGGTGTGATGTAATGAATTCATACTGTTGACCAGTGTTTTGTTTTTCTTTATGTTTGCGTCCTTTTAGTTTGACCCTGAATTGATCACTGGTTCTATCTTTCCCCTAGGGCATATACAGTATTTCGAATTCCTTTGATCAGGCTGCACTTATGGTATCAATATATCAGAGTTAAGTTGCATTCAATTGCTGGTAAATCTTTAATAAAAACAAAACATTGGCCAACAATGTATATCCATTACATCGTGCCTGCTTGCTCCAAGTTCCGATTCCAAGTAAAAAAATTCAAATGCTAATTACTCTAGAAATGGATATGGAAAATGAATAAAAATTTAGCAAGAATGCTTAGAATGTGTTTCTCTTGAACATGTCAAACAAAATTTTGGCTCTGAGCTATTTTTTAATACGACTTTGTATCGCAAAGATTTGTTGTAGGAACTTTCAGATTCCTGCAACGTGCTGCTCCTCGAAACTTTTAACCAGTTAGCCGTGTACGAACTACATAAATCTCTGAGGCTGTTACTGACGATACATGACGCGGATTTGACGGGGGAGGGGGAGGGGGAATCTGTTGTCCTGTAAGCGTCTCTCTAATACTTTTAGAATGAGAAATCTCTGTTTTAGAATGAAAAAAGGCACCACTCTCAATTCGCAGAGGAAACATTCTTAACCGAAACTCTCTGACACTATTCTCTTTTTAACGACTCCCTTGACAATTTCAAATTATGAACAACTTGTAGGCCCTACAGATATTTCCGATATGTAACATCTTAAACGATATCTAGTCAAGACATATTCCATTTTTTCAGTTATCCCCAGACAACCCACGCTGCAAAAGAGTCTTAAGTGTACTAGGGTCGGATCGAGATGAAAATTCACAATAGATGTTATCCCAGGAAAAGTTGTATGTGATGTGTCTTGCTGTTGGGGATTAGTCCGGTCCATGCAACGAATCCGGTTGCGATTTAAAGGGCCAAACCTCTCACCCCAAACTACAATTTTGGTACGGGGGTACCAAAATTCTCAATTGGCTCAGCTCTTTGATTGGAAGCCAATTCAAACAATGCAGAGTACCAAGGTTTATATTACACAGCATGAACGGTACTGAGAGTGTTTTGATTATATAAACTGAGTTTTTTTTTATACACACCTTGAAGCAATAAACTGAAATTGTATCTGGATGAGCATGAATTTCAGACAATTGTGGGAGGGGCTTAAGTAAGAAGGTTAGGAGAATTGGTACTGTTTGGGGTGAGACAACTGGGCCTTTAAGGATGCATTACATGTTTAGCTACTGGTGTAATATTGAAGGAGAGCTTACGCAAGAGGGTTAGCTTGCAATGATACGTTATCGGTGCCTGGCAGACTGTGCGATAAAAGCTATGAAAGATATTGGTTTTAGTGTACTTTGGACGAGAAATGTTATTTTATGTCGGCTTTGAAATAAAATGTATAGCTGTAACTTTGTTAAACTGTTGATTTACACCAACAAAGCACTTTTTGAAGGAAAATGAAACTGCTTATTTCGTTCATTGGTGAACCAAAAAATACTTAACATTTGAAGTTAAAGGAAACCGTGTATAAAGGTGAGCTGATTTATTTGTCCTTTAGGTTTCAAGAAATGAATACTGAACTTTTGTTACATAACTGCATAAAAACAGTTTATTTGGATAAATCAGCTTACTTCAAAATCAGTTAAACAATACACTAAACGTAAGATTTGAAGAAAGAGAATGGGTTGAGTTATGATATATATTACGATTTTATTTGTTCCAGGTTTAAATGAAGGAATACATGCTTATCCATTGTCAAGAAAAAAAATGAGGAAGTATTAAATTGAGAAACCCATTTACCTTAATCATTTAGTAAAACATAAAACTTAAAGTAGAAATGCAGTCATCCCATCTTGAAGTAGTTTAGTAAATTGTCCTGTTTTATGATTGACTCTTATTGAAAATCTTTCATCTTCTAAATAATTGAAATTTAGTAGAAGTAACTGCTTGGTTTACCCGAGATATACAATACACTGTAAACACAAATTAGTCAAAACATGCAGTGCCTGAACTAATCACGATAGTCATCCATATTGACTGATATTTGACCCAGATGAAAAAGTTTCAAACAGATATCAAACCTCTTTGACTAAGTTTTGACTGATATTCTTTAGTGCATTACTACGAAGTTAGTCAGATATCATCACAATTTAGTCAAACATGAGTGACTCAGTTAGTTAGTTAGTTAGTTAGTTAGTTAGTTAGTTAGTTAGTTAGTTAGTTAGTTAGTTAGTTAGTTAGTTAGTTAGTTAGTTAGTTAGTTAGTTAGTTAGTTAGTTAGTTAGTTAGTTAGTTAGTTAGTTAGTTAGTTAGTTAGTTAGTTAGTTAGTTAGTTAGTTAGTTAGTTAGTTAGTTAGTTAGGTTAGTTAGTTAGTTAGTTAGTTAGTTAGTTAGTTAGTTAGTTAGTTAGTTAGTTAGTTAGTTAGTTAGTTAGTTAGTTAGTTAGTTAGTTAGTTAGTTAGTTAGTTAGTTAGTTAGTTAGTTAGTTAGTTAGTTAGTTAGTTAGTTAGTTAGTTAGTTAGTTAGTTAGTCAGTCAGTTAGATGGAGTTTTGAGGCCCAGTTTCCAACCTATTGATTGTAGTGCCGACCACGGCCTTTTTTCCAGTTACGGTGGCTCATCACTGGCTTGTTTTTCCCTACTTAGTTGTATTTCTTATGCGGAGCATCACGCACAACGGCAGTTAGTCAATTCAGACACCATTTTGACTAATTTGTGTTTACAGTGTAAAGTTAAAATATTATGACAGACAGTAACATACTTTGAATAGGAATAAGGAGAAAATTGTGAGATTTAGCTGTTGCTTCAAAATAAGTTTGGGTGACTGCTTTTCCCCTATAGTATTGTAGGTCAAAGGATGTAGATAAAAAATAAACGTTAATTTATCATGAATTTGTCATATCTTTCATTGAACGAGTTTTAGGGATATATAATTGCATAACGCGCTGTCTATAAACGCCTACCTGGACAGTCGTTACAGACACAACTCCCTGGTCTATATACCTGATATCTGGTTGCCTACTCCTTGAATTGTCACAAGGGGCGATGATGTTATCTAACGAACGAACAAACACTTTGCGTAATCGACCAAAGGTACTGAGGACGGTATCAGGTCAACTTAAGGATATACCGAAGAACGCACTGAATTAAACCAAGCAATTTGTGCACTCCAGGGGACATAGAAAGCCTAGGCTATATTTTCTGCCCCAAAGTTTTTTTTTCTGTATAACACAAAAATGACAAGATACATTCAGCTACATATATATTTCTAACATGCCCAAAAATATAAGGGGGTAGCAGTATTTGATATGACGCCCCCACTCCGAATATTGGAATTCACGTCCCCTTCCATTTCTCTCCCTCATTATTGTTTATTTATTTTATAAACTAATTTAGTTATTCCATTTTTCTGGCCCTCATGCAGGAGACGCTAGTCAGCTAATAAGGAATGTAAGAGGTTTGCCATGTTCGGCTTGACATGTTTTTAAACAAGGACGGTAGGATTTTTCACTAAATTAAGAATTTTATGCTTAACCTTTAACTTAGGGAGAGTGCGAAGTTGTCCAAATTTATATAAAGCGAAAAACCAGCGGATCAATTCTTTTCGAGATAATTAAAACTTGAAAAGTGAAAACATGTACATACGAGAGAAAATGTATTTGCAATATACAAAGGACTTACTGAGTAGGTGCATTGAGTCTCTTACTTTGTATGTTCTATTTTTAAGGCAGCTCGGCTGATCAAACTGTCCTGTATATCTGCGCTTAGCATATATCGATATTCCTGAACATTTATCAACCAGGTTGTGTTCTTAATTTTGATGCCACTTTTCCAGCATCTTTTCACAAGTCCCACAAAACTCAAGAACTGAGGGTGAAAATTTATCTAAAACTCTACAACAAGTGGACAATTTTTTATATCTTTTTACATTAAAGGGCAGGAGCAGTCATCCCAAATTGAAGAAGTGTAGTAGACTTTCCAGTTTCATGATTGGCTGTTGGGAGTCATGTGACAATGTTTTTTCTCTTCAAATGTGAAATTTACCAGAAATAACTGCTTGTTTTACCTTGCATATGCAATAGTTAAGTCATAAAATGTAATTACAGATACTTTGAAGAGAAATAAGGTGAAAATTGAGTTATTTAGCTTTTTATTTAAAAAAAGTTTGGGGGACTGCTCTTTTCCTTTAAACACATGTAGACTATTCATTATACTTTGCTTTCCGAAGGGTAGCCTCCTGAAGAACATGACTAGACAGAAAGCACATAAGAATACTACATGGTGCAGTGGCGTGTGTAAGAATTTTGAGGTGGGCGGTGAATTCCCACGGCTAATATGCGTATTGGTCTATCAGGGCATCGAAAAAAATTTCCTATCGGAACTGACTAAACGCAATCCGGCGTCTCCTATAATGACAGCTGTGAAAGTAGATTGTGTACCGAGGATGTCAGTTGAATGTTTTTGCATCCCTGTACTCTTTGGAAAATGTTTGCTACTTCCCAGCCAACGTGCCCAGTTGGACCGCGACTGGGCTCCAGCTGGGCTACTTGCTGGGCCCCAGCTGGGACCCATTCGTGTTTGTCAGGTGTTAAAGGTGGGCCCATTTGGGCTTCAACTGGGCATCAGCTGGGAAATGCTAGCCCGGTTGGGCCCCACGTGGGAACACCTGACAAACAAGAATGGGTCCCAGCTGGGGCCCAACAAGTAGCCCAGCTGGAGCTTGGTCGGGGCCCAACTGGGCATGTTGGCTGGGTTAGGAGGGCTATCATGCCAAATTTAAAGCATATATAAACACGCATGACGACTAGTAGAGGGTGAACTCCTGTTTCTCGGTCAGACTCGATATCAGCATACTGCTTCCGAGTGATTTCCCACGACCACTATTTCTGAGAGTGGAGCCATTCCCCTCACCCTTGTGCTTATTGCTCATGCTGCTGATACAGGACAATTTTTCTCGCAAATCGCAACAGGAAAGCCTGTACCATCCCTGAGAAATTTGCTCAGTTTTTTCCCAAAAATTTAGAAAAAGTCTTTCCAAAAACGTCCCTGAAACTGGAGTGTAGCATTCAGTGTCTGAACTGTTAAGACGTCAAAACAGCAAACGTTGTCACGCCATGCTGGACGACATTTGTGAAGGCTTTTGTTTTCCATTCTCTATCATTCCATCACGATATCCGCGTGAAGTCTTTCACCAGTATGGGGAGCTAGTTACACAGGGGTGGCGCCAGGATTTTCCCGACAGGGGGGCCAAGCTCCCCGACGGGGGGCCAGAATTTCAAGGCCCCGACAAAGGCGATGTTATGTCCCGGTGGAACGTGACTTGGCAAAAGTTGAGGCGCGCCGAGCGCGCCGAAATTTTGGGCTTTCTTTTTAACAAATACTTAAAAATCTGGAGTTTATTTGAAGTAAAAGTTAAAACTTTTGAAAGAAATTTGGCTTTTGTTGGTACTAGAAAAAATGTTTGGTGTTTATTGAAGAATCTGTCCTTCATAAGGGAAAAAATCAGAAACGTTATATGGCGACAGCTGAAATTCTTTTTGGGGTTACGCATTGAATCGTACAAGACCTACGAACTAACTTGAAGGCTTCGAGACGAGACTAGAAGTTTGCCCGGAAAGTTTTTCCCTTTTTTGAACGAATCTTTGAAAATTAAGAGCTTATTATAATGGACAAATTTTGGACTTTAATGGAAGATAATTTGTCTTTTTGGTAAGGTTATAATGAAAAATTTGGTTTCTTATATTACGTGATATGCCTTTCGGGAGCAAAATTAGGTCATGCCGGGTGATTAACAGAGTTGGCTTTGGTTATTTATTTTACCGAGTATCCATCGAAATTGGAAAATTTTGACAATTTTAACAATCTAAAGCTAATATTGGAGAAAAATTGTAATTTTATGACAGTTTTGGGGTTTTATGGAGGAATTTGACGTTCACATGAGGAAAATCAAGTAGGGGGTTATCTGTAGTTTTGTTGAGGTTACTGGATATCATCATGCAGATTTAGGCCCTCGGACCATATTGGAGCATTCTCCCGAGGAAAAAATTTGGCTTCGCATATATTTGAAGTTTTATATTTTATTTATTGTCATAGGTGAACGGGAGCGTGTCAGTTTGGGAGGGGCAGAATTGTCTTTTGTCCGAAAAAATGTAATACTGCCCGAAAGATTATCTAAGTCGAGCACAAAATTTTTTGAAAAATTGAGAACCCCCGAAAAGCAGGAAATGGCATTTCCTGGGCTCATAACTTGAATTAAAGAAGTTCTTACTTTCAGATTTCTTTGGCAATAAAATTATTTTCACTTCATAATAATGCCCCCAAACGAAGAATAATTTAAAAACACGCATTGTTCTGTTCAGTTATCTTTTCGACTAAAACACTATCTGTGCGGAGCGTACGGAAAATTGTTAAAAAATCTAACCCTCAAAATCTAAGATAGCCGGAATAGCATTCCCCAGACTTGTAACTAGAAATGAAGCAGTCGTTATTTTGAGCCTTCCTCTAAAATGAAAGTTTCACTTCAATAGAGGAAAAACCCAAATTGCCAAGGATCAGAAAAGTACCAGATAAAAGGTACTGCTAAAATTAGATGTAGCGGTCTTGTCTCTTTTCGGGGCGGGGGGGGGGGGGGACTATATGCAACGGAAGTAAATACATACTATAATGTTTTTGACTGCATTAAGAATCTTCGTTGAATTTAATTGCAAGGTCCACTAAATAGATGCAATTTTTGACGTGAATGCCCGAACTCCAGACTATAAATGGTTTAACTCCCAACGTATTTGAAAATATGGCACGTTACAAGGTGACTTCAAATAAATTCTTAGTCAGACTTATGCATGGGGAGATTTTCTCACACCACTGTTTATCATTGTGTGTAGCTGAAAACGACGTGGCCGATATTCATTACCTTTGTAAGAATTCGGCTGTCCGTCCGGGCAGGCCAGATGACAGACCATTGAGTACTGCACGCACATGAACAACCTCTCGTCTGTTTTTGTAAGGAGAATTCGGAATTGTGAGTTTCCTTGAAGGATATGGTCTTCTAAAATGCAAGATCAAGAAGGTCGTCCGAGTGACTACAGACCCACATCTTTCAGTCTTTATCGTGAGTCTGTAGATGACGGCTCCTCGACGAAATTGAATATTCTTAACAACAGGAGGTGGGCAGCCCGTCCCCGACGGAGGCATGACCTTGCACACACGGATTGAAGATGGGATGAGGGATAGAAGGGCTAGTAAGAAGTGATTAAAACCGATTCAGATATGCTTTAAAATAGCGTTAGAAAAGAAAAAATAGTTCAAAAAGAAAATAATCATGGTCATCCATCCAGTAACTTCAGTCCTTTACGTTTTCCATGTTTAGGCCTGCCAAAAAATTGCCGCCCTTCCCCGACGGGGGAAGAGATAGGACAGGGTACGCAGAATGAGGTTTAACAGAGTTAAGAAGTGATTTAAAATCGATTCCGATATGTTTTAAAATAGCATTACAAAACAAAAAATATGTTCTAGATGGCCCATCCAGTAACTTCAGTCCTTGTGGGGTTTTTTATTATTTTTTTATTATTTTTTAGGCCTCGCCGACGAAACCGCCAACCTTCCCCGACGGGGGGGGGGGGGGGGGGCAGTGTTCCCCGACGGGGGGTCATGGCCTTCCCCCCGGCCCCCCGTTGGAGCCATCCCTGTAGTTACAGAGACAGATTGTAATAGCAAAATGAAGTAAATTACAGACCCATTCTCATTGAGTATTGAGATGTAGAAATAATTATGTAGGGTTTATGCATGACCGCCATAAAAACATGCCGTCCATTTATGATACCGCCACAGCCCGCACGACCTCCATGTACTTCGACTATGTCAGTCCAATTTCCACCGAACTTTTTATGTAGGCTTTGATTAGTTTGAAAACAAAGAATGTTAGGTACGCAATTGAAATTGGTAATGTTTTTTTTCTGTCATGATCAATAAAGCAAAGAAAGTGTTAAAATTAATCCAACGTTGGATATTTAAACCATATCAGAGTCATATTTTATTAAATTTCTGTCTTCAGATCACATTATGATTGCGAACTGTAAGGGTTATCCAAACAAACAGGAAATCATGAGAATGTTGGACATCCATGCAGGATTTTTTTTTCAGGGTCGGATGTAGAATTCACAATGGGAGGGACCAAGCTTTTTAGGATAATCCCATTCCTGGAACTGGAAGCCTCAAAGGGACGCGAAAAAATTCAAACGTTTAGACTTATGACATTTCCTGTTATACGGTACGTATGTCAATCAATTTAAAGAATGTATACATTAAGTTTGCGTCGCTCCATTGGAACCATCTCAAGCAAAAAGAAAAGGCCGGAAAAGTTCCCCTCTGGATTCTCGCCGAAAAGAGTTTTAAAGGTGTTTTAAAAGGAAATTTCATCCTTTAGAACCAATATTTATTGGCTAAGAGTGATAAATAATTACAAATAAGGCAGTATGGTAGCCTTCTTTTCAAGAAATAAAATTCCTTCAGATAGAAATTAAGTTGTTTGTTGCTCAAGAATGATTTGTTCACCCAAACTTTTAACATTTCAAAAGATGCAACCTCCACAACTCTTCTTGTGCATAATATTTTGAGGAAATGAAGCTATTCATGGGGTTAATTGCTGATACTGAATTATTTGAAAATGACTAGAAGTAGTTACTTTTAATGCTACGTTGGAGCATCTTAAACACAATATTCTCCTTTAAGATACATTAAATCAGAAGTACTTAGATCTGATAATGCAAATATTAACGTCCTAACCTAGAATATGTAGTTCCGATAATTTGGACGTGATTATAGAAAAAGAGAAACCATTGCAATCATTCAGCTGAAACTCTTGTGAGGTCATACCCTTTGTTGAATAATTATTGTTAAGTGTTATGAGGGCAATGACAAAGCAATTCTGATAGTGAAACGGAAATGAGGTATATAATTATTGATCCGAAGTGTTAAGATGCCTGCAAGTCTAAAGAGACTATTTGCGTTAGCTATCATGATATAAATACTCAACCACGCCATTTATTATCAACCAGATTGAAATAACATCTTGAACAGAAAAATTCGTGGCTTCGGATTGTGAGGTGAGAATTTTCAGATCATATTTCAAACATCTTTGTTAGGCCTATTATTTTATATATTTTTCAAATGTACAAATATATTATTATTCATCGCTAGCTTTTACTATGTTCATTCTTAATCGCTAACATTTCAGTCACATAGCAGCACTTTTCATATTTTCATGAAGACATTATCTCAAAATTCGTCATACCTGCATAAGTAAACGTGATGAAACCTAACATTAAACGAGTATGTGTGACGCAACTCAACACGACCGTCCAGTCTGACATAGTCATGAAATGTGCGCAGTATCTTTCTTAATATTTTAGGACTTTAATAATGCGTATTCAAGGTAAAACAAACAGATACTCCTAGAATATTTCACATCTGAGGAGAAAAATATTGTCACATGACTAAGAAACCCATAATGAAACAGAACATTCCACTTAAGGGAAGAATTCGGGGGGTGGGGCTGGGCCATCCCCCCCCCCCAAAAAAAAATATTGACTTTGTTTACTTCATGAAACAAATTTTAAAGGCAATTATCATGTTTAACGTGAGGTCAATTACCCTTTGTTGAGTCTAGGCGTTCACGGAACATTTCAGTTAAGAAGAAGGAGACAGTTTCCTTCCCTAAAAACGCGATCCAGCCCGAAAACCTATCTAAGCGGAGAGCCACCATTATTTGGCGCGAGGGGTAAAATTTTGAAAAATCGCGACCGGAAATGACATCCTTCGAATTGGTTATTTACATCATATGGCTACCCCTTGCCCTTTATCAGGCATATTTCCAATCATTTTGCACTTGTTGGTTCTCCACTTAGATAGGCTTTTGGGCAGGATTGTATTTTTCGGGCAGAAACTGTCCCCTTCTCCCAAATTGAAATGCTCTGTGTATGCCTGTACCTGTGTATACCCTCCGATAGCAACTAGCACAGAAGTAAAACATGTGACAAAAATCTGGATATAACTTCGAACACCTGAGACATAAATATGATATTTTTCATCAAAGGCATTTTTCTTTTTTGAGCTAAGTGAAAATTAAAAGCGCTAGTCTCAGCAATGTGCCATTTTAGTTTAGTCTCTGCACGTGACCCACCCCCCCCCCCCAAAAATAAAAACAAAAACAAAAAACCATATTTTCTTATTCGGAAGTGCCGCTTTATACCTTCTCATAGGTCTAGTCAAGCCAAATAAAAGTCTTGTTCGCTCCGTGCTAATCAATGGTGATGTTCAGCTTAGATAGACCTTCTGGCGCTCAACCCAACATTTTTTTTTAACCAGTTAACTGACCTGCCCTTTTGTCGAAAATCCCACATTCGCATACAATTCTTCAAGGTGGGGTACCTGCATTTCCCTTTGCAAAGGCCTAACCCTCTCAAACCAAATAGTTCCATTTCTCCTAACCTATTCACTTAAGCCCTTCCTATAACTGTCTTTAAATCATCCTCATCCGGAGGCATCTCTATTTATTGCTTCAGGAAGAGTATACAAGACCCCAGTGTGTAATCAAAACACTTTCGGTGGAGTATATGCTGTGTAATAGGAGCTTCGGTGCTTTGCATATTTCGAACTTGTTGTTATTCAAACTGGAGCTGCGCCAATTAAAATCTTTTGTGGACTACTACAGAAATTGTATTTTGGGATATGAAGCTTACCCCTTTAAGATAACAATATTGCTATCATTCTGTTTCACACTTCAAAGAACATATCATTGACTGTATATTTTTAGAAAAATCAAATGCATGTATTTTTCATCGTAATGACTTTTTCCATGCAATAACATTTTTACTTGAATCTAACTTTTTGGCTTAGAAATGCAATATTTTATTCTTTGCATCATTTTAGCACTCTATCTCATTATACTGTTAGAGACGACTGCGGATGAATACAAACATGACGGTTATCTTTGTGTTGTTATTGTTTGTGTCTTTAACGGTTGCACTTGATCCATGGAACAACAACCCAGAAAATAGCATTTTGCACTTGTTGGTTCTCCACTTAGATAGGCTTTTGGGCAGGATTGTATTTTTCGGGCAGAAACTGTCTCCTTCTCCCAAATTGAAATGCTCTGTGTATGCCTGTACCTGTGTATACCCTCCGATAGCAACTAGCACAGAAGTAAAACATGTGACAAAAATCTGGATATAACTTCGAACACCTGAGACATAAATATGATATTTTTCATCAAAGGCATTTTTCTTTTTTGAGCTAAGTGAAAATTAAAAGCGCTAGTCTCAGCAATGTGCCATTTTAGTTTAGTCTCTGCACGTGACCCACCCCCCCCCCAAATAAAAACAAAAACAAAAAACCATATTTTCTTATTCGGAAGTGCCGCTTTATACCTTCTCATAGGTCTAGTCAAGCCAAATAAAAGTCTTGTTCGCTCCGTGCTAATCAATGGTGATGTTCAGCTTAGATAGACCTTCTGGCGCTCAACCCAACATTTTCTTTAACCAGTTAACTGACCTGCCCTTTTGTCGAAAATCCCACATTCGCATACAATTCTTCAAGTTGGGGTACCTGCATTTCCCTTTGCAAAGGCCTAACCCTCTCAAACCAAATAGTTCCATTTCTCCTAACCTACTCACTTAAGCCCTTCCTATAACTGTCTTTAAATCATCCTCATCCGGAGGCATCTCTGTTTATTGCTTCAGGAAGGGTATACAAGACCCCAGTGTGTAATCAAAACACTTTCGGTGGAGTATATGCTGTGTAATAGGAGCTTCGGTGCTTTGAATATTTCGAACTTGTTGTTATTCAAACTGGAGCTGCGCCAATTAAAATCTTTTGTGGAATACTACAGAAATTGTATTTTGGGATATGAAGCTTACCCCTTTAAGCTAACAATATTGCTATCATTCTGTTTCACACTTCAAAGAACATATCATTGACTGTATATTTTTAGAAAAATCAAATGCATGTATTTTTCATCGTAATGACTTTTTCCATGCAATAACATTTTTACTTGAATCTAACTTTTTGGCTTAGAAATGCAATATTTTATTCTTTGCATCATTTTAGCACTCTATCTCATTATACTGTTAGAGACAACTGCGGATGAATACAAACATGACGGTTATCTTTGTGTTGTTATTGTTTGTGTCTTTAACTGTTGCACTTGATCCATGGAACAACAACCCAGAAAATAGCATTTTGCACTTGTTGGTTCTCCACTTAGATAGGCTTTTGGGCAGGATTGTATTTTTCGGGCAGAAACTGTCTCCTTCTCCCAAATTGAAATGCTCTGTGTATGCCTGTACCTGTGTATACCCTCCGATAGCAACTTGCACAGAAGTAAAACATGTGACAAAAATCTGGATATAACTTCGAACACCTGAGACATAAATATGATATTTTTCATCAAAGGCATTTTTCTTTTTTGAGCTAAGTGAAAATTAAAAGCGCTAGTCTCAGCAATGTGCCATTTTAGTTTAGTCTCTGCACGTGACCCACCCCCACACCCTCCCCCCCCCCCCCCCAAAATAAAAACAAAAAACAAAAAACCACATTTTCTTATTCGGAAGTGCCGCTTTATACCTTCTCATAGGTCTAGTCAAGCCAAATAAAAGTCTTGTTCGCTCCGTGCTAATCAATGGTGATGTTCAGCTTAGATAGACCTTCTGGCGCTCAGCCCAACATTTTCTTTAACCAGTTAACTGACCTGCCCTTTTGTCGAAAATCCCACATTCGCATACAATTCTTCAAGTTGGGGTACCTGCATTTCCCTTTGCAAAGACCTAACCCTCTCAAACCAAATAGTTCCATTTCTCCTAACCTAT
This sequence comes from Holothuria scabra, assembly GCA_037179385.1. Classification (NCBI taxonomy): domain Eukaryota; kingdom Metazoa; phylum Echinodermata; class Holothuroidea; order Aspidochirotida; family Holothuriidae; genus Holothuria; species Holothuria scabra. Next base: position 22,254,542 of record CM074193.1, read on the forward strand.
TCACTTAAGCCCTTCCTATAACTGTCTTTAAATCATCCTCATCCGGAGGCATCTCTATTTATTGCTTCAGGAAGAGTATACAAGACCCCAGTGTGTAATCAAAACAATTTCGGTGGAGTATATGCTGTGTAATAGGAGCTTCGGTGCTTTGCATATTTCGAACTTGTTGTTATTCAAACTGGAGCTGCGCCAATTAAAATCTTTTGTGGACTACTACAGAAATTGTATTTTGGGATATGAAGCTTACCCCTTTAAGCTAACAATATTGCTATCATTCTGTTTCACACTTCAAAGAACATATCATTGACTGTATATTTTTAGAAAAATCAAATGCATGTATTTTTCATCGTAATGACTTTTTTCATGCAACAACATTTTTACTTGAATCTAACTTTTTGGCTTAGAAATGCAATATTTTATTCTTTGCATCATTTTAGCACTCTATCTCATTATACTGTTAGAGACGACTGCGGATGAATACAAACATGACGGTTATCTTTGTGTTGTTATTGTTTGTGTCTTTAACTGTTGCACTTGATCCATGGAACAACAACCCAGAAAATAGCTCAATGCTTAATGATGGTATGTATTGAAGTCACTTCATCAACTTCAACAGCACTTTGTATGGCTGTGTTTTCATGTGAAGCCTTCGGTCTATTATTGGTATTGCAACGAACTAATGAGTAAAATGATTTCGCAAAGCTTCGTACGTTCCCTTGTGAGATTCGCTTTACTTTATGCTTTTCTCTTCATTGCTAAAGAATATATTGCAAGAACACTCGTCTTCCGTTCATCACAACGGCGTACGTAAAACTGTCACTCCAGTATGCGAGTTCGGTAATACGTTTTCGTGGTTATGCACATGCGCGCATCCTCCAAATCGTCAGGATTTACAAATGAATTCCGCACCTAGTACAAAACGAATCCAAAAATTCGAGTTCACATGAAAATTTGGTGACATCATTCTTTCTTTCTTAATCCAACCGTGAAAAAAGAGTAATTATAAGTGTGGTTCTGTTCAATGGATTGTGTTAACATTGCCTTTTTTGGTTAAAAAAAATGCATTTTAATCTCCCGTAAAGTAGTTACTAGTTTGCGTTGACTAGTCAGATTTATGCTTAGCATTGTAGGCACGAACTGGGCGAAAACAATATGGGTTGAGCTCTGTTTGTGTATCCTATCACGATGTGCCACACAATTCCATGCGCAAACAACATGCGTTTACTGATATACTGTTCGTTGTCACCGATCTTGGGCGGTTTAGGTGTATATGGAGTTTCACATCTCAGTTTCTATTTGATTGGCCTAAACAAAATAATATCATTAATGTACTCCCAATTTTTTATTTTTCATTTTTATTTTATTCATGTATTTGAGGTCCCTTTTTCTAAAAGTCCCCTCGACTCTCTGGCGAAGAGCCAAGGGGCGAAAACCAAACATTTACTCCCGAAGGAGTTCTGCTCCCTTAAGGAGCTAAACGTCCCAAATCAAAGATATTATAAACATAGATACCAATCTTAAAATGGCGCGGTGACTCCTCATGGAGGCCGAATCGGAGGGGCGGAAGTGCTGATCACTGATCAGTCGTTTTGAAAGCTAACAGTTCATTGATATCTTCCGGTAGTATGAATATGTGTGATTTTAAAACATTGCAACTCCTGCAAACACAGTTCTTCAATAAATTACACTTACATGAAACAGTCTAAGGCTTCTTCGTCGGCTTTCTACCTAAGAACATTTGAACATTAACGCACAACGACTGGTTTGAAGTTCATTGGCTTACTGATTGGTCAGTTTCTATGGTATCTTTACAAGCGCACATCTATAAACGCGTTTACAATTTCTAACGCGCTTACAATGAAAAACCAACCACATGCGTTCATTTTCCTAGCACGCAGACGTGCGCGTTTCTTTTACTTCGAACTATACACAGAGGAAAGTAGTTTGCGCGTTTATAACTCGTTTTGAAAATGCACGCATGCTGACATCTCGTCACAATGGAATTTTCTGTCATGTATCCATAGTTATGCACGCAGATAGCCGAATAGAACTGTGCGCATGTCAAATGAACACTTCCGCCCCTCCGATCGAGCCTCCATGAGGAGTCAGCGCGTCTAACAGTGTAGGGATAGGAGTTTGGTATCTACGTTTATAATATCTTTGTCCCAAATGGACAAGTACGCCCTCTAAATGGCAAACATGTGTGGTCCTGCTCTAGACTGGCTGAATAGAACAGAAGCCACACCCTGGATGCAGTTTAACGTCATGCCCAGGTGTATTTGAGGTCACTACCGTCTCTCCCTCAATCTGCTCTTTTAGCTGTAAGCCTATTACAAAATCAAAAGATTTTTTTTTTTTAACACAAATTTGGAAGCTCCGTTTCATATTTAACTGTTTGATGCTTGCCAAAGATACTGACCTTTCACCAATATACACGTACATAGGACAGAAAAGATTGCCGCAACGTTCATGAAATGTTACAACTCCGTTTTGTTTTCTTTCATGCTTTAGAGTGCTGCTAAATATAAACCTAGGCGATTATATAGCTGGTTACATTATTCAAGGAAATTGATTGCAATGGTTAATTTTTAACGGTTGAACAGTTTCAGTCGTTTTGTGTATGTCGCCTTGAGAATAACGAGTTGTGAACTGTGCGCATGTCAAATGAACACTTCCGCCCCTCCGATCGAGCCTCCATGAGGGGTCAGCGCGTCTAACAGTGTAGGGATAGGAGTTTGGTATCTACGTTTATAATATCTTTGTCCCAAATGGACAAGTACGCCCTCTAAATGGCAAACATGTGTGGTCCTGCTCTAGACTGGCTGAATAGAACAGAAGCCACACCCTGGATGCAGTTTAACGTCATGCCCAGGTGTATTTGAGGTCACTACCTTCTCTCCCTCAATCTGCTCTTTTAGCTGTAAGCCTATTACAAAATCAAAAGATTTTTTTTTTTAACACAAATTTGGAAGCTCCGTTTCATATTTAACTGTTTGATGCTTGCCAAAGATACTGACCTTTCACCAATATACACGTACATAGGACAGAAAAGATTGCCGCAACGTTCATGAAATGTTGCAACTCCGTTTTGTTTTCTTTCATGCTTTAGAGTGCTGCTAAATATAAACCTAGGCGATTATATAGCTGGTAACATTATTCAAGGAAATTGATTGCAATGGTTAATTTTTAACGGTTGAACAGTTTCAGTCGTTTTGTGTATATCGCCTTGAGAATAACGAGTTGTGAACTGTGCGCATGTCAAATGAACACTTCCGCCCCTCCGATCGAGCCTCCATGAGGGGTCAGCGCGTCTAACAGTGTAGGGATAGGAGTTTGGTATCTACGTTTATAATATCTTTGTCCCAAATGGACAAGTACGCCCTCTAAATGGCAAACATGTGTGGTCCTGCTCTAGACTGGCTGAATAGAACAGAAGCCACACCCTGGATGCAGTTTAACGTCATGCCCAGGTGTATTTGAGGTCACTACCGTCTCTCCCTCAATCTGCTCTTTTAGCTGTAAGCCTATTACAAAATCAAAAGATTTTTTTTTAACACAAATTTGGAAGCTCCGTTTCATATTTAACTGTTTGATGCTTGCCAAAGATACTGACCTTTCACCAATATACACGTACATAGGACAGAAAAGATTGCCGCAACGTTCATGAAATGTTGCAACTCCGTTTTGTTTTCTTTCATGCTTTAGAGTGCTGCTAAATATAAAACTAGGCGATTATATAGCTGGTTACATTATTCAAGGAAATTGATTGCAATGGTTAATTTTTAACGGTTGAACAGTTTCAGTCGTTTTGTGTATATCGCCTTGAGAATAACGAGTTGTGAACTGTGCGCATGTCAAATGAACACTTCCGCCCCTCCGATCGAGCCTCCATGAGGAGTCAGCGCGTCTAACAGTGTAGGGATAGGAGTTTGGTATCTACGTTTATAATATCTTTGTCCCAAATGGACAAGTACGCCCTCTAAAGGGCAAACATGTGTGGTCCTGCTCTAGACTGGCTGAATAGAACAGAAGCCACACCCTGGATGCAGTTTAACGTCATGCCCAGGTGTATTTCAGGTCACTACCGTCTCTCCCTCAATCTGCTCTTTTAGCTGTAAGCCTATTACAAAATCAAAAGAAATTTTTTTTTTGAACACAAATTTGGAAGCTCCGTTTCATATTTAACTGTTTGATGCTTGCCAAAGATACTGACCTTTCACCAATATACACGTACATAGGACAGAAAAGATTGCCGCAACGTTCATTAAATGTTACAACTCCGTTTTGTTTTCTTTCATGCTTTAGAGTGCTGCTAAATATAAACCTAGGCGATTATATAGCTGGTTACATTATTCAAGGAAATTGATTGCAATGGTTAATTTTTAACGGTTGAACAGTTTCAGTCGTTTTGTGTATATCGCCTTGAGAATAACGAGTTGTGAACTGTGCGCATGTCAAATGAACACTTCCGCCCCTCCGATCGAGCCTCCATGAGGAGTCAGCGCGTCTAACAGTGTAGGGATAGGAGTTTGGTATCTACGTTTATAATATCTTTGTCCCAAATGGACAAGTACGCCCTCTAAAGGGCAAACATGTGTGGTCCTGCTCTAGACTGGCTGAATAGAACAGAAGCCACACCCTGGATGCAGTTTAACGTCATGCCCAGGTGTATTTCAGGTCACTACCGTCTCTCCCTCAATCTGCTCTTTTAGCTGTAAGCCTATTACAAAATCAAAAGATTTTTTTTTTTAACACAAATTTGGAAGCTCCGTTTCATATTTAACTGTTTGATGCTTGCCAAAGATACTGACCTTTCACCAATATACACGTACATAGGGCAGAAAAGATTGCCGCAACGTTCATGAAATGTTGCAACTCCGTTTTGTTTTCTTTCATGCTTTAGAGTGCTGCTAAATATAAACCTAGGCGATTATATAGCTGGTTACATTATTCAAGGAAATTGATTGCAATGGTTAATTTTTAACGGTTGAACAGTTTCAGTCGTTTTGTGTATATCGCCTTGAGAATAACGAGTTGTGATGAATTTGTACGAGAGACATGATTTGCCAATGGAATATACGGGACGTGACGTGACCGGATACCCAGTGGCGCGGACAAATCGCAGACATCCGTTTCCTAGACTTACAGACATTTAAAAAATTAATACATATTATCAAACACTTCTATAAACAGTTGAACTCGTATTTTAGTAGGACGTTTGAAGTTAAGCCGCTGGATCGAGTCTAAGTTTTTCTGGGCCGAAGTAGGAGGTTGGTGTAAAACAGGGTTGTTAACCTTTAATTTGCATCGATGTGCCACACGGTCACGGTGTAGTAGTCACAATGGACGAGAGGCCGCATACACTAGGGCCAACTCGCTTTTTGATTTTTCGCCCTAAGCCCTGGGCAAAAAAACGCAAGCATTACGCGTGGGCATCATCGATTCATTTTGATTTTTGATCGAAAACAAATAAATTTTAGCAAAAATAAAAACGGTGGGGAGAATATTCTTGTCCATCTTTTGTCTTACTCCTCATGAAACATTCTTTCCTCCTCCCGCTGTGGGGCATACTCCGAGTCTACAGGTAAGCCAAGCAGTATCATAGAAGATTAGGATGATTTAACCAGGGAGTTGCCACTAGAACACTTTGGTTTATCACATGCTGTAGAGGATGGGGTAGCATAAATTTTTCATGTCATCAATGAATTTTACTTACAGAAACCTTTTTGCTATCGATCATTTCTGACGCGGAAGCACGCAAATTGCGGAGCTCCCGATCGTGGCCCGGTGGCTTGCGGGTTGTACACTGGGAAAATCTGGTCTAAAATCTATTTCTAGGGACGTCTTTTTTATATTGGTTCAAAATACATTCAGGCTGATGTATAAAGTCGAGAGAACAGGAATAAACATTTTGAGACCTACCTGATTTCCTTGATCAATGCTTGAACTTTTTGGCATCATTTAAATTTTAAAGCATCTCCTGCTTCATGTAAATACATGTTTTGCTTACGTTCAAAACAATTCTATAGAATGATTTGCTCAGTTATATAACCAAGAACGGCACGGCGTGGCAACAGAGGGCGGGGGGGGGGGGGGTGGTTGCCCTCTGGCTCTGAAAAATGAAAAAAAAAAATCGGAAATTTGACACCAGTTCGACTCCAGTGTGGTTTTTCAAACTCTTCTTTCATGAAACTCCAAATTTTTTCCAATAAAAGTTCCATATGTTTAATTATTTATTTGTTTCAAATAAGCAACGAGTTTTGCAAATTGAATTCCTAATTACCAGTACTACTCTTCTTAGAGTGAATTTCACTCTTCTTGGAGTGAATTAACTTTTTTCACTCTTTTAGAGAGTGATTCAGTTTACTCTTTTGATTTAGAGCGTATAAGCTACCCCCGTTGATGCTCTCCATTCATATTCAGTGATAACTCTTAGCTTGTATAGACCTTGTGCATATGATGTCACATAGCGGAAAGAACGCCCTCCTTTATGGGCAAAACAAACCGACACAGACAAATGCAGACATCTGATTTGTCAACCAGTCGAATACGTGCATAGGCGGCTGCTACAGGTACCGGGCGAATTCTTCAGCTTGTGGCCATGTGTTCTATTGTTCTGCTCAAAGGATGACGTCATTATGTTGTCAATGCACAAGATCTATTAGTTCATTAGGGTCATGTGACCGTGCGTTATGCTCCCATAAACTTACGGATATGGAAAAACGCCCCCAATATAAGTCATCTTATCCCAGTTTATTTGGGTAGCTGGTTATTTACAAATGCTTCTTTCTTCCTTTTATAGTCGTTTTAATAAAAATCTTGTTTTGTTTAAGAACGAGCCTACATCAGTGTACTAAACGCGATTGTGCATCATTTTTTTGCTAGAGGTCCTTCGGTGTTTAGACCAAGTAGGCTTCTTCGTTTGTAGGCAAAATATAATCACGTACCTTTAAACATCAATGCAACATTACACATACAATACTATAGATTTCTGAATCTTTCCCCTGTCATGAAAAGTCAACCGTCCCTAAGTTAAGGAGAAGGAGACTTTGTTTCAAAATGGCGCCACTTTGATAGTGAATAATTATTGAAGAACTGGTTTGGCCATATGAACTCTAGAATCGCTGATTCGCTGAATATCGTGATTGGAAAGTCTTTCCGTAACCATTTCAAGCCCAAAAATATTCTCATTTCATGAAAAACTGCAAAACTCCAGAGGTTATACATTTTACAGATAGGCCTAACTGTTTAATTGTTGGGTTTTCCATAGCGGGAGTCTAGGGACATGACGGATTTGATGAAGGGCATACCAAACGATTTTGTCTTATCATATACACAATGGAGAATAGGCTTACATATCAAACAAGTTAGCTATTCTGACGTTTTAGGAGGACGGTGTTCAGGTTATAAAGGCCTAGTTACGAAAAAGTTTAACTGGTAGTAAAATTCTTTCTCTGATCGAAAACAAATTTCTCATGAAATTTATTACACAGATTTTGATGAAGAATCTTCAAACAGCACTGATGATTTCGACATACAGGGTATACGCCACAAACCTTCCAAAATTGAACGTTACCAGATTCTCGACGTCAATTACGACTTCAAATGCGCCTCGAAGATCATTTCTCCAGAAGATACCACCCTTTCTACAAAGACAGTATCAAATGACAGCCCTTACGAAACAAAATCAACACTCTCCATGGAAATAACAAAATCAACAACAAGTGAGTGGTCTGCAACAGCTGGTTTGGAAATGTACGCTGGTATAAAAACATCAGTAACGGCTGGCCTACCAACACTAGGTGAAGTTACAACTGGATGGGAAGTAGGTGTGACATCGACCTTTTCATATACCTACGGTGAATCTGTTACATCATCAGAATCTACAAATCATGAAATAAGTGTCGTTTTGCCAGCTTATTCCAAAGTAAAAGCCTCCATGATCGCAAAGAAAGCAACTGTAAGTGTGCCATACACAGCAACTGTTAAGATATTTTACAAAAGCGCTAAACCGAAAGTTAAAAGTAATGTTAAGGGCGTTTATAGCGATGTTCATTTCACTTCTTTTGAGACATCTGTCCAGACTACGGAGATGAACCGCACCGACCAATACGAAAATGCACTACAATCAGGGACAGTAATAACAGTGTCAACTTGGACGACTTTAATGGCTTGTGATTCGCTTGTTTTCTTTATGTATGCTGCGCAAATGATTTAATTGGGACGTGCCCGCTTGCATGCGACGCATCTCTGTAAGACACTGAGTGTGTTTCTTGATACTCGGCCTATCTAGGGATATGGCACAGATCAGATCAGTAGTTAACATTGGGTTGGTCAATATTAAGTATCATTTGAAGTTAGTGTTTTGTCCCATTACAGAAGGAAAATCATTTCAGAATTCGATTTGAAGGGGCGTGGTCCTCGCGACCACCTCTCGCTACGCCAATTAATGAATAAAACATGCACATGCTGAAAATTTAAAACACTACTAACAGATCTACGCGATAGCGTGCGATTTACAGTAATTACTGTAGGACCACACGTCCAGAAGATGAACCTTCTTATTTCTCAATGACTTTTGACTAAGTTAAGAAATGGAACAGTCAACGTCTGCCGAGACTATTTACTTTTTTCATAGTGATCAAAATCTCAATGGTCATGGCACGAAAAATTGAGATCTCTTTTTAAGGTCTAGCTGTCAGGCTTGAGGGTAATCAGGCCAGTAGCCCGGCGGGGGGGGGGGCAAATTTTTCGCCCCCTATAGACTGACGTTTGTCATTGATTTAATAAATTTGTCCACATTTGGTCCCCTGGAAATTTTTTGCCCCCCTGGAAATGTTTTGCCTTCGGTGCCTTGTCGAGCTACGGGCATGAGGTTAATCTTTCACAAATTATTGCCCAATTGAATTATATACCATCAGTGCGGCACCAGGGGGCAAGGGGGATTTGTACCCCGTCAGTTCTTCTTGGTGGGAAAAATTTCTTCATCCTAGGTTATATTCTCATATAGGATACTTTAGGGTTCCATATAGTTTACTTTATGGGGCATGTAAATTTGCACCCAATATCCATAAGGACCCTATATGGGCCTGTCCATATGACCTTTATGGAACTTGAGGTACATGTGGGCAACTGGTTTGTAAGTGAAACATAGTGACCCAGTCTTTTCCCATATGGTATCTATTTTGGCCAACCCGTAAAAATCGACAAGCAGTGGCCCAGGTTTGCTACCAAATGATTTCCCTATGGGTCCAGGCCTTCTGGGACCTAAAATAATAAGGTTCAATACTAGTTGGTACACCATATCTGTATAATGATAAGAAATAAGAACACAGTGGTCACTGAGTGTCACTTCAATGTTTCTTTTGGTGCTCGATGCCTTTTGCCCACAATGGGGCCCTGGGCCCAAAACTTTCGATCTACTACCAAGCTGCAATGCATTTCGACCCTTAATACTTCAACTTGTCATGTCAAGTGAATGTCCAGGCCTACCCGTCGCCAATGGACTCAATGATCATTCGCTCCTTCCGGTTCTTGAACTAAGTTTCTCTATCAACAGGGCCAATAATTTTGCTGTAAGACCCCTGGACCAACTTATGTCATGGAAATAAGAAAAAAAAACTTTTTGTTCTCTTTAGTGAATTTCATGTAATGTAGCCTACCATCGAAATTTCCAATCGGATTGAAACTTCCACAGGTCGTAGCTTCAACATTAATTCTTTGGGCCCTTAGTGTTGACAGGGGCCTACTACCATTCGATACCCACATGGGTCCCTTCGGTACATGAACGTTTACATTTAGTACATGATCGTATGAATTCAGTACATGAACGTATGAAATCAGTACATCATCGTAAGCATTCAGTGTATATGATCGTAAGCAGTTAGTACATGAACGTGTACTTTTACTACATCACATGAGTTTAGATGATCATCGTACGTATGTCGGTGAGCCTTTCGGCGGACTTCTGGTACGCCGAAAGGCTCACTCAGTATGGCATGCGGAAGGGGCAATTATAACATGATGATCATACATTTTTACATGTACAACATCGTAACATTTAACATGATGAACTTATGGTTGTAGTATATGATGGTGTAAATTTACTTCATGATCGTATTAAGTTAGTACATCATAGTATATTTTTGGTACGTGAACGTGAACGTATAATTTTAGTACATCATCATCATCATCTGCGGTGAGCCTTTTGCCGTGCCATAGAAAAGGGATCCCAAATGGATCGAGTTTGACAGGTAACACTTCCTTTTTACAAAAGCTTTAACTATAGTGGTTCGTAGGTACAGTATCTTGTACTTGCTGAGAACAAGAGTCCAAGATGCCACCAAACGGACAAAAAAGTTTATAGTAAAAGTCAACGGGGAAAAATAGTGATGTATTTCTTTACACCTGGAGTAAGTAGCATATTGCTCAAACTTAAATGTTTTTCTTCTTCTGCACAATTAAGTACAATAATTCTTTAAGAAAAGTTTTTAATTACGTTTCCGTTGTAAAAATGACGGTAGATGATAAACTAGAGTTTTTATAGTGTTTGCACATTTATGGAAAGTTGTCTAGAGTTGGCGTGTTGGTCAGGATGTGCATTCTTTATTTGATCTCAGTCTTTATGATCAAGTTTAATTTAGATGTAGTTTTACGGCCCAGTTTCCAACCGATTGGTTCAAGTCAAGCCGACACGCCTTGTGCAAGTTTCCATTAGTGGCCCACTGGCTTGTTTTCTCTACTCCATTGCTTATGCTGAGCACCAAGCACAACGGCAGTAGGTCCCGTTTTTAAAGTCTTTGGTATCACCCGGCCAGGACTCGAACTCCCGACCTCCCGAATGCAAGTCGGATGCTCTAACCACTTGACCATGCAGGCAGTCGGTAGTCTGTATGATCAAAGTAGTAACGCAGCATATACAGTGAATTGAAAAAAGGGGGCCAATGAGCACTGTTTACAAGGTTGCTTACATGAAATGTAACTAGAAAAATTAGAGATGTTCGTCGGACACTTGGTGCAGTGGGCGTGGATAACTAAACGTGACGTTATGTAAAACTAAATATTGCGTAATGCATTAACAAAATTGAAAATACAATGAAACAGCCGTCTTCCAATCAGATGAAATCTTGTTAAACAGTGCTCATCAACCGACAAATCGTGCAATTTGTTATAAAAGCAAAGGGTCTCATGTAAACATGTGTAGACGAATTTATCAAAAAAAAAACACTTTTTTAAATATTGGGTACCTAAGCTTTTTGAATTGAGGGGACTTTTGGAAAAATGGATCCTTTTAGGTAGCAAGGCCACAAATTCAAATGTTCTTACGTGGTAAAATATTGACTAACAAATGAGGTGCCTTAAAATTGTCACTGCAATGACAATGATATGGAAATGAAAGTTCCATGAGCAAAAATCAAAGAGCCCACGTTAAGCTTGTAAAGACAAAAGTATGTATAAGTCATTGAGCATGTAATCAGTAGTGCGCTACCTTAATACAAAGTTGGCAGCCATTTCCCTAAATCGTGAATGCAGGTAGAATGGGCTAAATTGAGCTAAATTCTCGTTCATCAGATAGGGTAGTGAACGATAAAGTAACATGGTGGTCAGATGAGTAATGTAAATATATATTTAAAGATGACCTGTCGTCTCTTGAAAATGCAATAAAATCTATGCCGGATTTTGGAAGACGTCACAGATTACCCGTGTCGTAACTTCGATTGACGAACCGTTTTGATACACTATCGATAATGTTATATCAGTGACAGTGTATCGAAAACGTTCGCATTGCATCCAATCAGTTCACAATCGAATTTAAACAAGGGTATTTTGTTACGTCATTCAGAATCCTGCGTAGTGTTTAAACCATTTTATTGAGAAGACAGGTAATCTCTAACAATGAAATATATGAAGGGAATTTACTAAACTCCAGTTTGTGAGTTTGTGCGGGCTTATTTTCTGAAGTTGGAAATAAACAGTGCTTAGGAAATGAACTTTCAGGGAGATGCCACAAATCAGTTCTTCTTTTTTAGCAATGCCTCCACCTTCCTGAACTAAAGTTGTACGGACCGAACTAACACGTAAAACGCTTTATGCATAATATAACTTGTTCCTTCATTTAATTAAATGCTTTCTGTATTTTATTATACAGTTAATAAGGGAATAACAATCACTGCTTGCAACGGAAGTGAAACAAAAATAAAGCCATTGATCTCTTACTACCTGCAAATTGGATAAATTAAAAACATTTCAGCAAGGATGCTTTCATTCAGTTTCATTCTAGACTGTTATTTAACAATAGAATTAAAATACCCTTGAACCCAATGCATTGCAAATTAAAAAGAGATTTGCATACAACTAATAACAATTCTGTAATTACGGTATCTTATAATCAGAATTAGCAAAGGTATCGATTTGTCGATTTTCTTAAAATATCTACAACTGCTTCCTTTTTGAAAGGGTTGCTTGCCGACTGGTAATGGACAGTTATTTTTATTCGTCCAACAGCAAAGTCCTCGGGGAGGGGGTGTTGCCAAACTTAAATGGCTTTTGACTCACGTTGACTGGCAGTAGTAGTGACGAATGTCAACAATCAACTGCTTCTCAAAAGAGTGTGTGCAGGGCCGGCGATGGGACACGATCTTGACCAGAAATACGTCGAAAAAGCATTACCAAACCAGAACCAAGGGATCTGGAGGTCAATTATGGGAGAGGCACAATTATCCGTCCCCTGAACTCCCCCTCTCACAAAGTTGGCTCGTGGGACCGTAAAAAGTTAATAAAATCGAATTGGGTTCCTCAAATTGTTAGGCTAAGAGAGAGTTAAAAGAAACATAAATGTTCTTACACAATAAAATGTTGTCATTGCTTAGTTAAAAGCGTTTGCCATCGACATTGATAAGCAGAACGAATTGCACTCACAGTTGTGATTGTGATCTGTCAACTTCTTTAGACATTTTGACTTTTATCTTTTACTCGACGTCATGTAAAATGTGAGTGTGTACTTAAGAATGAATCTACCAAAAGTTAAATGTTTGAAAGCTGTAAAGGTAACTCAAATGCCAAAGTAATTTAATTGAATTTGTACTATCAACGATGGTATCGCTGTCTTAAAAGTTACCTGATATTTGCACGAATTATAAACTGAGAAAATTAAAATAGTAAAAGACTGAGGAAAACCACCAAGAAATATCGCAGATCCATCTGATGTGAATTAATGATCAAACCAGGGAGCTATGTCAGACTCGTCGCATTTTACAGAAATATGGAAATTTTAAGGTGGATTTATCACAATAGAAATCGTTCCACTTCTTGTCCCCGTAACAGAGAGCTGCGCAATCCTCGTTATTTACGTTATTAGGTTCGTTCTTTCTCCAGTTGGTGTAGACAGCGTCCTCTCCGTCCACCCATTCAAACTCGCCTTCGTGTTTAATATCATTAAAGCCGATCCAAACGTTCTCCTAAAAGAACGAAAATTATTTCACAATTACATATATGTGGAAATCTTGTTTGTATTATCCATGAAATATTTTCTTTATGAAGAACTAAACTGTCTGTGAACCACCATTAAGATGTCAAAAAATGTTTTGAGCTACCAATGGAACGTGCAAATGGTACTTGGTTGTATGACTTTTGCAAACTTGTATTGGATGCCTCAACTCGCAATTGGAACGGAAACGAACTTAGTAGTCTGCGTTGCTCTTATGTTCGATGTCTTGAAAAGCAGCTCGGTGATAGTCAGCTAGCGCAGACGTCGACATCTTTTCATTTTCAGACGAATAGATATAGAAAATCCAAAATACAGATGAAAACTTTACTAACCACATGTAGGCTTATGTTGATTACAAATTATGTTGATTAAAAGGAAACAACACACACTAAAGAACATCCTTGAATAAATTGATTCGAAAATTTCAGAAATCCGTAAATCAAAACTATAACGTCTAATTAAACGTTTTGAATCAAGAGGCGTAAATCTAGGTTCGAAAAAACATGCGATTCGCTTTTATTAACCTAACAACTTTCCAATTTGGGCACATGTTACTTATTCTGTATCATTCAATTCAAGTTATCCTTAAATCAGTGGCTCATGCAGAACTATATAGGAATAATCTATAGGTCTGTGGCGCCCACACTTTGAGAGCAGATATACGGCAATGAAACTCATAACGACTGCCTATAATAGCAATCGATCAATGCAATGCCCTCCCATATAGAGAGATCATATGCAAACGAGATAAACAGGCACACGCCAAAGTCTCTCATTGCATTCTGCAACGTTTCCGAAAATTTCTTGCAGTGGTCGAACATCATGTCAAACCGATGTGGTTTCATCCACGACAACAAGCTATACCAGATGTTCTACACCATATAGACAAGTTACACTTATCATTCTTGCGGCGACTGGCAATGGCGAGTTTTACTGAAGATACAGCCATAGGTGTACGAGGGTCAATTGTTTTGAGGGGGCAAGGGCAATTTTTGCCCAAATAATGGCACCATTTATCACGGTTTGCTCATGTTTTGCCCGAATGGACCAGCTGTTTTGCCCGAATTGGGAGGGCGAATACCCCCTGCACCCCGCCTCGTACACCTTTGGACACAAAAGACGACAAATATCTTTGTGTTAAATGGTTAATCGAGTTTAGTTCAGATAGAAGTCTCAAGAGTTACATAACTGAAAGACCAAAGACTCCAAAATGGATCCTACCGCCACTGTGCTTGATGCTCACTGCCCAGCATAAACAATGGAGCAAGGAACACAAGCCAGTGAACCACAACTGGAAAAGAAGCCGTGGTCGACCTAACCGTACTCAAACCAATAGGGTGAGAAACTGGGCCATAAAACCTCATCTAACTACAAAACTGAAAGATAACTGATACCTTTTATATCTAAACCTCACTTCATGGAAGTTTAAGCGAGCTAATAATGTATTTATATTATAATTTTATTTTATTTATAAAATAACAGTTTCGTGGTTTTACAACTTCTTCCCATTTCCATCAACGTAGATGAACGTAGAAGCCTAATTAAAGGGTTGTAACGACTTATCTAAAGACATTAGGCTTAACAAAATTTTCCGATTACTTTGTGAAAAAAATGGAAGGGACAGTGTGCAAGTATGTGTATTAATTGTACATGTATGAATGATGGATATTGCAACGTACACAAAACATACAAAGATAAGTTTTTGTGTCATTTATACTATATTCGTTACATGTTTCAAGACAGTAGTCACGGCATGTAGGGTGGGTGAGGCAGATATCGTGTTTTCCAACCCCTTTCCTTTAATGATTTTAAATTTTGTTCAAGCTTCTTTAACCTAGATGCAAAAAGGTGATTTCTAGGAAAAACGTGTGACCTTTCTGTAGGCTTGCTATAATATGGTCTAAAGATGGAGTGCAAACCATAACGAATGCGCGCAAAGCGCGCTGAACCTGTGCGTACCGCATTATTACCACGAAAACTTGCATCGATACAGTTCCAATTCTATAACAAAACCCATCTGAAAAAAGCGCGTATGCAGTAATTTATCAATTGAAAAAATGATAAAAGAAAAGTTTGATGTTAAAATTGAGCCTGGTGGAGAATTAAGGGCACATCCAGTGAATCGACGTTTTCCCGGAAATGAGAACGACGGGTCCGAACCACGAGCAATTATCGCATATTTCAAAGAAAACGTTCGAGTGTCACTGCGAGTAAAAAGAAGTCAAAATTTGGTGAGATCCCCCTTTTCATCTCCGAGGATTTCACAGTATCTGCTATGACATGATAGGAGAAAGTTAAGTGATGAAGGAGAAAATAGCAGCTGGTTTGCGAGCTTGGTTATCATACGACTAGCTTTCGTTATTTCGTTATATTGAAGACGGAAATCTTGAAAAGGTTCACGCAGACGCTCCACTAGTGTCGTAACCAGCAAGGGGGACAGGGGGCAAACTGCCCCCCGGACACAAAAAAACGGGAAGGGAAGGAAAGAAAGGAAAAAGAGGAAAAGAGAGGGAAGAAGAGAAAAGGAAAAAGAGAAAAAGGAAGAGAAGGAAAGGAAAGAAAGGCAGAAGAAAAAAGGAAAACGGAAAAGAAGGAAAGGAAAAAAGACAAAAATTAGAAAACAGAGAAAGTGTGCCAACTATAACATCAAAAGCAAGGTTGATCTGCATTCATGGAACACTGTTTTGGTCAAAATATGAGCATTCATTTAGAAAGATATATGAACATTCATTTGGTCGCCTAGAGTTAACAAAATAATATCTGAGGTCCACTTTATCGGAGGAAAGACTTTCCTCTCTTCCTCTTCGCCAGACAGTCGGGAGTACTTAAGAAAAGCAGCCATTCTCAGATTTGCCACCCATATTTGAAGGAAGTGCAGATTCTTCAGTAATCCCCCCCCCCCCCAACTCTCTAAACGTCCTCACATGAAACCCAGAATCCAACGCTTTCTGCAATATAAGCTCCATATCAACAAATTATTGTTTCAAAAATGGCAGAAATTTCGCACGCCACATTCATCCCTGATACAGTGGTGGTCACATTTGCAAGAAAAATCGGAAAACTTAGCTACTACTTACAAGCCCGAGGCATGCCATTTCCCGCTGTCTGAGGGTCACGATTTTTCAAAATTTTCTGTACGCTCCGCGCCAACTAAAAATAGTCTTTCGAGCAAGACTCATTTTGAAGAATCATTTTGCACTTGTTGGTTCTCCACTTAGATAGGCTTTTGGGCATGATTGTATTTTTCGGGCAGAAACTGTCTCCTTCTCCCAAATTGAAATGCTCTGTGTATGTCTGTACCTGTGTATACCCTCCGATAGCAACTTGCACAGAAGTAAAACATGTGACAAAAATCTGGATATAACTTCGAACATCTGAGACATAAATATAATTTTTTTCATCAAAGGCATTTTTCTTTTTTGAGCTAAGTGAAAATTAAAAGCGCTAGTCTCAGCAATGTGCCATTTTAGTTTAGTCTCTGCACGTGACCCACCCCCCACAACCCTCCCCCCCCCCAAAAAAAAACAACAAAACAAAACCATATTTTCTTATTCGGAAGTGCCGCTTTATACCTTCTCATAGGTTTAGTCAAGCCAAATAAAAGTCTTGTTCGCTCCGTGCTAATCAATGGTGATGTTCAGCTTAGATAGACCTTCTGGCGCTCAACCCAACATTTTCTTTAACCAGTTAACTGACCTGCCCTTTTGTCTAAAATCCCACATTCGCATACAATTCTTCAAGTTGGGGTACCTGCATTTCCCTTTGCAAAGGCCTAACCCTCTCAAACCAAATAGTTCCATTTCTCCTAACCTATTCACTTAAGCCCTTCCTATAACTGTCCTTAAATCATCCTCATCCGGAGGCATCTCTATTTATTGCTTCAGAAAGAGTATACAAGACCCCAGTGTGTAATTAAAACACTTTCGGTGGAGTATATGCTGTGTAATAGGAGCTTCGGTGCTTTGCATATTTCGAACTTGTTGTTATTCAAACTGGAGCTGCGCCAATTAAAATCTTTTGTGGAATACTACAGAAATTGTATTTTGGGATATGAAGCTTACCCCTTTAAGCTAACAATATTGCTATCATTCGGTTTCACACTTCAAAGAACATATCATTGACTGTTTATTTTTAGAAAAATCAAATGCATGTATTTTTCATCGTAATGACTTTTTCCATGCAATAACATTTTTACTTGAATCTAACTTTTTGGCTAAGAAATGTAATATTTTATTCTTTGCATCATTTTAGCACTATATCTTATTTTACTGTAGGAGACGACTGCGGATGAATACAAACATGGCGGTTATCTTTGTATTGTTATTGTTTGTGTCTTTAACTGTTGCACTTGATCCATGGAACAACAACCCAGAAAATAGCTCAATGCTAAATGATGGTACGTATTGAAGTCACTTCATCAAATTCAACAGCACTTTGTATAGCTATGTTTTCGTGTGAAGCCTTTGGTTTATTATTGGTATTGCAACGAATTAATGAATAAAATGATTTCGCAAAGCTTCGTACGTTCCCTTGTGAGGTTCGCTTTACTTTATGCTTTTCTCTTTATTGTTAACGAATATATTTATTCAACAAGACATATAACAACTTGGACGTATTGTTGAAAGCATTAAGTTGCTCAAAATATTGCAAGAACACTCTCCTTCCTATCATCATAACGGCGTACGTAAAACTGTCACTCCAATGTGCGAGTTCGGTGGCGTTTTCGTGGTTATGCACATGCGTGCATCCTCCAAATCGTCGGGATTTACACATGAATTCCACTCCTAGTGCTCCTAGTAATTCGAGTTCACATGAAAATTTGGTGACATCATTCTTTCTTTGTTTACTCCAACCGTGAAAAGAGGAGGAATCATAAGTGTGGTTCTGTCCAGTGGATTGTGTTTACATTGCCTCTTTTGGTGAAAAAAAAAATATGCATTTTAATCTGCCGTAAAGTAGTTACCAGTTTGCGTTGGCTAATCAGATTTATGCAGTGGCGTAACCAGACCTTTTCATTTGGGGGTGGGGGGGGGGGGGGAAGGTTGATATGGGGGGGGGGCTAGCACGAACAACACTATCTAAGCGGAGCGCCACCATTGGTTGGCGCGTAGCGTACAGAGAAAATTTTGGCTAAAAATGCCTCTCAGGTTGTCGGAAATGGCACTTTCCGGTGTCTTTGGCCCTGTGAATTTCAGCTAAATATCCCTAATTTTTTAAAACACAGGTTTGAAAATTTATACTTCTGCTATAAATGTTTGCTTTATGCCAACGAGGGACCTGCTAGAGTCTTAATGGGTTGGCCGAAAAGGTTCTCCACTGCGTCAAAGCATCGCTTGTTCCTCCGTTTATTGCAGAAGTTGACCATTTTACTGCTTTTGTACCTGTGGAAATAGTCATACCATGCCTTAATTTAAACTGTGAAAATCTGAAACTGCACATGAACTATATTTAATTAATCATACATATTTCAAGAAAAGCACATGTAAAATTTTTCAATTAAATGACTCATGTGTTTTATTTGTATAAAGTTTGATTTATGCCTAATCAAGATCACAATTTGCCACTCTTCCTATCAAAAATGCTTTGTATGGGGACCTTAACAATTTGCTTGCTTTTAAAATCAATTGTTTGCTTTTACTCTTTTATTTTTGGTCTTGACTTTTCTTCAATATAAATTAAGCTAGGGCTATTTCTTTCTGTTTTAAGAAAAAATATATTAGAAGGAATGAAAACAAGATTTCAGTAACTGCTGTACAATATCTTCACTCATTTATAAAATTTCTACTCCCACCCTACCCCACCTGATACGTTGTATCAGGTAATGCCACGGCCTACCCATTTTCATTCATTTTTTTTTCGACCTACGAATTTCATTTGGGGGAAAGCGGGGGGGGGGGGGGCAAGGCATTTCACTGGGGGCTCCCGCCCCCCTGCCCCCCGCTGGTGACGCCACTGGATTTATGCTTAGCATTGTATGCACGAACTGTGCGGAAAAAACTATGGGCTGAGCTCTGTTTGTGTATCCAATCACGATGTGCCACACAATTCCATGCGCAAACGAATTACCGAACTAGCTTACTGATATACTGTTCGTCGTCACCGATCTTGGGCGGTATGGGTGTATATGGAGTTTCACATCTCAGTTTCTATGTAATTGGCCTAAACAAAAAAATATCATTAATCTACTCCCAATTTTTTATTTTTCATTTTTATTTTATTTATTTATTTGAGGTTGCGACCGTCTCTCCCTCAATCTGCTCTTTTAGCTGTAAGCCTATTACAAAATCAAAAGATTTTTTTTTTATCTGAAACCAAATTTGGAAGCTCCGTTTCATATTAAACTGTTTGATGCTTGCCAAAGATACTGACCTTTCACCAATATACACGTACATAGGACAGAAAAGATTGCCGCCACGTTCATGGAATGTTGCAACTCCGCTTTATTTTTTCTTTCATGTTTTAGAGTGCTGCTAAATATAAACCTAGGCGATTATATAGCTTTTTACATTATTCAATGAAATTGATTGCAATGGTTAATTTTTAACGGTTGAACACTTTCAGTCGTTTTGTGTACCTCGCCTTGAGAAGAACGAGTTTTGATGAATTTGTACGGGACGTGACGTGACCGGATGCCCAGTGGCGCGGACAAATCGCAGACATCCGTTTCCTAGACTTACAGACATTTAAAAAATTAATACATTTTATCAAACACTTCTATAAACAGTTGAACTCGTATTTTAGTAGGACATTTGAGGTTAAGCCGCTGGATCTAGTCTAAGTTTTTCTGTGCCGAAGTAGGAGGTTGGTGTAAAACTGGGTTGTTAACCTTTAATTTGCATCGATGTGCCACACGGTCACGGTGTTATAGTCACAATGGACGAGAGACCGCATAGGGCCAACTCGCTTTTTTATTTTTTGCTCTAAGTCCTGGGCACCAAAACGCAAGCATTACGCGTGGGCATCATCGATTCATTTTGATTTTTGATCGAAAACAAATAAAAAAAAATAAAAACGGTGGGGAGAATATTCTTGCCCAACTTTTTTCTTACTCCTCATGAAACATTCCTTCCTCCTCCCGCTGTGGGGCACACTCCAAGTCTACAGGTAGGCCACGCAGTTTCATAGAAGATTAGGATGTTTTATCCAGGGAGTTGCCACTAGAACACTCTGGCTTATCACATGCTGTAGCGGATGGGGTAGCATAAATTTTTCGTGTCATCAATGAATTTGCTTACAGAAACATTTTTGCTATCGATCATTTCTGACGCGGAAGCACGCAAATTGCGGCGCTCCCGACCGTGGCCAGGTGGCCCGCGGGTTGTACACTGGGAAAATCTGGTCTAAAATCTATTTCTAGGGACGTCTTTTTTATATTGGTTCAAAATACATTCAGGCTGATGTATTAAGTCGAGAAAACAGGAATAGACATTTTGAGACCTACCTGATTTCCTTGATCAATGCTTGAACTTTTTGGCATCATTTAAATTTTAAAGTATCTCCTGCTTCATGTCAATACATGTTTTGCTTACGTTCAAAACAATTCTATAGAATTATTGGCTCATTTATATAACCAAGAACGGTACGGCGTAGCAACAGAGGACAGGGGGGTTGCCCTCTGGCTCTGCAAAATAAAAAAAAATCGGAAATTTGCCATTTGTGACACCAGTTCGACTTCAGTGTGGTTTTTCAAACTCTTCCTTCATGAAACTCCAAATTCTCTCCAATAAAAGCTCCATATGTTTAATTATTCGTTTCAAATAAGCAAAGTTTTGCAAATTGAATTCCTAATTACCAGTACTGCTCTTCTTAGAGTGAATTTCACTCTTCTTGGAGTGAATTAACTTTTTTCACTCTTTTAGAGAGTGACTCAGTTTACTCTTTTGATTTAGAGCGTATAAGCTACCCCCGTTGATGCTCTCCATTCATATTTAGTGATAACTCTTAGCTTGTGTAGACCTTGTGCATATGATGTCACATAGCGGAAAGAAGGCCCTCCTTTATGGGCAAAACAAACCGACACAGACAAATGCAGACATCTGATTTGTCAACCAGTCGAATACGTGCATAGGCGGCTGCTACAGGTACCGGGCGAATTCTTCAGCTTGTGGCCATGTGTTCTATTGTTCTGCTCAAAGGATGACGTCATTATGTTGTCAATGCACAAGATCTATTAATTCATTAGGGTCATGTGACCGTGCGTTATGCTCCCATAAACTTACGGATATGGAAAAACGCCCCCAATATAAGTCATCTTATCCCAGTTTATTTGGGTAGCTGGTTATTTACAAATGCTTCTTTCTTCCTTTTATAGTCGTTTTAATAAAAATCTTGTTTTGTTTAAGAACGAGCCTACATCAGTGTACTAAACGCGATTGTGCATCATTTTTTGCTAGAGGTCCTTCGCTGTTTAAACCAAGTAGGCTTCTTCGTTTGTAGGCAAAATATAATCACGTACCTTTAAACATCAATGCAACATTACACATACAATACTATAGATTTCTGAATCTTTCCCCTGTCATGAAAAGTCAACCGTCCCTAAGTTAAGGAGAAGGAGACTTTGTTTCAAAATGGCGCCACTTTGATAGTGAATAATTATTGAAGAACTTGTTTGGCCATATGAACTCTAGAATCGCTGATTCGCTGAATATCGTGATTGGAAAGTCTTTCCGTAACCATTTCAAGCCCAAAAATATTCTCATTTCATGAAAAACTGCAAAACTCCAGAGGTTATACATTTTACAGATAGGCCTAACTGTTTAATTGTTGGGTTTTCCATAGCGGGAGTCTAGGGACATGACGGATTTTGATGAATGGCATACCAAACGATTTTGTCTTATCATATACACAATGGAGAATAGGCTTACATATCAAACAAGTTTGCTATTCTGACGTTTTAGGAGGACGGTGTTCAGGTTATAAAGGCCTATAGTTACGAAAAAGTTTAACTGGTAGTAAAATTCTTCCTCTGATCGAAAACAAATTTCTCATGAAATTTATTACACAGATTTTGATGAAGAATCTTCAAACAGCACTGATGATTTCGACATACAGGGTATACGCCACAAACCTTCCAAAATTGAACGTTACGAGATTCTCGACGTCAATTACGACTTCAAATGCGCCTCGAAGATCATTTCTCCAAAAGATACCACCCTTTCTACAAAGACAGTATCAAATGACAGCCCTTACGAAACAAAATCAACACTCTCCATGGAAATAACAAAATCAACAACAAGTGAGTGGTCTGCAACAGCTGGTTTGGAAATGTACGCTGGTATAAAAACATCAATAACGGCTGGCCTACCAACACTAGGTGAAGTTACAACTGAATGGGTAGTAGGTGTGACATCGACCTTTTCATATACCTACGGTGAATCTGTTACATCATCAGAATCTACAAATCATGAAATAAGTGTCGTTTTGCCAGCTTATTCCAAAGTACAAGCCTCCATGATCGCAAAGAAAGCAACTGTAAGTGTGCCATACACAGCAACTGTTAAGATATTTTACAAAACAGCTAAACCGAAAGTTAAAAGTAATGTTAAGGGCGTTTATAGCGATGTTCATTTCACTTCGTTTGAGACATCTGTCCAGACTACGGAGATGAACCGCACCGACCAATACGAAAATGCACCACAATCAGGGACAGTAATAACAGTGTCAATTTGGACGACTTTAATGGCTTGTCATTGGCTTGTTTTCTTTGTGTATGCTGCGATGCATCTCTGTAAGACACTGATTGTGTTTCTTGGTACTCGGCCTATCTAGGGATATAGCACAGATCAGTAGTTAACGTAAAGCCATTGGGATGGCCAATATTAAGTATCATTTGAAGTTAGTGTTTTGTTCCATTACAAAAGAAAAAATCATTTCAGAATTCGATTTGAAGGGACGTGGTCCTCGCGGCCACCTCTCACGATTCCAATTAATGAATAAAACATGCACATGCTGAAAATGTAAAACACTAATAACAGATCTACGCGATAGAGTGCGATTTACAGTAATTACTGTAGGACCACACGTCAAGAAGATGAACCTTCTTATTTCTCAATGACTTTTGACAACTGAAAGAATGGAACAATCATCGTTTGCCGAGACTATTTACTTTTTTCATAGTGATCAAAATCTCAATGGTCATGGCACGAAAAATTGAGATCTCTTTTTAAGGTCTAGCTGTCAGGCTTGAGGGTAATCAGGCCAGTAGCCGGGGGGGGGGGGGGCTCAATTTTTCGCCCCTAGAGACTGACGTTTGTCATTGACTTAATAAATTTGTACACATTTGGTCCCCTGGAAATTTTTTGCCCCCCTGGAAATGTTTTGCCTTCGGTGCCTTGTCGAGCTACGGGCATGAGGTTAATCTTTCACAAATTATTGCCCAATTGAATTATATACCATCAGTGCGGCACCAGGGGGCAAGGGGGATTTGTACCCCGTCAGTTCTTCTTGGTGGGAAAAATTTCTTCATCCTAGGTTATATTCTCATATAGGATACTTTAGGGTTCCATATAGTTTACTTTATGGGGCATGTAAATTTGCACCCAATATCCATAAGGACCCTATATGGGCCTGTCCATATGACCTTTATGGAACTTGAGGTACATGTGGGCAACTGGTTTGTAAGTGAAACATAGTGACCCAGTCTTTTCCCATATGGTATCTATTTTGGCCAACCCGTAAAAATCGACAAGCAGTGGCCCAGGTTTGCTACCAAATGATTTCCCTATGGGTCCAGGCCTTCTGGGACCTAAAATAATAAGGTTCAATACTAGTTGGTACACCATATCTGTTTAATGATAAGAAATAAGTACACAGTGGTCACTGAGTGTCACTTCAATGTTTCTTTTGGTGCTCGATGCCTTTGCCCACAATGGGGCCCTGGGCCCAAAACTTTCGATCTACTACCAAGCTGCAATGCATTTCGACCCTTAATACTTCAACTTGTCATGTCAAGTGAATGTCCAGGCCTACCCGTCGCCAATGGACTCAATGATCATTCGCTCCTTCCGGTTCTTGAACTAAGTTTCTCTATCAACAGGGCCAATAATTTTGCTGTAAGACCCCTGGACCAACTTATGTCATGGAAATAAGAAAAAAAAACTTTTTGTTCTCTTTAGTGAATTTCATGTAATGTAGCCTACCATCGAAATTTCCAATCGGATTGAAACTTCCACAGGTCGTAGCTTCAACATTAATTCTTTGGGCCCTTAGTATTGACAGGGGCCTATTACCATTCGATACCCACATGGGTCCCTTCGGTACATGAACGTTTACATTTAGTACATGATCGTATGAATTCAGTACATGAACGTATGAAATCAGTACATCATCGTAAGCATTCAGTGTATATGATCGTAAGCAGTTAGTACATGAACGTGTACTTTTACTACATCACATGAGTTTAGATGATCATCGTACGTATGTCGGTGAGCCTTTCGGCGGACTTCTGGTACGCCGAAAGGCTCACTCAGTATGGCATGCGGAAGGGGCAATTATAACATGATGATCATACATTTTTACATGTACAACATGTGTTTTTACATGTACATCGTAACATTTAACATGATGAACTTATGGCTGTAGTATATGATGGTGTAAATTTACTTCATGATCGCATGAAGTTAGTACATCATCGTATATTTTTGGTACGTGAACGTATAATTTTAGTACATCATCATATGCGGTTAGCCTTTTGGCGTGCCATAGAAAAGGGATCCCAAACTTTTAAATGCATCGAGTTTGACAGGTAATACTTCCTTTTTACAAAAGCTTTAACTATAGTGGTTCGTAGGTATCTTGTACTTGCTGAGAACAAGAGTCCAAGATGCCACCAAACGGACAAAAAAGTTTATAGTAAAAGTCAACGGGGAAAAATAGTGATGTATTTCTTTACACCTGGAGTAAGTAGCATATTGCTCAAACTTAAATGTTTTTCTTCTTCTGCACAATTAAGTACAATAATTCTTTAAGAAAAGTTTTTAATTACGTTTCCGTTGTAAAAATGACGGTAGATGATAAACTAGAGTTTTTATTGTGTTTGCACATTTATGGAAAGTTGTCTAGAGTTGGCGTGTTGGTCAGGATGTGCGTCCTTTATTTGATCTCAGTCTTTATGATCAAGTTTAATTTAGATGTAGTTTTACGGCCCAGTTTCCAACCGATTGGTTCAAGTCAAGCCGACACGCCTTTCAAGTTTCCATTAGTGGACGCTGGCTTGTTTTCTCTACTTCATTGCTTACGCTGAGCACCAAGCACAACGGCAGTAGGTCCCGTTTTTAAAAGTCTTCGGTATCACCCGGCCACGACTCGAACTCCCGACCTCCCGAATGCAAGTCTGATGCTCTAACCACTTGACCATGCAGTCGGTAGTCTGTATGATCAAAGTAGTAACGCAGCATATATAGGGAATTGAAAAAAGGGCCAATGAGCACTTTTTACAAGGTTGCTTTCATTAAATATGACTTCGAGATATTCGAGATGTTCGTCGGACACTTGGTGCAGTGGGCGTGGCCAACTAAACGTGACGTCATGTAAAACTAAAAATTACATACGCATTAACAAAATTGAAAATACAATGAAACAGCCGTCTGCCAATCAGATGGAAGCTTGTTAAACAATGCTCGTCAACCTACAAATCGTGCAATTTGTGATGAAAGCAAAAGGTCTCATTTAAACATATGTAGTCGAATTTATCAAAAACATTTTTTTTAAAAAATATTGGGTTCCTAAGCTTTTTGAATTTGAGGGGTCTTTTGGAAAAATGGATCCTTTTAAGGTAGCAAGGCCACAAATATAAATCTTCTTACGTGGTAAAATATTGACTAACAAATGAAGGGACTTAAAATTGTTACTGCAATGACAATGATATAGTGAAAGTTCCATGAGCAAAGTTCAAAGAGCCCACGTTAAGCTTGTAAAGACAAAAGTATGTATAAGTCATTGGGCATGTTACCAGTGGTGCGCTACCTTTACACGAAGTTGGGAGCCATTTTCCTAAATGGCAAATGCGGGTAGAATGGGCTAAATTAAGCTAAATTCTCGTTCATCAGATAGGGTAGTGAACCATAAAATAACGTGGTGGTCAGATGAGTATGTAAAGATATATTTAAAGATGACCTGTTGTCTCTTGAAAATGCAATAAAATCTATGCCGGATTTTGGAAGACGTCACAGATTACCCGTGTCGTAACTTCGATTGACGAACCGTTTTGATACACTATCGATAATGTTATATCAGTGACAGTGTATCGAAAACGTTCGCATTGCATCCAATCAGTTCACAATCGAATTTAAACAAGGGTATTTTGTTACGTCATTCAGAATTCTGGGTAGTGTTTAAACCATTTCATTGAGACAACAGGTAATCTCTAACAATGAAATATATGAAGGGAATTTACTAAACTCCAGTTTGTCAGTTTGTGCGGGCTTATTTTCTGAAGTTGGAAATAAACAGTGCTTAGGAACTGAATTTTCATGGCCGGAGGTGCCACAAATCAGTTCTTCTTTTTTAGCAATGCCTCTATCTTCCTGAACTAAAGTTGTACGGACCGAACTAATACGTAAAACGCTTTATGTTAATATAACTTGTTCTTTCATTTAATAAAATGCTTTCTATATTTCATGATACAGTACTTAAGGGAATAACAATCACTGCTCGCAAGGGAAATGAAACAAAAATAAAGCCATTGATCTCTTACCACTGCAAGTAGGATAAATTAAAAACATTTCAGCAAGGATGTTTTTATTCAGTTTCAGTCTAGACTGTTAACAATAGAAGTAAAATACCCTTGAAACCCATGCATTGCAGATTAAAAAGAGATTTGAATACAACTAATAACAATTCTGTAATTACGGTATCTTATAAACAGCATGAGCACAGGTATCGATTTGTTGCAAAATAAACTTAAATTTTCATTTTCTTAAAATATCTATAATTGCTTACTTTTTAAAAGGGTTGCTTGCCGACTGGTAGTGGACAATTATCTTAATTAGTCCACGGTGAGGGGGTGTTGCCAAACTTAAATGGGCTTTGACTCACGTTGACTGGCAGTAGTGACGAATGTCAGCAATCAACTGCTTCTCAAAAGAGTGTGTGCAGGGCCGGCGATGGGACACGATCTTGACCAGAAATACGTCGAAAAAGCATTACCAAACCAGAACCAAGGGATCTGGAGGTCAATTATGGGAGAGGCACAATTATCCGTCCCCTGAACTCCCCCTCTCACAAAGCTGGCTCGTGGGACCGTAAAAAGTTAATAAAATCGAATTGGGTTCCTTAACTTGTTAGGCTAAGAGAGAGTTAAAAGAAACATAAATGTTCTTACACAATAAATGTAGTCATTTCTGAGTCAAAAGTTTGTCATTGACATTGATAAGCAGAACGAATTGCACTCACATTTGTGATTGTGATCTGTCAACTTCTTTAGATATTTTGACTTTATGTTTTACTCAACGTTATGTAAAATGTGAGTGTGTACTTAAGAATGAATCCACCAGTAGTTAAATGTTTGAAAGCTGTAAAGGTAACCCAAATGCTAAAGTAATTCAATTTAATTTGCACTATCAACGATGATATCGCTGGCTTAAAAGTTACCTGATATTTACACGAATTAGAAACTGAGAAAATTAAAATAGTAAAAGACTGAAGAAAATCACCAAGAAATATCGCAGATCCATTTGATGTGACGTAATGATTAAACCAGGGAGCTGTGTCGGACTCGTCGCATTTTACAGAAATATGGAAGTTTTAAGGTGGATTTATCACACTCGTAATCGTTCCACTTCTTCTCCCCGTAATAGAGAGCTGCGCAATCCTCGTCATTTAAGTTATTGGGTTCGCTCTCTTTCCAGTTGGTGTAGACAGCGTCCTCTCCATCCACCCATTCAAACTTGCCTTCGTGTTCAATATCATTAAAGCCGATCCAAACGGTTTCCTAAAAGAACGAAAATTAGTTCACAATTACATATATGTAAAAATCTTGTTTGAGTTATCCTTGAAACATTTTCTTTATGAAGAACTAAACTGTCTGTGAACCACCATTAAGATAACAAAAAATGTTTTGAGCTACCAATGGTAAATGGTACTTGGTTGTATGACTTTTGCAAACTTGTATTGGATGTGTCAACTCGCAATTGGAACGAAAACGAACTTAGCAGTCTGCGCTGCTCTTATGTTCGATGTCTTGAAGAGCAGCTCAGAGTCGGTGCATGTCAAGTGTGGTAACAGTCAGCTAGCGCAGACGTCGACATCTTTTCATTTTCATACAAATAGATATAGAAAATCCAAAATACAGATGAAAACTTTACTAACCACATGTAGGCCTATGTTGATTACAAACTATGTTGATTACAAGGAAACAACACACACTAAAGAACATCCTTGAATAAATGATTCGAAAATTTCAGAGATCCGTAAATCAAAACCATAACGTATAATTAAACGTTCTGAATCAAGAGGCGTAAATCTAAGTTCGAAAAACATACGATTAGCATTTATTAACCCAACAACTTCCCAATTTGGGTAAATGTTACTTATTCTGTATCATTCAATTTAATTTATCCTTAAATCAGTGGCTCATGCAGAACTATATAGCAATGATCTACAGGTTTGTATCGCCGACACTTTGAGAACAGGTATACGGCAATAAAACTCGTAACGACTGCCTATAACAGCATTCGATCAATGCAATGTCCCACCCATATAGAGAGATCATATGCAAACAAGATAAACAGGCACAAGTCTTTCATTGCATTCTGCAACGTTTCCGAAAGTTTCTTGCAAAAACTGAACATCATGTCAAGCCGGTGTGGTTTCCTCCACGACAACAAGCTATACGAGATGCTCTGCCCATAGACAAGTTACACTTGTCATTCTTACGGCGACTGGCAAAGGCAAGTTTTACTGAAGATATAGCCATAGGCGTACGGGGTTAATTTTTTTGAGGGGGCAAGAGCAATTTTTGCCCACATAAGTGACACAATTTATCACGTTTTGCTCATGTTTTACCTGAATGGACAAGCTGTTTTTTGCCCGAATTGGGAGGGTGAATACCCCCTGCACCCGCCTCGTACACCTTTGGATACAAAAGACGACAAATATCTTTGTGTTAAATGGTTAATCGAGTTTAGTTCAGAAAGAAGTTTCAAGAGTTACATAACTGAAAGACCAAAGACTCCAAAATGGATCCTACCGCCACTGTGCTTGATGCTCACTGCCCAGCATAAACAATGGAGCAAGGAACACAAGCCAGTGAACCACAACTGGAAAAGAAGCCGTGGTCGACCTAACCGTACTCAAACCAATAGCGTGAGAAACTGGGCCATAAAACCTCATCTAACTACAAAACTGAAAGATAACTGATACCCTTTATATCTAAACCTCACTTCGTGGAAGTTTAAGCGAGCTAATAATGTATTTATATTCTAATTTTATTTTATTTTATAAAATAACAGTTTCGTGGTTTTACAACTTCTTCCCATTTCCATCAACGTAGATGAACGTAGAAGCCTAATTAAAGGGTTGTAACGACTTATCTAAAGACATTAGGCTTAACAAAATTTTCCGATTACTTTGTGAAAAAAAAATGGAAGGGACAGTGTGCAAGTATGTGTATTAATTGTACATGCATGAATGATGGATATTGCAACGTACACAAAACATACAAAGATAAGTTTTTGTGTCATTTATACTATATTCGTTACATGTTTCAAGACAGTAGTCACGGCATGTAGGGTGGGTGAGGCAGACATCGTGTTTTCCAACCCCTTTCCTTTAATGATTTTAAATTTTGTTCAAGCTTCTTTAACCTAGATGCAAAAAGGTGATTTCTAGGAAAAACGTGTGAACTTTCTGTAGGCTTGCTATAATATGGTCTAAAGATGGAGTGCAAACCATAACGAATGCGCGCAAAGCGCGATGAACCTGTGCGTAACGCATTATTACCACGAAAACTTGCATCGATACAGTTCCAATTCTATAACAAAACCCATCTGAAAAAAGCGCGTATGCAGTAATTTATCAATTGAAAAAATGATAAAAGAAAAGTTTGATGTAAAAATTGAGCCTGGTGGAGAATTAAGGGCACATCCAGTGAATCGACGTTTTCCCGGAAATGAGAACGACGGGTCCGAACCACGAGCAATTATCGCATATTTCAAAGAAAACGTTCGAGTGTCACTGCGAGTAAAAAGAAGTCAAAATTTGGTGAGATCCCCCTTTTCATCTCCGAGGATTTCACAGTATCTGCTATGACATGATAGGAGAAAGTTAAGTGATGAAGGAGAAAATAGCAGCTGGTTTGCGAGCTTGGTTATCAGACGACTAGCTTTCGTTATTTCGTTATATTGAAGACGGAAATCTTGAAAAGGTTCACGCAGACGCTCCACCAGTGTCGTAACCAGCAAGGGGGACAGGGGGCAAACTGCCCCCCGGACACAAAAAAAACGGGAAGGGAAGAAAAAAACGGGAAGGGAAGGAAAGAAAGGAAAAAGAGGAAAAGAGAGGGAAGAAGAGAAAAGGAAAAAGAGAAAAAGGAAGAGAAGGAAAGGAAAGAAAGGCAGAAGAAAAAAGGAAAACGGAAAAGAAGGGGAAAGGAAAAAAGAGAAAAATTAGAAAACAAAGAAAGTGGGCCAACTATAACATCAAAAACAAGGTTGATCTGCATTCATGGAACACTGTTTTGGTCAACATATGAGCATTCATTTAGAAAAATATATGAACATTCATTTAGTCGTCTAAAGTTAACAAAATAATATATGAGGTCCACTTTATCGGAGGAAAGACTTTCCTCTCTTGCTCTTCGCCAGACAGTCGGGAGGACTTAAGAAAATCAATCATGCTCAGATTTGCCACCAATATTTGAAGGAAGTGCAGATTCTTCAGTAATCCCCAACTCTCTAAACTTCCTCACATGAAACCCAGAATCCAACGCTTTCTGCAATATAAGCTCCATATCAACAAATTATTGTTTGAAAAATGGCAGAAATTTCGCGCGCCGCATTCATCCCTGATACAGTGGTGGTCACATTTGCAAGAAAAATCGGAAAACTTAGCTACTACTTACAAGCCCGAGGCATGCCATTTCCGGCTGTCTGAGGGGTCACAATTTTTCAAAATTTTCTGTACGCTCCGCGCCAACTAAAAATAGTCTTTCGAGCAAGACTTCATATTCTAGGCAGGGGAACCATTGGCCTACCGTACTCAAATGCTCTCATACACACCTGTCATCAGATACCTTTCAACCCTGTCAGTTGTGTAGTCTTTGTAGATGGATTCTTTAGTTAATGAAGTGTCAAATTTTTTATCAATGTTCAATGTTTTAGAGCAGTGGCTTTAGCTACAGGAGGCAGGGACGATTGCGCCCTTGCTCGAAAAAGTGAAAAATTCGAAACTTTGCCATTTGAGACATCAGTCAAATACAGTGCGGTTTTCCCAAGTTTTCCTTCATAAAATTCCGAATTCTTCCTAATAAAAGTTCCATATTTGAAATTAAGTGATCGCTCATAAAGCAGTCAGTGGATAATTTGTGGTAGCCGCTACAGTGCCGTTTCCCGAAAATTTTCTTCAATATAGGCTTTCATTTTGTCTAAAAAAGGCAACAAAGTTTAGAGAGTTTTTTATTTGTCGCCGAGAAGCCTTAATCCGCACTCCTTAGATAACACGATCTTCAGTCGACATGGTATCTCAGATATGCTAATAGGAAACGCAGGTTCTTCGCTAGTCCCCCAAATATGCAAATTTCCTTACAGGAAACCTTGAATCTAATCTATTTTCTGCAATTTCCATATTTACAAATGTGTAAAAGGACCCAAATTTTCGTTACGTACCTTATACAGAAGTGTTCACACTTAAGAAAAAAATCAGATTTACTTTAAAAAAAGTTGTTCTTGCTCGTAGGAAAAGCAAAAAAATTTAGCATAAAAATGTACCATTTGGTCAATGTCGGGGTAGGGTGAGTTGCATGGTCCAAAATTGCTTCCCCCCTCCCTCAACACTTCTTTTAAGGCCCTAAGACACCCACAAACTAACACAGCTCAATTCGTACAAAATCGCGAAACCTATATGCTTTTGCCTCCCCCGACAGTTAGGTCTCGTTACGCCACTGCCCTCCACTCTCTGTAGTCTTAGAAAATAATAATGACGAATTGTCTTCTACTCCATGACTTATTTGGTCTCGATTGTAGAACTGTGTTTTGGGAATTAACTGCGCCGATTTGTCGATTTTCTGTCCATCTATACTTTGAAGGTCAGATGTGTAAATGTCATGATGTCTTGACGATTTCCTCTGATTTTTCTTATTCTTCTATTCTTTTATTTGTTTCTAATTTGTTCACACACTTATTGCTAAAGAAATCCAAAAGTGTATATTTGCCCTTTTCACCGTTCGTTATTATTCGTTGTGTGAAATAAGCTATGCTCATAGGCGGGATTACGGGGGGGGGGGGGGAAGGGGTGCCCCCACTTCTTTCAGAACTTAGTTTTTTACGCCTTAGTCTGGTTGCTTTTGCTACAAAAATACAAACTGGAACTGACATACTTTCGCGAGTGATAATAATCAAGTTGTATAATGTTTAAACAGGTCATATACTGCATTGAAAACTAAATAAAAACAATCCAATAAATGTCTCAACGCTTTTTTTTTCGACACGCTTCACGTGCACCCGTTTTAAATATGTCAGGATTCAGGGTTACTTCTTGTTGAACACCTCTCCCATTGTCACTGAAACTTATCACCAATGCCCGGGCCGTACACAGGTCTACCGTTACTAGTGAAGGGGGGGGGGGCAGGTAGGTGGTCGTCTTCTGGTCCCCTTCTCTGACCAAGTGCCCCCAAGCTTTCTGAAAGGGCGATGATCTTATTTGACCCTAATCTAGAGTTCCACTCTTTTTCGGTTGAAGTGAAAAGGGGCCTACCCTTTCTCTAATTTCCATTAATTTCTCTATTGAGATATCACAAAAGTCCATTTTTCGGCGTGTTCTGCGCGTCCCATCACAGATAAGGATTCTATAAAAATCTCATGAAAAGAACTCTATAGGAAACCAACGGTACGTTTTTGCTTAGTACAAATATCCTCAGGGGTCACCCTTATTCAGCTGTAGTGAAAAGGGACCACTCTTTGTCTAATTTTTTTTCAATTCCACTATTGAGATGAAGTAAAAATTCATTTTTTCGGCGCGCTCCGCGCGCATATTTACAGGTAACGGTTCTGTGAAAGTCACCTGAAAAAGACTATATAGGAAACCAGAGTATGTTTGTGCTTCAGAAAGAATGTCTTTAGGGGGCCACCATTATTCAGCTAAGGTTAAATGTGGCCCATTCGGCGCCGTATGGTAGTCAGCCCGAATTTGCCCCCCCCCCCCCCACTTTCAGAGATCAAATCCCGCCCCTGGCTATGCTTACCTAACGAGTCTTGTTACCCTTCTTCTTAGGAACCTTGTTCGGTCCGTCATGTGTAAGCACATAATTCTGTTTAGTGGAGTAATTTGAAACCATTGTCATGACGCCTACAACTAAATTTAGCTCTGTTAATATGAGGGGACTCAGGGATAGCTTCAAACGAAGAGATGTGCTCCATTGCCTATATCTAACAAGGATTTTTGTATTTGTTGTCTACACGACACTCATTGGACAGCAGATATTGAAAGTTTCGTAAGTCAGATCAGAGTGGGGAAGGGGTGACTTTTTTCTTCAGTCATGGACAGTCGAACTCCCGTATGGTGGCAGTTCTTTTAAAAATTGCCCCGTTGTCTGCCATAAATGGAAGGGTGACGCAGATGGGAATTTAATTGCTTTAGAAATTACGATTTGTGAGATGTGCCTGACTTTGATCAATATATAAGGCAATTTCACTGAGGTCATTTGACGGTCAAGCATTATCAACACGCGCAGTAAGAGTTCTTGCTTGCAACACGCGCAGTATATGTCAAAGTAGTTTCTATGGGAATGCCGTGTGCGTTTGCTCTAAAAACTCTTACCGCGTTCGCGTTTTGACCCTCAATGCCGGGAAAATTCAATCGCGTGACGTCAAATGAAATCGCCTTATATGTGGTCCTAACAAGACTCCCCCACTTCTATGACTGTTTAAAGGGCATTTTGAATGATTTTAGTAATACTCATAACATAATCTGTGGAGACTGGAATTTAGTACAAACGTTTAGTCTAGATACGTTGAATTATCGTCAACTTAATAATGCTAAAGCACATAACGTGCCATTCAATTTCATTGGAGAGATGGAGTTATATGTGATCACTGGCGTAAGTGCAATAAGAAAATTAAAAGGTACATTTGGAGACATGGTGTCTCCGTTAAAGGAGGCTCGATTGGACTTCTCTGTTTTTTCAAATGAACTATTGGCTTTTGTTAAAAAAACGAACATTCTCTCAAAATATTAGAGTGACAATTAACAGTAATGCTTGAGCTGGAGATCAGTAAGATACGTAAAGGCCGTAGCTTTTGGAAGTTTTATCAAAGCTTATTGAAGGATAAGATTTAATTAGAAAAGGTGAAATGTGTAATTAAAGAAAATGTAATGAAATATTCAGTTGATGCTTCTATCGATGTTCTTTTTAAAGAAGTGAAGCTAAAACAACGAAAGACCAACTCTCCTTTGAGGCCTTGCTGTGTGATATACGGGGTTTCACCATAAAGTATTCCTCTAGAAAGAAATACACTAATGAAACTCGCGGAAAACGCAATTCGGGATAGATAGAAAATTTACACAGGAAAATTATTCCATTAAACAAGCAAACATACTTAATGAAATGCAAAGGTTTAATACTGAATTAGAGAACTTGCGGCAAAATAAAAGGGATGGTGTTCTTATACGTGCAAAAGCTAGCAGGCACGGATCCAGACATTCCAAAAAGGGGAGGGGGCTGCCTTAAGAGAACGCAGGGGTGTGAGGGAGTTGCACTTCTTATTTCTTATATGTTTTGCTATGTTGATATGGAGAAAAGGGGGGGGGGGCTGAGGCCGTAAAAGCCCCCTCCCCGGATCAGCGCCTGGCTAGGTGGATTGAGTTTGGAGAAAGCCAACGAAGTACTTTTTTAAACTTAGAGAAACATCATAACGCCATGATGGTTCTGTTTACTCTTCACAGTTTGAGATAATGCACTAAGTAGGCCTAGTTTCATACTACTGGAAATTGTATAATATAGAACAGACAGTTGAAGACAGTGTTGAGTTGGACACTCTCTTGAGTGGTCAACTCGTTCCCTCAGCCCCTATTAATGATTGCTAGAATGAGTAACCCTATCTCTGAAAATGGAATTCTGTCTGTTTTGAGAAAAAATCACCATTTAACTAAAACCTGCACTGTTTAACTAAAACCAAGCCTGAAACTCAAAATATATTTCATTACTCACGGCTCCTTTGATGATCATGTTGTCATGAAAGTCAAATATAAATTCTTCTTCCTGCGCTGAATGAATGGTTAACAAATGTGCCACGCCTGCACCGTTTGGCGCCCCAAAGAGACGACATTGACTCTCTGCTTCTACCCAGGTTCTAGCTTTACCAAAGAACCTACATATTAAAAGAAATCATGACAAAAGAGACAACAAGTTTATCTTCTATAAACCCCATCTTTTTTTATGAAAGTTAGTGAAACAATCCTGTTTCAGATATATCGCGGTCATGATAGCGCTACTCACTACTCTATACAAAATTACCATATTTTAGGTCGTCTCTCTCCCTGAATTTTTTTTTCGATCTGCTTTCTTGCTCTATGTAGGGACGGCAGTCAAAAAGGTATAAAACCAAATTTACGAGACAGCCAGCTATGGCCACATTTACAGCTCTGTTTCTAAGTTACACACTATCAGATATTTACCTGTAGCAGTGATCTTTGTAAGCTGTCCAAAAAGTTGGACATGGTTCAATCAAGTCGCAACGTGTTGAAGCAACGAGGAGATTAAGAAAACATGTCACGATAATACTGTTTAATTGTCGAGTCATCTTGGTGCCTCGGTCAGTTCTTTAACTTCTGGAGTAAGCTAAAAGACTGAAGAAATGTTCATCAGTGAGAAACTTGTGACTATAATGAACAAATGCTGTCTGTTACACTTGTTTTTATAACATCTTTACAAAACAGATAAGAAAAGAAAAAGTCCTTTTTTATTTATTACATAGGCTGATACAATTTTGCTTCAATTAGTCAAATTACATTTGCCTCATATAAAAATAAATTCTCGCACCTGCTTTTCGAAGTTTATGTGCCATATTCACGTTTTAACATTTACAAACCATCATTTAAGCAAACAATTAAAGGAGGTGTGTACTAGTAATGATCATAAATTACCATGCAGCTGAAATAAGCTAGTTCCATGCAGAAGCTGGTACAAAAGAACTTTCACATGAAAAGTTCTAAAAAGGCTTAAAGCAGAAAGACTGCGATTGTTAAATTAGTACCGTATATTTTACCGTCTCATACAGCACTAATGAGTGAGATACATAAGTATTTATGTATTCAAGCCTTCACTTTCTAGATATTGCCTCATCAGTATATCAATAAATATCAGTTATTTATTACTTGCCTTTCCGACTTTTGTCTCATATCGGAATGAGTTAAGCAATAAGCGATTTGTTATCGCATGAATTTTTTTTGTTTGTGTGTATGATCCATATTGCTAGATACTGAAGTAATGTGGGGAGGCTTGTGGACGGCACCCCAACTAGTCTCACAAGTTTACGCCCTCAGCAACGAAAATCTCAAGAAAAAGTACTTAAAAATTTGATACTCCATTAAATGGTGATGTTCCTTGCCGGCTCATCCCGGGGAAGCACAAACTACAACAGTAAGTGTGTGAAAGTTGGCTCGACTGGTAAACTCACAACATGAAAGGAAAAACGGAAAAACGGAAAAAAGTTAAGTTTTCTTTCTTTTTTTCTTGTTTTCCTTTTAGGGAGTGCACTCTCGACAAGTCTTCGGCTTTTAGTTGTACTTCCTTCCACTCTCATTT
Source organism: Holothuria scabra (assembly GCA_037179385.1). Classification (NCBI taxonomy): domain Eukaryota; kingdom Metazoa; phylum Echinodermata; class Holothuroidea; order Aspidochirotida; family Holothuriidae; genus Holothuria; species Holothuria scabra. The sequence goes on from CM074193.1 coordinate 22,291,984, forward strand.
TATCTTCTGTAATTTTGTTGAACTATGTCATTGTATATACCTGAGTGGTGAAACAAATATATGAAATGAAATGAAATGAAAAACGGCAAAACAGCAAAATGTTAAAATGTATTCAGGTCTCAGTGATGTCATTTCACTGAACATTTTACCGTAACATGGTAACTGTCTCACAGTATGAATATAACATTGCACTATCAAGGTCAAGCTTCGAAAATCACGGGATTTAAAATTAAAGTTTGAAAAAGTTTGAGTTGAACAGCTTAGTTAAGACTTTCAAGATCGACCTTTGAAATTTAGAGTAAGAATTTATCAGGAAAGGGGATCTGGAGTTCGACACCTGCCACCGGGCCATACCAAAGACCTTAAAATGGGACCTACTGCAATTGTGCTCGGTGCTCAGCGTGCGTGATGGAGTAGGGAAAACAAACCAGTGAGCAACAACTGGAAAAAGGCTGCGGACAGCCTAACAAACTGGTTGGAAACATTCGTAAAACTCCATCTAACTAAATCACAAAGTTTTCTTGAAAATTCTTCAATCCCCTTTCAGGAAACAAAAAATGATATACAGATTGCTATTTCCACCATTTTGCCTTTGCTGACGTATACTTTCAAATGATGGTCTTCTCCTTCCAAGCCAAAGTAGTATAGGTAGTAACCATGGGAGACGATTTCGGCTATTTCGGGGGACGTGTCCCCCCAATATTTGAGAAATCTCCCATTGACCTTGATTTTTCACACCATTATTTTTGAAGATGAGGCAATTCTTCAGTCCCGGGCCCAATACTGAGAAAAACTTGCTATCGTTGCTAGTAACAAAGGTCATTTATTGTCAATTTCTTTTTTGAAGATTTACGTCTTTGCAAACAAGGCATATATAAGCGTCAATTAAAAGATTTAATTCACCAAACAACTGGTATTCGTTTAACTAGTATAAGCATGGTATAAAGCTGATACTTTGTCAGAGTATTAGCTCCATGGTTTAAGCAAGTGAGCCACAATTGGCAAAAAGGCCATAGCCTGCTCGACAATGGAACCATCTGGTTGGAAACTGGGCGGTAAAACTCCATCTAACCTAATCTAATCCATGGTTTTAGTCCAAGTGGTGTATCTTAGACCGTTGTTCAGTTGTAGGCAAAGTCACAGTTTTCAAAATCTGCCGCATTTGTAATCAGAATACATTGTCGCAAAAAAGCACTTTGGAAGGCTTTGAGTTTAAAAGCCCTTTCCATGACGGACTGGAACTAATAAAATAGCAAAGGAACAAATCATTACGATGGGTCTTCGAGGCATAGCAGACGACAGAGACCATTTTCTTCTGCACAAAATATCTTTCAAATCTTGAAGGTGTGCATACCAAGAGCAAGAGCTTGATATCTGTAACATCATGTTCGAACAATGAATAAATATAATATTTTTTTCCTGACAACTCCCTGACCTGAGTTTGTTTCGATTCTTTTTATACATGTATTGTTAAAATCATTAGTATGACTTATACTTCCGATGAAACACCTCCTGAAAATATCCCAAATGATCGGTTTTGTGCTGCTCTTAACCTTTCTATCATTTGAGAAGTAATATAGCTATCCAGTGTTTTCATGTGGCGTTATTCGTTAACCACATCCACTGCCGGGCTAAAATGAAATCATTAAGGCCAGGCTTCATCTGTTTCTCGGGTAGTTATGCTCACTGTACAGCTCTACTTTTACAAGTTCTATGGAGCTTTTCTGAGTTTCCTCCTGAGTTTCTCTTTAGTTTTGATTCGTTGTATTATTTTTTGAATTGTGTTGTAAATCCAGACAATGACTCAAATAAATTTTGTCGAACTGTCGAACTACTAATACACTAGCCAGAGAAAGAGGCGGGGTTTGTGAAGTTAGCGAAAAATGCTGAGAAAATCACTGAAAATTTTAAATTCAAATTGCTCGCTTAGTAAGCACTTAGACAATTGAAATATGGTAACTCATTTTTCTTTTTAATTTTACACCCTTGAAAAGAGAAAAAATTGGTTGAACTTTAGCCAAGTGCAGCCTTAAAACAATTCGGTTTTATGATGGCATTCATTTTTTACCAAAGCATTACGCAACTTGAAATGTTACGACAGACCCCTTGGTGATGGTTTTACAATGCTAATTATTGGGGATGTTAAGCAGAAACGCTGATACGCTTGTGACAGTACTTAAACAGTTTGTGGCTTTTACTCTATGCATGAATCTCTTGAACATATGAAATAATCTAAAGCCAGACCCTTGTGTTCACTGCATATAAATTTATATAGCTACACAAAAAGTATATGACAACATCACCTACTACATTCATTCAAACTTCCACTATTTGCATAAGTTCCATAAAACATCATAATGTGAAAAGATGGTTAGGTTAGGTTAGGTTAGGTTAGGTTAGATATGGAGTTTTACCGCCCAGTTTCCAACCAATTGGTTCAAGTCGAGCCGGCCACGACCTTTTTTCCAGTTGTAGCTCACTGGCTTGTTTTCCCTACTCCATTGCTTATGCAAATCACCAAGTACAATGGCAGTAGTTTCCGTTTTTAAAGTCTTCGGTATGACCCGGCCAGGACGAATGTGGAAAGAACGTAGATATAATGTCTTTATGCATGTGTGTGTGTGTGTGTGTGGGAGGGGGATGGAACAGGGGTTAAGATGCCGATTAACCTACCCCTCCTCCCCCGTGATGGGGTCTAGGACCTTTCCTGTTGGAATTCTAAGGACAAAGCACTGGAGGGGTCAGGAGAAGCAACAGGAAGATCTAGAGTGCTTGCGATATTTGAGGCATTTTAGATTCAAATTTTAAATTGGGTGAGCACTTAATACGCCATTATCACTGTTTGACTTTTCACTTTTCCCGAGATTTGCTAGTCAAAGAGGGTGTGCGCCAAAGCTTGCCTGAACCGAGTTACATTTTGTGGTTTTTATTGATACAATAAAAACCTAGCAAAAGCATCTTTAAATAGAGGGCGTCCTTTGTTATGACATGTCCTTCATTAGGGAATGACGGGGACTTTCATTACTTGGAAACTGCATGAATCAAAACAATCTTAAGAGTCGGCAAATTTACACAGATCGATGCGATAAAAGTTTCGTTTCGAAAGTCTTTGGGGAGGGAGAAATTGTCCTTCTCCTTCGTTCACAACCATGGGACACACATATCCTTTCAGTGGCAGTGGCAGTGGTCCCGACGACAGGCACAATGCGACCGGAGACTGAGGATTCCAGTTCCGCCGAATAAAGTTACCAAAAATTTGCCAGCTTTTTATTTCATTAATGGACCATTTCTAAGAAAACAAAGCTAATTCCACAGGTGTACTTTGAAAGTGATGGGAAAAATATTTTTCTTGTAATGATGGCATAGGCACAATATTTAGGAATATGAAGAAGATGAATCGTCCCCTACGACATTTTAATGAATCTGTGGTCTTCAGTGAATGACCAGCATGACAGGTTGAAATTGGCAAACACACTTCAAGGAAACTGAAAATGTCTCAGTGCACAGTCTGCATGCATCTTTTTTAGAAAAATGTGTGATTTCCAATGCAAAATTTCGACACGCTCACATCATTCATTTGTATAGCGATCATTCGACCATTTCGTATTTAGACCATTATCAGAGAAGTAAAATCACACTGACGTTTGCTAGATAAGAGACTTCAATTAGAGGTACACCCCATCCTCTGTCTGCAGATAGTGTATGATGAGGTGTCGTTCGAAACAACATATTTAATGTTTTTTGTATCAACAATCTTTTTTTTTTTGTTTTTTTTTTTCATCTCATTTATTTCGAATTATATAGAAATTATTTAGAACTTAAGCATTACAATGTTTACAGGACGAAACTTAAAACAACAATCAATTACTTCAAATTATAATAACAATATAGTGAGGTGTATCCAGCCTACTCGTCTTCGAACAATAATTGGCAGGAGGAAAATGTTTTTTTGAGTTCCTCATATAATGTATAACGTTTTGATTTACCGGGGACACCTCTGGAGATCCTTTTTTCTACTTCTATTGCAAACTTAAACTTGTAAATGAAATTGTCAATTGTAGGGAGAGAACAGTTTTGCTTCGATTGATAGATAAAATATTTGACATGAAAAATTAAAAAATTTAATGGGTGTTTGTGAAGTAACTTGAAACCAAGATAAATATCCTCCTTGGAAAAGAAAAACTGTTTATTCAATAAGCATTTCTCAACTTCTAGCAAAAAGGAAGAGATTACATGACATTCCCAGAATAAGTGTTCAAGTGTCTCGTCATGGAGGTTACAAAAGGAACATAATGGGTTATTCCGAATATTCATCAAAAAAAGCAGGTGATTTGTCTCCAAAATTCTGTGGAGAAATCTATATTGGAAGTATTGTAGCTTAACCTCCCTGACAGAGTGCCAAGGACTTAAGAAAATGTTTTCCCAATCATCATCACTGAGTTTAAAATTATCAGACCACTTTGAAATGGCTTTAGGAGGAGTTGACACCGTCTTGACTAAATTCAAATAAACATACTTTGACACTTTCTTATTATTCTGTATACTGTCTAAGAGGCGTTCTCCTTTACTTGTATTTTGTGTGTCAAGAAGGTTGCAATTTCTCCGCTCTCTGGGCACTGCAGAGACCAAACCCCAGTATAAAGTAAAATAGCAATGGTTAATATTAAATTTATCTAAAAATTCCTTGTAAGAAAGGACATTTCCATTCTCATACAAGATGTCTTTGACATACATACCTTTTTCTCAAACATGGACTTGTAAAATATTACTTCATTATTTACCTTAATATGTGAATTATTCCACATAATTTCATTTCTATGGTCATAATCACAATCAGGATGTGAATGAGTAAAAGATAGCCATGCTTCAGTTGCATGTAGAATAAAAACATTGTTAATATTAGAAATGTCTCTTGAGTTACAATTACACTTAAACAAAAGAGCCCCTCCATATCTTTCCAGATAGAGGTCAAAGAACAATTTCCAAAACCCATGTGTATTATCTGTATATCTCCGGACCCAAGTGCCTTTACGACCCCTAATGAACTTATATAATGAATAATATTGAGTCCTCCAAGATAATAAGGGTTAATTACCGTTCTACGCCTAACTTTCTCTGGTTTACCCGACCATATAAAATCAAAAATTAAAGTATTCAACTCCTTTACAAAATGTGAAGGTGGATTGGGAAGAACAAGGAAGAGGAACACCAACTGGGAGATAGCAAAACTTTTCACAATTATATTCTTACCGACCGGGGTTAAATCTCTAGAAGACCACAGGTGAAGAAGCTTTTTCAGACGCGATAACTTTGGAGGGAAATTGAGTAAATAAATCGTCCCTGTTGTTCGAAAAGGAGACACCTAAAAGGGTCACGGGTCCAAGAGTCCAATTAATTGGAGAATCATCCATGAAACGAGGCTTAGCATTAACAGAAGGTCCCAGTGGGAAAATACTACACTTGTCATAATTAACATTCAAGCCCGAAGCAAGGCGAAAATCTTCTAAGACGAGAAGAACTTCCTTGAAGGAGTCTTCGGTACCATCCAAGAAAATGATAGTATCATCTGCATACTGTAGTAACTTTATTTCATTATTCATGACCGAAACATCTTTGATTAACTCGTTTGACAAAACTTTTTGTGCAAGAACTTCCGCACATAGAATGAAAAGATAAGGGCTGAGTGGGCAGCCTTGCCTCACTCCTCTATTTAACACAAAATTTCCAGAAGAATAACCGTTATTACAGACACAAGAATTTCCATTACGGTACAGTGTTTTAACCCACTGAATGAAACAGACTCCAAACTTAAATTTTTGCAAACTTTTAAAAATGAAACTCCATTCTAACCTATCAAAGGCTTTTTCAAAATCGACAAGAAAAACAAGCCCTGGTTTTGCTGTCTCCTTACAATATTCAATGAGGTCTAGAGTAAATCTAATATTCTCTCCTATAAACCCCCCCCCCCCCCCCCCTTTATAAATCCGGTCTGATTGAATCCAACAATAGAAGGTAAAACAACTTTAATCCGATTTGCCAAACATTTAGCTCCTATTTTATAATCTGTATTTAACAGAGTTATTGGCCTAAGATTCTTCATAAGTTTTGGGTCTTTTCCAGGCTTGGGGATAAGCGTTCTAATACCTCTTCTTTGCTCGGGAGAAAGTTCTCCCTTGCGGTAGGCATTGTTCAGAGCGTCCACGACCAACTGTCCTATCACACACCAGAAGTGCTTGTAAAAGTTGACTGTTAAACCGTCCCAACCTGGTGACTTATTCAGTGACATACTATTCAATGCAGTTTGACATTCTTCAATTGTTAAAAGACCATCGCATTGCGGAGACGCTTCCTCAGACAGTCTTTTCTCCGGGGCAAACCCCTCAAAGTAGTGATCTGGATTTGTATTTTCAGAGGCATACAGAGCCTTGTAAAACAATTTCAGTTCATGAAGAATACCTTTACGGGAGGTAACAAGAACGCCATCCTCACGCTTAATACACCGAATGATGTTACAATTTTTATTTCTTTTCTCAAGATTTAAAAAGTACCTAGTACTTTTCTCTCCCTCCTCAACCCATCGTGCTCTGGCCCGCACCATGATACCTTTCAGTTTTAGATCGTAAATGTGATTTAGCTTATTCTGTTCCAACCTTAATTCAGTATAAGTTTCTTCTGAAAAATTGAGATATAGTGACTTTTCAAGGGAGTTAATTTTACTTATGGTGATTCTCTCTTCGAGACGTCTTTTTCTTGCCTTTTCTTTACTATAACTAATAGTCACAGATCGGATTTTATACTTAAGGAAATCCCATCTAAGGGAGGGGTCTAAATGGCGGGCAACACTAATTTCCCTAGAAATAACCTCTGTAATATATTGAATATAGGCATTATCTTCTAAAAGTGAATTATTAAATTTCCAAAAGCCCGGCCCTCTTTTGTCCACAAAGGAATTAAGTGACAGGGAAACAATAGAATGATCAGACTTCAAAGCAGAAAAGAATTTATCACATTGAACGTTGGCTGAAAGCTTTCTGGAAATAAGAAAAAAGTCAAGACGACAATGAATCCCCGGTGTAACATTGGAGCGCCATGAGAAATATTTTGACTGCGGATTTTTCTCCCGCCAGATGTCCACCAAGTCAAAATAATTCATTAGTTTTCGACACTCATCTCGAGCACTAAAATTAGTGCGCCTGTTCCCATTTTGCTTATCCAGGTCGAAATTGAAAACAAAATTGAAGTCACCACCCATAATCACATTATCACATTGAAAATTACCAAACATCGGAAAAAACGATTGGTAGAATACAGGATCATCAACATTCGGTCCATAAATACAACATAAGGTAAAAGTACAACCAAGCATTTTAATATCTAATATGATGAACCGACCGGTATCATGGATATTTTTGTGCATAATTTCAAAGGATAAAGTAGGCTTAAACATAATACAAACACCACGACTTGAGGTATTGCCATGAGAAAACACAATTTCACCTCCCCACTCGTTTCGCCAATATATTTCATCCCTATGATCTGAATGCGTCTCTTGTACGAAATAAATATCAAAATTCAAGTTATGTAAATATGCAAATACGGACCTCCTTTTATTTTGCTGCCGAAGACCTCGAGCATTATAAGTGCTGATCTTTAAACTACTTGCCATTAATTATTGAAAGCAAAATCTTAAGTATTTCCGTTCACATAAACCCTATTATGACAGTAGACATCATAAAGTATATATACATTAAACATGAGATGGATAAAAAAAGAAGATAGAAAAGGGAAAAAGAAAGAAAAACGAACTTCCAGACAACCGAAGTCATCTGGCGATAGAGGGCGGTAAGGAAGCCAGCAATCTGCTGGACCGCACTGAACCTTTCTAGAATGAAATCTCTAAACAACAATACACATTAAATTGACTCATTTGCTGGTAGAAAAAAAAAACCCAGCTTCTACTAGATCGAAATGAAACCAACATAGCAGTTTCTGTCAGGTATATACATTATTACCTCACGGCAATAATACAGGTGAGTACCGACTTTAGTATGAACAAAACTCGGTATAAATTAGTCAACATCTTAAACCAGGTAGGTTTTTTTTTAGTCTCATCTGCTTTCATTTCTACAACAGCTGGACAAACGACGATCATGAGAAGCAAACAAATCATTTAACACTAGGTGCAAAATACCATTTCATTTGGATGGCCCCATCCCAAGACCATTTCCCAACGTGGTATGCGAGCCCTGCCCGGTATCATCCTTTATACGATGAAAATACAGGCTGGTGCTAGCCTTAACAGGAAAGCAAAACTGGTAATATCCTTCATACAATGACAGTGAAACCTCTGCTAACCCTAAACAGGAAAGCAAAACTGGACTTCTTGTCCTTCTGGAGTATCTAGCTGGCAGTATTTGTCTTAGCTGTTTCGTGTCCTGCTAGTCCTTACATTTTTGAGGTAAAGAAGTTGTGAATGGTGTGGTACTCACAGTCCACCCCTTACCAGCTGCAGATGGTGCCACTCCAGTGCCGTCGGAAGGTATTTTCGATTGGGAGGGGGGGGGGGCTGACTCGGGCTGACTATCTAAGCGGAGCGCCACCATCAGTTGGCGCGGAGCGTACAGAAAATTTTGAAAAATCCCAACCCCTCAGACAGCTGGAAATGAATTTCCTGGGCTTGTTAATAGTATCTAAGCAGTCCTTATTTTGACCTTTCGTTGTAATAAAATGTTCACTTCCAAAAAGAAAAAAAAACTATATATGGCAAAATTATTGGGGGGGGGGGGCTGCAGTCCCCCAGCCCCCCCCCCCCTCCCCCCGCTTCCGACGGCCCTGCACTCTCCTCAAACTCTCACGATCGCCGTATGACAATGCGTGTAAGAAACTAACATGAAACAACTGACGAACAATTGGTTTGATCAAAGCATTCTGGAATAAGGTGGGCCTATTATATTTATGGTTCCCTCTTTCTTCGCAATAACAATGCGGCTGGTAGGAGTATTGACCTTTGGTATGCAAGAGAACTTCAGGACACCATGTCCTTGTCTAATAGCTGGGAGTTAGCCTCTTACCGAGACCGAGACTCTCTAAAATAATACTGAAGTAATATTGTCAGCGCTGAAATTAATCGAGCCTTGAGCCTTGGTATAGCATTGGGCTTTCAACTTAAGATTGGTCCAGACTTCTCCTCAATCGCTTTAACACACTGACTGCTTCTCATTTAAAATTTTCTGTCTAGTACCATCCTTCTTAACGGCAATAATACAAGCCGGTACTGACTTTGGTATGAAAGCAAACTGGACATCTCGTCCTTGTCGGATACCTGGAAGTTTTTCTCTTAGCTGTTTTCGTGCCTCTTTAACCTTTGGAGTAACATCGTCAGATATGAATATCTTTGAGCCTTGGTAGAGTTTACCATTCAGCTTAGATGCTGCTGCTCTCAAAACTTTGTCTCTGTCGCTGTAACGTAAGAATCTGGCGTGAATCGGTCGAGGTGTCTCTGAGTTTCGCAAACTTGATTCAGTAGGGGTTCGATGGACTCTCTCCAATTCGATAGAGTGAAAATCCATTGATTCCAATATGCCATGCTTTATTTGGGTTTCAACAGGTATTTCATCCATTTCCGGGACTCCAAAGAAAACAAGATTCTGCCTTCTCGATCGATTTTCAAGATCCTCTAGCTTACGTGTCATATTTTGTTCCATTTTCAGTAGTGAATCCTTTACAAGGTCTACTTGTATCAACAATCTTACACCGGTAGTCCTATACAATGGTGTCTCAGTAGCATCGTACCAGTGGGTACAATTCCCCCACCCCTCGATCTGTGATTTGCCCGTAGTAGATTGAAGTGCGCTTTTGATCAAGTCATGGATTTATTTTACCTTCTTTCCATTACAAATGGTTCCTTACTATTAGAACTTTTGCACAAATCTTTCGCAAACTGTAACAATTTTCGTTATGATTCTAATTACTTTATAGAGTACACCCGGTATTTAAACTGACCGTATAGTCCGTTGAAGTAATTACCCACACTTTCAAGATCATGTTTTGAAAACTTTGGAGTTTCCTAGTAACTCAAAATATTGAAACATTAAACACCATTTTGCAACTGGGCCCCTTCTCTTAGACACCCAGTGGCGTAGCTACAGGGAGCAGGCGGCTCTGAAAAATGAAGAATTCGGAAATAGGCTATTTGTGAAACCAGTCTACTGTGTGGTTTTGACAACTCATGAATTTCCGAAATCTCCCCATTAAAAAGCTCCACATTCGTCATTATTTTTCCCAAATAAGCAAACTTTTCCGCCACACATTGCGATTCCTGAGCAGAAGTGCTCGCTCATACCTTGAATAAAATTTTCCAATCTCTGGACTTGGTATGTGAAAAAACGGAAATTTGCTATATGTGACGCCAGATCACTGATCAAGTGACACCAGTAACTACGGTGCCATTTTCATAGTCTTTTATAAAATTAAAAACTTTCTCCAATATAAGCTCTTGACTCAAAAAATTTTGTCAGGGAGCCTCATTTCGTAGAGGTTGGATAACATTATGTGGCAACCACGATCTTTGGTCGCCGTTAAATCTCAGATTTGCCAATAGTAAATGGAAATTCTTCAGTAATTCCCAACTTTTCAAAGTTTCTTACAGGAAACCCAGAATCCAAGCTTTTCTGCAATACAAGCTCCATATTTTCAAGTAATTGCGCGTCGCAAATTACGGGCCTAGTACAGTGGTCTTCACACCCCAAAAAATCGTCAAATCTGGATGCTTGCCCACCACCCCCCTCCCGAAAAAATGTCTAGCTACGCCGCTGTACACACCTTACTAAGTCTGGAAAAAAATTTAGGCCAGATGTCTTCCCCCCCCCCCCCCCCACCGGCCCACTTTGAAAGCCAAATCGACGCCCCTGACCTGATGACATATTGGCCGCCAGCTATTAGCAATTATCAACCTGCTGTTTTAGTCCTCCCAAAATGTTTATGTGACCCTGAAAAGTTTGCCCATAATACTCGGCTCTGTAGGAACATAAGCCATAAAGATGATGCCTTCCTCCACTGCAAAAAAGACTGATTATTTTCTTGGTCTTAGACTTGGAAATGCCTGTTGCAGCACGTCCGTAGTCCTTAATCCTGGTCCCAAGTCTTAGCTATGATGGGTTACATGAATGGTAGTGTTTGAAGTCACACGTTGCAAAAGGAACAACTTATTTTGTGCCTCATTTCTAACAAAGTGGTAGTTACTTTTCCATTTTTCCTGAACAGTGGAATGTGAAAAGGCCAAATTTTGTTGATAATGGCTAATAGTCCCACTTGGTTATCTTGCTTTGTGTCACCTTGCATGTCAAAGTGGCAGCCATTGGTTATTTTCACCCTGTTCAGACCAATGAAATGAATGCCACCACTTCAAAAGCTGCCAATTTGCAAGTCATTGTTACTTCAGTACCTCATAAGTTATCACTAACGATCCTGAAATGGGCTTATTGAAAAAATGGAACTTTTCAAATTCCATACTTTACTTACGTCTGCAAATCACAAAGGTCCTATGAACAAGTGGGGGGGGGGGGGGAGAAAATCGAGTTATCTCCATGTTCCTTACACTGTTCAAGTGCGAACATTATTGTAATTCAGAGAGCACACTATCAGAATCCTTTCAGGTTATGCAACTGATTGGCTTAACCATGGCCTCTATCCTAGAAATGTTAAAAATAAAACTAATTTTCACAATAAACCTTGAAGTCTGTTGTTATAGTTATTTATTCCCTTAGGGTACATGTTCTGCTTAAGTTGTAATTACTGTGCTAAAATTTCCTTACATTCTTTCTGTGGGAAGGTATCTTGCTTACTTTCCATTATCACTGCACCACCAACCAAGGTAATATGAGATTTGGGTGCAAGAGTCATTTGCAAACATGTTCTTCTTTGTGATCGACATTTACAGGAAAGAGAGCTAAGAACAGGGAGTCGAATACACCCTATGGCAAAGAGGTAAACCTGTCAGCCAAAAGTTTAGAGGAACTAAGGTATTTAAACTGAATGAAAAAAAAAAGAATGCAAGACACACAAATTTGCATGATGTGAATTGTAAATATTTATTTCACATTTTCTATGAAATACAATCCAAACTTCCACACCACTATTTTCTTAGATCTTCACACATTTTGTACCTATCGCTTTCCTCCGACCCTGGGAGCTGATGACTTCACCTTGCGTTCTGCCTTCTGTTTGGGGGCTTTTGAAGTCGTCTGAAAATAAAAAAAAAAGGAGGAAAGAATAAAAAAAAGGACGAAAAAATTCTATGTGAGTGTTTGTTGGCTGGAATCTCTAGCAGATTTGCATAGCTGTATGTTATCATGTAATAAAGAGGGGAAAAGTTTGACTAAGTTACAAATTTCACTAACAAATTTAAGGCTGGGAAGGGCAGCTGGTATCACCTGGAGGGGTAATGTAAAACAAAGGGGGGATTTCGTGAAATTACATTACAATTCAGGTTTTCCATTTTCAGAAAAAATTATGGCTGACCTTTGGACAACCATTTCACTATTTTTAGTTGTCTCAAATAAAAGGTGTTTTGCACTACTACAATCTGTGAGAGTGCACATGCCAGTGTTAAAATATGTGGGGGAATTTAACCCACTCCGCAAGTCTTTTGGGCAGATGATACATATGGAACAGTGTAGTTATTTCCGCCAGGCAAATATTTTCTTTGCTGGATTTGTGAATTGAGAGCAGGAATAGGGCAATCCAACACCTTAGCTGAACACTGGCTCGTGCATTATCGGTCTTGAAGAACAAAAGATAACATGTTTGAGGAATAAAAACACTTGAAATATTGTATGATGGTAAAAGTTGAAGGAGATGATCAGTCAGTAGTATATTTTTCGATCAGATAATAGCGAGCTGTTTTTTAAATTCTTACCAAGAACAAGTTGGTTGTCCATATGGGCATGGACAACCCAACCTGGTTGTCCATGTGAAATTTTGATCATCAACCATGAAAACAAGGCCCTGCAACTCATTTCAATTATCCCCAGGTAACTCCTAGACCCAATCAATGATATCCTTACCAAGGTATGCTCATGGCTCCCATCTAAGAAGTGCGATATTAGTGATTCCTATCCAATTTAAATATCCAATTTTCAAATGGCATTTCAGCTCTATTTCCCCCTGAACAAACTTACTGTGAACTATTCTTTAACCAAAGAAAGACCACAGTTGTGATGCATATTGTATTCATTTCCTTTTTGTATATTTCTAGAAACTAGGTTTTCTACTGTTCCCTTGCACTGAATGGGCTAAAACAGACTAGATGAGTCAAAAATTTTATTAAAAAAATAATTCTGCTTAATGATGCCCTGGTAACTATACTGAGTTTTACGTAAGATTGAAGTCCAAGATACTTGGACATCTTGGTCTTAGGACCTACATATCAACTAGAAGCCCTTGAGCCATTATCCACCTGCACTTAAGTGCCCTGCAGAGGATTAGAGAAACAAGAGACCTTTTTGAGGGCAACAAGATATTATAACATGAAGTCTTGGTTCATTCCAAAAATTTAAAACTAAAACACAAGTGGATGTGCCCACTGGTCACCACACTTGAAAACTCCTGGTCATAAAAAAAAAGAAAAAAAAAAGCTCCCATACACATGGAATTCCACAATATTCTTACCTTAGGAGCTGGCTTCTTGGCTTCTTTCTTGCTTCTAGACTTCTCTTTTGCAGCCCTACAATGAAGCAAGATAACAAAAGAAACACCTATCAGTTTACTTACATAAAGAACGAATGCAATGATACTTTACAACTTACATAGCAGTTTAAAGCACTTTTTCGTCATATTTTTTATGTGAAAGGCAGGGTTCGATATACCTAGGTGCACGCATGCAGGTGGACAAAAGCACAAACTTAAGGCCCATTGATGTTGTTTGCAGCATGCACCCGTCAGAAATTGGACTTGCTTTAGTCATTTTCAAGTTCCGGTGTTAAGGATTAGACAGGAGGGACTATTAATACATACATCCTTATCATAAAAGGTTGTTCTCTCCAATGGGGGTAAATATAGAAAAGAACATCCGGGGCTGGTGGAACATGCCATGTAAGAAAAGGGATAAAAATCTGCACGTTTGTTTTTCACTCGCTGCCGATAATTTATACTGCAATAGCTAGCTGTAGCAGTACTAGTTGTTTGGTGCATGTAGAGATTTTGCTGTGCATGTAGATTTTTTGATCTACATGCACCAGTGCATGTAGAAAAAAAAAATTATAAATCCAACCTTGGTGGAAGGGGAAAGGAGGGGAATAGGGATTGGGTTATTGTGGTATGGGGTGAAAAGGAAGGATCCCAAAAGACGTCCATAGGATGACTCCTTTCCTTTGCAATTTCATTGTTATTGATGAGTGGTTTACCTGGCAAATGGTGATTTAGAGTGTAGAGATTTTGCTGTGCATGTAGATTTTTTGATCTACATGCACCAGTGCATGTAGAAAAAAAAAATTATAAATCCAACCTTGGTGGAAGGGGAAAGGAGGGGAATAGGGATTGGGTTATTGTGGTATGGGGTGAAAAGGAAGGATCCCAAAAGACGTCCATAGGATGACTCCTTTCCTTTGCAATTTCATTGTTATTGATGAGTGGTTTACCTGGCAAATGGTGATAACTGGCCAAGTTTTTAGAAGAAAACAATATAAACCTCATTTGATGGGTGGAAATATTCAGGGGTAAAACCTCAGTGGGGCTTGGGGTTGAAGCTACTCCCTGTGGACCATGACCTAATGGGTGAACTTTGAAAATTCAAGGGGGGGGGAGACTTCATGTGTAGCAGATCTTTAGCCATAATTTTGATTTGGGAGTCACAGTTGTAATTGATAATAAATTAGAATCTTCATCACAGGATGAGCACAAACTTAACTACTGTAAGACATGGGTTCCAGGGGAGGAGCGTTTAGATTTGCATGCTAAATGCAAAATCCATGCCTTCGGCTAATGTATTTTATACTCAAGCTAGGGCTGTCAGTTTCCGTTTAATTGCCTAAATGTTTAAACGGTCAAAATAAACATTCGTTTACCGTTTAAACGATGTCCAAATATAACCGCCCTTGATTTCCCTTAGAATCTACCGTAAAGACGATGATATGTACAAGTACTGGCTTTGAGACAATATTTTTGGCATGCCGCCCTCTTTTAGTCACAAAACATCTGGGACATGCGTTGCTGGCTCTTTGGGTACCTGCATACCTAATATGTATTGTGTAGTACGGGAAATGCATGGCTGAACACGGCAACTTTGCCGCTATACCACGGGTAGCTAACAGCTGCCGCAGGCTTCTTCACTAAACAGATTACATACCTGGCCGAGCTAAACTGTAGCCCACGCAATGTTAAGCGATCGATATCACGGCATTGAAATCATACGTACATTAATGGGCATATTATTACCGAAAGTTCGGCGTTGTAATTGTAGACTTTAGGAATTAGTTTTAAGGAAGATTGAAAGTAAAATCAACGTCGCAGATTCGACTTGAAGGCCTAGGCCTATACATGTAGTTAGGCATTAGGCCTAACGTTAGTTATTGTGCAGTGTGCTACATTGACTAGTTGCACTAACGTTATAGTGTTATTGTTTGGGTGCAAACTCCGTGCATATCGTTTAAACGTGACAGCCCTAACTCAAGCATACTTAAATTTATACGGGTCTTTTCTTTTTTGACATTACTCTTTTACTGCCCATCTCTGCGGCCATCACTGGGTTCCTGTACATCACCATGTCTGTGGCCATCTCAGAAAATGAGGAGACATTGTTGGCTAGAGGCCTGAAGTATAGACAACAAAATTTGTGCCAAGCACATGATATGCAGAGGCTCAGCTGAGTGATATGATGATGATTTTTTGCTTCCATGAGCAGAGATTTTTGGTTTCGATGAAAGAAAAACCTATGCATTCACGATGGCGTGTGTGTATATGTGTGTGTGTTTGTGTAGATGTATGTGTGTGTGTTTGTGACAATGCTCGTTTACATGATATCTCAAGACAGGAATGTCTGACAGTTTTCAAACTTAGTACATAGATGTGCCATATTCAGAGGAAGAACCCTATTGTTTCTGGCAGAGGTCAACGGTCATCTGAGGTCACCAGGGGTCAAAGTCTGAAAATCTTGTTAACAGGATATCTCAAGATAGGAAGCTTGGGCAGATTTCATATTTGGTATGTTGATGGATTATGGTCAGGAGATGGTCCCTATTGTTTTTTATGGAGGCCAAAGGTCATCTGAGGTCACCAGGGGTCACAGTCTGAAAATCTGGTTAACATGAAATCTCAACTTGGATAAATTTCATATTTGGTATGTAGATGCTTTATAGTCAGGAGCTGGTCCTTACTGTTTTTTGTGGAGGTCAAAGGTCATGTGGGGTCACCAGGGGTCAAAGTCTGCAAAACTGGTTAACGTGATATCTCAAGACAGGAAACGTGAATAGATTTTGTATTTGGTGTGTGGATGGGTTATAATTAGGAGATGGTCCTGATTGTTTTTGGTGGAGGTCAAAGGTCATCTGGGGTCAGTGGGGGTGAAAGTATATTGTTAACACAATATCAAGATGGGAAACTTGGATGGATTCTATATGTGGTATGTGGATGGCTTATGGTCAGGAGATGGTCCCTTTAGTCTTTGGCAGAGGTCAAAGGTCATCTGGGGTCACCAGCAGTCAAAGTCTGAAAATCTCGTAAACAGGATATCTCAAGACAGGAAACTGGGATAGATTTCATGTGTGGTTTGTTGATGGATTATGGTCAGGAGATGGTCCCTATTGTTTTTTATGGAGGTCAAAGGTCATCTGGGGTCACCTGGTTCAAAGTCTGAAAATATTGTTAACATGATATCTCAAGATCGGAAACTTGGATAGATTTCATAATTGGTATGTAGTGTTCGACCGATCATCTGTTAGGTAATCGGCATCGGGCCGATTATTGCGTTATCGGTAAATAATCGGCATCGGTAAAATTCTGCCATCCAACCGATCACTACCACCGATTATTTGCAAACTGGAAAAAGGGGCTAAATTTACTTGAAACTTGCTCTTAATTTCGTTAAAATTCCCCTAAATACTCAATCCTTTAACTTCCCGCCAAAACGGGATGCATTGATAATCACAAACGTATACATTTTACCCCTGCCATGGGAATGATCGTTTGATGTTTTCCCCTATAACTCGGTAGTATTACTTGGAATTCGATTTAGAAGTGCATTCGAGGTGTATTCTTGTTGTCTCGCAGAAAGCGCTGCTTAAGTTGCTGTACAAACTGTTCTGTACAAAACACATAGTACAGACTATCTAGCTGCAGTGTTTCGCCGTTTTTTCAAATCCCCAAGCTTTGCATACATATCTGTGCACGTTTTGTACACGTAGCACTTAGAATCTTGTGAAGTTCGGTGGTTATTACCTTGCATAAATTAAGTCATTCCCGGCATTTCTTCCGTAATGTTATTTACGGTAGGACTTCAGCAATGTTGTCATATGACGTCATTGCAAGCAAAAACAGTAATGCACGTGGTCTCTTGCAGCAAACTTCTTGGCCCACGCATGCACTAGACTTGCGTGCGTGTCCGTTTTTACCGCCAAACAAAGCATCATATTTTGCTCGGTGACATCATATGCAAAAGATCCATTGCAAAATTCAAATTGGCCCCTGCTTCGTGATTGGTACAATTGCGTTGATTCTAGGCAGCCAATCAAAACACGCGCCTTCGCCTATGTGATTTAGTGTGTGAAAATACTCGCTCTCGAGACAAATTTTCCCATTGAGTTTGTGTTACGACCATCGCGCTTGTAATGCCGGCTAGCGAAGCCGGGCGGGCCCCGTGCTAAATTCACCTAGAGACGGCATAACAAATCTCTGCATACGTGGATTTTTCGGGGGTCGGACTTACGTGCATTTCAGATGCAGATTCTTTTTAAACAAGACGGGAGTTTTGGAGAACTGCCAAAAATATACGGGGATATTTATATCGGAAAGGAACCATAAGATACGTTATACAGGTGCCCAGAACTGCTAAGATTATGATGATTGCTTTACATGGGGTTCGTTAAAGCAGGAGAGTAGCTACAGTACATTAACGCAACTACAACCCAGTAAAGTAAAGGAAAGCAAGGTTCCGACATGATTGGGGGATGAAAACTAGACAGAGCATGACATTGGCCTTTGAACTAAATTATCAAAGGGCATGTGACATCGACTGCAAACAATTGTACAGAATTAAGGGTTGATATCTCCACTTTTGAAGTGAAAATATTTCGCCTACAAAAATGATGTCCCGTTCGTGAAACGAACAGAACTATTCCCAAAATTTTACATCCTGAACTGGTTATGGTTATACGATATGCACGAAGCACGTACTAAAGTGACAAACATGTGACTTCCCTCATTCTAATAATCGGTGATCGGTAATCGGCATCGGGCCGATTGTTAAATTAAATAATCGGTAATCGGGTATTACCGATTATAGCATAATCGGTCGAACACTATTGGTATGTAGATGCGTTATATTCAGGAGATGGTTCCTATCTATGTATGGCATTTGTGGAGGTCAAAAGGGCATCTGGAATAACAAAATTATTTTTTGAACATGCTAGTATAACATTTGAGTGAGAAGATAATGGCGCATGATGGCAAATTTGAAACAGTACATTTATGTATCATCGAAACAATGCATTTTTGCATTCTGGTTTTTTGAAGGAAAGGGTCAAAGTGGGACAGAGAGAAGGATGTCATACTTTCTCTTTGTGCAACTTTCCATGGCACTGAAAGTCTACAGTTCTGTTTAGATGTGCCCATGACAGATGACAAGCCGACAGGGAAAACTAAAAAACCAGCTGCTAGTGTGCACCAAATTTTGTTCTAGATCAGACTTCAATCTGACAGTACTATCTGATAATGACAATTTCATGAGAATCGGAAATGATTATTATTTGTTGCAGAGTTTTGAGGGAACTGTACATAGGTGTTGATTCGGGATGTGGCGGAGCGTCCTGTCATTACACCAAAGTTCTGCAATCCAGCTCTTGTAAAAAACTTTGCACTGAAAAGATCCAAAATATCAGACTGCCCTGTCCAAAAATATGTACTTTAGGCAATTTATACCACTTGTGCACCGTAGAGAAAGTTGCACTGATCAATAGAATACAGACATTCTCTTAGTTGACCAATGTGAAATTTTGATCACTGCTAAAAACTAGCATCTTAACCATCAGAAGAATAGAAAACATTTTTCCAAAGTAGGTTGAAGACCTTCCACTGGGAGTGAAGTTATCTCTCCCCTTTCAGAAAATTCACTTTTCATGTTGCTAACATGCAAAATAGCAATATTTTAGACAGTTTTAAACTGATTTAAAGACCCATTTCTCTCACCCCAAACAGTACCAATTCTCCTAACCTTTGTACTGAAGCCCCTCCCACAATTGTCTGAAATTCATCCTGATCCAGACACAATCTCAGTTTATTGCTTTGGGATTGGTATAGAAATACTCAATTAACATTATCAAAACACTCTCAGTACCATTCATGCTGTGTAATATAAGCTTTGGCACTCTGCATTGTTTGAATTAGCTGTCAATCAAAGAGCTGAGCCAATTGAGAATTTTGGTACCCGGGTTCCAAAATTGTAGTTTGGGGTGAGAGGTTTGGCCCTTTAATTTTTCAGTTTAAACTTCAAACAGTCGAAAAAACTCTTTTAAGAAAAGCAGTTACCAACTCTGTTTGTCCAAATGATTATGTGAGCACAACACTTACTTAATAGCCTGTTCCCTCTGTGCCTTCCTGACTTCTGGTTTCTGGTTTTTCTTGGCTAAAATTTCAGCCAATGATGTGCCAGCAATTGACCGTTGGAATTTGGTGGTCTTCCTGGTGCGTTTCTTGGTGATCTCTTCTTGCTGGCCCTTCTTATGCTTCCTGCGGTAAAGGACTGTCCAGTTAATGTCACGAGGGTTTCTCTTCATGAAGAAGGACTTCTGACATTTTGAACTAAAGAAGATGAAAGTCTGCAAGAGAAAGCAAATGATAGTGTAAGTAAAAGACGGTCATGTACCAAAGTGGGTTGGGCAGTACTGTGAAATGTTGGTACCACTCCATCATCTTCCATTCAAGGACATACTTTCCTATTTTGCTTGATTCATTTATTTTAACACAACCTTCACCTACACTATTGAAAATGCACTACCTAACTAAACCCAATGTGTCTATTCTTGTCCAGAAACATTCACTATTCATGTGTGGCTTCTTTGGTACAATGTGCAAAACGTTTTCATGATTCTGAGAAAATGTACGGATCTTAAACACACCAGTTTATTAAAATAGCAATTCATGTACAACCTTACATGTTGCTGTGTCTTATATGGTAGGACATTTATTGGGCATGCATTCCAGGCATCTATCCTTTTGTCTGCAAATGAAATGAAATGTCAGCAATCAACAGTGCCGAGTATCTCAAATCAAAATGTTCATTGTGCATACAAAGGTGTGTGTTAACGTACAATGAACAACCCCCTGCAAACCCTCACATATAATCAAATATAAAAAAATTGAGATAATTCCATTATGACAATAATTTTTCTGAAACAAATTTTATATATACTCTGAGTGGACTAGGAGAGAAGCACAAAATGCCATTATAATAAATCTATTTTTGTGGTTCTTCAGCTTTTCAACTGCTTGAGAGAGGGCAGGAGGAAATCTCCATTTCCCAGGAAGCAGTAAAATTACCCCCAGGAAAGAAGTTTCTCACAATTCTCCAAAGGCAATATGTCCAGGTACTGAAATGGGAAATCTTGGGAAAACCTTTTTCCAAATGCCTTAATTTCCTTTCAATGAAGACCTCAATATTTGGAGCTGTGAGTGGGATTGCACACCATCAATCCCCTGAAACTTCTGTGAGGAGTGTTATTTTTTGCACACCCAGTTGAAGATGGGAGCTCATATAAATCTAGTATTACTAACGTTAGTTTAATAAAACAACACACCTGACGTATTTATGTTGCAAAAATCTAACATTAGTATATCATGAGAAATGATGAGTTTTGTGCTAAGCCCTGGGTTGGTGTATGGCGATCTGTCGTACCTTGTCTTTTATATTTTGTATAACGCTAGGACAGCCTGTGGTCACATGTACAGTACATGTCCATCGTACACTGGTAATGCATGTACAAGTATATGGCCCACACACAGTAAGTTGCAATCCATAGGGGATTGTACACACTTATGTGTACATGTACATAATGCATACACCATTCACTGGCAATACAAGTACTGTACGGCACAGTATACTGTACATTTACCATACTGCATACAAAGGAATTAACGGGTTAATGCGTTGTTTGAGTTAGGGATTAGGGCTATCATTAGCCAGTAAGGAAATTCATTGTTAAACAGTGCGCATCGCCCCAAATTAACCGCCACTGGGAGTACAGCTTGCCCGCCGCTACGCCGAGGAGTCGGTCCTTACGCCAAAGATCTTTTGTGTTGAAGTGCACAAAATGCAGACTGGCCTGTGGTCGGAGGTAGCAGTACAAAACAGACGGTTTTATTTTGATATCACAGGAGAGAGTATTCCAAAGTGGAGCACTTCTAACCAAGAACTGGTATTTGAATGCCTCAGAATGCATGGCCTGTATATCATTTGCCTACAACAGTTTACACGCCTGACAGAAGGGGTAATCATAACCAATCTGAAGCTATCCTCGGATTCGTCCTCGGATTCGTCCTCGGATTCGTCCTCGGATTCGTCCTCGGATTCGTCCTCGGATGCGTCCTCGGATTTGTCCTCGGATTCATCACAGGATTCATCACAGGATTCATCCTCGGATTCGTCCGCGGATTCATAACAGGATTCATCACAGGATTCATCCGTTTTTTTCGGTCTTGCACAAGAGAATGAATGTCATGTGAGGTCATCAGAGATGAAATACCGCGAGTCAAATCCTCGTTAGCAGATAGAGGGTGCACTGCCAAATTGTTCCACACCCATTGTGACTTGTAGAAGAAAAATCTTTTCCTTCCGACACTCGAAACCGAGGATGAATCCGAGGATGAATCTGAGGATGAATGATGTGATGAATCCGAGGACGAATCTGAGGATGAATCCGCGGACGAGTCGTTAGATGAATCCTGTGATGAATCCGAGGATGAATCCGAGGACGAATCCGAGGACGGATACGAGTACGAATCCGAGGATGCACCCGAGGACGAATCCGAGGATGAATCCGAGGACGAATCCGAGGACGAATACGAGTACGAATCCGAGGATGAACCCGAGGACGAACCCGAGGACGAATCCGAGGACGAATCCCAGGATGAATCCGAGGACGAATCCGAGGATGAATCCTGTGATAGCTTCAGATTGGTGTAATCATAGGGGGAATAGAATGTGCACAAGGTTGTTCCTAATTTTGTAAAACATAGGCCTATCCTACAGTACAATGATCAGCCAAGGCCCTATGATACTGCAAGAACTGCCACTTAGGGTCTACCCAGGAGAACTGCCACTTTTAAGGCCTTGAGGAGCCTAGGAGATTTTTGTGGAAAGCAGAACAATTTATTCCAGTTGGTGCACACCGGCAAGATCTGGGACAAATTCCGAGTAACGATGACGAGGAAAGCCCCTTTCGACCTATTTGTACATGTCACATCAGTCCACTCTGACACTCATTGAGTTGATTGTGCATACGATGAGTTGTGCGAGATTACGTACCTTTCCATCTTGCCGTATATACCGTTTCCCGTGGCCAGGGTATATTTTGAAAAGGCTGAAGTGGCATAAATCCGTTCTGAAATTACATAAAATAAGTAAATATAATGACTTAGACATTTATGTATACAACTGTGTCGATAACTAGTGACTTTGGGGACTACTCGTGTTGATGTTACAGGATTTTCTATCATGTAATTTTGGACACTTACTTGACGGACATCTTGACAGTTAAAAGAGGGCGCTATAGGAGAAAACTTTTTAGAAAATAACTGGGGGATGCTGAAGTCATTTCATTTGTGAATGATTGTTATTCTGTTGACAATAGCCCTTGTTGGGGCTTTTCGGCCTTTTGTTGCACATAACATGCACTGCAATCAATATCATACCCGTTTCCTATCTGCACTCCCTCTATACTATACTCGTTCTCTGATATGCGCCCCTCTCATCTGCCGGCCTCGAGGCCGCATATCAGCTCGGAGAGCGTGTAGAGGGAGTGCAGATAGAGAACGGGAATGATTTATTCGCACCGAATAACAAGGGCTATGTTGACCGTGACAACCAACCTTTTCATTTCGTCAAACTAGTGAGCTCATAATTATAAGATCCACAAAAACTATCGGATAGTAGTAAGGGGCAACCTTTCCCTGCATAATTTTTATTTTATATGTGGATATGACTTCTTGAACTCTACTTTCTCCCTCAATGATCATTCCTTTGCATATGCCTTCAAAATAACTTGAGGCAGGCATTGCAGATTTGAGTGTTTTTTGTTTTTTGTTTTTTCAGCTGCTGTGAGTACCAAAGTGTTTCATATGTGCATGGGTTCAAATCCGTTCGATGT
Organism: Holothuria scabra; assembly: GCA_037179385.1. Taxonomy (NCBI): domain Eukaryota; kingdom Metazoa; phylum Echinodermata; class Holothuroidea; order Aspidochirotida; family Holothuriidae; genus Holothuria; species Holothuria scabra. Next base: position 22,315,554 of record CM074193.1, read on the forward strand.
ACGTGGGGTTTTCCCCTGGTACTCCGACCTTCTTCCCACTTGGCATAGGCTTGCAACTTAATTCGGTTGCCCAACCGACTTCGCTAGTAGTGCCTAGCTGAAGCACTTTCGGGTGTTCCAGTTAACCCTTTACCGTTGTTTGGGTCCTTTTGGACCCATGCGGAGAGCGTGGCTGTCGATCACCCATCTTTACTGTTTCACGCGGAGCTCGAAACTGCGAGTAGCTACCCGAAAATTCGGCCACAACAGCGAGAGGGACAATAGTTTAAGGTCACGGGGTCAATAACCTACGAAAGCTGATGCGGGGCGTGCTACGTCCGCTTTTCCGCCCACTCCCCAGGCGCGCAAATATGCCCCGATTGGAGCACAACGGTAAAGGATTAACTAGCCGACTTTGCCTTTTGCGAATTTGAACTATTTCTTACAGTTCTTTGCATTGCAGACTTCAATTTGTGGTCTTGCCCCTTAAGGCCTACTCCATCGCTGGTCCTCGCCATGGGCTGTTCCAGAGACCTTTAGCAGACAACAGCTAGCCTAGATGTCACGACTGTATCATAGGCTCTCCCAGCATGGCCGCTCGCCATGAAGTAACCAGTGACTCCTCTTCAAGTTCACATGTCTGATAGTGACCGTGACGTCACCGTAAAGTCTGATAAAACGTGTAGGACCTATATGTTCTGATTGTTTTCAATCATGTTTCCAAAAAAGAACAAATCCCTCTTTTCCCCTTTCCACTGTTAAATTACTAAGAATGAAAAACACTGACAACCCGAATGGGGGATCTCAAACCCCTTGAGATTTAAATTTTCTTGGGACGCTTTGCCGACCTGGGTGAAGTCACTTTCAGGGTAAGAACTATTGGACCCTCATATGGGACTCAAGTTAAAAGCGCTGGAAGGGTATGCGTAGCGTATCTTTTTCCTTTTTGGGCGGTGGGCAGCACAAAATCATGATCACCCACATATATTGGGTTTCAGTGGGCATCATGGACACGATGTCTAACGTCCTAGTCCATACTACATAGGCCTATTCATATTTAGTGATATCCAACCTATAATCAGTAGTCAACTGAAAAAACATAAGTTTGAATTCCAAAGAATCTGGTTGACCTCAGACAGAGTCCTCTCTTATACAGGTTTTGATTTCTTGTAAGTTGTAGCCATGGAGACTCTTAAGTTTATCATAAGGAAGACAGAAAGAATGAAGACATTCATTTTTTTTTTTCCATATTGAAAGAATATTTACTGGAGTAATATGGAAAAGAAAAAAAAATGAATGTCTTCATTCTTTCTGTCTTCCTTATGGTAAACTTAAGAGTCGGCATGGCTACAACTTACAAGAAATCAAAACCTACAACTGAAAAAAATCTTTGGTATGACGTTCTAGTGCATTTATGGGCCAAAAGTTCTCAAGGCAAGCAGGTGTGGGTTCGCCGCAGTGCCACTTTGCCAAGTAAGAGGATTAGTGATTGGGAGGAGATGAGGAAAGCGCGAGGTGGAGGGGTTTGGACTTGATTTTACTGCATGAACTATTGGTTGTGCCTCCAGGGAGCTGCTAACAATGGGGGTCACCTCTCGGAACGAGTCTAGGGAAATCACTCGGAACTTAGTAGTCTGATGGAGTCTGTGCACCCACTTCCTATACATGGACAGAGCACACTGCAGTAGATTGTCGCTACCGTGGTGTGAGAAAAAGCGCAGCAAGATGGCTTTCTGCCATGGTTTTGTTCGAAAGTTGGAACTTGCTCAAGTCAATTTCCAGATTTTGCAAGAAAGTTGAAATATTTTTAAAATATGGCAAGGTAAGTTCAAAATCACTTCATGTATTTCATGAAATTATGATATTGTTTGCCATTCAAGTTTAACTTTTGTTTAAAATATAACAGAGGCCTTCGTCAAATCAGACCATTTATGGCTTCACGGCGGCCATCTTGATGCGCCTTATATATCCCAGTCGGTGGCGACAATCCTACGGACAGGACGTATACGTTATATGCTCTGTCCATGGTGCACCCCCATTGGCCGTTATGGGTACTTTAATATACTTCAAAATGTTTGAACAATAGCACCATTTCGCATGTCAGTCCCCTAAAAAAGCCAAACATTTTCAAAAGGGACACCATCCTTCTACACCTCTATCCATCAATCATAATTTGCAAACAACTCTCGATGAAAACCCCTTGGATACCTTCTTTTTCAAATGGCAACCACCAAACAAACAGCAGATCCTGCCATACAGTTTACCTCATCTTCCTTCATGTTGGTCATTAGCAGATTCCATTTCGTGTTTAGTCAGTTTCCTTGAAAAGTTTACCGGTGCCGTGGTAAACCTATATAGTATCTATGCCAGTTGATGGAACTGATTATTGTAGTGCGCCGCACTACAATATTGGCATTTACTGGCCGACTGACAATTTCTTTTGTGAAGCCTGTTATGGCCCACAACTCATTTCCCTGCGCGTACCGTAACTTAGTTCGTACAAATATCCATGCTCTACCCTTTAACAATAGCAGTAAGTGCAATCTGTGGCCGTCTTTAAACAAAAATCAACTTTAGAAAAGCAAATACTACACTTACAAGGCTGATTTAAGGAGTTACCTTCATGAAAGAGCATTGCGGATAAATTTCCAGAAAACGCGATGTAATGTGGTTCGGCCTTTTCACACTGAAGGGATAAGCCTGGAGAATCAATCGCTGCTTCCAAATTGGTATACGTAACACGGCGCCATTGCGTCCACTATCGTTGAACAGTATCAAGACGTTATTGTACAGTATCTTCATCTAGCTACTACGTACGGAGCAGGGTATTGCCAATTCCCTGTACGGAACGAATTGGCTTTACTGCGTTGGATTAAGCGACTTGTGCTGTAGTTCTATTATCATGCTTTATTTCAGTGGTAAAAGCAGAAGCTATTTTGACAGCAGTCTGACCGAAACGTTTTGACAGCATGCATATAGCATGCATTGCGAATTAACGAAACACGGATGTTAAAACACACAGCGTCAACAGTTATTCGGCCTTCCACGAGACAGTTGTCATATGCATGCAGCGGTGCAGTCAGAGAGCTTGGGAGGGCGTCATTATTTAACATAAAGAACGGTGAAAGAGGAGTCGAGAACCGATAAAACCATTTCAGGCAGGAGTAAACAACACAACAGAGCATAACGTATGGCTAAGTAGGCTACTCAGCACGAGTCCTTGAACGGGACTATGCTTCGTCCACTTCATTTTACTCCACACTAGACTGTATACGGAGTAGGTCCTACCGTTAAGCGCAGTACACGGTCTTGTTCAAGGACTACTCAGCACTTGCTTCATTGTTGGCAAATATGCTTCAAAATAAAGCTAGTGACTGACTATTAGCATAGAAGGTCCGGATTTACTCCATCATTGGTTACTCTTCTATGATTTCTTTATGCGTCCAGCCAAGGAGCTGGGAGACAAGTTGTCCATCTTTGTACTATCAAGAAATAGGGTTGAGAGGAGTGGCCAAAAAGAAACAACAGCCCCTCTTCCCGCCATGAACAAATCCTAAAGTTCAAATAAAAACTGGGCTACTGTACTAACTGAAAAGACATCTCTAACACGCACTACAATTCTGCGTATTTGCAAGCAAATGTAGTTCTAGTTTATTCCTTGTCATTCCTTGGCATTCCTTGTCAATGTGAGGAAGTGAAATAAGATCTGCTGCCCTCAAACTCACTTTGAACAAGTTCATTTACTGATATCTCAAGAAATACATGTCCGATTTGAATAGAACTTTTACCACACTGGGTAGATTTTGTTCCTCTTTCACATGTGAAAATTAAATTTTTGCTTAAACTTCCCCTTTAAGTGGTCAAATGGTTAGAGCATCAGACTTGCAGTCGGGAGTTTGAGTCATGGCTGGGTCCGCGTCATACCGAAGACTTTAAAACGGGACAAGAAAACAAGCCAATGAGCCACAGCTGGAGAAAAGGCCGTGGCTGGCTCCAATTGAATCAATTGGTTGGAAACTGGGCCGCAAAACTCCATCTAACCTAACCCACCCGGGGTTGTTTTCGGATCATGTCAGGGTTCTACAGTGAGCCTCTGGGCCTCATAGCTTACAAGTTTAAATCACTACAAGTCCAGTAAAGTTTAGTTATTCATTTTTGTGTGTCCTCCGCGATGTGCTCCATGTCGCCCTCTATTTAGTACGGAAAATCTTCCGATACAACTAATGCTTGTCCAGGATTGTCCCCTATGTTTAACATAACATAACATAACACAACACAACACAACACAACACAACACAACACAACACAACACAACACAACACAACACAACACAACACAACATAACATAACATAACATAACACAACAGGTTAAAGGGCAAAGGAGGGCTGTAAAGGCCCCATAAGATGCCCTGTAATCCAAAAAAAAAAAAAACCAAAACAAAGCAAACCATGCACCAACACCTAAAGAGCCCAGAAAGATTAGATTCTACCACAGCCATGGAAAAACTTGTCAATATTAACCTTAAAACGGTGCACTGATGTTTGATAAGCAAGTGAAAAAGAATGAGACTGCAAGCACTCGGGGCGCGTGAAAATTTTGGGGACTTGCAAAGAAAACATGTGGAATTATTGATACAGAAAGTCCATTGTATTCGGTAGATGGCACCTTTCAGAACCTACATTTATAGTCTTTTTGCAATTGGTAATTTTACCTTTTAAGTTTCAGGTCACAAAAGTGGGTAGAACTTACAAGACTGGTGGGTTGTCGGCGGCACAAAACCGAGCAAGTCCCTCAATGGTTGCCCCCCTGTGGGTTGGGGGTTGTAGAATACGCTATGCTCACGGTATTACCCCCCTGTCTTAAGAGGGGTTTAATGAGTTGAATGGCATGATACTTTATAACACATTCGTGTTGGTGTGTCGTTAAACCAGTATCTAACTCACTAACCGAACAAGTGGGTGGACGTGTCCCCCTGCCCCCCCCCCCCCAAATCGACGCCCATTCCTAGAAGTCTTTCGGTTGCAGTTGCTACTGGAAATGGTCTATTGATAAAACAGCAGTCACATCGCTGTGAATAAAATTACTACATTTATAGTCCTTTATTTGGTAATTTTACCTAACTTTTAAGTTTCAGGGCACAAAAGTGGTTGGAACTTTCATGACTGGTGGGTTGTCGCCGTCACAAAACCGAGCAAGTCCCTCAATGGTTGTCCGCCTGCGGGTTGGGGGGTGAGAATATGCCCACGGTATCACACGACTCAGTGTCGAAAGATCGAGGGGTACATTTAAACGGTATGGTACTAAAAAATTCGTGTTGGTGGTTCGTTAAATTTTATCTAACTAACCTCCACTCGAACAAGTGGGGGAACGTGGCCCCGCCTTTTCCCTCCCCCCCCCCCCACACACACACACATACACAAAACGACGCCCATGCCCAGAAGTCTTTCGGTTGCAATTGCTACTGGAAATTGGCTAGTGATAAAACAGAAGTCCTGCCCATCGCTGTGAATAAAATTTGGCAGAGCGCCCCTAACCAATACGACGGAAAGTTCAGTGACATTGCAGCGCAGCGCGAAAACTGCACTGAACAACGGTATGCTTGTATCGTGTATTGATTTTATGATGCTATGTTGGATACGCGTTACAGCAGAGTATTACGTAATTGGCTTGCACGCTGCATGCAGTACATACTGTACTGTACGAGTGTGTGTAGCTTGCCAATAATCCAACCCTACACAGCAAACGTAACTGTTTACAGTTACTTACCGAAGACACACCACGAACTCAGTCAGGAAAGTCCACACCCGTGCCAGAACAGATCAACTTTTTCAGTATAAGTTTTCGCTTTCTGCAGAAAAAGAAGCATCATGGGTAGTACCATGCATTATTTAGCTGTTGGAGTTGGGCTGTGTTTTGCTGTCCTGGGACTACTCAAAGTGGCGCCCATACAACCCGCACATAATCAGTTGGTAGGCTGTTTGGACACCTGTCTTTTTTCGAATTCAAGTCACACTATTATAGACCCAACTTATCCTAGGCCTAGGCTGTGTTTCAGTTAAGGCTAGGCTATTATAATTCTTGAATGGCCCAGATCTGAGTAATAAATCATACGATAATAGGCCTCAAGTTATGCCTAAACTTGGTTATAACGTACATTTCTACTAAACAGTGAAATGCATCAACTTGGGAAAGAATGGAGACCCCACACCGGAAAGTACATTTGCCGTACGAGTTACGACAAAGAACCACGCCAAGGTGGAGGTGTTTGGAATTATACACCACACCAATTGTTGCAATTGTAAGCCAACTACTGTAATTTTCCCTGTAGCAGCCGTGTACGCCGTGTTGGCGTACATTTCCGTAATCAAAGATCTTTCTGTGAAAGGCCCAACTTTCCAGTATGGTGGAGACTAGGGCTTAGGCCTAACCTGTAACGTTAGGCCTAGGCGGCTAGGCTAGCAACCTCCAATTTTCAAAATAGCAAACCTCGAGATTTTCAAATTCAAGGAAAAGCATGGCCCAAGTCCCTGAGATATGTACCTCGCTCAAGCCCGGACTGTAATTTGAAATTATTTGTCAGGCACTTTAACTTGTACGTTAGGCCTACCATGATGACTTACTGACATTCAGTGAGATGGGGAGAGCATCTAGATTTGGCCTGAAAGGGTGTCCAAATTATGTGCTCACTTTGCAAGACAGCATGTATAGGCTAGAGGCTAGGCATGATTTAGTTTAAAGAGCCAATCCTCTCTCCCCAAAATACACTTCTTGTAGGGGGGGAGGGGTACAGAAACTCTATATTGGCCCAGCTTTTTGATTGACTGTTAATTCAAACAATGCAGACTACCAAAGCTTGTATTACACAGCATGAACTGTACTGAGAGTGTTTTGATTATACACATTGAACTTTTCTATACTCACCCTGAAGCAATTTAATGGAGATTGTGACTGGATAAGGATGAATTTCAGGCAGTTTTGGGAGGTGCTTAAGTAAGGAGGTTAGGAGAATTGGTACTGTCATAAGAGTTCAAAGGTTAATGTTAGGTTATGTTTTGGGAATTCCGTTTTCTCTGTTAGTGTTACAGTTGGGTTATTAGTTGTGTCATATTGCGTAAGTCTCTTTTGTTTTCTAGTCCGTTAGAATTGTTTGTCTTCTTGTGTTAGTCAGTCTTGGTGTGGTTGTTTTGTTATCTGGAGCAAACTTATACCAATGGACTTTGGTATGCCTTTCTCAATCGTCTCTACCATTGTCTCCACTTCCTTCCCGAACTCACAAGCCTTGCTCATTTTGTAGACCCATTCCGGCCAAGCTACACTGTTTGGGGTGAGAGAACTGGGCCTTTAAGCTATTTACAACCCACCCCATGTCATGTCATAATTACCAACTACTTAATTCAAAATTTTGGGAAAGTAATAGGTATGACATGCACACAAAGACAGATTTTTGTGTTATGGGTGGTGCAGAGGCAGAGGTCATGTTTGCCCAAAACAGCCGCCTCCCCCATTTGGTATTAGCACCAACTTGAATATATTTTAAAGGCAGTCTTTCGTCACCCCAAACTACAGTTTCAGTATGCATACATCAGAACTCTCAATTGGTATAGCTCTTTGATTGGCATCACATTCAGACAATGCATCATAGCTAAATTACACAGCATGGGCACTGAGAGTGTCTTGATTACACATTATGGACTTGTACTGTATGGCCACTGGGACAAGCCATGAAGCCAAAAACTAGGATTGTGTCTGGATAAAAATGAGTTTTAGATAAATGTGGGAGGGGCTAGAAGTAAGTAGGTTGGGAAAATTGGAACTGTTTGGCAGTGTTGTAATGACTCGAGTCAAAGATGTGACTCGAGTCAAAATTTCAGTGACTCGAGTCTGACTCGAGTCCCAAACTCACGGGACTCCACTCGGCTCGAGTCACCACTTGCCAAAGGCTCGACGTGACTCGAGTCACCATAAAATAAAATTTGTAAGACTCGACATGACTCGAGTCACAGAAGAGAATGACTCGACTTGACTCGAGTCTTTGTCCACAATGACTCGAGTCACACCCGAAATTAATAAAACAGAAACTAAAATTTGTTTTCATCATCGGACGCAAACCAATGGCCGTTAATTACTGCTTTATCCATTATACGCTCCTATCTGTACGTAGGGGGATCCTAACATACAGCTCTGCTTAACATGTGTAGCGCCGTCAATTTCACGCATACAACCAACTTCTCGAAGCTGAGTGCCCTGTATGTGTAGTACTAGTGGTACCGTGCCAGTGTAAACATTACTATTTCCCTAGGCCTAGACCTCAGTGTCTAGCCTAGTATATTACGCTCCACAGATAGATGACTGATTTCCCTCGCCTCTGTACTAATACGTGGTATTTTGACTTGAAGTAGCTGAAGGTGTGACGAACAAAATTTCATTTCAATGTAGTCCACTTTAGTTGGTAATATCTGTTATTGGTATCGAGGATTTTGATTAACAAAATCAGTTTGTTTACGGGGACACCTGTGTGACCTGTGGCTTCTGATGAATCACAGTTTAGGCCTATTATAATTATCACTTGTTTACCTAACATTGGGGCCTTAGTGTCATGTAACTGGTAGGAATGGTGTTTATATGTTGGCAGCAAGATTAACTAATAGGGTGTATCGTAGGTCTATATGATGAGGTTATGTGCGGAAGCACACATTGCCTAGTTTGTGTTGTACATGTATGGCTTGAGACTCAATGAAGGCTTGATAGTGTAGTGTAGGAGTTAAATAGGTACTTCATTATATCTGAGTGTTCTTGTATGACAAACATATTATTAGATTTGTCATTGCTCAATATGTAAAGGTTAATATAGTACTAACTTACAGATAATGTGTGTATTCCAATCTTCACATTTAGGGTTGTGAAGTCAAATTTCACTTGAAAGTACAGGAGTGGACATCAGTCACCTTCTTAACCCCTCCCCCATAGGCGCACAATGCGGGGTTACAGGGGGGCACTAGCCCTCCCAATTCGGGTGAAAGGAGTTGGTTTATTTGGGCAAAACATGGACAAAGCATGATAAATAGTGACATTGGGCAAAACATGCTCTTGCCCCTCATAGAAAATTACCCTTGTACGCCTATGCCCCCCTCCTCCAACAAAAGTGTGCAGTCGCTTAGCAAAGGACTGCATTTGCAAAAGATTAACCCATCATGTACCATGGACTCGATGCCAACACATGTGAGGGATCAGGTGACTTGGAGTGACTCAAAGAAAATAAACACATTATGACTAAGGTGACTCGAGTCACAAGACCACTCAAGCTTTCGAAAGACTTGAAGTGACTCGACTCGAGCTGAGGGAAGACTCGACATGACTCGACTCGACTAGAATTGCTAAAGACTCGACATGACTCGAGGCGACTCCAAGCTTTCCAAAGACTCGAAGTGACTAGACTCGAGCTGAGGGAAGACTCGACATGACTCAACTCGACTAGAATTGCTAAAGACTCGACGTGACTTGGGACTCGACACCTTGTGACTCGAGGTGACTTGAGACTCGACATCAAGTGACTCGATTACAACACTGCTGTTTGGGATGATGAAAATATGCCTTTAACTGTGATACATATATATATATAGGTCCAATAATTGGTTATTGATTCGATCATGAATTTTAATTCGACCCAATTACTGGCATTGCCTTTTGAACAAGAGAAGAAATATAGAAAAAGACCAGAAGGAAAATTTAGCAAAGTGGGAATTTGAACCTGGGTCAGCTATATATAGTCACCCAGAGAATGGTGTTATGTTATTAATTGAAAAAAGGATACTCCAAATAATGCAAAATTGTTTAAATAAGGTTGCCGAGATGCAAAAATGGTGCTATTTTCGGAAATAGTTTTGTACTGTACTATGTTCTTAGGTAGCATACAAGTAGGGTTGTCGCACTAAAAGTATGACAATGCGGAAAATGTCAAACTTCAAGGACTTGAGTGATTCACATTGTTAAGTACCCTTTTCTAAGCAACCACCTTATACCAAATTTCAGAAAAATCTGACCAGTACTTTTCAAATAACAGATTTTACGTCTCCATAATCCTACCGATTTCTCCAAATTGTTGTATGCTTCAGTGTTACTTTTTGCCTGCAAAAGTTGGTCAAAAACAACATCGTAACTGCTCACTCAGACGTTTTGATAATTCATCAGTGTGTTACATTCCCCAGATACGCTGGCGTGAATGTGCAATGCAACTGGGCAAGACACTCAGTGATCATGCGTCATCATAACTTGCGTTCTATGTACGTATAATGCAGTAGCAAGTCGCACCCAGCCTGCTTACACACAGTCTACGCTAAAGCAATCAGTATGTATACGTGCATATGTATACGTACACAAGTATGTGATTCACTAACAATGTATCGGCATAGCACACACAGGTACATACAATGCAGTACTGTATGTACAGTAAGCATGTTGGCGGGAAATCTCTTGTTGCTAAGCTGAACAATGGGCTCGTACATACAGTACCATACGAATGTCGGCCCAGAACAAAAGATGTAGGCTGGGATCAATGGACTGTTTCATTTAAATCAAGGGTGCATTAGGGCTGACTGAAAATTCAATTTTTTTTCTTCGGAAATGGAAAGATCATAAAAAGCGCTTCAAAATGATACCAGGAAGCAAATGCAGATATTTCTGGAACCCATTGTATTCACGTCACCAATGTTTTAAGCCCAAAAATGGTAAAGAAAGATTAGTTTTGGAGATTACCCCCCCCCCCCCCATTATAGTGTAGAGTTCCTTTTCTTTTTTCAAATCATAGGTTGTAGGGGTCAAAGGTTCAGCCTCAATGCACAATCAAGTTAAAGGTGGCTATGTGAGGGATTTTACGTGTGACCAGAACACACTTTTTGACTGAGCACCTTTGCAACGATGCTTCGAAGGGATTGTTAGAAATTTTAACATAGTTTTTCTCGTTTTTGTAGAAAAGCTTATTTGGTGAAATATTATACAGTAGTAAAAATATTGTCTTAGCCTCTTAGGTGCACAAATTTTATTGTGTAGGCAAAATTTCAACAATTTTGAGTGTTGTATATTATTCAGTTTTTAGAAATGCTGTTTTAGCAACTCTCTGTGTTTGGATGTGAGTAGTTCAGCAAGAATTTGGAGAAACATTCTGTGTGCGTGCGACAACCCTACTACAAGACTATTAATAGTCACAACATTGAGTGCAAACTGTGATGCATGCTCGTGAAGCATGCTTTTGTAGCTTTGCATTTCATATCAGTTTTCTGGACTAAACAAACATTCAGGATCTCCATTCATGCATTTCATTCCCCAGCAAACCAATCCAAAAATCAAAAGGTGTTCCTCTCATTGGATAATGTGTACAAAACATTTGCTCATTATACTGTAGGTTTCTTGGAGAGTTCAATTTGTTATTAGAAACATTCCAAGGTCAAGAGCACTCCCCCATTGTACTTTGTTGCAATAGCAAAAATCTGACTGTTTTCGTCTTATTTCCCCTCAAAGTATCTTTACATGGGAGTTTTATATTGAATATTTAAGGTAAACAAAGCAATTACTATGAGTAAATTTAACAACTGAAGCTAAAAAATGTTACATGACTCTCATGAATCCACCTGGGAGTCAAACCTGGGCCTACTGCAGGAGAGACGGATGCTCTTACCACAAGACGAAACAGGTGGTCACTATAATTTGCTCAAAGCGAACAAAGTGTACAAAATTTTTGGTCTGTTTTCAGTACTTTGTGTTAGAACTGCTTATTCCCTTATTACAGTTGCATTCACACTTATAAAAATCAGAAAAAATTGGGTGCCTCTACCTCTCCTGGAAAAAAGTCTAGCTACAGCACAGCTCTGTAGTATTAATTATAACTAAAGAAAGATAATACTGTAGTTGTGAGAGATGAAGTAATAAGCATGGCCAATGCATCTTCTGTACAGTATAAATAGTATGCTTCCCTTAAGTACACTCATTGTTTTTTTTTTCAGGGGTGAGCAAAACAAAATAAAAAACTTTGTGGGTGTGGTCTATCATCCTGTGTGTTCAGCCCTTTAATGTAGACTGATTTTTATCTTGGTTATCAGCAATGTTTCATTTCTAGTGCAAGACAAAATTGAGTTGATTAAATGTTGAATAGTAGCCTGACTCCAGCTTATCTTTTTCTGGAGTAACATTTTACCAAATGAGTTTGAGCTGTCAATTGATGTGTTGTGTAGCATTTAATACTGTACATCTGTTAATGTTACTGTATTTACTGTACTATGAGATTTGTAAATAGCCCTGAGAGACAATGCCCAGTGCTGTGAGACTCACTGTGAAACTGTGAGAGTTGCCATGTATGAGAAGGTGGATAAATGTAACTTACTGTACTTTCAGCCTAACGGATAATGATAGAATTGTCATTTGAACGTCCTTTGGAACTCCATTACACTGTTTACAAGTGACAAAACAGTGTTAGTGAATTCATGATTAGCAAAAAGTTATTTGGAAATGGTTCCAAATTCCAAATGATTGGGATGAACAAACCAATCGGCACCTACAACACGTATTCCAAAATTTTGAGTTTACATGGAAATTTGATGGAATAATAATAATAATAATAATAATAACAACAACAACAACAACAACAACAACAACAACAACAACAATACACAGTTCTTATAAAGCGCAAAACACACTGAAGTCCCTTTGCGCTGAGAAAAGAAAAGATGAAAGTCATAGACAGGAGAAAAGGTAAGATTTAAGTAAGGTCTTAAAATTTGCGAGTGTTCTTGCTTCTTTAACTGTAACATGGAGGTCATTCCAGAGACAAGCAGCAGAGTATTGGAAAGAACGGCAACCGTAATAGTTAGTACAAACTGGAGGAGAGGAGAGTAGCAGTTTAGAACTGGAGCGAAGGCAGCGGGTAGGAGTGTAATTTTGGACGAGATCTTGTAGGTAAACAGGTGCAGAATTGTGTAAACATTTAAATGTCAGCAAGAGGACATTGTATTTAATCCGATCAGCAACAGGAAGCCAGTGAAGGCTAAGGAGGACTGGAGTTATATGATCGTTTGGTTTTGTAAGTGTAACTAATCTAGCAGCTGAGTTCTGTATATGTTGTAATTTCTTGAGACGAGAACTTGAAAGCCCATAGAGTAAGCTGTTGCAGTTATCGAGTCTTAAAGACACAAAATTCTTTCTTAATCCATCCGCAATGTAAGGAGGGATCTCCAGTGTGGTTTTCTGCAGTGGATTTTGTCTAAGTTGTTTTTTGGTGTAAAAAATTGCATTTTAAACTGCAGTAAAGTGGCACTGAAACCCCTATTTTCATTTGACTTGGCTAGACACTTAGACAGTGCTGTTTGCACGCACTGATGAAAACAAGGAAACACTGTATGCTACCCGCTGAGCTCAGTTTGTTTGTTTACCCAGGCTGTTTCCCACAATTCCATGTGGCAAAGAATTACCAAACTTGCTTATTCTTGGGTAGCTGATTGCTACAGTATGCTAAACTAGCTTTTTTGTTCCTTGCTTTACACTGCGACCACTAACATACTGTAACACTAGTGCCAGCAGATTGGTCATTAGCCTACCTTACGGTACTGTAGGTACAGTAGGATAGTCATCTCTCACATAATTTACATAGACCTAGGCCTAGGTGGTTGTGATTTTGTCTATTCAACAGACTTAACACAGAAGACCTCTTGCATGGCATACAGTACTGTACACCTCTCTTCAAGCATTGGTACTCTAATAGGATGAGGAAGTGGATGTACGGTACTTTGACTAAAAAAAAATTGAATGTAACACTAACCCCTAATTATCATGCTGCTTTTGCAAGCCTAATTCACTATATCAGTTTGAAATGCACTCTGTAATTTGTTACCCCTGGGCAATCTCGGCCCAGGTTCATTAGGAGGTTGTAATGTTCTTTTGCACGAATGCAAAACATTTAGTTACTTTGACCCAACATTTAGAGAAATTTTGAAATATTTGGGAGTGTTTCTGTGAGAGGGGGGTCAGGGATATTTGTCCCCTCCTTTTCAGAAGAAGATGGGTAAAATTCCCCTTATTCATTTCAATAAAAATTAGAACATGTCAATATCTTGGCTTCTTACTTCAAAAGAAGACAATTTTGCAACAATTTTTTGAGTTTCATAAATATATGGCCTTAAAATCCCTTCAAATTGCACCTTTCAGATATCCATGAAAGAGATCCATGAAAGTAGGGAGCAAATTTTAAAATTCTAAATTCTGATTGATTTTAGTATAACTTTTGTTATTGAGGGAGACATGCAATAATTGTAAAAGTTGTCAATGTTTACGAAAAGAAATCCTGTGGTATGAGAAATTAAAATTACATGTACTATAAAAAAAAAAGGCTGTGGTCTGCCTTACATAAATTGCCAAGCCATAAACCTTCATTTGAGTAACTTATAGATTGAGAAAATTTTGACAATTTATGGTGTCAATGTTGAACTGCTATAAATTATCTCTACCTTCCTTTTTCTTGTGTCGATATGCAGAGCTCTGTCTACTTTACAAAATTTCTATAAATTCACACATTTGATACATTTCTGCAGTTAAAATGTTTTCATTCACTCCTTGTCTTTTTCATCTATGATGTTGGAAGGCAAAATTTTATACTTTAGGCATAAACGGGAAAACAAGGTGTCTTAAATTGGGGAGTATTTTCATACTAATTCATGAAGGGCTTGTTCTCGAATCAATTCATTGACAATATCTCCTTGTGTGATTCACATACTATGGACAGTCTTTTTTTTTTCCTTTTCAACTTTTAAACACCAGTTCTTCTCCTAAACAATCCCATGTTATCAGAAAGTGAAATCTTGCATCCTTAGTGACATTGAGAACTTAACAAACTTTGCATAACCTACAAATAGGCCCTAGTATTCCTCTTAATGTCAAGGTCAACACAAAAGACTGACAAAAAGGAAAGAAATATGCCAAGCCAATGTGAGGTTGTGATATCATCTGTTGCCTGCAAGTTCAGTTTGGAACACAACTCTTGTAACTTCACTTGTTGATATACTGTATGCAGAAATACATTCCACATTTGTATGGAAATGTCATAAAATTGTGTAGATTTTTTTTCTTCCTCTTTTATGTGTGAATTTTTTTTTCCCTTAAACTTTAAAGCCTAACAGGAGGAAATTTGCATGCAAGTTCAGGACAACTCCTGATTACTGTTCATTTATATGTCCTACTTACTTAACAGATGTCTCCAAAGGGTCCAGGTAAAATAAATTTAACTGTAAGCCCAGAATACAACACAATTAGGTCAGTTCAGGCTCCAAGTGCTGCAGTAGCTCAAGACATTCTATTTTAAGACCTTATTCCTAGTCCTTTGTCAAAATATCTGATCTGTAGGGTTGTACATAGCAACCAAGGGTTGGCAAGGGATGATATTGATAACAACTGACATATATGCTATTTTGCTGACCTGTAATTAAGCTAAACTGATGCAGGCTCTGATCCTCACAAAGTCCTACATTTGTCATTAATCATGGCTTTACCACCAAATCTCTTCCAGAGATTCTGAACTATTTCAAGAAGTACATAACCCCAAACAGAGTATTACTACTTTTGAAACAAATTGAGAAAAAAGAGAATATTTTGGCTAGAACTTGTTTGAATGCTATGGACAAACCCATGGTGGCCCTGACCTAGGAGAGGCATCAATCCAGTTTGTTTCACTGACTCAGATCTTTAGCTAACCCAGCACATCTATAGCATGAAGGTACTACTTCTATTTCTATGTAGCATGTGTGGAACTTACTACCTTCAATTAGATCATGAAAGTAGTACTTCCATGCTCAGATACTGTAGGTCTTTTAAAGGTCACAAACTGTTACAGTATGTGAAGTGTACCAAATGCTATCAAAGTCTATTGACATTCTTTATCATATATTTGTAATGGCATGTTTGTCCTTGAGATTTGATGTATAGTACTATACTAGTATTGGATTGTGTGAATAAGGCACCATTTCATGTTAAATAGTTGTAGAACATGTGTAACACTAAATTATGTGTAAGGTACTGTAGTACTGTGTGGCAAATTAAACTCATGACTGCATAATTTACAGTAGAGTTAAGCCAGTGGTGGTTACTGTAACTCAGGGAGTCTAAATAAATGCTTTTCATGTCACCATACTCCCTTGCTGCCAAGTTGGAGCACATGTACCTACTGTATGTAGCACTTTAGCCTCACTGGAAATGCTTGGTGTATGCAACACTTTTGCTACAGTACTCAGTGTGCAAGGCGTTCAGCACAAAGCAATGGAGTAGGGAAAACAAGCCAGTGAGCCACAACTGGAAAAAAGGCCGTGGCTGGCTCGACTTGAACCAATAGGTTGGAAACTGGGCCGTAAAACTCCATCTTACTAACTAACTCAGCACAAAGCCATGTATACTTCAGACATAATGAGGCATGATTATCCTCCAGTGTGGTGGATCTGTGGTGTAAAATTGCAAAATGCAAAGCCTCTATACTGGTAAAACTGATGCATCAAAAGGTACTGCTAAGCTACTGTACATGTGAGGCAATCTGTGGTTTAGGGAGACCTTGAAATAAATCATGTACGTAGTGCTCCGCCGACTAAAGCTCTCACAGCAATATTGAAAAAATAATGTCAATGCAATATTGAAGTAATTGAAAAAAAATGTCAGTATGTAGGGCATGGACAAATTTTCCATAATGCAACTCATGGGGGGAAAAGAAATCTTTACCACATTTGAAAACATTGCATTTAGGCATTTTAAGTGGAGTACATAAAACACAAAAAATTGACCACACGTGAAATCATTAAAGGGCCTACTCACTGGACAGCATGAAGCCTTTTAGCCTTCAGGGAAAAAAGTTCTAGCGGTGCTGCCACTGGAATGATCAGCCATATATTAGTCAACCAGGCTTGGGGCGATTACATCTCAATGTAATCGATTACGATTGCAATTACTTCATATTTTACGATTGCGATTATGATTACGATTACAGCTAAATTTGAAAGTAATTGATTACGATTGCAATTACATTGCAATGTAATCAAGATTGCAGTCGTGATTACATTTTTGTTCCACATAAAACAATGTAGTAGGCAAAACAATCCAGTGCCCACAACTGGAAAAAAGGCCATGGACATTGCTCTAGATAAGCCCGGACAGAACCAAGTCCTCCCAAAGTAGAGATTATTGAACCCATGCACTTCTCACTCATTTTAAGCTGGAACATCCAAGAAAGAGGGACAATTAAATTTTGTCATTCCAACAGAAGAACCAAGCACTGAAAAAATTGTTTAGTAACTTTACTTCTTTGTTTAATTCAACTTCAGTGTAATCAGAAATGAAACCACGATTGGGATTACTTTGCCACTGTAATCGAGTACGATTGCAATTACTTTGCGATTTTCACAAAAGTAATCGGTTGCGATTACATCTACTTCAAAATGTGTAATCGATTGCAATCGATTATGATTACTGATTACGATTACCCCAAGCCTGTAGTCAACACAGAATCAAATTACACTGTTTGTGTATAATTCCAAAACAAAGTGTAGTAAAATATCGAAAGAGGAGTTAACGTACAGTACAGTAAAGACAGTATTTGTGCAAATGAGTCATTCTGTTTTTTGGTATTCAATGTTTTCAATTTGCAGGGATTTTTGTTTTTGTTAAAGTCCACCATAAATGTCCACCATAAATTAATGAGAAGTGCAAAAGTGTGGCATGAATGATGAAACTCCATGATCATAAAATTGTGCTGAATATTTTTTCGTTGTAACAAGGAAAGAAATTTTAATGATTGTTGTAAATTTCTTTTTGTTCCAGGTGTCAACGTATGGAAGGTTTGCAGGTGTGTTCCCCTTGAAGTTTGTGGGCATCCAGCCATCAGCTGACATGTACACCGCCTTGATGGCATTTGCTGAGATAATGTTGGGGTCCTTGCTCGCATTTGGCCGATACGATTGGAGGTCCCTGAGCTGTCTCAGTCTCTTGATCATCATGATAACTGTCATCTGGTCCATGTTGGCCCTTGGAGAAGTTGTTGCCCAGATGTTCCCTTACCTGGTCCTTAGTGGTCTCCTTATGGTACTGCTGTTTCATCCCAATGGTTTCTGGGGGAATAGAGGAAAAGTTCATCTAGCATAAATCTAATTACTTTCACAGTGCACCAGACTTCACTAGAGTCTACTATGTTTTACTACAATACTCTAGGTCGCACTAGAATTCACCAGGTCATATTTTATTTCCTTAGGCTTGTTCGTAGTATTACTGTACTTTCGGTTAGGCTGCACTTACAGTTAAGGTAGATTTCACGTCAGTAGCCGAGGCTGTTGTAGAATTATACCTTGGTCTGTTTTATTATCCTAGGCTGCACTTTTAGATATTTTTTAAGTACATCATTGTTTTGTGTTAAGCACCTTGTCATAGTACAGGAGCTAAGCTGCAGCGCCCTCAGGTAACCTGCATCAGCTGCAGCCATGCTTTGTTATTATACACATCACAATAGCAAACCAACTTCTTCCTCATATTGTCATGTGTGTAGCAGCATGGCTGGCAGCTTAGCTGAGGCAGATGCAGCCTGTGCTTTTGACATGGTACATTCAGGATGCATTTTATTACACTTATTGTATTTGATATGTAGTAAAACCTAATGTACCATTGTGAATTATAAATTCATGGTACATATATTTCTTCTATTTTCAACCTGTTGCACTTTAAAAGTGGAAGTGATGATGTGGTTCTAATAAGACATTAAGTGTTTGAAAAAATGTGTGTGTTGTTTACATTCATTTCTTTCCTTTGATATTTTTTTGTATTGTGTGGTGTCAGGGTATTCTTAAAAATACACTTGTATCAATTTACAGTTAACAGGAGAACCAAACTTTAAATTTAGTGTTCAGTACATTTAACAAAGAGGATTTTTCTGCTTAAAATACCACCATTCAAAATCATGGAAACAGTGCTTTTACAAGTAATTTTCCAAGGCTGACCAAAAGTTCCTCCAAGTACAGTATGTCTGTTTCGACAACATACATAAATTCTGTGGGTATTCAAACCTCCTGAATATTGCTTCCACTTCTCTGAATAAAGAGAATTATGGAGAGTTATAATGTAAGGCACTTCAGTGATTTTCAAGTTTATTTCTATGGAAATAAACTTTACTTTCTTAACAATGCTTGTATCGCATTTCTTCAGTATGCTCAGCATGCAAAAGCTTACGAAGTGAGGGTACAAAAGTTCTCCCAAGTTAATCCCTTTTACAACTAGGCTAAGCAATTTTCATATGTTTTGTGGAAGGTTCCATTTTTCCAGGAGGTACTACTACTATGATCTTGTAAAGTAGAAATATGATAATGTTTCAGTCCTTATCAAAAAACAATATCATCAGTGCTTTCGTATATTTGGTTTGACAAACACTTGTTTATTCCACTACTGTATGCTCTAACTGTGAATAGGTTCCCCAACTTTCACATCATTTTAACAAAAGTTTTCAAAGTACTCTTTGTACAGAATCTGTACCCCTCCCTTCCAGATTGTGCTGTCAAAGTGAAAACTCATGATTTGGGGCCTAAAAAGTACTTCAAAAAAAAAAGGACACAAATAAGAGTGCTTTCCCCATTTCATGTAAATGTATTTTACTCTTTGGAAAATGGTTAAAATATGGCAGATTCTCTGGAGGAATTATAGTGCTTTAAGATGGGTATGGTGATGCTCACAGTTGAATGTTGAACATGGTTGGGGACAAGTAGTATAGGTTTTATGAAACTAGTTTAGTCTGGCTCATATGAGGTAGTTGCAATGTATAGAAGTGATGTCAATGTGTGTGGTCAAAATGTGACCATGAATACATTTGAATGTCAGAGCAGGAAATTGCCATAACAACTTCCTGGTTGGATGGGGAGACCATAATATCTGATTTTATGTTTGTTTCTGAGTTGAGTTGGTTGAGAAAATTGTTATAGAGAGGTTGCAATGGCATAAATTTTGTTCAGTAGAAGCATTAATGGTGTCATCATATTTTATTGCTGTTTCACCTTGAATATTCAGTTTTTTCTACTGCATAAAATTGAAGATGTATTTCAAGCAATGCTTTAATGAATCCATTCAGCCAAGTGATGGCCAGCCTTTACCTTGGCACCAGCAGACTTAATTGGCCTTATTCTTTTGCTACCTGTATTATGAAATACTGAAAATAATCTGAATCACCATCTTGAGTTGAAGTGTTGATTTGAATTAGATTGAACTGTCCATGGTACATGTAGACAAAGGAAATGAGAAAAGTAATGCTGGTCCCCCTCCTTCCCCTCCCCCCTCTGTCCAAAAATCCCACCATCTTTTGCTTGCTTTGATTAATTTAACAGAAATTCTGCAATATCTTGTTTATATTGGGCAGGGTATCAATCTCAGGTATTTATATATTGGCATTACAATAAATAATCATCAATTAATAATGAAGTTCAATTGTTATACAAAATTTCAAAAATGCACAAAATGGGAACATCATCCCACAAATAGATAGTTTATGTTGAGATGTTTATATTATCATAAGTAGTCGTAAAGGTATCATTTCAAAACCCTGCCCTGTCTGCAGCCAGCTTAGCTAAGCAGCTGCAGCTACAGTCATTCTGTGTACATTACTATATTGTAGCAGGATCCAATACTATTCTGCTATTGTAATTGCTGTAATATATAAAATGGCTTTTCTTCAACTTGGCTGAGATAGCTCTGTGGAATTGCTCTTTTCCTTTATTGAGACTGAAAATGGTAATTTTCAAAAAGGCGAAGACTCCAGACTACTGTAAGTGGAATGTGTTAAATATTGGATGGGTGGGAAAGCATGAATTGTTCATGATTTTTACCCCTTAAGTCATAGAGAAAGGTCAGGCTTATGTGTATGTGGCACAAGATTATCAGAAAAAAAAAAAAATGACGGAATGTTTGAATGTTCTGCTTGTTTAGTATAATGCATGTGTTATCCCTAAATGAATGACCTATTTGTAGGTACTGTGGATAGTAAATGTTTTAAAAACTGATAGAAAAGCGAGGAACAAACTACAGTATGCAGCAAATATGTGAAATATTTGAAAATCCCATCATTTCTTTGCCTTGAAGGTAAGAAATGCACAAAAACTTAACTTTTAAAAAAGTATTTGAGGGTTTAAGATTTGATTATAAAATGAAAACAAAACTTTGTGTTGAGCTGAGAGTTTGGAGAGCAAGCAGTAGTTGACTCTGGATTGTCAGTCTTGATGACCACTGTGTCAAATTGTACAATGAAATGCATTGTTTTAAACATTGGTAGGTTCTGTTATTCTACTGCAAACCAAAGAAGGACTGTGACCAAATGTAACTTTTATTTTTAAAAAGCATTCCAATGTTCCCTTGTGTTTCTTACTGAATACTTTCAAGTTTAAAATAAGCCATTGTGTCAAAGAAAAAGTACCGTTTACCATGGCAGTAGTGCATGACTAGTTTCTATGCAGTCCATTTATTAATTACCTTCTACATTGTAGTATTGTGTGAAGTGCCTTTAATAAACAATAATTAAAAAGTCAGTATGCATTATTGATTTATTAAGTTTTATCTATTTGCTCACATATACTGAAATTGAAAATTGTCTTGATAGAGTGGTAGTGACATTAGCTCACTCCATGTAGTAAAATCCCTGCAAAGTGCACTGTTCTTTAAAACTTCTTGAAAAAGGAATTTTCCTTCAATGCAAAGTTGGTTAGTTAGATGGAGTTTCAGGACCAGTTTCCAACCAGTTGGTTCAGCGTCAGAAAGCTGTCATTGCTAGTATGTAGGAAGGGGGGGGGGGGGGATAGGGCTGGGCATTTGCTTAATGAAGAGATGTGCCAGAAAGGGAAAGGTTCAGCTGATGTTCACTGGCTAAGAAAGAAATTGCTCAAATGACTAGTGGCATTGTATTGTATTTATTATATTCTTTGTTAGGGTTAGGGATTAGTGCTTTCACTTTTCTTTCAAAAATACCCAATATACTTTTGAAAACCTATTTGGGGAGTATGAAGGTGGTCGTTAAAATCTTGAAACTAGACTTTACGTAACCATGTCAATTGACATGTTTGAGTAAAGTCTAGATTCAAGATTTTATGTAAAAAGTAACAAACTTTGTGTAAAACTTCTAGGGTCAAAGGCAAGAAATGGAGCAAAATTCTGGAACATTACCACTAGGGCAATCATTAGTTTTATTAAATTTTATTTAAACCAAAAGCTCTTTTGAAATGATTTGCCGGCATAGCAATCAGTTCGTGGAAGCTATTTTGGGATCTACATACTATGTTATTGTTCTTGTTAAAATTATCAGTAACAGGAGCAGAGCTATTCAGTTTAATTTTGCAACCGTATTTCTGCGCCATTTGCAACAACATAATTATCTTTCATGAGACTGCGAGAGTGACTTCAGTCGGTGCATGTATTGTAAGCTTACAATCGCGCCTAGTTTTAGAGCAATGAGCGTAGCAAAGCTACACTATACATGCTTAAAATAACGTGAGGATACGTAAAAAGTCGCTCATTTGCTATATAAACCTTAAAACGGCACTTAACAATCCTCGTCATTCTGGGAACAGTGCAGAAGATAATGATGCTAGATTTCAATGCGCTCAAAGCCTTACAAGGGCGCAGGGGAGACGATATTGGTCCGTCGAGGGGACCTCCCTGAAAATATGGGCGCTTCCCCGGTGCCACCCACCCCTAGGCTTACTTGAACCAACCTGGCATCTCGCCAGAAACTTTCATGAAAAAAAAAAAACACAAAAAAACACACAACCCCCCTCCAACAAAAAAAAACAAAAAACAAAAAAAAAAAAACCCAAAACAAAAAACAGAGTAACCCGCACTTGGCACCTTTAATTTGCTAGCACTTCACAAGTGCAAACACAACCTACCGTAGACTACCGATAGTCAGTGGTAGACACACCGCAGTGGGTTATATTTATTGTAAGATTCAGTGATTTGAGAGCATGTTTATGCATGTCCTTGCCATATTCCCATCGACTGATATCTACTTAAAACACTACAGTTAAAGAAGCACTCCAAAACTTTTAAAGTACATTTTCCACAAATTGTTTAAATGTTGAAAAGATTTTTTCCCCAGGAAGAAATATTTCCACATTACTAATCAGTAATTTTACTACATTCTTAAAGATATGTAGTCAAGTAAACCGCTTTCTTTCTTTGCTCGTGTGAAGAACTTATTTTAAAACTTTGAAGTACATTTCTGTGAGCGTAATACTCCTCCCGTGGACTGGCGGATGTTACATTTTCACATTGCTCTATTGGTTTCTTGTGTTCTTTCGGAGTCTATGGATCCCTCAGACCAGCTGGTCCTTGCCAATTTCGGCGTATTTAATTCCCGGTCCGTCCACGTAGTAATTTCTCCCAAGACGAGTCGGTCGGTAACTGGATTTTGAGAGGGATTAAACTAATTTCAAGGGGGATACATTTTAGAAATTCAAATTCAAATGGGAGAGCGGGAGATGCATGCTATCATAACAACTTACTCTGAGAACGAAAATAGTCACTGTTTTACAAAGATCATGATTGGTCAGGTGCACTCGTGCAGCTAAATAAGAACACTTGAAAAGTGCCGGCGGTTTCCGCCCATGCAGCTAGAGGCCTTGTCAAGCCAAAATTTTTATAGACAGCCAACTGATGTTGTCGTTTCGCTTCGATGGTCTTGCTGGCAGTCATACCCACCCCCAATATTTTTTCGTTCCCTCAAGCCTGCACATAGAGTTTGGACTCTCAGTATAGAACCTAAGTTTTTCTTAAAGCCAAATTGTTTAAATTTTCTTCCATAAAAGCGAACTTTTCCCTTATTTCTTTAATAAAACCCCCAAATTTTGAACCTTTTGTAAAGGAATCTGAAAATTTTCTTCAAAGCGCGACGAAAATATTGCCTCTTTCATCTTTTTGTAACCGAGACATCACCTTTATGACTGAGCTTCGGGTTATTGCCCCAATCATCGTCGAGAAGCTTGCTCCTCTTCCTCCTCGTCGGACAATTTCTTTTCTGTTTTGAATTAGGTTACTTGCGCTGTGCCGGAGTGTTTGCTCGAAGTCCATAGTATAGTCGGTATATATACAGTTCCGGCTAGAAGGGCCAATCACACATGCAAACGCTTAGGTAGGGAGGATCTACTAGCCACCAAAAAAAAAAAAATAAAGGACAAAAATATTTCAACTTCATTTCAAAATTTTGGATGACTTGATTTATTGGAAGAATTGTCTCAACAAACTTACAATCAGCTGCCGGCAAAAGATGAGTTAATTATGTAGGCTACGCAGGTTGACACGAGCTTCTGCTTCAGGTCAGCTGCGAGAGTGTCCAAGGTTGCAGCCAGTATCTTAGCTGTACACTTTTTCCAGGGGTGGGGGCAAGCACCCAAATTTTCCGACTTTTGAAAGTGTGAACACCACTACGGTATTAGGGACGTGATTTGCGGTGCAATGCGCGCCGAGAGTTTTGCCCTTTCTTAACAAATATTTGAAAATATGGAACTTGTATTGCTGAAAAGTTTGAATTCTGGATTTCCCGTAAAAAAGAAAAAAATGGAAAAGTTGGTGGATTACTGATGAAGAATATGCACTTCCTACTCGCAAATCTGAGGTTGCGCCACGGCGCCGAATGAAGATAGATGCTGCTACAAATTGTGATATCGAAAGCCTAAGAATTGAGGCCTCCCGACCACATTTAAAAATTTAAAATTTTTTAACTTACGGTAACGTTTTGAGGGTCACGAAGCCATTTTGGCCTAGGCTATGCCAGAGTGAGCGTGGATGAACACAGGCGATCTTCGCCTTCGTTTTTCGACTAGTGCTCAGTGAAAGTTGTCACGTACACCACGGTAAACAAAGTCCAGGTGCTAGGGTAAGCGAACCAAAACAAAAAAGTCTGCGGGGTATACCGGCAGTTGTAATGACCCGTTTAAAGGTCAACGGCAGTTGCCCAAGACTATATATCTCCGAACAATAGTTTAATTTCAGAAAGTTTAAATTCTTCTAATTCTTTTATGGTATATCAGGATATATATGCTTCATGTTCGTGGTAAAATCAAGCTGAAGCTCCTTCTTGGTTAGTTAGATGAAGCTTTGTGGCTCGGTTTGAGTTTCTAACCAACTTTGGCCTTTTCCAGTTGTGGCTCACTGGAATCAGTGTTTTCCTAGGCCTTTTCCATGATTGCCTAGTATGACGAGTAACATGGGCGTCGACTATGGGGGGACAGGGGGACATGTCCCTCCACTTTTTTGAGTTGAGGGGACACTAACAGGGGCGGATCTAAGGGGGGGGGGGGCTTTTACGGCCTCAGCCCCCCCCCCCTCCTTTCGTCAATCAACAATAACAAATACACTACTAAATGTTTATCTACGAGAATATTCAAGGGGCTATTTCAGCCTGGTCATTTCCCTCACAACACAAGTCAGTGGCGTAGCTATGGGGGGGGGGGGGGCAAATTGCCCCCTGGAATATAATTTGGGGAATTTTGATGAAACTGGGGAAATTTGAAGAAATGATTTGCCCTTTCCAATTTCTCAAAATTTTTGCTAGAATAAGAAATAGTGAGACATTTCTCATACATAATTCGTATTTTCATGCAACAAATTAACCCAGATTTCGTCAATGTCGCATGAACCGGTCCGACTCGAGTTCCACAGAAATGTCCTCGCCGCGCAGCAGATTGAATGTTCTCTTGTACACGCGTTATAGAGAGGCATTAGCATATTTTCAAAAACGAAAACAATCAATACCATTTCATATAGGCGTAATAGAGATAGTACTTTTTATAAAGTAATTTTCTGATCACTTAGCATGTTCCTGATTTTTTTCGTATTGCAAACAAAAGCTTAAAATGAAGACTGCATATTTAGATTCTCTCTACAAGCATGAATGCGCAATTTTTGGCCATCTGAGGGGTCTGATTTTTTCGAAATTTTCTTTACGCTCCCTGCCCTACCAATGATGGCGCTTCCCTCAGTCTTTTGGGCAAAATTACATTTTGGAGTTCAAAGTAGCTCATAACTCTCTGATCATTTTGTAGTTTGCGAACATATTTTAAAGTGAGCATTTTATTCCAAACAACAAAAGAAGATAGCGACTCGTTAGATTCTTCGTATAAGTCTGGAAAATACTAATTCCGGCCACCTGAGGGGTCTGATTTTTCGAAATTTTCTCTACGCTCCACGCCAACGAATGGTGGCGCTCTGCTTATAGATTATCTTTAGGACAGAATAACGTTTTGTGGCCAAGAAAAACCGCAAATTAAATGCTCAGACTCCCTTTCCCCTATACCGATCGATTCTCTTTTATTTTGACTCCTAAAAGTATGCCAATTTAATGACAAGTTTTACTTCGTAAGGTAGCGTAAATGGCATAAGAATGCATGTAAAGACACAAAGGATTCAGTTTTATCCTTATGAACCACCACAACTCAACTTTTAACACTATTCCTGTCAAAGTCGAAAATCTTGCACCATTTTGCATTTAGGCTCCTTTGAAACGCCAAAAAATTTCAAGGGGAGGGGTACCCCTTATTTTAGACCCCTCCCCCAGGCTGGCGATCACTCAACATACTGCATCCCCTCCCCCCTCCTTCAGAGAAATCCTGCGTACGCCAATGCGTTGGTACATACAAATAAAGCAGATATTGTTGACAAAAATAATCATACTAGGCCTAAAGGTTGTTATTGCCAATCGATCTATGTTACACTTTCAGATTAAAATGCAGGTAATATTACATAATGACATGGTAATGTTGTTGTACTTGTAAATTTGCATATTTTATATGAAATACATACACATTAACCGGGAAAAGTTTTGGGGAAATTTCATACCTTTGCCCCCTCTGGAAATATCCTGGCTATGCCACTGACACAAATCCATATACACGAACCTTGTATGATATTAAGCCCGGGTGAATAGGTTATCTAATCCTTTTCTGCCGCCTTGCCTTTGCCATAACAAGGAGGTGGCCACAATAACAAGATTTGAATAACGTGAATAGCTGTCGGACAATGGGCCTATGATATGACGTTATGAGCGTTACCGACTGAACTATGTTCACACAGTCGCACGTCAGCCCATGCGTGCAATGTATCGTGGTGGTTGTGAACTGTCGGCACGTAAGTCTTGTTTCAGTTTCCAGCGGTGGTTCGGTATGGTATAGAGCGGGGGTGTACAAACGTTTGGACCAAATCATGTTGTTGTGACCATCTGGGTGGCCCCAGTGGAGCAGGTAAAGGTTATATTAGGTGGCGTCTTACCTTCACCTCTTGCCCACATCCTTCCCTCGTTAGATTGACCAATGTGCCAAGACCCACACGCACACCCCTATTGTAGAGGGACAGCGATCAAAAACAACCATATCGGAGAAACACAAAACACAAACTTTCAAGTATGTTTTATGTGTTAATTATAAAGGGACACGTAAGAATGGAAGCCTTGGTATAATTGTTGATGCTAACCACGGAGAACTGGGCTAATGATACGTTGATTTTGATTTCTGTTTCAGCTAATCAGGTTGCTCAAACAAATGGGGTCCTTGTAAAGTTCGATGAAACTTCTAAAGGCTAAGTAGCCGGTATGTGATGCATTGACATCCTCCCTTGAAGTTCAGAAGTGATTTTCGCCGGTCAATGAAGTTGCTCGAATTTATACTCATCATAATCTTATGTCGCAAGGTAGTCAAATAGTCTGTAGGATGCCCTTACCAGCTCATTTTCCAAAGATTAATTTCTTTACATTACCATTTCATCCAATGGTAGTGGTTCATTTTATCTGGTAATTTTAGGCTGACCATTTTATAACTTACTCATTTTTTTTTATTGAAGTATAAATTTTACTGCAAACGAAAGCGCAAAATAATGATTGCTTTGATTCTACTTACAAGTCGGTGGGAAATGCCGTTTCCGGCGGCTGAGTGATAGTGATTTTTTCACTATTTTCTGTACGCTCCGCTTCAACAGGTGGTGGCACTCCGATTGGTCTTTCGGGCAGAATTAGATATTCCATAGGCGTAAGAAGCGTAAGGCGGGGGGAGGGGGGAGGGGCGACAGCCCCAATTTAAAACGAGGGGAAGGCATGTTTTCGTTCCCCACTTCCCGGGTCAGGAAACCCCTTTTTCTTTTCCCAAATCTCAAAAAGCAAAATTTCCGGATCGCTTGGCGCGCCGCAAATGCAATACAGAATGCATCATTCCTCGCTCATAATTCAGTTTGGTAAACTTTTCCGGGCTCTGTAAATGACAAAACATATGTCACCACATCATCAAGAGACACCGGCAGCTATATTGCTATTTTTGTAAACTGCCTTTCATAGAATTCCAAATGTTCTTCAATGAAAGCTCTTGATTTTGAAATATTTTGTCTAAAAAAGCCAAAAAATTTTGGGAAGCTTGAAATGTCGTCGGAAAGTGTCATTTCGTAGGCCTCCTTAGATAACATTATGTAGCAACAATGATTCAGTCTTCGTGCAATCATTTTCAGATTTGCCACCAATATAAGGAAATGCACATTCTTCAGTAATCCCCTAACTCTTTAAATTCCCCTACAGGAAACCCAGAATACAAAGCTATCTGCAGTACAAACTCCATATCTACATATATTTGTTTAAAAGGGGCAAAAATTTCGGCGCGATTCGCGCGCCGCAATACGTCCCTGATACAGAGGTATTTACACAAAAGAAAATTCGGAAAGGCTTAGCTACTACTTACAAGCCCGAGACCAGCTGTCTGAGGGGTCGCGATTTATGCCCTCAGACACATTATCAGATACCTGTCAGTTGAGTAGTCTGTGTAGACGGTTTCTTTAGTTATTGAAGTGTCAAAATGTTATTAATGGTCAATGTTGCAGAGCAGTGACGTAGCTACAGGAAGGAGGGACGATTGCCCCTAGCTCCAAAAAGTGAAAAATTCGGAAATTTGCCATTTGCGACACCAGTCAAATACAGTGCAGATTTCCCAACTTTTCTTTCATAAAATTCCGAGTTCTTCCTAATAAAAGCTTCATATTTGTATTTCTTAGTTTTGAAAAAGGCAAATTTTTCCGCGCGCTCCGCGCGCCCTAACCTGCAACCCGTTATGCAGTAAGTGGTCGATCATAAAGCCGTCAGTGGTAAACCTTTCCGAGCCGCTAAAGTGCCGTTTCCCTAAAATTTTCCTCAATAAAGTTTTTTAATTTTTAAATATTTTGTCGTAAAAAGATAACAAAGTTTCGGGAGCTTTTTCAATGTCGCCGAGAAGCCTCATTCCGCACTCCTTAGATGACATTATGCAAAAACAACGATCTTCAGTCGACATGCTCTCTCAGATATATGCTAACAGGAAAAGCAGATTCTTTGATGGTCCCCCAAATATTCAAATATCCTTCCAGGAAACTCTGAATCTAAGCTATTTCTTGAAATACAAGCTGCATATTTACAAAGGACCCAAATTTTTGACGTGAGCAGTACAGTAGTGTTCAAACTTAAGGAAAAATTATATATATTCTTTTTATTTAAAAAATGTTCTTGCTCGTAGAAAAAAGCAAAAATTGAGCATAAAAAATGTCCTTTTGGTCCATGGGGTAGGGAGAGGTACATGGTCCCAATTTGTTCCGCCTCCTCCACTTTCATATTGCTTCCTACGCCACTGAGATATTCAGACAGAGAATCACCGTACGTCCCTATTACCTGCTTTCTCTAAGTAAAAGCCCCCCCCCCCCCCCACTTTTGCGACGTGAAACTTAAAAGTTAGGCACTACCAAAATAACTATACATGTGAGTTATGAAGATGTGCTCTACCGATTACGATCGATTTCTGTATCAATAGTAACGTTTATCCTTTGCAAGTCCCCAAAGTTTTCGCGCGCTCCGCGCGCTTGCAGTCTCACTGATGTTCTTTTTTCCACGTGCATATGAAACATACATTATTTATCTGTCTCTATGTGCCGATTGTTCGAGTGCATAGGGCAGCAGGTGTGGTTATGGAGGAGCACAACATTTAGAAATTTGAAGAAGAGGAATCGTCCCCTTTACTGAAATTTGTAATCTATAGTGAATGTGAATGACCAGCCTGGCAGGCTTAACACATTTTAAGGAAAATGTCTCAGTGCATAGTCTGCATGCAACTCTTTCAGAAAAATAAATGATTTCAATTGCAAAATATCGACACGAGCACATCACACATTCTTATAGCGATTCGAACATTTCGTATCGGACCATTAGAAGTAAAATCACACTGAATTTTGCTAGATTAGAGACTTTAGTCTGGAATTAGAGGTACACCTTCATATCCTCTGTCTGCAGATAGTGTAACATGAGATGTCGTTCTAAACTTCGAAAGGACATATTTTAATGTTTTATGTATCTACAGTCAACAGCGGTAGGCTTATGCAACGGTGTCTCAGTAACATCAGTGAGTACCATCCCCCCTCGATCTGTGATTTTCCTGCAGTAGATTGAAGTGTGCTTTGATCAGTTTATGAATTTTACCTTCTTTCCTCAAAAATGGTCCCTTACTATTAAAACTTTTGTACAAATCCTTCGCAGACTATCACAATTTACGATGTGGTTCTATTTACTTATAGAGTACATCCGGTACTTAAATTCAAATTGACTGTATAGTCCATTAAAGTAATTACCAAAACTTTCAAGATCATGCTTTGAAAACTTTGGAGTTTCTTAATAACTCAAAATATTGAAACAGCATCATTTTGCATGCGGGCCCCCTTTTCTCAGACACCCAGTGGCGTAGCCACAGGAGGCAGGCGGCTCTAAAGTAATGAAGAGTTAGAAATGTGGCATTTGTGAAACCAGTCTACAATGTGGCTTTGACAACTCATGAAATTCTGAAATTTCAAATTCTCTCCATTAAGAGCTCCATATTCGTCATTAGTTGTTTAAAAGCACAATTTTCAGCGCGCTTCGCGCTCTGCAAATTGCAATTCCTAACAGGGGTGGCCACAGGATTCCCCCGACAGGGGGCCAGCATTTCAAGGTCCGACAAAGGTGTT
Organism: Holothuria scabra; assembly: GCA_037179385.1. NCBI lineage: Eukaryota > Metazoa > Echinodermata > Holothuroidea > Aspidochirotida > Holothuriidae > Holothuria > Holothuria scabra. The sequence continues at coordinate 22,346,554 of CM074193.1, forward strand.
GAGTCAGTCCCGGTGGGACGTAACTTAGCAGATTTTGATGCGCGCGTAACTTTTGGCTTTCTTTTCAACAAATACTTAAAAATCTGCAGGAGTCTATTTTGAAAGACAAAATTTAAAATTTTTAAAGAAATTGGGCTTTTGTAAAGACCATTAATAAGTCTGTCCTTCATATGAGCAAAATCAAAAACGTTATATAGGCGACAGCTGAAAATATTTCATTTAATCGTACTAGGCCCTATCTTAGCCTTCATTACGAGACTAGAAGGTTGCTCGACAAATTTTTTCCTTTTTTGAACGAAGATTTGAAAATTAAGAGCTCTTTTATTGAAGAAGTTTTGGAATTTAATGAAATTTTTGGTACAGTAATAATGAAAAAATTTAGGTTTGTTATTAAGTGATATGCCCTTCAAGAGCAAAATTAGTAATTTTTGGGGTGATTAACAGAGTTGGCTTTGGTTATTTATTGCATGGAGTATCCATCAAAACTGGAAAATCTTGCCACTTTTAAAAATCTGAAGCTTATATTGGAGAAAAATTGTTATTTTATGATAAATGTGGGGGTTTTATGGAAGAATCTAATCTTCTTAAAAGAAATACGGTATCAAGTAGGGGGTGATCTGTAGATTTGTTGGGGTTTCTGAATATCATCATGCCGATTAAGGCCCTCGGACCATTTTGGGAGAATTTTCCCGCGGAAAAAGTTTGGCTTCCGATATTTTTAAAGTTTAATATTTTTTTATATTGACATAGACGTACCGGAGCGTTTCAGTTTGGGAGAGGGAAGAATTGTCTTTTTGTCCGAAAAATGTAACTCTGCCCGAAAGAATATCAAAATGCAGAGCACAGAAATTTTTGAAAAATTGAAAACCCCCAGACAGCAGGAAATGGCATTTCCAGGACTCGTACCTAAAAACAAAGCAGTCATTATTTTGAACTTTCTTTCGCAATGAAATTTTCACTTCATAATATTGCCACATAACGGAGAATAATTTGCAAGCATGCATTGTTCTGTCAAGTACCGTAATCTGTTCGACGAAAACACTATCTAAGCGGAGCGCCACATCAGTTTGCGAGGGGCGTACAGAAAAATTAAAATAATCTAACCCCTCAGCCAGCCTAAAATGGTATTTCCCAAACTTGTAACTAGAAAAGAAGCAATCGTTATTTTGAGCTTATCTGAAATGAAATTTCCACTTCCATAGAAAAAACCCAACTTGCTAAGTGATCAGAAAATTACCAGATAAAGGGTACTGCTACAATTAGATGTAATGCTCTTGTCTCTTTTCGGGAAAAACTCTGCAGCGGAATTGAAGACATACTAGTGTTTTTGCCTCTAGTAGGAATCTTCGTTGTTTTCCATTGCAAGGTCCGCTAAATATATCAGAATTTTAAGGTGACTGCCCGAACTCCAGACTTTAAATGATGTAACTCCAACGTATTTGAACTTTTTAAAAATATATCACATTACAAGGTGGCTTCAAATGAATTTTCTGTCAGACTTACTGGGAGACTTTCTCACACTACTGTTTATCATTTCCTGTGGCTGAAACGGCCTGTCCGATTTTCTTTACCGTTGCTAGAATTGGGCAGTCGTGGCAGAACAGATGGCAGATGCGTTGGGCACTGCATGCACATGAACAACCTCTCGTCCGTTTTTCTAAGGAAAATTTCCTTGAAGAATATGGTCTTCTAGTGAGCAAAATCAAGAAGATCGTCCGGGTGACTGAAGTTTATCAGGCCCACACCTGTTATTGTTGAAATGTAGATGAAGGCTCCCGGACGAAATTGGATTTTCTAAATAACAGGGGAAGGGTAGCCTTCCCTGACGGGGTCATGGTATTGAGGATTGAATATGGGATGAGGGATAGCAGAGCTAGCAAGAAAAGATTAAACCAGATTCAGATATGCATTAAAATAGCGTTTCAAAAGAGGAAAAATAGTGCATAAAGGAAAAACCAGGTCATGATCATCCATCCAGTAACTTCAGTCCTTTAGTCACTTTTCCAAAGTCCTCCCGACCCTCTGGCAAAGAGCCGATCGGCGAAACCAAACTTGAAACTGCTTCCCGAAGAAGCCATACGTCCACTTAAAGACAACACTTGACCAACCTCAAGGCCTTCAGACCATTTACATCATTCAGTTATTGTTCTGTCATGCATGGCTCCATTCTTGACTGGATGAAAAGAACAGACACTACACATGAGTCCTTTAGTTTCATTTTAGGTCTCCCCGAAGGAATTTGCCTTCCTTTCCCGACGGGGGAGGAGATAAAACAAGGTACATAGAATGAGGTTTAATATAACTCCACTGTGTTCCGACGGCCCCTTTGGACATCGCCCAGGATGGAAAACACACGTACCTATCATTCCAGGTTCTCTAATGAGCTCAAAATTTCAATAGTTATGACATAAAAAACCGGGGCTCACCATGTGATTTTTAACCAGAAAGGTGGTGTGTCCAGGTTTGAAAACTTTCTAAAGAAACGAAAAGTTATAAATATTCATTCCAGATCGCTTTCCACCAAAACAGAGAGTCCATTTTGAAAGATATACAAATTTGGCCTCAATATGATCAGAAGCCCCGGCTATTCGTAGCCGGGGCTTCTGATCATATTGAGGCCTTTCCAAACAAATGCTAATTACATTATAAATGGAACAGTATTTATCTTAAAATGGGAGATCATTTGAAAAATTGTTTCAAATTGTTAGTTGTGTCGAGTAAAGAGCCGTTTAAGGCACCGCTCCTCCACTTTGTCGAGTAAAGTGATGAAAGCCCCGCGACTCCAGCATGTCAAGTAAGTCGATGCAGTACGGGGATCCTGCGTAGTATCCAGAAATAACAAAAAAAAAAAAAAGAAAAAACAGATGGAGAGTTCCAATCGATTTAATGATGATTTATTCGTTGATTAAGTTCCAAAAAAGATGATCAAGTTTTAATCATTCTGCCGGCAAAAAAAGGATTAATTATCTACAGCTAGGTTACTCAAGTGCTCCTCGTCTGAAGTCTGATGCACGAGTGTCCAGCTCGCAGGCTCGGTCTTGTGAATAGTGCGAGCTCTGAACACCTGCAGTCCCCTGATTGGTCAAAAGTTATGACGCACCCGTGTAAATAAGTATTATGATATAAATGACCAATGACGAGGCTGCAAACGGGGAAATTGGCCACATCTCGAAAATATGGGTTACAGCGCGCACGTGGAACTATTGGCGATGAAATATGTCACGTCCACCGGTAACACATGACCGGAAACAGAAGGGCCCTGGGAATCTAGAACAAAAGGAAGGGAGCGTTGCTCGTAAACAACAACATGGCGTCTGCTAAAGGTCATGAAGAGTGCACCATACTACAAAACAGTTGAAACACTTTGTGGAAAGGGGGCGGGGGTAAAGTTAACCGACCTTATCATGTAGATTATGTGCAATAGCGTCTATACTCACATGATTTAGAAGTTTGAAGTAGTTCACGATTAAGAAAAGAAAGTTCCGTGTAGAAAACAAGAAGCGAAAAGAAAGTTGGAATGCCAAGTAGTCGATAAAATGTAGAAGAAAGAAGAAATGAAAGGAAAAGAAAAACCGCTGGAAAAATGGACAGCTCTACATTAATATCACTAGAAACAGCAAAAACACATTTTGAAGAATTAACTGTTTATTGTCTTATCTTGAACGATTTTAACATTTTTACACAACTTAATGAATAGTTAATATCAGTAAACAAATTATTGGAAACCTAAATATTACAACAAACCACCAACACACGGTTTTTTCCTTTTATTTGCGGGGGGGGGGGGGTGTTTATTGGTGGGGAGGGAATAAATTACCCCATCATGCTTAACCAATGGGTACACTTGGATACTAATATATAGGTGAATAGCACGTAAATAAAATATCTAAAAGATTTAAAAATGGACTTGTTCCTCTTAAATTTGCTACAAGCAATCAAAATATTGTTACTCCAAAAGTTATCTTGTTTCAATCACTTCTTAAATCAAACAAATATATTTCCATTAGTTACCACATTTAAGGCGAGTTTTTCTAATAATGATACAGAATTTCTTCTCTCTCAGAATTCTTATTTAGGACTTCATAAAAAACCTTCTCTTAATCGATTTTAGTAATTTTTGCAAATTTCTGTTTTATACTTTTGCTGAAACTTGAAAATCTAACCATGACTAACATATTGCCTTAAACACGAAAAACATGATGACAAATAATTGGTTTTGATGTTGTTTGAAGAATATGCATATCAGGATATTCTAACATTGCAATCAGATCGCACTTGCAGGCTGCATTGGCGTTTAGAAGGCAGTGATCGAATCATGATTGTGATCGACTCACAATAACTTACTATATAAACCGGAGTACACAATGTTATTTTCAACCAGACCTGTGGCAGGTCTAGGTTTGAGAACTTCTACAAGAAACTAGACGCCATGGAAGGAACGTGATTTAGTTTTTGAGTCAAAGAGAAACAGGGGTGGCGCCAGGATTTCCCCGACGGGGGGGGGGGGCAAGCTCCCCGAGAGGGGCCATCATTTGAAGGCCCCGACAAAGGCTTTGAATTAGTCTCGGTGTAACGTAACTCAGTAGATTTTGAGTTTATTTTGAAGATAAAATTTAAAATTGTTGAAAGAAATTTGGCTTTTGTAATCACCATTAAAAAAGCGGGGTGTTTATTGAAGAATCTGTCCTTCATGCGGACAAAATGAAAAACGTTATAAAGTCGACAACTGAAATCTTTTGGGGTTACACACGTAATCGTACTAGGCCTGCGTACTAAGCCTTCAACAAGACACTAGAAGTTTGCCCGAATTTTTTTCTTTTCCTTTTTTGGAAGAAGATTTGAAAATTAAGAGCTTATTTTTGGGAGAAGTATTGGAATTTAATGGATGAAAATCTGGTTTTATTGTTCGGTTATAACGAAAAATTTGGGTTTTTATTAAGTGTGAAATGGCTTTTAAGAGCAAAATTAAGTAGAATGTTGGGGTGATTAACAGAGTTGGCTTTGGTTACCGGTATTTATTTTAAAGAGTATTCACCGAAATTAGAAAATTTTGCAATCTGAAGCTTAAATTGGAGAAAAGTTGTAATTTTATAACAGATTTTGGGGTTTATGGAAGGATCTAATCTTCTCATAAGAAACTTCAAGTAGGGGGTGATCCGTAGTTTTGTTGGGGTTACCTAATTAAGACCCTCGTACCAAATTGGAAAATTTTCCCGCGGAAAAAGTTAGGCTCCCCATATATTTGAAGTTTTATATTTTATATACTGACATAGACGTACGGGTGCGTTTCAGTTTGGGAATGGGCGGAATTGTCTGTTTTGTCAGAAAAATGTAATTCAGCCCGAAAGACCATCAAAGTGTAAAGCAGAGAAATTTAAAAAAAAAATGTGAACCCCAGACAGCAGGAAATGGCATTCCCTGGACTCGTAACTAAACCAAAGCAGTTATTATTTTTAGCTTACTTCCGCAATAAAATTTTCACTTCATAATATTGTCCCAAAGCGAAAAATAACTTGCAAGCATGAATTGAACTGTTAATTAATCTGTTCGACCAAAACACTAGCTAAGCGGAGGCCGCACCATCAGTTGGGGCGGAGCGTACAGAAAATTGTTAAAAAATCTAACCTCTCAAAAAGCCGGAAATTGCATTTCCCATCAGACTTGTAACTAGAAATGAAGCATTTCGTTATTTTGAGCTTTCCTTTGAAATTAAAGTTTCACTTCAAAGAAAAAAATCAAACTTACTAAGTGATTGGAAAACTACCAGGTAAACTGGTAAGAGCTGAGTACTGCTACAACTAGATGTAACTTTCTCGTCTCATTTTGGGGAAGCTGGAACGGAATTGAAAACATACGAGTGTTTTTGCCTTTATTAATAACATTCGTTGTATTGAATTGCAAGGTCCGCTAAATAGATGAGATTTTCTACGTGACTACCGGAACTCCAGATTATAAATGATTTTACTTCCAACGTATTTGAAAATATGTCACGTTACAAGGTGGCTTCAAATAAATTTTTAGTCAGACTTATTGGGAGACATTCCCACACTACTTTTTATCATTATGTGTAGCTGAAACGGCCTGGCCGATTTTCATGATTTGCTAGAAATGGGCTGTCGTGGCAGGCCAGATGGCAGATCGTTGGGTACTGCATGGACATGAATAACCTCTCGCCCGTTTTTGAAGAAACTTTGGAATTGTGAGTTTCCTTGAATAATATGGCCTTCTAGTAAACAAAATCAAGAAGATCGCCCCGATGACTGAAGTTTATCAGACCGCATCTTTCATCAGTTTATCGGGGGCATATAGATGAAGGCGGATTTTCTCAACAACAGGAAGAAGACAGTCTCCCTCTTAGAGGGGCATGACCTTGAGGACTGAAGATGGGATTAGGGAAAGCTAAGCTAGAAAGAAGTGATTACAACAGATTCAGATATGCATTGAAATAGCTTTACAAAATAAAAATAGTTCAGAAAGAAAAAAGTTCACGATTATCAATCCAGCAACTTCAGTCCTTTGTGTTCATTTTGAAGCCTCACCGAAGGAAAATGGCTTCCCTCCCGACGGGGGAGGAGATAGGACAAGGTACATCGAATGAGGTGTAACGGAGCTAAGGAGAAGTGATTGAAAATCAATTTCGATATGTATTAAAATAACATTTCAAAACCAAATATATGTTTAAGATCACCCATCCAATTAATTCAGTCCTTGTAGGTTTTTTTTTATTATTTTTAGGCGCCCCGACAAAACCGCCGACCTTCCCCGACGGTGGGGGCGGGGGGGGGGGGAGTGCTCCCCCCATGGCCTCCACCCCTTTTCCTAAGCCGAGGTGCTCGCTCATACCTTCAGTCTGGTATATTTTTCCGAGCTCTGGAGGTGACAAAATAGGAAATTACTACATAGGACACCAGGTCATCAAGTGACAACGGTAACCTCAGAGCTATTTTTTTTTTATAAATTTCCTTTCATAAAATTCCAAATTTTCTCTAATATTAGCTTTTTGACTCTGAAAATTTCGTCGGAGAGCCTCATCTCGTAGGCGTTGGATAACATTATGTAGCAACAACGATATTTGCATGGTCGCCGCTCAATATCAGATTTGCCAACAGGATATACAAATTCTTTAGTAGCCTAATCCCCCAACTTTTCAAATTTCCTTACAGGAAACTCAGAATCCAAACTTTTCTGCAATACAAGCTCCATATTTTCAAATATTCGAAAAGGACAAAAGGTTCAGCGCGATTCGCGCGCCGCAAATTGCGTCCCTAGTACAGTGGTGTTCACATTTAAAAAATCGTAAAATTTGCCAGGGATGCTTAACCACCCCCTCCCCACCCCAAAAATGTGTAGATACCCCGCTGTGGACACTTTACCAGGACAGGAGAAAAGTTAAGGCCAAATGCCTTCCCCCACCCACTTTGAAAATCAAATCGACGCTCCTGATGAGTAAGGCCCTGACAAGCACAATGGAAGTTTTTTTCCATCTCATTTATTGATCATTTGATTCTCACATTGACAAAGATTGTCTTTGCTTAATCGATATTTTACATGGAAACGTAATTGCATTTTAAATAAAAATGTGAATTTAGTCGTCTTACGATTCGTTCTCTTAACCATGTAAATACGGAAAACAGACTCCTTAAATTTGTCCTCATGTCTCACACCCCTAATAATTTCCCGGCCATTGACTTAATTACACACTGAATTAGCTCCCCGGCATTCGAGGCCGCTGCAACCTTGTCAAAGTTGACACCTATTTCAAGACACTCATCACTCGATAGCTGACAAGTTTGCCCATCATGGCACTACAAAATTTCCATACCATGACCGTTTAGATTTTGAGGTAGAAGGGCTTAGGTTTTTGTGCGGTACACCCACCCCTAGCCTCTTCACAAAAACGGAAAATATCCGCCATTTAAACAGTCTAAATCACCATCAATCTTACCCAAATTTTGAATATATCCACACTCTGGAAAGTTCTCTTTCATATTCATGGGCTTTCATAACCCAGCTGGCAGGTTATCCTGACAAAATTTGTCCAATCCAGAGTTAAAAGAACTACTTCTTTGAGGCTGTGCACTTGACGCTCTAGAACACTGCTCTAATGGAGTAGTGAGACCTCTCAGTTATCCATAGGGGGTAAAGCACTGTGATGAAAAACATTCTTTCAGCTGTAGGGAACGTAACTCATTATTGTGTTTCTGAAGGATGAAAATTTGTACATCTAGGGCCAGCTGAAATTTATACAAGAAGTTTGTTAAAGCTAAGATATAATTGTTTACTTTACAGATAAAAATAAAGCATTTGGCATAAAGTAGGAAGAAATTAACAGGATGCTTAATATCATCAACGAAACCAAATCTAATAAGTTCTAAATAAAGGTCAAAGGGAATCCTGAGACATAGATTGAAAATATCCTTTCAAAACTTATTTAATAATAATAGGACAAAACCAAAAAAAAAAAAAATGATCCAACAGTTCATCTTCTGCGTTACAGATTGGAACAAAGAGGTGAATCCCGACTTTTGATTCTGAGTAAGAAAGAGTTGGTTCCCACTTGTACGAAACGGTACTGAAAATATTGAAATGTACAGTCCCTATACAGCAACAAAGGGGAGGCTGAAAATTTCAGACCGCCGGTAGTCGTTGGTGCTGTCATAGTCCCATCTTGGGATTGCTGTTGGTTGAAGCGCTTTGTTAGGAATTAAATAATTATAAGTGACTTTTGTACAGCGCAATGATGTGGTAAAATGAGAAAGCCTTTTCATATTTTAGTTAGGATCATTTGTTGGTCTTACGTTCGTTTTCCAATTATTTGGGATGACTGAAATTATTCCATAATAAATGTAAAGGGGAAGTTACTGTTAATATCAAACTTCGAAGTGAAGGAAGTATAATCTATTGGGTTACCGTTATCGTCAAAAAAAAAAAAAAAAAATACCTGATAAAATGAATATCCTTCAACCTGAGAATAGTCGAATAAATAACATTACGTAAGTCTTGATAAGCGAGTTATTAAGAATAGATTGATTTGAGAAGACATTACTTTCTGGAGAACGAAAGTTACAGTCGGCCCGTGCATTGATAACTTCTTGAATAAATATTTTACAGACCTTAACAGCATCTTTAGAGAAGTTGCATTCGAAAATAAATCTGCCCCGTACCCCCTTAGCGCCTGGTCAGATAACTTGAGATTTTCCAAGAGCCAGAACTTTCATTTTTGAATCTATAGCGGAGCGCCACTATCAGTTGGCGCGGAGCGTACAAGAAAATTTTGGGCTTTAAAACCCCTCCAGATGGCCGGAAACGGCACTTCCCACGTGTTTTAAACTGGATGTACCCAGCCGCAAATGCGGCAATATTTGAATGAATTTCGGCTTACCTAAGGCAGTACCTCACCCTTTAACAGGAAAACCAAAAGTAGTTGTGCCCCCTTCTGGGAAACTTTCTTTGCGTTAGATTTCCTAGATGCAAAATGGTGCTGTGTTTGCCATGGCAAAACTTTGAACTGATTTTTGGCCTGAGTTTTCGGATTTTCCCTTTTTGGCGAGCATGAAAAATATAAAAATATTTTTAGTTTTTGTAGAGATTTTACAAGAGACATACATACTACCAAAGAAACAATGTGCAAAATGGTGCAGTATTTGTTCATCGGTACACTACGTAGTCAAAATTAAAATACTACGAATAAATCCCTCAAAATAATTGAACCTCAAAGCATGTAGGATCATGTGGGTAACACATGAAATCCGGACCTTGTGGACATTTTAAAAATCCCCCGGACGCCAGTGCCAACTAGTAAAAAGAGGACTTGTCAAAAAAAAATCGTCCTACAGTGGCACTTGTCATGGGCAAGAGTGAGGCACGACATAGGCCTATACTTGTTAAGGATGGAAGGGAAGAATTATCCGAAGGCAGTACCTTACCCTTATCTGCTTACGACATATTTTGTGTATAATAAAGTATAGGAATGGTCGTGTAAGAGTGGTCTCCAGTGTACGATTGCCTCATTGAAATCAATCAGCCATCCGAAAGGCAGGAAGGGTCTTAACCTAACAAAGTCACATTAAAGTTTGTCGTCGAGACTTTCGTTTCATCTTCGAAGTGAAATGCAATAAACGACAGTGCAGATCACAGACGGTAGGCCTATCTAACTTAGTGAAATTAGGCATTTTAAAGTTATTGCTTGATTTCATACGTGCGGACAAAATGCGTTTTACACACATTCATCCATGATTTTTTTTTTAATTTTTGCACATTTTTTTATTTTATTTTTTTCAATTACTCTATCAGGACGCAAAAAATCTGGGGGCCTGGAAAAATCTGGGGGCCTAGGCCCCCAGCCCCCCCCCCCCCCGTGGCTACGCCACTGGGAAGGAGGGTTTGAAAAAGAGGGCCTAACGGGAAAATGACATTTTTCCAAATCTACATTTAGTCCAGAGATACTGGAAAAGTTATTTAAGGTTTCGATGACGTTCACTATAGTTTGATAAGACCCATCTGAAATAGTAACAGTGTCATCGGCATAGTTACCAATTTTAAAAGGATGTTGCTGAATAAAAATTCCATTAATATTATCATTCATTGTTATTATAGTGCATTCAAAATCTCGGTACAAGTAATAAATAGATATGGACTTAGTGGACACCCTTGACGAACATCCCCAGAAACTCTGAAGTAACTTGTTGAGAAACCAATGGAAGTTGCTCCTTGTAAACTTTGCGACTGACAGAGAAAATAGGTCTTCTGTCACATGATCCCCAAGAGCCATTCAGGAAACGGGACTTTTCTTCATTCTTGCATTTTCTTGCATTCTCTGGCAGATGCTACATACGTGGTACCGTCCGTTATTCGTGTTGATAAAAGTTTTCATATGTAGATGCTGCCTCTGTCTATAGATTTTTCAAATCATGGCAACCTTCTTCGGTGAAGTAATATTTTCTTCCTCCCGGGCGATAGATGATGATGAAAATGAAGAACAAGGTGACGAAGGCAACAATGAGTAAGTTTAAATCCCTTTTAAAGAAAATATGTTTCACTGCAAATCATATTTCTTACAGTATATAGATAAAAATACCGGCACTTTACTTCCAAGTATTTTTCATTGTGGAGATGTGTTTCGCGAAATAAGTGATACTGCAATCTACATTGAAGTTTATTGTGATAGGCCTAGTATGCTATAATATTCACCCTGAAATTGAACACTGTTGGGGCCTATAGACCTTAACTAATTTCGAGATAAATTTCTCATTTGTCTTTGCCATAGAGCTACATTTAGATTTGTTAGGAATCAGCAAGAATAGCTGCTGTAGCAAGGCCTAAAGTATAGCTAGCTAACGTTAGGCCTAGTTTCTATCTACAATGCATATGTAGGCCTAAGTAACCACAAGGAGTTTTTTGTGTTATTTCTGTGCTAGGCAGTAGCTGGAAGTGATGTAGTCTTCACTAAGTACCAATTTTGGCCTGATATTACCATAAATAACTCTCAGATTTGAAATAGTATAAATACCTGTAGCTTATCAAAGCCCATATAGCCCAATATTTAGTGACATTGCACACACCAATGAGTTGCATGGCTTGGGGGTAAAAAAAAAGAAACAAAAAAAAAGAACAAAAACAAAAAAAATTGGTGCAGAGAGAGAGAGGGAAATACTGGAGATAACCTGTACAGCCTTCAAACTTTAGGCATACAGTAATTGAATTTCTGGACTAGGCCTAGACCTTAAGGAATGAAGGCAAATAAAAATAAACTTTCTATCAATATCATGTAGGCTACATATTTTATGTAATTAATACTGTATGTCTGGAATGGAGTACAGATTTCAATAAAAGAAATAAAATATATATGAAATATAAAAATATTAGGGCTGGTTTTATAATTGATGCCCTGGTATTTAGTTGAAATCAGTGAAAGCCTTACAATTGTGTTAAAATTTCAAAGAAAAGTAAAGCTAAAGTACTTAATATACAGAATTTTTTATCAACTTTAGATGCACTACCTTAACCCAATTTCAAACACTGACATACTGTAGATATACTGAACTGTATGTTTCCTTGATAGAAATGTTGAGCCTATTAGACTTACAGTAGGTTGCTTTGATCCAACGTTTAGAGATCTGTGACACACACCTGCATTATGCAACTTGGACAAACATGATGCCCATATGACTTTCTTACCTTGTCTTTCTGTATTCTCTAAGAATGATTTCGAACACTGTACATACAGTAGGTTTTGAAAGTGCAATTGGGAGTGTTGGGACAACACAGTCTTCAACAACAACTTTATGATTACCTGTAGCAGTGTTGTAATCAATTCACTAGATTAGTGACTCAAGTCACCAGTTTTCAAACTTATAAGTGACTCATTTATAAGTGAATCATTGACTCTTGCTGTACTATTTCAATGGGGAAATTACTCCTGAGTTCTATCGAGTCACTATCATTTTGAGAGGAAGTGACTTGAGCCGTGACTTGTTACAACACTGACCTGTAGCGATGACTTTTAACAAAGAATATGGATTAAAATTTCTTCTCAGACAAATATTGCTGGAATTTCTCTCACCATTCAGTGGCCAAGAATCTTCAGGCAGGACTTTCAAACACTTTATTTTTAGTGTAGGCCAAGCTGCAAATGGTAAGGCAATTATATTTTTGAAATCTGCCTGTAGAGTTCTAGGAATGATGTCCATTTTGTTATGTTAATTGTATTGTGAATGTTATGTTATTTAAGTATTGTTGTCTCAGTAGGACGAGGCAAGTAAGAAGCATGCCACAGACTTCTTTTTAATACAGAATGGCGATAAACGAAACTTCAGTGTGACTCCAGATGTTGTTGTGTTCAGTTTTAAATTAAAATTACTGTACTGGGGATTTAAAGTCATCAAGGAAGTGTTCAGCCACTGCTGCAAAGGCTAATAGATTGCTTGGATTGATCAAGAGAAATTTCATCAATTTTAGTAAGGATATTGTACTTAATTTGTATACTGTAAGCAGTTGGTAAGACCCCATCTTGACTATGCAGCTCAGGCTTGGAGCTCCTTCTATGAAAAAGACAAGTTTCTTTTAGAGCAAGTTCAGAGGAGAGCCACTCGCCTTAAACCTGAGGTGAGAAATTTACCTTATCATTAAGCATCTTGGGCTTACCACTTTGGATCTGAGAAGGATTAGGGGGGACATGCTCCAGGTTTACAAGTTTCTTTGTGAAAGGAATCCCCTTCTGACTTGTAGTTATTTAAGGGTTCAAAGTAATTTTCGGGCCTGTGGGCATTGTAAAAAGCTGGAAAAGCCTTTTTTTGCAAGGCTTGATGTTAGGAAGTTTAGTTTCTCCCTTACAGTTGTCAACGAGTGAGAGACAAGTTTTTCCATGACTGCAGTACTGTAGAATCTGATAATGCGGGCTGTTGTCAGGCTTTGGTGGTTTTACTTTTGATTAGGGCATGGACTTCAGGGCATCTTATGGGGCCTTGGCCCTCCTTTGCACTTCAACCTGTTATGTTATGTTAAGTTTGTTTTCTTTGTGTAGTTCTATTCCTGCATGCTAAAAATTACTGACAGACTTGAAAACTTTCACATTTTATTGAATGCAGAAAAATTTGTCAGAAAGGGGCTTGTGACAGCATCATTATTTAACAATTTTCAAGATGCTCAATTTGACGTGGGGTGAATATTTGCTGCAGATATTGAAAGGGGAAACATCATAGACTTAATGTGATTCCCTCAAATCCAAGCCTGTACCATACTGTACTAGGTTGTAAATGTGCATTTATCAGAATGTTACCTGGGCATGTTGTTTGGTATGAGATATGGTATTCTGCATGTTTGAAGTCAATCAAAAGGTAGTTGCTAATTGAGAATCTTGTTTCTCCTCAATTAAAACTGTACTTTGTTGTGATGAGTGTCTGTCTTTAATTATTTTCCACAAAGGTCAATAACGTTCTACAGAGATGTGGTTGTGGGTGAGTGGAGGGGGGGGGCGAAGGATAATGCTTGAACAAGACATCTAATGACTGTGATTTGATGATTTTGCTTACAGTTCTTTTTTAGTAGTTTAGAATTATTCATGGTCTGGAACCTTGTGAACTGTAACCTCATGTGTAAATTCAAATTCAAATGAAGCTGTTAGCCGCAACTTTTATCAAAAATATTTTTTTCTTGACTAGTCTATGATGTAATCTAAATTCTTTTTGGGAAAAATAAACAGACCTATTTTGAGATCCCTTTCAATCAGTGCAAACAACTTGGAATGAGGCTCCAAGCTTTTTTCCTATTTTCTCATTTGCCATTTTGATTCGATTTAATGTTTTTTTGATTGCCTTCCTTTACAGTGTTTACTGAATGCTTTATTCTTCACCAAGAAACAGAGAATGTAGGAACATTTAAAGTTACAAATAAAACTGATGAACAATCAGTTTCAGGACACATAGCAAGTGAGGGTCCTGTCTTACAGAGGTTGATTTCTCATCCTGATGTTCTTATTTGCAATTACAGAGAAAGGTTTGGAAGCCATCTGTGGTTTTCACTTGTAGAGCAGGTAATTGACCAGGTTATACAGTATGTATGTCATTCTCGTTCATTCATTTGCTCTTTTGTACATTTCCTTGATTGTTGGTTTACAGTTCAATAGTTTAACTGTTCATACATTTTTGCTCTTCATTCTGTAATACTGTAGGCCCTATATATTCCCATATATTACAAGAGAGTATGCAGAGTTTAAAGGGGGTAGAAAATTTGGATTTAGAGCAGTTATATATCTCAACTTATATTCCTTCTGGTTTAATGTAACAGTGCCTTTACCACCCTTTCTTCCAGTTGAGGGACACTGGATCATGGGGCAATGCTTAGGTTTATCAGATTATAACAGCTGTTAATTTTGCAAGGAGCAACGAGTACAAAAACACAAAACACATTAGCAAAAATGAGAAAATATAAAAGGCAAGAGTCAAAATCAGTTCAGAGAGGGTATGTGCTAATGTATATGAGGTGAGACCTTGCAATCTTAATTTATGTAACTTGTGTTGAGATACAGTATATCACAATACCCGGTTGCTAGCTTTATCTAATCCATTTTAGCATGGCAACTTTAGAGAGGTTTTACATTTTTGTCAGAAAACCTTGTAGCACTGTATCATAGTATAATTATGTCAGAATCAGAATTTGAACTTGATAATCTGGTAAGTTTGTAACTGAAAGTTATTTTGGCTGAAAAGTGGTCAAACAGTTTTCAAAAGGAAACAGGATCATTGCAGGCCAATGTCTATACTCCTTTCTTTCCCCATTATGCATCGTTGCGTGTATTTAGTCTGCTGTTATGTCTTTGGCTTCATACCGTACAGTACCTCTACTAAATTAAGCATAAGATAACTGTTAAATTATCTCGTTCTAAAGTCTGAATAAGATTTTTGCCCAGCTATTGTCTTGTGATGGAGATTGAGTTTCTAAACAGAATTTTAGCTTTCAACCTTCAAAAGTTGTGTTCTTTATGAACAGGTTCCAATAATACTGTAAGAGGTAAGGGAAGGGGGTTGTTGAACAAAGATCATGAAAGGTGGCAGGAAAACGGGTTTTGTTGGAATTGGTTGGAAACAGCTGATCTCCATCTAGCTGGATAATTGTTTGAACTTTTTAGTTTCAATTTGCCATGCAATGTTTGTACTTTTCACTTTATAGTATGACAGTATCTTTATTGAATTTGTTGCTTCAGCTTAAATATTTGATAACCATTTTAAATTTTGGGCATAAAATTTACAGTATCAGGGTATTATAAATCTCTGCTATAAAATATATTTGAATGATTTAACCCACCCTTACTCTATGTGCAGGGTTGCAGCTTGCCAAATTTGAGTGCTGGGTAATTGTGTGATCTGATAAAAGTGTCTCACTGTACCCCCATCGCATCTTTCCCAATTTTCAGCCATTAATCTTTCATTTTCCTCTCATTTTACTGTAGGAAGTAAATTTGGGGCTAAGTTTAGGTATTGCCAGGTTGGCAGATTTGTTGTGGGTGGGAAGAAGTGTTTGCCTGGAGTGCTGGGTGGGAATATTGAGTGCTGGGTATGGCCACCCAGCACTACCCACTGTAGCTACAACCCTGTCGATGTGATATGGGAACAGGGTTTGACAAAGCCCCTGCCCGACAGTCCGGGACAAGTAAAAAATGACTCTGACAAGTGAACTGCTCAATACTGTAGCCCACTGGGCAAGCAGCACAGAAGTCTTCTTCACATAGGAATTCAATGGCTAGTACTAGAAAATTAGATATGGATGCAGTGCATATTCATACAGACAAGTAGACTTTGGGAACCCCTAGCCCGATGGACAAGTAATAAAAAACGAATTTGTCGAAGCCTGTATGGGAAGTTTCCATTTTTATGCATGATACTGTACATGATTACCAAAACGTTGGTTTTTCTTTTTTGTTGCATCATCAAAACCTTTAATGCATAGTTCTTCTGCTTCGAGGTTACCATTGATCATACATAAAAGTATTGAGATTCTGCAGCATAGCTTCTCTTGTCTGATGAAGTTGCTTAGAATTTGCTTCTCACAAATTGGATTTTGCATTGTACTGAAAAGAGTGTGTTCCCTTAAATAGCTTGAATACATGTAGGTTTGTTGTTTAAATGGAGTCCATATTTTGATCAAGTCTTGCCATAAAAATGGATTACAAGACCATTGTATTTTGCTCACTGAATTAGGTGTTGCAGTATTTCAAGTCTGTGTGAATTACAGAGTGAAGCTATTACTAAAGAAATTGTCATGAACTTAGGACAGCATTGGGTAACTTATTCTTGGCTTTTTTATCACTCATTAAATATTGTATTTTCCTTTTCACAGCTTTTCAAATTTTTAGGTGATTCAAATGTGTCTGTGACTGTTTTGTCATCTTTACCTGGTAGCGAGTATAGAACAGACAATATGCAAACATCATTTCCTGTTTTGAGATCATTAATGACATCAACATTTTCTAAACCATCTTGTCCCTTCCTGGAATCCCCTAATACAGTAGGAGGACTGGGGGCAGCTGGTGAGTCTTGCACATTTGTCTTCCTTTTTCTCTCTACCTTTTTCCCTTCCCTTTCCCAACAAAATCTGATCAGAGTTTTAGATGTGGGTATCCAGTTTGGAAAACCTAATACACTAATATTCAAGGTTAACAAGATCCATCTTGCAAAATGATGGATCACTGCTTAATCTAAATCTATGGTGAATGGGAGTTTAGGGGTTTAGGGGGATGGGAGGACCTATCCTTTTTGCCCCCAATTTTTAAGGAACCAAAATTTGCTCTATGAGGCCTGCTCTGTAACACTTTTCAAGCTTACTCGTGAACTTTGGCTTGAAAAGATGTTCTTCTGTTGCTCTGGAAAATGTTTTTTGCCTTTGTTGCAATTTAGAGGTAGGAACTATAAATTGTCCATGGGGGAGGGGGGGGGGGGTTTGGAATGTGTTCAAGCAAGTCAAAGTACAGTAATACCATAGTACTTTAGCAGTATTGTATGAAGAGATTGTTCTAACTGTTAACTTTTTTATTTATTTACATGCAATTTATATTTCATGTGTATTTATGGTGAGACAGCTCATTATTATGGAATGAAAATGGCTACAAGCAAGCAGTGCACAACACAATTTGTAATATGGGAGTTGCAACAGAAGGGGGGGGGGAGAGGCAAGGGGTCACACCTTCCAAAAAATTCTTTAATATCACTAAACTATCACTCTCTGTGAAGGGAATGTTTGCTGCCTGCCCTGCATCAAACTGCTCCTATTGTATCACCCATCGGGAAATTCCTAGTGGCACCTTTGTATTACCATGGAGCTACCACTTGGTAGCTCCATGGTATTACTTAATTTTGGAACTATTGAATGCAAGTGACCTTTTTTTAATGGTACTGCTATTGGTTATGTTTTCAATAGTGCTGAGTCATTGTGAGGTTCACCGTATTCCGGCAGTGATGTATGTCTTGTACACTGAGAGCATCTTTCTGGATTCTAAGGATATATGGGCTTTCAAATCACTGTGTGATGCAGAACTTTTCAAACGAATTTCAAAGGTGAGAGGCAGAAGTATGCTTGTTTTAAATTGATTTGATGGTGACTTTAAACATATCTGCTGCCAGCATGTGCAGTGTCACTGTATGGTTGGCACTGTTTCCTCTAAGATATTATATATTGATACAGCCAGTATGAGAAAATTTATACTCATTGAAAATTTCAGTTTTGTGAAACTACTTACATCAAATATGGGAAAAAATGAAATCCTCTTTTTTCATTTTTTCCCACAAATGTCAGTGTGTTGTTGCATCAAAATTGTGTCATAGCAGCTTAGCATATACACTGATGGTTGGGTAGTCTGTCCTCTAGAGTGATGCATAAGTTTTTATTTTTTCATTCTTTATAAGTAGTGCCCAATTTTTGTTAAATGAGTATTGTGAATTCCTATTCATATTTTCAAAATAGTTTTCTAGCACATGTTTATATATTTTGTTACCATTTCATTATAAGGTAGCAATCTATACTTGGTATTGAAGGGGATTTTAATTTGGGCAATACATCAGTGTAACCCATCAACACTGTTTTGTAGTAGAGAAGGAATTTTAAACAGAATGTCAAGTTATGTTTGATCAAAGTATTCTGCATCAAATTGTTACACTTCAAGAACACCCACCCCTTCCCCTCACTCACCCAGTTGCTCTTTAATGTGATGTCACCATCATGAAATAGAAAGTGGTTATTTTTATTCAATATCTAAGTTTCAAACTTACAAAATATTAAATTACTCATTTTGATGCAAAGTCACTCCGTTATCTAGATAAATTTCAACCAGCTGAATCCATATGTTGGATGCCTTTTCAAAACCTTGGACTGCAGTTGTTTCAGCCAAATTGCAGCAGCTGATGTCATAATTTCTTGTATATACACATTTTAATAACATTGACCTCAATTTCCTTTTCTCATGCATATGCTGCTATCGTATTGGTTGCAGGATTAGGTAGAGACCGTTTTTACGTGTTTCACAAAGCCTGCCCCTTTCTTGGCTGCCTGGGAAAACCTGCAGTGTTGGAATGTATAGTTAGCTGAGAAGTACTTGACTACTGATGTGATGACTGTTGAATTTTTGCATGGCAGTGGTCGTGGCTAACCAATTTAGACATCATTTGAAAACACTGTATAGCAGGAGCAGCTGCAGTTTGGTCCATTTAGCTACAGCTGTGCTACTCTGACGTAGTTATGAATATGGAATGTAAAATCCTTTTTAAATTTAAATTTTATTTTACGTTTTTCTCAGGTTTCTGAAGAGCTTTTAAAGTCAGCCTTGACAAGGCCATCAAACTTAGACTCTTTCTACATCTAAATATGTGTAGCCAGGTATGATGAATATTAAAGTTTTTTTAATGGGTGAACGAATTACTTAAAATGTATAGCATTTGTAGAATGACTTTGCCTTATTTTGAAGAAATGCTGTTATGGTAATATTTCATGGATAGAACCATTTTTGAAGAATTGTTCACTTTCACAGTATAAGTCTTACATTCATTTTGTTGTTTGCTTTTATTTAGCAGTACAGTAAATTGAAACATGTGGATCTGAGAGCCATCATTACATGGGTAGAAAGCTGTTTAGAGCTTAAAGGAATACTTTCTGGATTTTATTTATGTAAATATTTTAGGACATGGGCCCTTGCAGGAAACTCCTTGTCAATCTTTTTGGATGACTTATGAAGTTGCTATGTCAGAATGAAATGAAATGTGTCAATCTTGGTATGTATTCACATTGTACTTAGAGAGCACTTCTCATTCAGTTTGTTGAAAATAAGTGCAAAAAGTTTGCACTTTTTTACATCGTTTCCCAACATTTCGTTATCGCTTAGGTTGGATTATTTATTATTTTCATACTTCTGTTTTTCATCCTTTTATACTTAACACCTTTTGAAAATTTTTCCTCATAGCTGTATGAAAAGTTCAGAAAGAGTCATCTGGACCCAAGATCCTGTCTTCTCCCCCCACATATCTGGAGGAAAATGAGGATGTCCCTCCTTCGGCAAATGGGACGAAGGCTTGGTAACAGGTTACCTGAGTAAATATGTAACTGTTTCCGTGAGTGTGGGTTTTTTGCACAACTTCTGTTTTGCAACAGTTCCTTTTTATTCCTGCATTGTGATGAACATGAGATCGGAATCATGCATCTTGATTACAACTTATTTTGCCCTAGTTCCTCTCTGAATTCTTCTCAGTTGCTTGTATTGATTTTTGTCTCTGTTCTTGACAAATACTTCATCACTGCTATATTTAAAGAGATTTCTGCACCTTCCAAGTATACCAATTAAGTTTTAGTGCTTTAAGATAAGCCTCTGAGGGTTAAACAAGCTTGAATCTGAAGTTTTGTTTTAATACTCCAATATTCCTCTTAATGAATGTCAGTACTAATGGGGAAGAGGAAGGTTAATGATAAATGTTTTAGCTATTAGTCCTTTGGTTGCTGAGCTAGAAGCAGGAAAGATGCCAAGAAAGTGAGGTCACTCTAAAATATTTAGAGTAGACCCATATTTGGATGTGAAACTGGTATTAAAGAGCCAGTCTTCTCACCCCAAACTACAATTTTGGGTAGGGGTTTACCAAATTTCTAAATTGGCTCAGCTCTTTGCTTGACAGCTAATTCAAACAATGCAGAAACCAAACCTTATTTTACATAGCATAAACTGTACTGAGAGTGTTTTGATTATGCACATTGAGCTTTGCTATATACTCACCCTTAAACAACAACCTGAGATTGTGTCTGGATGAGGATGAATTTCATACAATTGTGGGAGGGGCTTAAGTAAGGAGTTTAGGAGAATTGGTACTATTTGAAGTGAGAGAATTAGACCTTTAATGTCAGGTTTGAATCTGTCTGTTCTGTGGATTCAGTTTCAAATTAAACAATGTATGACAGTCTTAAATTGTCAAGTTTTCTTCGGTTTGAGCTAGTCCATGTTATGTCACTTGAGTGGTTTTTATATACTTTAATTCATGACTACAATTCCTTTGCTGTCTAGTCGTTTTCACAAGTCATTAAAATACACTTTCAGAAAGTGATTTAATTTGAGCTTAACTTATCAGCTTTTTGACATCAGTCATGAGGGACATCATATTTTTTTATTTGTT
Organism: Holothuria scabra; assembly: GCA_037179385.1. Lineage (NCBI taxonomy): Eukaryota > Metazoa > Echinodermata > Holothuroidea > Aspidochirotida > Holothuriidae > Holothuria > Holothuria scabra. Next base: position 22,367,691 of record CM074193.1, read on the forward strand.
AATTGTGATGAAAATGCCTCAGTCCCTGCAAATAAAGGTTTGAAATAATTTGGCATGACTTATTAATATTCTATTAGTTTGGGTGAGGAATTTTGAAGAAAATCATCGAGACTGTCTCATGTTGCATCAGTCAAGTGTAAAGCCGAGGTCACACTAAAGCGATATTGGATTGGATTTTGCTCTGAGTTTTTTTGAGTTTTACGGCAAATCTCCTCCATCTGTGGCTAAAAAGAAATAAAAATTTGCCAACCTGTGTAAATATATTATTTGTAAAGCAGAATTACGAAAATTTAAGTTGTAATAATTTATGTGATGCCACATCTGCAGACAACTTTAATCGGATACGCTTAGTCTGATAAAAGCTATTCGTCATTGTGATGTCACGAAATAAATAGTTTGCATTGCATTTCCGTGGTCCTCTCATGCTGATCATACATTTACAGATGATGGCAAATATTTGGTTTTTTCCATAAGTGAATAGAGGAGATTTTTAACTAAAACTCACAAAAATTGGATAATAATGCGATTCGATATCGCTGTAGTGTGACCTTGGCTTAAGTGTCAAGCATTGTATGGGTGAAACAGATTTGCAAGCCATATTTATGGCACAGCAGTTGCTTTGATTAATCACTTGCTAATAGACACTTTTCCAAATAGCAATTACCAAGTATTGTGGCACAGAACGTTTATGTGTGTTATTTTTGGCTACAGTGAAATGTTGTCGACAAAAATGACACACACCATAACCCTATCCCACAATCCTTTGTAATTTATATTTTTAAAATGGTCTATTACTCACTATTTTTAATGTTTATGTTTCTTGTCTCAATAAAAGGATTGCCCCGTGTGGGCTGGGGGTTCCATAATATGCCCACGATATTTCCCACCTGTCGTAAGAGACGACTAAAGGGAAACCAAACTTGCACTTGAACCATTCTTGAAAATACATTTAACCCTAAACCTTTTATCCAGTTGACTGACACTACATAACACATTCGTGTTAGTGTGTCATTAAATCTCATCTCACTAACACTAACACTCAAGAAAAGGATTGGAATTTATTACTCCATATCAGTCTATAATAGCAGTTGTGAAATTTCTCCTTCACGTTTGGCGGAGGAATGAAGTAGGGTTGTTTTGTTGAGTTTGGCACCTCAACTTCTATCATTGTGGCTTCATCTAGCAGTATCCATGACTTTTTTTACTTTTAGGCTACTGGATTGTTTCCATACTCCATTGCTTATGCAGAGCAACCAGAACTATTGTAGTGGGGTATATTTTTGGGGGCCGGGGGGGGGGATGCGAAAGGGGTTGTACTGAGACACCTTGAAGTCACAACCCTGTAGATGTATACACTCTATTAAAATTATGTAGACAGTGATATAGTATTCCCCAAAATATATATTTGGGACTGGAATGTTTAAAGCCCCGTCAACACTATGCAACTGGATGCAACGCAGCTCGTTGCTACGAGATTGTTCAGATGCGTTGCAACGTGTGGAATGCATTGCAACTGGTTGCAAGCGGACATGCGACCGAGTTTCATGCAACCGCACATGTTCGGTCACATGAAATTGAAACGTGCAACTGAAAACAATGACAGACTTCTGGAATGATGACCGTGAAGATCAGTTAATCCAAATGGACAGAACACATTCTTGTCTCTTCAATGTAACATGTAAAGAGTATGTTAAACGTTAGAATTTTGCGTGAATTGGTTCATGGACCTGTGACTTGTTGCATAATGTGGACTCTGTGCTCTTAAAACTACAATCTTGGTCAAAACTGTTGGGACACTTTGCCATAATATTCTAGAATTTCAGTTCAAAGACTTGGATGAATCCCCTCCCCCGCTCCCCCTTTCAATGTTGTGCTGAAGGAGTAACTGTATGCCGTGAATAGGCTCACTGTGGTCAACATTGCAAAGGGGAGCGGGGTGTCCCAAGGAGTTTTGTCCAAGATTGTCTGCATGAGCTCCATGCGTATTATTTACGAGAACAAATTCAATAGATAATGGTTATTTATTCGGGCCGACTTTTGCGGAAAAGTTTTTTCGGAGGCTTGTAGGTCAGAGGATTTTAGCGTAATGAAAGTAGCATAAAGAGTTGTTTCAATGTGATGTTTGATTCATTTGTTAACATTTATTTAGAGTCGGGACGATAATAAAGAAAAGACTGTTGCAGGTATTGGTGGGGAATTTTCAGCTCCTAATCTATGGGCGGAGGTACCGGCAGAACGCCTACCAATTCCACCTTGTTATCCAGAAGCAAACTCAATTAAAAAACATGTTTAAACTTTGAGGAGGCAAATTTAGAGCCAATGATTTAACATTTGAAATACGGAAGGAGACTTTTGAATATTTTTCAGACCCGGGTAATCGCCAGGATACATTCTATTCTGAGAGATACTATATATATACATATAACCAAAACAATTTCTTCCATGGATAGAAAAGTGTGACTTCTATTGCAAACTGGTCGTAAGAAGACGAGATATTAAATAAAAGAGCGCCACGATCTACCATGAAAAGTTAAAAGCACATCTGAGAGCAAAGCTTTTAATTATAAGGTTTTTAGATCGTTAGTTAAGGCTGGTTTTTGGCAAATTTTGAAGCAAATTGCACCCCTGTGACTCCTTTTTTCACGTTACATGAAACGGGTTACGCATGCTTTTTTCCCTCTTTAAACCAAAGCAATTTCATTGCGTTTTGCTTCCAAATTTGCTTTCAAAATAAATGGTAGACCGTTTGATTAAACTTACCTTTCACTGCCGGTCTCTTCAAGTTCGCATGTACGGCATATTTTTTTCTTGAGAGAACACGGTAAATTACTTTAAAAGGAAGGAACAAGCAGGATAAAACAGTGCCTCTGTTCTCCAAAATGCACCTGTCAGGTAACACGTCACTGTTTTGAACAAATTTAAATATATAAACACGAACATCTTTTCAATATTCTTTTTATTTTTACCTGCTAAGACAGTGTAAACAAAAAACAGGTCACTGTTGAGAACAGCTACCTGAACGATCGGGCGCTTAAACTTATTCCCTTTTGCAAATCAACCCATCAAGACAAAGTGACACTTTCTACTGTGTGACGCGAGTAGTTTTAACTTCTCGAAATTCTCAGACAATCTTGGACAAAACTGTTGGGACACTTTACCATAATATTCTTGAATTTCAGTTCAAAGACTTGGATGAATCCCTTCCCCCGCTCCCCCTTTCAATGTTGTGCTGAAGGAGTGACTGTATGCCGTGAATAGGCTAACTGTGGTCAACATTGCGAAGGGGAGCGGGGGTGTCCCAAGGAGTTTTGTCCAAGATTGTAGTTAGCCATCAGTCGCTCACCACGACAAGACAGTCTTGTTGCAATAAGTTGCATTGCATAGTGTGGGCAGGGCTTAAAGGAATGCTGCCTTCCATAATACCATAAGGATTTCTGAAGATGGAAATACTTTATTTTATTTCAGATATTTTTACTGGGAGGGAAACCACCCTGTGTCCTGAGGCTAAACACCTTCATCAGACTACTAATACTAATGTTAAAAAATTATATGTATTGGCATTGTTGTAGTAGTCCCACTCTACCCTTCAAGCAACTGTGTAAAAAGTTTAACTATCAGAGAAACCTGAAGTTAAATTAAACTTAGCAAAGAGGTTTTTGATGTGACTCAGTATTATGTAATTATGAGTTGCCTTACTCTGACGTAAAGCTGGATATTTTCCTTCGGAAAACTTATGAAAAAATTTCAAGGAATGTTTTATAGCTGCTTATATATTAATAATTAAGTGATTGGTGTCTGAAGTGATTGAAGTCTCTTTCAGTTCACTGTCATTTTAATTAATATTTAGCAGGAAGTTTTCCTAGTAGAATCAAATAATGTGAAGGTTTAAGTTAAGAAAAATGTTTTGCACTTTCTTGCATTTTGCTTTAGTGCAAGTTCTTCAGTGTTTAAAAAGCTTCGGCAATGGAAAAGTTGTGAAGCTATCACGGTATGTAGCCTGGCTGTATATATTGTAAAAAGGATTTTCTACCAGTATAATTCATTAAAATAAACTGAACAAGTCTCTAAAAAGGTGTCTTGCATTGTTTTTAACCGGTTTTATATTTTTACTCTTTATTGAAGTGTGGTACTTTTCAATGTACTAATTAAAATATTATGGGAAAAACCACAAGTATAGGCAGGGTCTCTCTCCCTGGTTGTGTGTATGAAGAAGCCCCATATATCAGGGAGTTGTCAGGGAACTGCCTGATTTGATGGACATTGTCTATGTGACTGCCCGAACTCCCGATTATAAATGATATCTCTTTTAGCGCGCCGTCTTTTGGAAAATGTCAAGTTACGAGGTGGGCTTAAATGATTTTCAGGCAGACTTTTGGGAAGACATCTTTCACACTACATCATTCTACACATCCGATTTTCCCCTAATGTCGCCCGAATTCAGCTGTAGAGGCATAATAGATGACAAACTAGCATTTGGCACTGCATCTGAAGAATACCCCTCCCGCCCGTCGGCATAATTTGGCAATTGAAAACATCCAAGAACTTTTTTCAGACTTCGACCGTTTCGTGAAAGTTCCGCAGTCAACCATATGATGCTAACGAAACAACAAATGTCTTTGTGTGTTGTTGGAGAAAGAGCATGGAGGGCCAACAAAACTATATTTCACGTTATTAAATGGAAAATTTGTCGGGCAAACTTAGAACTTTGTTTTCATTTCCAATGAGATTTTTCAAGCCACCTATTGCATTCGGCTACACAATTACAACTTATTCTTCTTTTGGCAACCAGTTAAAATCGCTATGAATTAAAAAAACAAAAGAGGCGAGTAAAGATTACAGCAAAAATACTGTCAAATATTTGCCTGTATCTTTGTGTATCTCACTATCTCTTTGTTTTTTGTTGTGAAATTAACAACTATTTCTATCAGTGTAGGTACCCGAATAATAGAGGGGAGGGGCTGCAGCCTTCTTCCCCGCCTCCTACGCCCATGCTTTTACAAATCGCTTAAAATCAGCGACAAACCCAAAATTCCTACAAACTGATACCCATCACAACCATAGGTATTGGCAGGTAAGCCCCCGGAAGATTACAGATTGAAGGTCTAGAACCTTGAAGAAAATATGACATTGACATTTTTTAAGATCTTGCTAGAAAATAAGATTTCCAAACAGAAAATAATTAAATTCAGCTCTGACGAGGCCTATGGGAAGTGCCATCAAGTTTCAGCGATCTTGGGAAAATATTCCGGTCAAAATTGTTTTGGCGATTCTCGCCGTCACAGATAGCCTGCCTGCAGATTTTGTCCGCTGCAAATTCCTGGCAACACCCTTGTAAACAGCGCCAACATTTAGGGATTTCAAGAGTTGCCCAGAACCAAATTTATATTTGATAAGTCAAAGATAAACATATTCTAAACTTTCTGGTGAAAGTTTCTTTCATCTCCCATCACGGTTAGGTTTCTCAGGATATTAGCAATTGAAGTTGACCCATTTTCTATCAAAAAGTGAAATGAAGCAAGCGTGTGTGATATAATGAGATCACATTGTTACCCTTTCATCCCATTAGTTTCACCTTGAATTGATTAAGGTTGCTATCATGCTCCTGAGGCACTTACTTTTTTTCTTCAAATTCCATTGCTCAGGATGCACTTATCAATGTATCAGAGTTAAGATACATAAAATTGGTGGCAAATTAAAAGGAAGACAAAACGTTGGTCAACAATGTAAAAACCTGTCATCACGCCTGCTTGCTTCAAGTCTCTACTGACGAAAATTTGTCACATTCATTTGCTAATCCAAGAACCTGACATGGTAAATGAACAAAAATTTCACCAGAATGCTTAGAATCGGATCCGCAAAAATAAATGTGGTTCTGGACTATTCTTTAATTTTTAAGCTCTTTTCTGAAAGTAAAGAATTTCTTCTGGTTGTACCAATCAAAAGTTTTACCAGCTTATTCTTTTCTGCGGACACCTATGATCACACTATTGTCAGTATTACACATTCCCAAACCCCGCAGGCTTTACTACCCAGTACAGTAATCATATGGCGCTACCGGTGAAATTTTATTCGTTTTGTTATCATTATGTCATGTCTTTGCCGTTGTCTACCCTGCACTCCCAGGTGACAAGCCAACCATCCATTTTATGTTAGGGTAATTTTATCTTTGCCATGACTATTTCTACAGGTACAAAGCACTAGTAAAAAGATCAACTTGTGGAATCAACGGAGGAACAAGCGACGCTTTGACGCAGTGCAGAACCTTTCCGACCAGCCTATTAAGACTCTAGCAGGTCCCTATTTGGCATGTAACAAACATTCAAAGTGGAAGTATAAATTTCCAAACCTGTGTTTCAAAAAAGGGATATTTATCTGAAATTCACAGGGCCAAAGACCCTGGGAAGTACCTTTTCCGACAATCATAGAGGCATCTTTAGCCAAAATTTTCTCTGTACGTTACGCGCCAACCGATGGCAGCGCTCCGCTTAAATAGTGTTATTCCTGCTTACCCCCCACATCAACCTTTGCCTTCTCACCCCCCAAATGAAAAAGTCTGGTTACGCCACCGATCTTTGGTGATTACCTGTGAGAGTTCCAAGAGGAGGATCCTTCTTTCAGGGACCACCGAATGAATCACCTTCCAAATTTCTGCAGGAACGTCAAATGACTACCGTACTTTTCTTCATGAATTTATACAGACATGCAGAAATATTACATACATTTTACGTAGAACAAACATTGAAGTAAACACACATTCTCCATAGATAATTTTTTCTTAAATATTTTTTCTTGTGTGGTACGATACTCAGCTCAACACAACACGACTATCACTGAAACATATATACCCTAACAATAATATAAACTGGAAAGGTTTCGGATGCTCTCCCTGTTTTAAGATGCTTAATATACAGATATACGCCCCAGCCCAATTGTTAGCCAGGTAGGAAACTTTGTAAACAGTGAGCATTTGTCCTTTACTTTGACACCGACATTTTGTTGCGTCTTTTATAAGTGTGTTAATTTTTTATTGTGGAATTGCGTTGCACCCTCTTTAAAATTTTGCTGAATTGGACATCTCTGCTTTACTCGTGTTCGAAGAATTTGAAGTAGAATTTTATTGTTCATATTCCTTTTGTTATACCTTACGGGAATGTTCATAGAAACATTCTTCATAAACCTTTGACTATTAAACGCTTTTCACCACCACATAAAATGTACATTTTAAAAATGTTTTGTGATGTATTAAAATTCAGATGATTCGTTAAAAAATATCACCCACAGCATGCAGCTCCTGAATGACTTCCCAGTTATCCAAATTAGCTCACAATCCCCTTTACGCCATCGGTATGAAGTGTTGCAACGGTCATTTTATCACTATACGCAGGACCAAACCTGACGAACCGAATACAGCAGTTGTCATGTCGGCAGCTATTGATAACTCAGCAGAGTACGACGACAGCATGTATAGACTACTCGAAAATGAGTACTGTAATACATTTGTACATATATTACTGTACACAGGAGTTACTCTCTGATCTAGAACTTTTAATTCGGAGGTTGCAAGTGATGCAGTCCCAGTGCGGCACTGAATTGCAACAAAAGGGCGATCTGCTGAAAACAAAAATCGGCAACAAGTAGTATATGGTCCACATTATGGCCAACCAAAGCAAAGAGTGATCGAGCGGTGTAGGAAGCAATATGGAAGTGGGGTGGGGAGGGGGGGGGGGGGATATTTTGGACCATGCACCTCATCCTACCCCAGTGACCAAAAGGTACATTTTTATGCCAAATTTTTCTACAAGCAAGAGACAATTTTTTAAATAAAAAAATCTGTTTTATCTTAAGTGTGAACACAATTAATTTGCAGCGCCCTCCGCACCCTGAAAAGTTGAGTGCTTTTACAAATTTGTAAATATAGAGCAAGAAATAGTTTAGATTCGGGGTTTTCTGTAAGAAAATGAATATTTGGGGGACTATCGAAGAATCTGCGTTTCGTATTAGCATATATCTGAGATAGCATGTCGACTGAAGATCGTTGTTGTTACATACAGACATTATGTCGTCTAAGGGGGTGGATTGAGGTTTCTCGGCGACATTCAGACAGCTCCCGAAACTTTGTTGCCTGTTTTAGATAAAGTATTTTGAAAAATAAAAGGCCCCTATTGAAGAAAATTTAAGGGAAACGGCACTCTAGCTGCTCGGAAAAGTTTACCACTGACTGCTTTGTGAGCGACCATGAAGGGCTGCAATTTAAGACGTGAGAAGCGCGCGGAAAAAGTTGCCTTTTTTAAAACTGAAAATTACAAGTATGGAGCTTTTATTAGGAAAAATTCGAAAGTTTTTGAACGAAAAGTTGAGATGACAAGTGGCACCATTCGTAAACCACTTTTTACTAGGCGGGCGGGGGGGGGGAGTTGCAGTATTTCTCTCAAATGGCAAATTTCCGAATTTTTCGAGCCAGGGGCAATCACCCCCTGTAGTTACGTCACTGCTCTGCAACATTGAACATTGATAACATTTTGACACTTCAATAACTGAAGAATCCATCTACAAGGACTACTCAACTGACAGGGTTTAAAGGTATCTGTTGATAGGCGTGTATGAGAGCATTTTAGTACGGTAGGCCAATGGTTCCCTCCCTGGAATGATTATGAAGTCTTGCTCGAAAGACTTATCTTCAGTTGGCGCGGAGCGTATAGAAGTAGCTAAGTTTTCCTATTTTTCTTTCAAGTGTGAACAACACCACTTCTTCAGGGACGTATTGCGATGCGCAAAGCGCGCTGAGATTGTTGCCCCTTTTAAACACCCATATATATAAGGAGAAACAACGACCCACAGAAAATGATACTTTCATTTCCAACTATATACGTTTACACAAACGATAAAATAAAATTATAAACAAAATATTTCGAGCGTCGTATACACCGCTCTTCCTCAGTTGAACTGAATAACAGTGGGTAGAGAAGAAACCAGACCTTATCGGGGTGCATTCGGGCGTAGAAGCTTAGAAAAGCGAGATCTTTGTTAAGTCCAGTGAGATGGGTGTTTAGACGTAAGATTGTTTTTAATTCCCGGTTGCTTCTTTCCTGGGCTGTTTTGAAGTTGCCATAGAGAATGGAAAATGTAAGGTCGGAAAGGCCATGGTTTGGGAGATTAAAATGCTCAGCAACCGGGAAACCTTTCTTGATTTGCCGTATGCTTAGTTTGTGATTATTGAATCGGAGCCTAAACTTTGTGCTCGTTTCGCCTATGTAGGTGACCTGGGGGCATTTGATACAATAAAGCAGATAGACTACATTTTCGGAGTCGCAATTAAATCTCCCCGGTTTCAAAGAGACACCCGAAGCCTGATGAAAGATGTTGGGGGAGGGGTCGAGGTGTGTGCATACCATGCATCTAGATTTTTTGCAGGTGACATTTCCACAGTTAGACTCATGATTAGAAGACGGGAGGGAGGTTCGAACTAATACAGACCTGATGTTGCGAGGTTGTCTATAGGCAATCACTGGGGGCTCTTTGAAGAGTTTTTCCAAAGCTGGATCAGAACTTAACATTCCCCAGGATTTTTTGATGTCTTGGAGGTGGGTGGGAAGAGAGGGGTGGTAGGTTACAACCAGGGGTAGTCTGTCAGGTGCTTCTTTGTTGCGGTACGAGAGCAAGTTATTTCTTTTTAAGGATTTTACCCTTTCGAAATGATGGTGTAACAACCGATAGGGATATCCCCTTTTGAGGAAGAAACCTACAAGTTCAACAGCTTTATTTAGAAAGATTTGATCGTTAGAGCAGATACGTCGGTATCTGAGGAGTTGGCTGTAGATAATAGAGTTTTTGGTGTGTCGGGGATGGAAGCTATTGAAATGGAGATAGGAATGACTGTCAGTTGGTTTTGTATACACAGTGGTCTCTATTTTATGATCTTTAATCATTACTAGTATGTGAAGAAAAGGAATTTGATTAGTAGAACTTTGAGTGATATAGTGATATATATATATATATATATATATATATATATATATATATATATATATATATATATATATATATATATATATATATATATATATATATATATATATATATATATATATATATATATATATATATATATATATATATATATATATATATATATATATATATATATATATATATGGAGCTTGTGTTGCAGAAAACTTTGGGTGCTGGGTTTCCTGTAAGGAAGTCTTCAGAGTTAGGGATTACTGAAGAATTTGCACTTCCTTCATATATTGGTGGCATATCTGAGAATGATTGCACGACGACCGAGTTGTTGTTGCTACGTAATGTTATCTAAGACCTACGAACTGACACTCTCCGATGACATCTCAAAAATTCCCCAAGCTTTGTTGTCTTTTTTATTGCGTTATAGGTCGATTTTTCTCCGATCTGTAAACGTCGGCCGATGTTAAAAAATCGGACCCGTCGGCCGGGCGCCGGGTTATTGTGACCTAGAGTTAGACCAAATATTTCAAAATCAATAGATTTCATTGCAGAAAATTTGGAATTCTGTGGAGAACAGTTTACAAAAATAGCAATATAGCTGCCGGTGTCTCTTGATGATGTGGTGTCACATGTGGTAAATATCCGATTTTGTCATTTTCAGAGCTCGGAAAAGTTTGTCGTCAAACTGATTTATGAGCGAGAAACAGCGCGCCGAAAATTTGGTTTTTTTTTTGTTGAAGATTTGGAAAAAAGAAAAAGGGTTTTTCTGACCCGGAAAGTGGGGAGGAGGGAGGGGCGGAAGAATGCTTCCGCCCCTCCTCTCACGGGGGGGGGGGGGTTCTCTCGCCCAGCCCTACCGCTTCTTACGTATATGGTCTAAAGGAAGGCTGTGTCGACGTGTTGTGTATGGTCTACTGTTAGTTGAAATTCCATAATAGGTGACTAATTCCAAGGTGCCCATAGACAATGATATTTTATTACGCGAGAGTGTCTTGTTGACCACCCTCCTCCAAGATAGGTTCGTCGTCAATGTATGTCATGAATGAGGTCTGATGGACATCTGAGTACTCCCCTGATACATTACACATATCATTGTGGTAACCGTTGTTGAACACTATCCTCACCGTTGCTGTAAACGGAACGTACACGTTGGCCTTTCTCGCGCTTGTGTAGGCGTGAATTCTCGATTGAGGTGGTAAAAGGGTCGTGACTGTATGTGTAGAAGTAACCGTCGTCGTGTGCGTCTCTTCGTAGAAATATTCGTGGGTCGAGGTTTCCGAAACTTCCCACTTGCCCTTTGCTACAGCAAAAAACGGTATTCCGGCCCTTACTTTTATCTGTATACCAGCATACAGTTCAAGGGTGTGCGTTTCCGACCACTTACTTGTGGTCGTTTCTGTTATTGTCAGAGAACGACTTGTTGACGCTATGTATGAACTGTTATTTAAAACATACTGTGAATCCATGATGATGGGGTCGTCAGAGAGGGTCTGATACGCTCCTGTAAAGTTGTACACCACATCATATAACTCGTAATGGTCTATAGGACGCGGGTTTTTCACCAGGACTTGATAGTTTTTCTTTTCGCAATGTTCACTCCCCGCATAAGGGTAGTAAAATCGGTCGGTGTCCTGAACAACCTTACCGGGTATATAGTGACCACTTCGACTGTACCGACCTACGAAATGCCCTTCCCTAAAACTCACAGCGTTTGATGGCACGCTACCTTTCTTGTAAGTTCCAGTCGTCCAATTCAATGTAAAGTTCTGCCAGGGAGGATTGGTTAATACATAGTACGGATGCACCTCGACCTCAGCGCCAAAATATGGAAGATGGCATCCTATATGATGACTACCTATTTTTCCAGATGCACTGTCTTCATTGATGTTTGCTTTACAAACGTAAAGTACAGCACCATTACGAAGGTCGTCCCTACCACCAACGACGGCATACGGGGGTATCTCACCATTGCTGGCCAATATCCAGTCTGTAAACGAATTATATAGAGTAGATTTTTACGTAGGTTCATTGGTGTTAGCCTATGTGTGGGAATAAGATATCTGACTTTGGCAGATTTTCTAACTGTTCAAAGCAGCTCTAGCGCGTACCATGACCGACGACCTGAGAACGAAGGTCTCAAAAATCACCCGTGAACTGGAAAAACCCATGTAACTCCTTTTAAATATATGAATACTGGTATATCTTGAATTGTAGAATGCCCTAGTGTAATAGGTTAGTTGGATAGAGTTTTACGGCTCAGTTTCTAAACCATTGCTATAAGTGGAGCTTTATCCGCGGCCTTTATTCCAGTTGTGGTTCATTGGCTTGTTTTCCTGGTCCATTGCTTCTGCTGAGTACCGAGCACAATGAGAACGAATGATTGCTGCAAGCTTGCCGCAAGGGCTCGAAAGTTTTTTTTTAACGTAGAACCTTTTCCATATAACTATGTCAAAGGATTGTGGAACAGAATGTTGCTGAGTGCTGTTGTTTGCCTTTTTTTGCCTTTTTTGCAAAATCAAACAAAATTACCAAAACCCTTCGTCACAATCCTTTGTATTTACTATTTGGGAAAGGGATCTGTGCCACCCAAAGCCCCGTCTACCAGTGGCGTAGCCAGGATGGGATTTTTTGGGGGGCCTAGGCAACAAGTGGTACCTCCGAGGGTCAGGCACGGCAAGACTATCTAAACGGAGCGCCACCATCGGTTGGTGCGGAGTGTACAAGAAAATTTTGGGCTTTAAACCCCTCCAGATGGCCGGAAACGGCACTTCCCATGTGTTTTAAGCTGGATGTACCCAGCCTTGAAATACGAATCTCATGTCTGCGATGTCTCAATAATGAGAATAAAAAATCAATCTATGAAAAATGGCAATACATACACTTTTTAGGGACCCCAAAACTGGACACTTCTGATCTGTCGCCTGGGGGATGAGACTAAAGGGAGCCGGTATCTCCCTTTCCCTTGGGAAAAATTGTGAACTTCAGAAGCACGTAGATCGCAAATGCGGCAATATTTGAATCTAAGCGGAGCGCCACCATCAGTTGGCGCGGAGCGTACAAGAAAATTTGGGGCTTTAAAACCCCTCCAGATGGCCGGAAACGGCACTTCCCACGTGTTTCAAACTGGATGTACCCAGCCGCAAATGCGGCAATATTTGAATGGATTTCATCTTACCTGAGGCAGCACCTCACCTTTTAACAGGAAAACCAAAAGTAGTTGTGTCCCCTGAGAAAGTTTCTTTGCGTTAGATTTCCTAGATGCAAAATGGTGCTATGTTTGGCAAAACTTTGAACTGATTATAGGCCTAAGTTTTCGGATTTTCCCTTTTTGGGGAGCATGAAAAATAAAAAATATTTTTAGTTTTTGTAGAGATTTTACAAAAGACATACATACTACCAAAGAAACAATGTGCAAAATGGTGCAGTATTTGTTCATCGGTACATTACGTAGTCAAAATTAAAATACTACGAATACATCCCTCAAAATAATTGAACCTCAAAGCAGAAGTATTGATCATGTGGGAAACACATGAAATCCGGACCTTGTGGACATTTTGAAAATCCCCCGGACGCCAGTGCCAACTACTAAAAAGAGGACTTGTCGAAAAATCGTCCTACAGTGGCACTTGTCATGGGAAGGAGTGAGGCACAACATAGGCCTACTTGTTAAGGATGGAAGGGAAGAAATATCCGAAGGCAGTACCTTACCCTTATCTGCTTACGGCATATTTTGTGTATAATAAAGTATAGGAATGGTCGTGTAAGAGTGGTCTCCAGTGTACGATTGCCTTATTTTCAGTAAATCAATCAGCCATCCGAAAGGCAGAAAGGGTTTTAACCTAACAAAGTCGCATTAAAGTTTGTCGTCGAGACTTTCGTTTCATCTTCGAAGTGAAATGCAATAAACGACAGTGCAGATCACAAACGGTAGGCCTATCTAATTTAGTGAAATTAGGCATTTTAAAGTTATTGCTTGATTTCATACGTGCGGACAAAATGTGTTTTACACACATTCATCCATGATTTTTTTTTTTTTTTTAATTTTTCAACATTTTTTTATTTTTATTTTTTTCAATTACTCTATCAGGACGCAAAAAATCTGGGGGGGGGGCCTAGGCCCCCCAGGCCCCCCCCCCCCCCGTGGCTACGCCACTGCCGTCTACACTATGCGACTCGATGCGACGCAACGCATTGCAACGAGATTGCTCAGACGAGTTGCGCGGTTGAGCTAATCGAAATGGACAGAACATATTCCTGTCTCTTCAACGTAACAACTAAAGAGTATGTTAAACATTAGAATTTTGCGTGAATCGCTTCATGGACATGTGAATTGTTGCATAATGTGGACACTATGCTCTTAAAACTAGTTAGTTGTCAGTCACCACAAGAAAGGCCTTGATGCAATATGTCGCGTCGCAAAGTGTGGACGGGGCTTCAAACCCCGTCCACACTATGCGACTCGATGCGACGCAACTCATTGCAACGAGATTTTTCAGACGCGTTGCAAAGTGTGGAATGCCTTGCAACTAGTTGCAAGCAGACGCGCAACCCAGTTTCATGCGACCGAACATGTTCGGTCGCATGATACAGAAACGTGCAACTGACAACAATGAAGCCCGCGAAGATCAGTGAATCGAAATGGATAGAACACATTATCTCTTCAACGTAACAAATAAGGAGTACGTTAAACGTTAAATTTTGCCTAAATCGCTTCATGGATCAGCGACTTGTTGCACAATCTGGACACTTACACTAGTTAGTCGTCTATCGCTCACCACGACAAGATAGTCTTGTTGCAATATGTCGCGATAGTGGCTTACAAGCTCATGCGACTAATTGCGTTCAAATGTTCTTCCACTAGCCTAGATGTTTTATTACAATTTAGCAATTTAAAAGGCATATAATTGTGCAGGGAAGTTGAACCAATTACCGTTTTATTGGCAATTTTTGTTGTAAATAATTTAGAAATGTTGGAGTTATGTCGAAACTATTTACAATTTGATAATTAGAGCTGAATTCAAAAGCTTACCCTGACCAAAGACGATGGTAATGGTGAAAGATGCAATCGACGTCAGAAATAAAAGGGACATCATGTATGCTTTTTCAATTGATTCTGTCCGAATACTGTGTGGATAAAACATTACGCATACAATTACCATGATGGATTTCAAATTAATGAACCTGTTTAAGATCAAAATAAAATTCAATCTCTCATAAACTTAAATTGACTTATCTATAACAAATTTATTCCGACAGTCCCTTTTGTTACAGAGATGACAGAAGGTCTCAGCATGTTACCAGAAAAGTTGATCCCCTGATTTTAGTATCATGTATTCTATCCTTATGAACCTTTTTTTTTTTTTGGTGTCCCCCATCCTGTCATAGTTGTGCTGGTCATGAACAAACAGAAAATTGATGAAATAGATCTTTTTTATTGTATCTTATAACTGTAAACCAGTGTTTGTGCTGTATTTGAAAGTTTCCAACTCAACTTTCAATACATTTAAAAATTAAACTGGCACCTTGAATGTTAGGTGTTAAAGGGACACCAATTCTTGGTGTCCCTGTTACACGCGGCAGACATAATGTAGTAAAATATATTGCTAATATTACGTATGTCAATGAAGGGATGATAAGTAAGATTTCAAACGCTGTGTCTAAAAATCTAAGGGTGTCAAAGAGGAAAATTTGAATACTTAAAAACCATTAATTGGTTAAAATCAGTCAATATTGTTCAAAAATATGTAAATGTGTAGACATTTTGACACCTGAAATTTTTTGAGAAAATGAATTTGACTTTTTTAGATTTTTTCAAACTTTTACCATGTTCTTGTCACAATGGATACTAAAACACATTCAGATAAGAATATTCAACCATTTAAGATTTTCGACATTCTTTTGGGCGAATATTAAAGACTGAATGCTTTGGTGTCCCCGTCATGTTGGTCAATTTACTGGCCAAGTTCATGTTTAAAATGAGTGTCCCCATGCACACATAATTCATGTGAAAATATTTGTATTTTTTATTACTGCTGTTAATACTCTGTCATGAGTGTAAATTTCAATTAAATAAAACATTTTTTATATTTTGACCTCTTTTCACATTATTAAACCCCTAGTTTATGGATTAATTGAGCCAATTCCTTCTATTAATTGTAATCATTCCATGCATATGGATGTGGAAGACGTGCCAGATCTGAAACCATATCGACTGTCAATGAGGAAATGATTTATGGTGATGAAACCCATCCAACCTTTTTTAAATAATTTTCTCCAGTGAAATATATCAGAACCTGTTCATATCTAATGGTACGTGAAGTTTTTCTACAATTTTTTTTTTAAATTTTCAAATTGCAATCGCAACACAGCTACCTTACACGATATTACTTACCAGTGCATGCTTCCCAAAAGTCAGCTTACAGAAACATAAACAATTACAAGGCAATGCTTGTGCAACACAAAAAATGCCATCGGTGTGTAATTTGCAGAAATTTTTAAATGTAATTTTGACTTAAACGAATATACAGTTTAAGGAACACATGCCATGAACGTAAATGTTTGGGAAAGATATTGGTTGCCATGGTCACGTAGTTACTGGAATTGGAAACTAAATTAACGCTGTTTATTCTCTGAAATATTTGCTTCTCATTGAGTTAATATTGATGTCGTAATGGGATTGTTAAGGGGCCACCACCGCGTGACAATGATTATAGTTAGCATAATGGGTGAATTTCAAAGTCCAATAGTCACGGAAGAAGTTTGAAAATTTTGAAATTTGTGGTGTCCTTATTTGTAACCGTTTTGTGCACAATTCGAAAAAGAGTCTGGTCACGAACTTTTGAAAACCGAACAGAACCGTTAAGTACTCACTCATAAAAACAGGTATTTGTATGTTGGGTATTGGAATTGTCTAAGTTTGACCGTTTGTCATTGCTATGTGAAGAACACTTAACAGGTTTAAGAAAAAATGCTGAATTTCATGAACCAACTCGAAGAGCCGCTTTAACGTAATGTCGTTTGTGATCTCTAACTCAAAATGATGGCCGAGAGAAAAAAAAATAAAATGAGAGAGCGAGAAAAACAATTTCTAGTAATCATAACAAAGATTGCATATGCGGCGTAAGTACCTTCATTACAAGGAAGTGAGAGGAGTTTAATTCTTTCCCTAATCTTTACAGTGATTGTTATCACAGTACTGAAAGGAGCGTATTTTTTTTAATCATGTCAGACTAAGGAGCTGTTTCTAGAGCTCCCTGTCAGACAATATGGAAAAACAGAAGTTAATAGATATCGCAGGAAATTAACTATATGCTTCAAACTAACAAGAACCGACCTGAATTTTCCAGACGGGTAAAAGCTGAGTGAGACTAAAACCGGGATAAGTCTATGCCTAAAGCAGCAACGAATACGTCCTCCATAAATATGTAAAAGGGACAAGGATACCCCTAACAAACGCTATAAAAATGGTAGTTAGGAACTCAATACTTTTCTGTAAAGATGTTCCCTCTTTGTAAACAAGTTTAGATGCTTAAAACAAATTTATTATTCCTAAGCACGCTGCTTTAATACACGTTTAATTACTAAACCCCGAGTGTTCAATTGCTAAACCTTTTGGAAAAGTAAGAGTTCAGTTGCTAAGAGTATACACTGAAAACAAAAACGTAGTCAGAATGGTGCCCCTATAGACTAATTTGACTGACTAGAGTATGAAGTAGTCTTTTGACTGGTCGGTAAGGTGGTCACAAACTAGTCAGTGGATTAGTTCCGTGGTCACTAACTAGTCAGTGGATTAGTCCGTGTGGTTCCGAATAATCACTGACTAGTTTGTGATCACTGACAAATCCGCAGTGACTAGCAAAGGCATATATCCTAGCCAGTCAAATTAGTAGAGTCACCATCCTGACTGGTTCAGTATATTTACAATACAAAACTCAACGAAATGAACACAAACATTGATGGCTAAGGAAACACTACGGCAATGAAAAGTTTGACGATACTTATAAGAACTGATTATCTTACCTGAAATGAATATCTTCCACATTTACGAAAAAACAGCAGTAGCGATTAATGACACTGGTTAACAACTTGAATGAACGCCGTATTAGCAGCGAATAGCGAGATGGATGGCCAACTGTCACATTTAAACATTGACATCACGTATCACTTGTCTTCAGTGTTTTCCTGCTACCTACAATCTATAGCAATGATCTAGGTAAAACACAGATGTTTTCCCTTTTTATTTTAACAGAGAAGCGCATGCATGCTTTGTTATCATATTCTTATCATCAATGCATGAACTTGGCTTTCAGTAAATAGAGAAACTACGGTTCCATATTTATTATAAATTTGCCTGTATTTTGATAAGATCAAATGCATGGATGAAGGTGAGAAAGTTGGGGGAATCAATTTCAAAAGAGCCGAGATTCTCTGGATATGAAGTATTTCGAACATTAAAATGTAAATTGTATAGCATTCAACATGGGTAAGTGGGTAAGTGGGGACAAGGGCGGGGAGAGTTGTTTACTCAAGAGCAGCGGTGGCGCCACAGTGTCAAACTGTGGAGGGATTAGGGGCAAATTTTGGTAGACAAAAAGTATCGCACGCAAAGTGAAGCGCGCTTGCCAGTGGTGGGGTACGCATTCCAGGGGTGAAGTCCTCGGTAGCTATAACGTTTTAGCAGATCTCTGGGTGGCAAATGAAGAAGAGTCTCGGGAGAGGTATATTATTTATTTTTTGGTTGATCTTAGCCCTACCTGACCTAATTGGGGAAGGCGCGACTGGGGGGGGGGGGGGGGAGAAAAAATCTGAGGGGACTCATGCCCACTTCACCTCCTAGCGCCACCACTGGTCGAGACAAATATGATTTTGCCTGAAGGGGGAGTTTGCCCAACCCTCTTGTTCTGGACATGAAGTGTGATTGCAAATTTGATGTGCCCATAGCGATGGCCTATTTTAAAGGTTGTGGGACGGGTTGGTGCTGATAAAATCAAAACTGACTGTTTCACTGTCACTTACCCTTAAGTCTACATAAACCATGTGATGCATAATGCATATCCAAAGAAAACTCCTTGGAATTCGATTTGTGCGGATTATGATGCCACTAGGCAAAGGTTGCATGAAGGTTCAAAACCAAGACAGCCACAACCTTTGACCTAGTACATACAATTACCCATGCCTATACATAGGGGCATCCAATTTTTATATTGATCAACCAATTCTAGCTGTAGGCAACATATCTTGCAATGATATTGAAGTTAGGGTCAAACTTATTTTAAGTGTGTCCAGTGGACTGTTTTTGTGTAATATCTCTTAACTAACGCATACACTTGTCCATCCTTTGCCTTAAAACGTGTAGGGTCATTGTGTATATATTGGGGATAAGAAGATTGTCGGCACACTAATTTCGACTTTTTCCCTGTGAAAATTTTAGCAGCCTAGAGTAGAAGAGAGAAGGGTCAGGGATTTTTTTGTCTGACCACGTTAAAACAAATGAAAGTTCAATCTACATGGGTGACTTATTGAAACTAACTTTTCCAAAACACCCTATACCTTATTGACATTCTTCAAGCAACTTGAAAAAAGAAAGATTTAAATATCTCCTTAATTTTCTTAGTAAGAAATTAAAGTCTATAAAAGTTGTCCTGATTGTAATTTCCTTTCAAGTCGACTCTATCTGGCAAGAGTTTTCTAAAGAATCTGATAGATCTTAGGTAAATAACGACAGAGACTGTAGTTCTACCTGCAGACCAGCAGGACTTGGGTGGGGGTTAACCCAGAGAGAGAAATGGAGAACTGGAAAAAACAAATGAAGAGGGAAGGAGGAATTAAATAAGGGACTTACAAAAGGTTGTATGCAATAAAAATACGCTGCCTCCTATTTTTTGGGGTAAAACTCTGAAGATTAATGCATTTCAGTTCAGTGTCCCTTGAAGCTATGGCTCTGACTCTGAGAAGACACACTGAAGTTAATGTAATCAGGCTTGAACGTGCATAACCTCACAAAATAGCATGCCATCTGGTAAAATTCACCTGGTTCCCAAGAACTATACTTTGGCAGTAAACATAGATAAAATATGATCAGGGCAAAGTGCATGCATCAGCTCCACCAAATTTTCTAATTCAGTGGAAAGTGCAATCACTCTTTTTAACCTTTAATTAGATAAAGAAGTGTAGGCTCTGAATGAATACACAACCAAGTAGGAAGAGATTTATGAGAATTGCCAAATAAAGGAGTTTTGGTTAATCAAATCCACAAAATTCTTCAAAATGTATTAAGATAATTGAGGAGTTAATAGCTATGTTGGGTTGCAAAGAGTCACTCACTTATGTAGTCAAGTTTAGTCATTTATTACTTTTATATGTAACTCAAGTTGAATCACTGTATTAATCTTATGGGGAAACTTATGATACAATTCCTAGAGCCATTTCCCTTTTGACAATCAGTGACTCAACTCACTACAACTCTGGAGTTATGTGTTTTCTACGACAGGGTTCCATTCCACAAAGAGTTACGCACAATCTTAAGTTTGATTCCCCATACTTAAGTCAACAGTAAACCATACTTAAGATCGTGCGTAACTCTTTGTGGAACGGGCCCCTGGTTTACTTTGTTTGTATTCCATTTCCAACCAATCAATCTACTCACACAAGTTGCACCCCAACTAATAGCATGTGCATCAAATTAATTGTGTTGCAAATTTACACCATGTGATCTGATTAAAGAATGTAACTTCTGTTTAGCTTGCATGCAAATTTTTTCAATAAGTTTTTAAAGTGAGCTTTAAGTCTGAAATTTTGGAAAATGTATATTGCAAAGGAAGAAAAGTGAATGCACATATAGACCAACTACTATCTTCACAGGAATTCCTGAGCTCAAGATAGAAAATGTGGCAGATTGTTCACTTTAACTTCACACTGGTTTACTGTGCATTAATTTTTGAGGCTATTCTTGTACTACACAAGTTAATACTACACAAGTTAATACATGTACACAGGCCTACTCTGTACAACATGCTTTGCAAGAAAATAGGAAGTGTTCAAGGTCACATCAACATTTTTAATTTTAAAGGAAAATAAAGCAGTTTATGTGAAAAGTACAAGAAGAAGTGACTACATTTCAACAGTTAATATCTATGCAATGGAACAGGCTATGACAATGGGTGTTAGGTGAGTAAGATTCACTTACTTTGATTACACTTTCTTTTACACATCATATCTTTTATTCTATTATGAAGGTTTCATACTTCTGAAATGTTGTTGTACTTGGAAATTCTTCCAGTTTACATTATCCACTGCAACAAACAAATGATAACAAATCAACGAAAATGACTGCAAAAGAAGACTATACGTCACTATTGATGAAACAAACAGATATATGTATTCTTTCTAAAGCTCTAAATACAAAACAGCTTCTTTTTAACAATTAGTATTCATCTGTACTAAGTACACATCTCAACAGCACTTGCAGTAAAACCTGACAGTAACAATTGAAACAAGCAGTTTAAAATCCTTCAATTTATACTACTGACCCCACAAATGTAGGCATCTGAACTGCATAAATACTTAAAATACCTTGGCCAATAAGGTCATACTGCCTTATAAACAGCTTTGACATCATTTGAGGAACACATCTGTCATTAAAACTGGATTAATATTTTACTGGTGGTGGCTCTCAAATGAGAGAAGGTGACATAGTTGTTACCTTCTCTTGTTGTCAGGTATTCTTCTCAGAAGCAAAACTGGCTCAAAAAGTTCCACTTGTTGAGTTAATTCGAACTGATTTTTACAATTCAAACTGATATTTACAGAAATTCTATTGCAAATATTCATTTATGCATTCAGGGGCCCCTTCCACAAAGAGTAACGCACCATCTTAAGTATGATTTACTGTTGGCTTAAGTACGGTGAATCAAACTTAAGATTGTGCGTAACTCTTTGTGGAACGGCCCCTGGTTTGTATAAATTTAGTTTTTACCTATTCAGGTCAAAGAACAATACACTTTAACATTTTGTTTAACAAAATTTTTAAACATTAGAATTCTGGTTATTTCACAACAATTAGAAATGGTTTGCAAACCCTATTTCAAATAACATTTGAACAAAGGAAAAGTATTCAAGTAGTGTCATCATGACACCCAATAGTTATCATGTTAAAAGCATTGAGGGGATATTCAGATATTGCCCAAACTGGTGGGAAAAAAGACTTTAAAATCAATTCAACCTAAAAAGTGTAAACACACCTGAAAACTGTTGAATTTTATGTATGTGTTTTTAGTTTTCGCTACATTTTCTTCACAATAACAAATCGTAAACAACAATGGTGGAAATGAACGTAACTAATGGGAAATCAAAATGTCTATTTAATATCACAGAGCAGTGCCACCCCTCTAAGAATCCAGTGTTCAGGGCTTTGGACTGTCTTCAGCCAGATGGGTGTTATGTATGTGAGATCTGTACGCTGAGGTTTCTTGTAGACAGGGCACTGATACAGTCTAGGGTCTTTTGGTGCTGTTGAATTGATGGCATACATATGGACCACTGGTAGCTGAGTGAAGAGAACTTTAGCTGTTGATTCTGTCAGCTTACAACCTCTCTTATCCCAGCCGGCTCCATCTAGGTATAAACCATGAACATATACACCCTCCTGCACAGTCAAGGAGAAAAAAAAATTATTACAAAAATTTGCTACCTTTCTTTCAAATGTTCTATTGGCCAAGTCCAAATGGTAGTACCAAACTTTCAGTGCAGGAAAAAGTGGCCCATTCTTGATAAGCTATGTCAGGTTTTCTCAACAGTGTTTTGCGTTATCAGTATGAATGTTTGATTATTGTGTAAATAACTTGTCAATTCACTCACTAAGTTAATTTTTTCATGACTGGCAACTCAACTGTTCATCATTGTATGTTACCTTATTAATGAGCAGTGGAGAATGTCTAAAATGTAAATCAATTAAAAAGTATCCTGTTTACTTCATAATGATTCTGTCAGATAATGCCCAGCCTATCTACAAATTAATGACAACACAAACATGTGCTACACAAGTACCACTGTGGTAATAACACTCAGATTTTATCTTCATTACAGGTAAAATGCAATGTATCTCAGAATGGATTATGATCAACAAAAATTGATCCATCATGTTAAATTATAGCAAAAAAATTCAACAGAACATTAGAACATTCCAGTCTTTTCCAACAAAACAATTATTTCAACATTATAGAATGATTCTTTCTTTGTCAGCCCATTTTAGAAAACACACAACTTACCTGTGGTTGTGCTGTGATTTCTTCTTTGAAAGATTTGGTGACATCATTGTGAAGTGTGACTGAATCTAATGCCCAACCTTTATGAGCTCTGGTGACTTCCTGTCTCATAGCAGTTAAAAATCCTGCATAGGAATCCAATCAAATTTGAAAATAAGATGAATAATTACAATGCTCAGTGGGATGGCATTAACCCGCTTGTTTATTTGCAAGACTTAAGAACTGGTAAAGTTGCTTTAAAGGGAAAATGCAGTCACTCTACCTTGGAAGTAGTGTCGTTCACTACCCTTTTTCATTTTTGGCTCTTGAGAGCCATGGGACAGTGTTTTTTCTCCTCAAAAGTGATATTTACTAGTAACTGTGACTTGGTTTGACTATATGCAATATTGAAGTCCTAAAATATTACAAAAGATACTTTGAAGAGAAATGAGAAGATAATTGTGATATTTAGCTGTTGCTTCAAAATAAGTTAGGGACCACTGCTCTTGCCCTTTAATTCCTAATATAGCAGGAGATGTTCCCTTTCACCCTGACATGAGTACAACTTTTCCCACTACACACATGTGGGAATGAGACAATTCTCTGTCATTATATCATGTAGTTATGTTCATAAAATCACACATACTAGAGAGGTACATGTTTTATAAAAGCAAAACTTAGATCCACTTTTCAGCACAAATTCTATTACTAAACTCGATAGCAGAATACTAACACATGTTTAAAATGTTTGACATGATCAATGTTTCACACACAATCTGATATTAATTTCCATGAAATATGACACAAATGTCACTCACCCTGTGGATTAAAGAAGCCAGTCATCCAGAATACATTGGGTCTACCTTCAAAGCACCAAGAGAAAAATTGACTGTTTCTCTCCAAGAGTTCTGTGAACCAGAATCCAAGTGTAGACGATTCCCAAGAAACCTTCCTCCACAAAGCTGGTACTCTAGCATCAAACATATTGTCAAGAGCATCACGAAGGTTCTGTACATTATTAAAAAATTTGAAGAGAAATGTTAAAGACATAGGTGAGAACTTATTCACATTTCAAAAGCAAGCTTACAAACAGTTTAGAGGTATTTCACAGTTTAGTACAATTTAGGTGTAAAATTGAAACTTGAAGTTGTACTCATGAAAGAGGTTGCCAAAAATTAAAAGTAAATAGTGATGTAAACTAACTTCATACTTCAGAGTTCTCCTTTTTTGAGTGAAAGAATCATGCAAGTACATACCTCGCTCATGATGATGGTACCTTCAATAGCCAGTCTCAAGTCAGTAAGGGTAGATCGCACCAGGCTTATAACTCGCTGCATTCTGTCAATCTCTTGTCTCAAGAAGATGTTCATTGATGAAAGAGCACCCATCTTCTTCAGTCTTGCTTTCACCTGTGTTAAAAATCATGACACAAACTTTATATTATGAAACATGTAGAATGTTAAACCATATGATCATGCTACTTGTGTGATTCTCAGGTGTTACACAGTGCCCAACAACTGGAAACTTGGAAAAAAGGTTGTGGTTGCTGCTAGAATAAACCAGGTCAGGGCAGGGATGAATCCAAGGCCATGAAGGCCATGGCCTTTGTATTTTTGACAATGGCCTTGCTGTCCTAAAAAATGTAATGGTCATCAAGGCCATCTGGCCACTGAGCCCTGCCTGTGAGATTACACTGTGGTCAGTGCAAAAGCACTTGTTTGGCCTTGGTGCCCTCTCAGTTCACATAAACTGGCCTTAAAACTGATGAGGAAATGACCTTGCCCTGCTGGAACCTTATTTCACGCCCTGGAAGGTTATTAGTTGAAGCATAAAATCCAATCCAGCTAACTTACTGTCTCAAAGTGTTATTGCTGTTCTTTGTTACAACTGTGATTAGCAGATTATCTCCAATACAGTTGTCATGCAAAATGATACAATGCTCTTTGATTTCAAGTAATTCTGCTTCCTTCAACACCCTGGTCATTCAAAGTGATTGTTAAATTACATAATTTGTTAGACCCTATCTTGTCATTTCAGTTCTGTGCATAGATTTTGATTTTACCATGTATCCATGTTTTCATCTTACCTCATGGGCCTTGTAATCAGCAGGCAGCTTTTGCAGCATGTCATCAGCTAACCTATATACAATGGTCTCCCTTGTTTCACCACTGCCCCCTCCTGTATCCTTGGGTTGGATACTCATAATAGTGTCAAGAACCTCTTTGGCCATGTTATTCTGGTATCTGTCCACAAAATAAAATTGACACTGAATAACATGTAAAAGTACATTTTAAATTGAGAGAATTAACCTCAACATTTTATATCTCAGCTCAGGAATGCCCCATGAAGATGGGAGTTGGACTGTTAGAATTCATTTTTCATGGTCTTTGATATATATTTTCAAATTTTTTGACTTGAGATACACTATAAGGAGTTCAACTGGATTCATTTTTGTAAAATGAAGAATTGACATAGTAAGGTTCACAGACAAAACTTTGAAATTTTGTCAACTCATAAAGTCTTTCTTTCTTTATGATAAATTGGGTCAAATTGTTACAACAAGCAATACAGGCTTAATAGTGTCTTGTTATTAAAGTGGAAACTTACGCAATATCAGCATTAGAATGAAGGCCAAATACTTCTGGAGTGTCTGTAAGTGGAAGAGTTTCAATGTACTCTAAGTACTCCTGTACAGTCTTACACTTTGGTATCTTGTATCCAACATAGAAGTGGAACGAGTCTGCAAACATGTGATCACCAAACCAAACCTGATTGGTGTAAAGGAAAGTTGGCATATGTAAAGTAAACCAATTATATCTGAAGCATGTTTTGTAACAAATATGGAGAAATTTAAAACTTATTTTCTGAGAGCATATTAATAGTGATCTATGTTAGCATTCTTACCTTTGCAAATGTATTCAACAATCTCTTGTCATAGTCATCGGTGACACGACCTCCATACTGGACTTCACCCAACATGTATCGCACAGTATTCCAAGAAACACCCTGCAACAAAGGTGAAATGAATCATTCATTTAAATTAGTTGAGACTTATCTGAACAGGGTTCCTGACTTTCATGACTTTTTCATGACATTCCATGGACCAAGCTGAGAATTTGCTGACCATCCTATTGTTGTCTGATTAAAAACTTTCACTTATTACATTTGAGGACAGAGAATAAATTTTCATAAAACACATGAAAAGAGAATATTTTAATAATGAAAGTGAGACTGGAATAAAGTTACATTGTTAAAATTTCATGACTATCCAGGCTTTGAAATAACTTTTGGAATTTTCTTAACTTTTCAAGGTTTAAATGATTGCAGGAACCTTGTTTCAAGAAGAACTTGAGTCAAAAGTTGCAAAATGAACAGTCCACTCACATATTACCCTAAGACTTACAAATGTCATAGGAAACTACAATGTAAGAACAAGTTCTGCATACTGCTTGAGCAACATATAAACTCACCTATCATCTATGGTAATTGATCAAAATGACAGATTTTGTGGAAATGTGAACACATTTACAAGGAGTATTCCAACTTGAGTTATATTAAGCTCAACTGTTCTAAGAAATTACCTTCTTTGGATCAATGTCATCAAGATGATTCTGTATAAACTGTACACTAGCAGTTTGATCAGCCTGGTTAAATTCATACGGAATATTCCAACCCAATGGTCCAAACTTTCGACGTTCCTGAAGAAAGATGGTAAATATACCTCACTTGTACTGTTTTTTTCAAATGTCAAGAAGTTGTACACTCGTTAAAGTTATGATGAAAGGTAAATGTATCTAACATTATCCTCATGTGTTTAGAATTATGCAATGATAGATATAAAAACTTTTAAAAGAAGAAAAAGACATAGTTGAATTTAAAACCCTCTTTTTCTATGGTCTCCATTGGCAAAAAAATAGTGTTCTCATTCTTCCTTGTGTTCACAACTGTATGGGGGTGGGGTGCCATAGGGGTGGGGGGGGGTGGGGGCTGTGTCATGATACTCTAGACTTCCTCCTACTTGGTTTGGCTTGCCATCAAAATGATGCCTTCTGATCTGAGCCACTCTCAAGGAGACCTGTTTAATTAAATGTATTTGCTTCTTTTGTCTCTTTTTCTGTGACAGACGGTAACATTTGGTACTTCTCTCCCATTTGAGATAGAGAAGATGTTAATAATAGATTAAGGGAGGTTTGATTGCAACCAATCCATAACAGCAAAACTAGGTACAGCATTACCTGGACAGTGGTGTGCAGGAAGGCTACAGCATACAACATAGGTTTCCACTGATGTAGATTGCTAACATCTAGTTGGTCTTGAGTTACACTAGCAAAAGTTCTCTTCAGGCCTGCTTTAACACCTTGAGGAGGTTCATTGGTAAACTTGATAGAAGACTAAAAATAGAAATGTAAACAACGTTTTTAGAAAAATCTTTATGAGGCAAGATTGGGGCTACTGGTAAGGACTTTAAATCACATTTATTGATTAACAGTGTACACTAATCAGGTAGATTTTGGTTTTCATTGGTTTCTAGCTAGTGTATAAGAAAACAAACAAATATATATTTTTTACATTGATCTTACTTTTTAAATGTTAAGGAGAAAATTTACCTTTCCATTGCATGAAATAAATTTGCTCTGAATCTTTCATTACTTAAAATTTTCTACTAATACTGCAAAAGAGATGTTATAGAACCAAAGACAGTGAAAACATAGCCTGCTATTGTCAATCCTCTACTGAGCTTTGATCAAACAAGGCTACTTATTCATCTATATGACAGGACATAATAATGACGTACATGAACTGATACAACATAATTTGGCACAATTGCCCTACAGAAAGTAAGATTGCAATTTGCAGTCATATGGCAAGTTGAATTAAGCACACAATTTCAATCACGTGTGATGTTTTTTACAGATTTTCATTTTTTCCTGCAATTTTATTGACATGCCTTCCTAGCTAGAGACCAATTACAGGAAACTTGACATTACTGATTGCACATGCATGTGACTTGCAGGTACAAGCTTCATGTGGTTACAAGTATTACATACAATACACATTGTCTTAGCAGTATCTGGTGCCTCTTACGTTAATCATTTAAGTACTCTAACAAACCTGCAGTAAGCTGATTGGGAACTGAGGATGAACCTCAGTTGTGATCCACACCCTGAAATTCTCATGAACTGGTTCATGTGTGGTGACTGTTTCTAGTAGCTCATCCATGAAATCTAATCCAAGATGACAATTCTGAAGCAGCACCCAGCCACCCTAAGTCAAATAGAATAAATTGCAAAGAAATATTGATGAAATTATGTTACATAAGAATTTGTCTATGTTTGGATGGGAAGATACTGGACTAACATACATTGTTAACAATATGCACATACCTCTCATCATTTTGGTTATTGAGAGGGGAGTGGGCCATTGTAATAAGGAAGGCATTTAATTTACAACCCCATACACCACTCTTGTTCTAAAATGTGACATAAAGCAAGGACATACACAGACAGACAAATGAGGCATTCATACCTGATAAGATGAGACCCTGCAAAAAACAAGAGACATTATCCTTCAACAAGCACTTTGTCCTTCTTGCGGAAAGGCCACACCACTGCAGCAAAGGTAACTTTTGGAAACTATTTTCCAGTGATACTGATGTAAAGACATAAACTAACAGAAACAGTAACCTGTTGCATAATACTTCAAATAAATCAGAGCAGGATGAACTTTTCTGTATTTTACAGTAAAAAATAACTATTACTTACCCCTGCCATGGACTGAGAGATCAATCTTCTTGCATGGACCTCTTGACCTTGTCCCATTGAAATGGCTCTACAATCTGAAAGTAAACATAGAAATTAGTGAAATTTGTACACTTAACAATACTTAAGGGGCATCTACCCCTTTATATCTCCAATACACTGCTTATATTATAATTTATGATAGACAAGGCCCTGTCCATGACATGATTTTGATTTAGCCAATCTCTTGTGAATCAGATCAAGAGGTTGGGAAGGGGACAGACAAAGAGTACAGCACCATAAAGAAAAAGAAAAAGCTATGGCTTTTAAGGGTTTCAACTTGATGGGTAGAGAAAAGAAGCTATCATTAAGGACAATTGTTTTCAGTATTAGCCACCATTTCAGAATGCACCAAACATCATATGTGAAAATCCCCTTTGGACTAATTCCACATACACACATATTGCCTCTATTTCTGAAACACTTACCAACTTTGAGTTTCTTTGCAAGCCCCTCAATCTGATTGGTTGGATCACTACCCATAGAGAGGAAACATATCAATGGAGTTCTAACATTACTTTCTTCCCATGTTTTCTCCAAGTCCAGTATGACTGGGTCAGCATACCTGGCCCCCATTGAGGCACTGACATATTTCCTGGCTTGAGGTATAGCACGATCTGGACACCAACACCTTAAAGACAAAATGCATTCTTATATAATTCCATGACAAAGTTTACAGTAATAAAATAAGTTAATCCAATACTGAAATAATTTCAATTCCCTGAAATCCTTCAAAGTTGGATGACATGAGCAATCTGCTGCAACTGAAATCGTTTCTGACCTCCGGATGTATTTCATTTCACACAGCATTATATTTGCTACATAAATTTTTCAATTTGCTATTGACTGCTATGCTTTGCAAAAGTGTGTGGCACAGGGTTATAACTAGCAAATTGTGAGTGGTTGTCATATTTTCTAATGTGGTGCGACTGGAGTGCTGGAGTCACATGTGTACAAGTGGTGGTTGGTAATATGTATACTTTTCTCTTGTAGTAGACAGCAGTTGAGGGTGCTGGCTGCCGAAGCTGACTACTGCCAACTACCATAGCTACATCCCTGGTGTAGCAGTTTTCATATGGGTATTAAACTACAGTGGGCAGTGGATGGTGAAAAATTAAATGAACCTCAGACCTGTAGAATTAAAATAGAAAAGAGCTTTCTTGCAATCTACCATTTTGTCTAACACTTTAGGCACTTGGGACTTTTAAGGTTATTAATTGCAGACAATACCTTATAAGCAGGAGTTTCTTGAAGGTGTCTAGAGCACTGTTGTAGCCATCAGGTATAATCTCCTCCTCAGGTGCTTCAGTATCAAACCACTGTTTCCAACTCTTCTCATTTCGTTGAATCTGTGCAGGGTGAAAAATGAAGATGACATTAACACATGTACAAGAACAAACTTGTTGCAAAGATGGACTTCTTCAAAATAATCCATCAAACATGTCCTGCACATGATGTTTAACTTCAGTTCAGTTAGTAACTGAAAGTTTGAATGATAGACTGAAAAAATCATTAAGTACCTATCAATACACATCTGTTCCCTTTCCATACAATGAAATGTTTTATTGCAAGTTATGTTCACTGTACCTGAGACAGAATGTCAGTAAACTGGGGCAGTTTTTTCAGTTCCACAAGGTTGAGCCATGTGACATCTGTAATCCATTTTGAAGGTTTTGGAGGACAGGCTTTCAAGTCAAGAGCAGCACCACCTAAGACGAAAGCCGAAAGATGACATGAAGAAAACTAGCCCAATGCTTTCCACATACCACCTTCATGGTGAATAGGTGCAAATAATTCTTATGTGTCCCACTGACTACAGTAACTCACTGACTGGCAACAACTGCAATAACAGCAGACATATAGCACAAAGCTTGCCTTTGGTAGTCAGAGTCACAGTGCAGCTTTGGGAAGCAAAGTCTCCTGGCCCCCTGTAAGCAACTTTGTGGTCCACTGGGCCAGGAAGATGTTACCATTGATCAATCAATGAAGGGGAAATACCATGTTAACTACCCAGAAATCAGTGTTTTTGTAGTATTGGGGAAGTCAGCCTAAATTAAAAGAGAGTTGCTTAGAATAAATACTGAATTTGAGGTTTAATAATTTAGTGTAAGTGTTAGTCTAAAAGATATGACTTTATCATTTAAAAGAAATCTGGTTATTGGCAGGAGTGCAAGGGATACATTTCATTTCAAACTTATTTTAACAGATGGAAAGTAAATTTTGACGGTGTTTCTGAATTATACCCTATGTCTCCTAAAATCATGATTTGATAATAGCAACCTAAAGAGACAAAAGAATTTGCAATTTGTGCCCCTCACTCTCTAAATTTCATCATAAGGGGAAGGCAGACATCCCAAATTTGGATCAGTGTAGCAGTCTGGAGTATTTCAGGTCTGGCTCCTTTGAGTCACATTACAATATTTTCCTCACTAAACTATGAAATTTAAAGGAGTAACTGACTGGTTTACTTTGAATATGAAATATTTGAATCCTGAAATATCATGAAAGATAACTTGCAGCAAAATTAGAAAGAATTCTGTGGAACGTGGTTGTCGTTTCAAAATAAGTTTTTGGTGACTGCTTTTACACTTCAACTATTAATTTCTCCCTTTTTAACTATTGAATATTCATTTACTGAGTATACTTAATAAAGGTTACCTTCCAAAGAACTATCTAATTGACTAGAAGGGTAAATTTTTACAATGACTCTACAGTCATATAGTACGGGTCATTAATGTAACTTCTTAAATACTTTACCTTAAATGGCTAAACAATCATTCCAGTGTAGATCATGTACATACTTTGAGAACTTAAGTGACAAAGTTATATACTAGGACAGTGCATTATTAAGAAACATATGACATGATGCTTTGAAGTAAAAGAGAGAACACTTTATGGAAAAGCTGGGGGTAACATTCTACTGACCTTTAATGAGTGTCTGAAACTCCTGGTGTTTGATTATGGTCTTCTCAAGATCAATCTTGAGAGCCATCAGTAATGTAAATAAGAACTTGTGGTTCTCATAGAGACCACGGCAGGAGTATCTAAAGACTTCATATGTCAGATATTCAATAATGTTGGCAATTCTCTTGGAAGGAATAGGAGACCTTTCAGATCTGATAAAAAAAATACATGAAAACATATTCAGACTGGGGTCAATCTCTCTTCCATATACTTTTCATATTTTTAAATTATGCAAGTTTGCTATTCTGCAGGAAGTTGGTTCAACAGTGAAAATTGTTTGATAAAGTGGATAATGATAACACTTTTAAAGGCATTACTGTACCTATCTCTGATAAAACATAAAATGCTGGAAATTCAGAAAGATATGACATGGTTCTCTTACTATGCAAAATAATTTGTCAAGTATGTAAAGCTGCAGCCTTTTATTAAGCTTACATAATGGGCAAGGGGGTGTGTGTTACATACCTTGACATTGATATATCAAATATCCCCAAGAATTGTACCAGGGATGTTTGGTACATGACATTCACCATACTCATCTCAGTGATTAGGAAGTACAGAATGCTGCCTCTTGTAGCAACTAAAATGAAGTGAAATAATTATTATTCACTGTCACAGGTATAAAACAGGATCAGTCAGAAACTTCAAGAAAAAATTTCCTTGGAAATTGAAGGAAAAACTGATGAGCAAGATACCTTTCACACCTAGAAACAACACATTTACTTCTATTATGAAAATACCATAAATTTTAATTAATGTACCTTGCAGCCAGGAAGGAACACCCTGGTTCTCTAAGTTAACCAACAGAATCAGAGTTTCTTGGCTATGGCTACTATTGCAACAAAAGTACTATAGAATGGAACTATAAAAAGAGTTCAAGACTGTAGTGTGTAGTGAGAAATGGAAATGCAGTAAATTTTAAGGAGAAGTAATCATGCTGACTGGTTCCCACAGAGAGAAACCTGCAAATGCTCCAAAGAGCTATCACACAGGGACACATGGTTAACTATAATGGCAACAGGGCAGAAAATGTGTTTTTTTTATAGGGTGCTATGAATGGCAGGATTTTAAACAGACCTATTTCCAAAAAGCAATTACAATGAATTGTGGGATAGTTTTGGGTGTGCATCAATTTTCACAACAGTAAAATGCCATTGACAAAAATGACAAACACCAAAACCCTATCCCACAATCCTTTGTAACTGCTATTTGGAAATAGGTCTATGGTTTACTTTGGGTTTCATGCATTGCAGAGAATCAGTTTCAATTCTAAACTGCAAACCATCTCCATGAATTTGTTAAGTTAATTAACATATTAAAAGTTTCCCCATCACCAATATATTCAACAGATTTGAACTGTAAATTGACTTGGCTGTGAGATAGGGTTCTGCATTTTTTTTTTCAGCATTTCTTTCTTTTCTTATGTGCTGGCTATATCTGGTACATTTCGGCCTTACACAGACTCAAATTTGCTTTCAATAGGTTTACTGGACAAAATCAAACTCAAACTGATTTTCACTTTTTATGAAACGGGGTCCAGGTCTGTCCTGTAATTCTATATGTATCCATATAATTACTTGGATGTATCCACAATTACTTGGTTGGACATCTTCCTTTAAATCACCAAACACATTAATTCCCCCTCCAAACAATTTTTATTGCTCCTACATAATTAATTGATACTGCTTTCAACTAACTTAAAAAGTTCTTCATTTTATTGTCTTTTTATCTGGTCTTTCTACTTTTATAGTCACTGTATACTGTTGATTTATATCCCCATTTATCATCTTTAAGCAACTTGAGCAGCTAAACTGGTCATCTTGCACCATGGTGCATACAACTCCAAGGAAAGTGAGGAAGCCCAGCCAGGAATTTCAAAATCCTGGGGAGCTTTATCTTGGCTTATCTTTGGTCCATTCATGTATGCTAATTGATTTGTTTGCTTGTTTGGTCTGATGGCTGCTCAAGTTTATTGCCCAATGTGAAATGGAAGGAATGAGCAGGGCTCATGATTCCCATGTCCTGCACTGGGGAAGTCAGGCTAATAACTGCCTAATTTGTCACATTCAACTTTATTAATTAAGTCCTGTCCACACTATGCGACTTGATGTGACGCAACTTATTGCAACAAGGCTGTTCAGATGCATTGCACAGTGTGGAATGCTTTGCAGCTAGTTGCAAGGAGAAGCGCGACCCAGTTTCATGGGACTGAATGAGTTCTGTCACATGAAACTGAAATGTGCAACTGACAACAATGAAGGATTTCTGGAATGAAGCTAGAGAAGATCAGTTTAATCAAAATGGACAGAATACAGTCTTTTCTCTTCAATGTTACAAATAAAGAGTATGTTAAGTGTTAAAATTTTGCGTGAATCGCTGCGTGGACCTGCGACTTGATGCATTATGTTGTCACTATGCTCTTAAACTAGTTAGTCGTCAGTCCATCACCATGACAAGACAGTCTTGTTGCAATAAGTCACGTCGCATAGTGTGGATGGCTTTAAAAGGATTAAGTTTGGTGATTGATAGTAAGAAGTTGACTTTCAAAATCTAACAGAGATGTTTGCCCCATGCCATGTAAACATCACAAAATAATTTTATTACCTGGTCTAAACTCTTCTCTTGCATCATTGATCTTTATCTCTGTATCAGCAGCTACAACTAGTTTCTCAGTCACTTCTGCTGCAGTCTCCTTAGTAGTGGCCAACACTGATATCAATGACTCATCCTCTACCAGAGACCCCTAGTGACACATCATGAAGAGACACTTCTACTCATTTGTTACTGAAGTGAGTGAACTTATGGTTGCACGTAGTCTCAAAAACTAATCATCATGAAGTATGAATGAAGCAATTCAAACATATGAAATGAACAAAGGGCTGGATCAGTGAAAATGTTCATAAGGAAACACAACTTATCATAAACAAGTGCATACAACAACATCAGTTGTGTGAATTGTAACCTGTAAGCATATTTTCTTTAGGACTCCAAGATTAACACTTCAGTCTTCTAAAGATAAAAATAAATTCTTCCACCTCAACATAAAAACTGTATTAGTAAATTTTGTTAGCAGTAACATGTTTTCTTAAACTTAAAGTCTCATAATTTAATGCAAACAAAACTGAAAATTTTTAACAGCTTTTTCATAGACTGCACAACTTATCATCAACATTGAAACAAAACACTAAATCCTGAATACCAGAAATAACACAAACTAAGGGTTGCTTAAAATGCAATTAACGAGGATACTCTTAGAGAAGAAAATTTAACAACTTTTGAAACCTAACATGGATGAAACAGAATTGAAATCACACCTTCATTTAATTCTTGCTTTGCCTTGATAAATTACTGCATTAAGTTCAACCATAAGCACTGGCCAATACCTGCAGAAATATGGTTCCATACTCTAGAAGTCCAGATGATTACCTTACAAGGACAGGGTAACACCATCTGTTAGTCTTGTAAACATCACAGAAAAGTCTTCTCTGAATATTAATTAAAGTGAAACACAAGAACAACAATAAACATTAGAGTTTTTCCCGGCATAACAATAAGCCATGGTGTGAAACTGTTGGTTACTGGCACATGTTAAAGGTGAAACAAACTATCTGAACACAATAATTTTAAATGAACACAATGAATAAAATGGAAAATTGACAACATACTATAGCAAGAAGCTCTTTAAACAAAAGATAAAATTTACGGCTACATAATTAAACAACAGAGTTGTGAGTAAGAAAACCTGAACATCAAACTAAAAGCAATACTCAAATTAGACTGAAGGCTAAATGTCATTTACATCTGTATGACAAAGTACTTTCAGAGTTATAACAGTTACAAAGAAAGACTAAAATATTGTTAACTGAATAAACACTAACTCATGTCATGCAAGTAGATATCTCTGATAATAAGCAAAATAGGAATTTCTTTTGCACTTTTTTAAAATTGGCACAAAATACACTGTTTTAGAGATCATAACAATGTATGATTACTATGCTGATCATCTTTTTAATGCTTAAGTTCCCTACTTAAAACTCCCAACTGCAACTCTCAGTTCAATACCCTTTTCTTTCCATAAGAGAGCTGCTCTTATAATGACCAATTATTGTGAACTTTTGTCACTTCCTTGTGTTCTGAACAAGATCAACCAAGAGGATTTGTTTCCAAGATTTTTAGATAAAGTAAAAACCATGCCACCTCTTACAATCAAGGCTCGTAAACTGAAATCTCTCGCAAGTATTTCTCTCCTAATAGTTAATCTTGCTGGGGTCACATAAACTCAAAAGGATCGGTCACTTCACAGATAGTTGGCTGTAATTATTGTGTACTTGTTTAATATTGTTTTATTACTCTTTCGGGTTACTATGATCATACCAATTTTTTGTTCAAGTCTCTTAATTTACTCAAATTCACGGACCTCATTAGACTGAATATAGCCAAGTTTGTTTATCGTGCTCAACGGAATCAATTGCCACCTTCTCTAAAAGATTTTTTCGTCCCTAATTCTGCAATTCATGAACACTGTACTAGACAATCCGATTACTTGCATATCCCCAACTGTAGATCAACCTTTTTAATGAAAGGATTACACTACCGTGCAGCCACCTTGTGGAATTCTATTCCAGTTACATTGAAGCGCAAGCCGTCTATTTTTAGTTTTAAGAGGAACCTTCAAAATTATTTCATCGGAATGTATTAAAAGAGAGAGAAAAAATCCTTTCCTTCTATTTCTTACCATTTAGGTAGTATTAGACTTGGCTCCTATGTAGGGTCTTGAGGTATGGTTTGGTGTTAGTAGGTGGTTGGGGGGGGGGGATGTAGGTGGGGTGGGAGAGGGTGTGTGATATGGGGCTATGGGTGGTTGTTCTAGGTGTTAGATTGTTTTGCCGTCTGCACTTAATGTTACCAACATTTGTTCCCTTATTCGGCACTCTTTTGTTTGCGACTAAGTATCTTAGGTTGTTTTGTTTTTGTACTTAACACTATTTCTTTTAAGGGAGTGTTCTGCCTTTAATGTTAAGCCCCCAAGGGTTTTGTAGATCACTTCCTTTCACTACTCTGTCTATTCTATATTGTTACTATGTAACTGTTATATTATGTAATATTGTACATTGTAGTGAAAAAACAAATAAATGAAATGAAAATGAAATATTCCAAAGAGCAATTTACCTGAGTACTGGTGAGTTTGTACAAGAGATTGTCTTCAAGTTCTTTCATCTTACGTTTATTGCTGGTCACATCCTCCATCAGTTTGGTTCTCTCAGCTTCTAGTTCCTGAAATAGAACCAGTCAATAAGTGATTACTGCGATAAAAAATAAATTAACAACAGCAACTTTGAATTGTAATTTTTAGGGCACAGAGTACATAACTGCTTAAACCATTTAAATTTCATTTTTGAGTTTGAAACTGACGGATAAACAGGCCTAATTCCCTAAGTATGCATTTTAAGTCAACACAACAATATGGATCGTCTATGAGGATAACAGAAGGAGAAGAGTCACACAATTATACAAAGGAGTAGGATTTTGACCCATTTAGACCAGAAAAACTCACCATGACTCTCCACTATCAGAACCGATTCCATTGTCTGTCTATCTACTTTGTTATTCATATGAAACATTAAAATGGTGGAGAAAAGTAAACTGACGAAATGATGACAAAATATTTCTGCAATATCGAAAACCTTGCAGCTATAAATTAGAACATCCTCTGAGATGAAAAATGCATTGAAATAATGACAGCCAACAAATATTGTTGTGACCTAGGGAAGTTTCTTGTTTTATGAATAAAAATCACATTCACTGCATTGGGTATCTCACCTGTACAATATAGATGGCCATCAAGTGTGTTAATTGATGCAAGAGTTATATTTTACTGATCAGTATGGCTATTGCCTCTCTAACAAACTCATACCTGTTTTTCTGTTTGAATGACTCTCCCAAGAAGTTGATCTTCTAGTCCTTTCATGGTAACAGTGAAATCAATGATAGATGTACGGGCAGACACCTGTGTGAACACGGAAGGAATTCAAGACAACTGTACAATTTCAGCATTTTTAACATTCCAAAAATACTTTGATTTTTAAGATTTCAACAAATTTGTTTCTTAAAACACAAGGGCAAAGAGTGTGTGATCCATATGGACAATTGCAAACAACCACAATACAATGTAAAATAATGTAAAGGTTTAAAACGTGTGAAAATACTTACTTCGGGGGTGTATGTTGGATTGGCTAGTTTAGTGGTCATGTAAAGCAGGAATCCACTCATTACATCAACTTCTTTGTCTCCAACTTTCACCTACAAGTTTAAGAGATATACAGCAGAATTTAGAAACATACATGCATCTACAAAATAGAAATTGACTGTTGAAGGAGAACATATTACATAACATAAGAATTGTTGTCAATATTTATTGCATTGACAACTAACTCTACAAGAAACTTGTTACATATTTCAGCACATGATGGTATATTTCCAAGTGGAAGCTATAAGTAACAGGCAAGCAGTAACTTTATAAGACAACTGGTACTATCAGTCAAATCTTGAAAATAGTCCCCTTATCAAATAACAGACTAAGCTGGCATGTCTCAATATATTGATACCAATTGCTCAAAACCATCAAATACCTTGAAGGTGCTGCCTGACTTGATGAAGTTTTTCTCTAATACATTATCCAATGCTGGATCTAGGTCTTCTCCAATATCTTCTATGTATAGGGGCTGTCCAAGGGACAGACTGTCTTCAAGGTGAGTTCTAAAGTACTTGTGATTCAGGGAAGTCACCTTAAAATAGGAAACAAAATTTAAAGTAACTGTAAATTACAATTCATTTGGCTCTGTTGTATGCTAAACTATTAATTCAGGGTGTCTGCACTTCTGGGATAATCACATTCATGATTTCTCACATTTTTCAGGCTACAGTATAATGAAAAAATTTAAAACTGAAAGGTACAGAATTTCATACAAAATGGCCTTTATTTTAAGGCTTACCCAGCATGGACACATACTAAATATATGATCCCAACTACCACAAGTGTAAGGTTTAAACTTTTAAAATAACACGTCAAGTTTTCTAGGCCAAACACCCAAAATTACAGGATTTTCAAGACCTTGATAAAATTCCAGTCTTTTCCCTGCAGTGCAGGAACCCTGTAAAATATTTTTAACTCCTGTTACACAAAGCAAAATTTCTTCATTTTAAAGTTACACATATGGAATTAACTGAACAAAAATCTGTAATTTTTCCATGAGTAGATTCTACTCCATCTGGTTCTTCTCTTACAAACAATAACTACATACAATTTTCAAACAAACTGACTTCAAAAACTGATTTTAGTATTATGAATATTCATTAACCTGCAGATTATTTTCTTTCTCTCTGTTTTTGATCCATGTCTTGCCCTGTCCTTGTGGATCTATCAGTAATGGATATCTGGTAGCTTTGGTAACAATGATGCCATTTTGAACAGACAGATCATCACTGGGCAGACCTTGCAGATTCCATTCTCCAATCTGTAGAAACAATAGCAATAGTAAAACCAACTTGAACCCACTTTCATATTTAACAGTACCATGCAACATTATGCAAATACAGGTGAATGCAAGTATGACAGGACATTTTAGTTTGCAGTTGCAAATAACTCATGAATGCATTTCATATACCCTGTGAACCCACATAATTCAAGAAATCATGCCAATACAGAAATAATGTCACCCCAAACCATCCACAAAAGTGAGATTTACCATTGCATTTGGGACCACATTATCAAAGGCCCATGTCAAAACCTCAAGCTGCAGAAGACTCAGCCAAGGGGCAGCCACATTATCATATTATAATAGCAAGTTATTCTAATCCTATTATCATGCAAATGTTAGATAACAAAGTGTAGCAGCTGTAGCTTAGCCACAGTTGACACACATAAATAAAGAAGAAAGAAGAAATTTTTTGATTGGCTGTTGGCATTGTATTGTATCAATTGAGGGATTGATTAGCACTTTCACGAAGGAAATTTCCTCTTAAACAGTGTGCATCACCTTGCTTGGCCAATTGCTACTGTAGATATGATGGTAAATATGACAATTGTACTCCTGTCATTTTGCAGAATGCATACATACTCACAACCACATGTCTACTTGTGTTACTGGGTATGGATACCTGAGAGCCATGGTTGGAAGAACTGCTGGATAGCTACTTCCAGGAATACAGTATTTGAGAAAGTACCTTTTCTATTAATCCACACACACATAAAGGAAACTGAGATAGTTCCTTCCCATTATCTGGACATTTTTTACATGTCTGCCAGAGAACATTTATGCCAAAATGAAATGAGTCCACATATGACTGTAAATAAAAAAAAAAATAGAAAGGAATGTTTAAACTAACAGTAGCACCATCAACCAGCATGTCTGTAATATTGAGATCAGCCGAGAAAGGTATCTTGCGTGACGTGAGTTGAGCTTTCCATCCATCCATTAAATTGATACGGAAAACTTGGTTAAATGGGCCACAATATGACAGAAAACCAGTTGCTAGCAAAACATCTCCGACAAGTCTGCAAAAAATGAGTGAAGTGTAGCAAACAGTTCTGAGCTTTAGTGTTCACAGAAATGAAATTGAAGCAGTTAATCTGGTTTAAGCAGTTCTTGAATATAGCAAAAAATGATAACAATAGTTTACATGAAAACTTCATTACTGCAGCTATCAAGACAAAAGTGTCTAACTGAGTTACTACCAGATACTAAAACTCATGACATTTTAAGGATTTCTTGAAAAGGAGCATGAAAAATCTCAATATTTGAGATGAATTGTATCCATCTGTGCATTACTTCCTCTTTTCCAAACCATAATAACACTTTCTCCACAACAACGGGCCTATTTCAAGGACTTTCCGGCCACCTCAACCCCCCTCCCCCCCCCCCAAATGTTGAAGGATCCATTTTTCTGACAAAGAGGAAACAAGGGAAGCTATACACACCTATTGATTTGCTCCTTAAATTCCTTTGATTGCTGAGTCCATCTAACTTTTTCTCCTCCCAGGCCACCAATAAGAGCAGATGCAGCTTCCATTTTTCTCTTACAAGACTCAGCATCATCTAACAAGTCTTGCTTCTCCTGCATAGCAGCATCAAACTTAGCCTGCACTTCATCCAACTCCCTTTGTTTCTCATCTAGTGTTGCCTGGGCTTTGGCAAGTTCTGAATTGGCTACATTCAAACGACCTTCTTGGACAGCTAAGTTGGCCTGTAGGAGAACAACTTATTGAAGGTAAGAAATGTTAACTACCCAAACAGGTTATCATCTTCTCTAGTATATCATTAGCCTTTTCTTCTGTCCCTGGAAAATTGCTTCAGCTCCCTGTCAGCTACTCCACTCCCAGTAATCCCAATAAATTATGAGAGAAATAATTGAGGACTAACAGAACAAAACTAAGTAATGTGTCTTGTCTGATTGAACGACAAAAGAATGTAGATAAAATAGGATGTAAACACCTTGGCTAGTTGCAAAAGATATCCTTCAGATATATGCCAGATGAAAGTTTGTATAGATCTAGAAGATGTTAGCAGGTAAACTTTTCCAATATGATCAGGGGAAAATGGAGCATTAACTAATGAATGATTACTCACTCTTTAGGTTTTCTGCAATCTACATTTGGCTGGTTTTGTTTCGAAGGGAGATGTAGCACTGAAGCAGCTATGCAAATGACACAAAGTGCTGTATCTTCTTTATTGGGATAACAAGGATGTACTCTCCTTTTGACTTAGACAACAGTTGTGTTAAAATTCTACTGTTTATAGGTATGAGTAACCACTCAATAATACTAACCATTGCGACAACTGTACATTAAAAAACTTGATAAATATAGTCTATTAGGATATCTTTAGGCATAATTACATGAGGTAGTTCCTTGTTGGCTATAACATTACAAAATGCTACCATTTTCTAAAAATTTCAGAGCACATATTCTACCCTAAATAGAAATACTGTGTTGCAAATACATACTTTCAGAGGTAAAACTTCTTTGTTTATGCCATAGAAGAGTGCCATAGCTTTTGTCCAGGAGCAGAGTCCAGCCACATCACCACAAACTTTCTTTGCAGTCTCGATGTTGTAATCATCCATTCTAAAGTATGGTTCTAATAGCTCTACAGTCTCTTCATTGATAGTGTCTTTAGGAAAGTTTTGTAAGTATGGTAAGAAACCACTTCCACTCATCACCTGCAATCAAATCATTCAAATAAAAACAAGTTGTGGTTCTTACTGGATGGATAATGACTGAATAGCTGGTACAGTGTTAACTAAAATGTATTAACTTTATGTGTTCATGTGCAATGATGGACAATAACATGTTTTCTAATTAACTATACACAACTAACTTTGAATATTCATAGTATTCATTATACAGTACTTAAGATTAAGACTTTTCTGGACAGGACTCAAGTTAGCAGTTTGTAAAAGTAAAGGATAATGCCTGGCAACCTTATATTTTCATACAACTGTACAGTATGTTGCAAAATGTGCATATATGGGCCTTATTGTTTCAAAAGGCCTATTTTAAATAAAACAGTGATTACTCCTCACAATTACTTTAGCTGTAATGCAGCTGCAGTAGGTCAATGCTTCATCACACACTTTGGTATTCAAATGCATCAAGGTAAACACTCAACAAAATCTTAACATTTGAAGCATGTTGCTTCCAGGCAGATCAATGAAAGCCTGACCAATATTACGTGTCAAGTTTGTAAAACTGAATTATTGAATCAAGTATTAGTATTATCCAAAGCAAGTTTGAAGTTTCAATTTTTCAAACCATGAATAAGACAATTATTTCAAAAGAATACTTAAAATTCTAGGGATTTATAGACTGAAAAGAAAAGAAAAAAAAGTGAAAACTTTGCCTTTACCTGCTGTCTGTAGGATACGTGCATGTTTAAAAATTTGTAGAGAAATATAATAATACTGCATCATCAATGACAGCTTAGATGTATACTCAGAGAAGGAAAGTTACAAACAGATCATCATAAGAAATGGTATCAGAGAAAAGTATAATGAGGATCCCACACCCTCATTATACTGACAGTATCATACCTTCAGAGACTCTCCCCACGATGGTTTGATGCTGGGCCTATCAGGATCTAGAGAACAAGGATCAAGGTTTTTCTGGAAAAGCAGTAGTACACAGTCCATGATTCTCATGATAAGATGTGGGGGCTTTGCTAGTTTCCTCACAGTTGAGATATGAGCTGGTTTGATAGTGTTTAGAGCTGCTTCAGCCTCCTCTAGAGCTGGTTTTGCTTGTTCGAGTTTTCCTTCAGCAATAGCTTTATCAGCCTCTATTTCATCTACAATCACCTGAGCTTTGTCCTTCACCTTCTGCACAGAGGCTTTGACCTTACCAGCAGCCTGGGCTGAAACTGTCACTTCAGCAAGCACCTTATAAAAATAAATGTAAAATCAAATTAGATCATAATAACTCAAAAATTAAGAAAGACCAATAGGAAACAAACAATGAGCTCTGAAGTCCTATCAACTTATCCCACCCCCTTAGCGCTTTGCTTGAAAAAAGGAGGTCTTTAAATTTAACCATCAAAACAACAACTAATAGGGGGTGTAACTAAATGGTTCAAATTTAG
The DNA here is from genome assembly GCA_037179385.1 of Holothuria scabra. Classification (NCBI taxonomy): domain Eukaryota; kingdom Metazoa; phylum Echinodermata; class Holothuroidea; order Aspidochirotida; family Holothuriidae; genus Holothuria; species Holothuria scabra. The sequence goes on from CM074193.1 coordinate 22,411,287, forward strand.
TGACTACTTATTAGTTTTCACATTTCTAAAACAAACACTTCCCTTACTTAACACTGACACATTAACCTGTAAAATTAAAAATGAAGAAACTAAATAACAAAGAAGTTCTATAAATATTTCACTGAAGATTTAAGAAGTATTCTCTCAGACAACTAATAGCTCCTTTATATAGTGACACACATTAAGTACAAAGTAAGTACTATTAAAACTTTAATTTCTATCACTGATCAGGCAAATCTTTAGGTACACACTATAGCTGTTTTAAAACCACAATGCCACCCAAGTATTTCCTGCAAGTAATCATTTCAAATGACATGAAAGTTACAAGAGTATTATATTTGTCAACTACATTATGTCTGTACTAGATTTATTTTAACAATAAGACTGCAAAGCTAGCCAATGTTGAAGGATGATGCAACAAAATTACAGAATGTCTTCAGGCATAAAATTTTTAGGCATTCCAGTGTGATTGCACACCATCACTCACCTCAAATCAGGGCTGTGACTTTTCAAACATCTAAATGAAGTATGTTTGCTCATATAAACCTACTGAAGTTTACCAAGGCAACACACCTACCACACTTCTCAATCTCCTGAGGAGTGTGAATTGTAGCACACCCGGAATTCTAAAACTGAAGGCCTGTATCTTGAGTGATATAAGCATAAGGTTACATGTTACCTTATCTGCTTTCTTGGAAGCCACTTCTAATTCCTTTTCTTTAACGACCAGTTCCTTTGAGAGCTGTGCCACTGATTCACTTGCTTCAATCAGTTTATCTAAACCAGTATTCATCCTCAAAGCCAGTTCAGATATCTGAGCATGCTTCTCTTTGTAGATGGTCTTGTAACCATCAATGAAAGACAAGTATGATTTAGGTGTGACATGTGTTTGTCTCCGATATCTAGAGTGGAAAGGAAATAGAGGAGAACATGTTGAAAGCTTCTCACCCTAGATGATTATTCTAAAGACTAATGATGATTTCTAATGCAATCTGCATGTTTCTCTTTGGTGTAGAAAAACAATTTATAGCATATGTAAAAAGTGTAAAGTGGTGTCAGCTTGAGTTTAAAATTTAAATGCTCCAAACATATTCAAAGAAGAACACATACTAACTGTTTGAGAGAGTCTGTGTTTGCTTAATATAGTATGATAACTCCTACATTGAGTACAAGTAAGAAGTTTTTTATGAATGCAAAAATATGAGTGACTTGACTTAGTTCATGAGTTTAAATCTTGAATGATCTATTCAAAGAGGCAAAACCCATCTTTCAACAACAGCAATTACTCAAATTACTGCACATATGGAAAACACTCATTTTGCTACTCTATATCAGCAGCAAACTAGAGAATTGACACCCTAGGTATTTGATGAAATGGTTGTAGGACATGTGATACAATTTATCATCCATTTTTAGGTAAATATGCCATTTTTGTACTAAAACCAACAGATTTCAATTAAATCTACCTCCTTGCCTTTCTACAGGGATGTAAGTGGCAACAGAAAAAAAATCCCACAACTATGCCCCGGCCCACACACATGTGCGTGCGAAACGCTGCGCCATTCCGGCTGGGGGTCCAGGGACCCGCTTAAGGGCCCCTGGTGGGGGTTCAGGGGGCGAAGCCCCCGGAAGCTCCAGCAATTTAGGAGATTTAGCACCCATTTACTCAAGTTTAAGATAACATATTACTGTAAAAGATGAAACAAAGTCAAGCCCAGTACATACATTCAAAAGTACAAAATGAGTGCTTTCCACCCCAGCCTGCAAGGGGTATCAGCCAGAGAAAAGTGAGTAAAGTGACCTTCTCGTTAAAATATATACTGAACTGATCCAGTAAACATAAAACTTGACCACATTAGAATAGGCCTAGGCTACGCCATAGTACACACACAGCCTAACAACGTAGGGCTGTATGTGTAGGGCCTAGCCTAGGCCTAATGTTAATGAATAACGTTACATCTAGTGGAGATAAAACTTTAGCCTATCTATTTACTTCAGTTTTCGCTAAAATCCCACAGAGGTTATGTCCAAAGTAAGTTAGTTTCGGTGATAGTAGCAATAAAAAAGTCAAATCCTACAAATCACAAAATTAACGGAAGATTTTTCAATACAGCAGCCCACCCGTAAGTTGTTGTAAACGCGTTACTACTAAAGAGAAGTTAGCAGATAGCCTAGATACAAAATCCAACGCGGGAAAGAACCACAGAGTTTTAGCAAGAAGAGTGCACTGTGTAGCATGTTGCGACTAACCTACACAGGCGAATTATCTACGGGCGCGCGTAAATTACTAATAAACAACGCAGTATACTGCATTTGGTGCGAAATCCCGGACTTCTCCTTATACTTTTATTTCTATGGTGAGCTCCCCTCTCCAGCCGTTAAACATAAAGCAGGGCTTCCGCTTTGATACTATAAGTTCCCATCGTGAAAACTAACACTCTGCTTACAGTGTGGCATCATACGTAAAATCCCGGGGAGAAATTTCGCCAAATATTAAAAAATCCGGATTTCCTGATTTTTCCGGAAGTCTTACATCCCTGTTTTTACATAAATCATACAATATATCCCTATTGATTACACTTCAAACGGAAACATGTACTGCTATGTGTTAGTAATGATAACTGCAAATAACTAAACTCAAAACACTTTAAATGACCAACTTTTTACATGACAAGATTAAAATATTCTCTGACCTCTGGAAATAGTCAATACAAGTTTCAGCAACTCCATCATGAAACTCTCCCATTGTGAGGACAAGTTGTTGCTTTGTGCTGTCAGGGCAAACTATCTCAAACTTTGAGACAAAGTGACTTGACACAGCAGTCAAAGCATCTTTGGGCCATCGTGTAAACCAATCCATGGTACAACCAGAAATGAGACCAGGAAACTTCAGAGAACGGTTTCGGAATTTCTCTCCAACCTGGAAAGTCAGAATGAATGCTTCCAGTATTCAATTAATGCTGGCACTAAAAACTTTCCTTGCAATCACTTACAGAAAATAAAAATAGTTGGATGCACTTAAGGACACAAGTAACACAAATGTGTTCGATATATAGTGCCAACCAGATAAAAAGGAAAAGTTTAAAAACAGTTTTAAATACTGTACAAGTTCAGTAACTTCAGTGTCAAATACAGTTTAAATATGTGCAATTCCCTTTAGACAAACTTATGAAAGGCAGGAAATACTGTGGGGTATATTCTACAATCCTCAGTCCACAGGGGGGTATGGGTAGTGAGGAGGCAAGTAAATTCATGTATGGACCATAACTGATATGCCATGCACTTGAACAAGGAAGTAAGGTTGGTAATATCATTGCTACCAGTCCAACTAAACATTTTGCCATATGGTGAAATTTCCCAACACTTTATATCTTAGATACAGTAAACCTGAAACATTTGTAAGAGACCATTTACACTTACAGGTGAGAAGCAAAGGACAACATGGAGATTGTTTCTAGCTCTGGAGATGAAGTAGTCATATAGATTGTCTCCAGTTGGAGGCCTCCTTGGAAACTCCTTCTTCATCACAGGGATAAGTTCCTGGGTTATTTCATCAAGTTCATCCCGGGCAAATAAATTTGATACCTGCAGATAAGTTACAGTAGAGCAATGCAAGTTTATACTAGTATTTGTGGACAAAAATGGTTAAATAGTTGGAAGAATGCTGCGTAATAATTACTTTTGCACTCATGATGATTTTTGTTTTCATACTACACTGATGTTCCTATTGATGACATCTCAGTCTCTATCATCTCATTCAGATTTCATTTAGAAACAAGATAACATTCAAACTTTTAGTAATCCACCTAACTAGTTGATTTTAAATATGCTGTGAGTTACATAAAGAAAACTTCATGTTTATATCTTATTTACCACATTGGCATACTACTATGAAACCTTTAAACTAATTTATTCTCCATATGATAGAATTTTTAAGTACAATAAGTAAGTCTGAAAGGTGAAAACTAAAACCTCACCATGTATTAAGGTTCTCAATAAACCACAAGAACTAAGGAAGGTATAACTAATTCCCCTTCTGGATACAATATAACTTGTTCATGACAAAAAATAAGTTTGTAAACTGATTTAATTTACCTCTCCAGAGGATAGGACATTGTTTAGGTACTCCAAGAAAGCTTCATCCTTAATCTCATTGTCTGTGAATATGAAGGTTATGCCAGAGCCCTCACCACCAGCAATACGATATAGAAACTTCAAGTCATCCATCAGGTTAGTGACATTGTAGGACCTTTTGTAGTATTGGAAAGAGGAAAGAGCTGTAAGAGGAGTCTCAGTTGGTTTTTATGTGTACAAAGTTGCCAAAAAATTCAAACCATTAAGTGAAATCAATGCTTTGATGCAGTTTGAAATTCATGTTAAAAGGAAAAAAGATAAACACCCAACTCTGAATTAAGGAACTAACTCATCTAATTCCCTAAGTATTTTTCTGTCATAAAACATAATTTTGAAAAGCATGTCAAAGAATTGTTTTTCACATTAAGTATTTACACAGGAAACAAAAGGACATCTGGAGGAAAGAGCTGATGTTTCCAAAAGTGGATGAGAAATTTACAATTTTCTGTTTGAAATTAAAAAAAGAATTTATACAAAAATATTAACACCAAATGTGTGACAAACACATAATCGACATGCCGAAAACAGCACATTTCTAGGATGGAGGAAGATAGCAGTTTTAAATAGGATCAATTCGATTCACCCATACATTTAGGTTATTCAGTACACTATCCTTAAAATGTGCTAGGGTAAACCGAAATTTCACATGCATACATATTTCATACCTGGTCAAAGTTATTTGGAATATCTTGTAGCCAGCTATAAAGGTTGCAAGTCTGGTCAAACTCTGCTTGCCAGACCCTCCAACACCTACAAGTAGGGCATTACCACGTGCTGTGCGGATGATACGAGATATCTAGAGGAACGGAGAATAAAAAAGTTGACAGTACAGTCAGCCATAACTAGAAAACTGTCTTCATATAATTGGAGTACAACAATTTCTCATTCATGCTGTAATCATGCATGTTGATAAGTATGTGAAACCCACTCACATCTTTTAAAAGGTTTAAACTCTTCAATGAATAAAAATACACACTAGACACAAAAGAATGTCAAAATATTGAAAAAGAGTGGTGTTCACTCAACTTATATTGATAAGTCTACAACAAAAGCAAATATTACTGAGTGCAACCACATGCCATTATTGTCTCCCTCCAAAAGTATGTCAACAGCACAATGTCAATGCGCAAGATCTTGTATAAGGCTTGTAAGGGGTATAACTTCATAAATGCCCTACCTTTATCAAATGTGTCATAGCATCTTTAAAGAACACAAGATCCATATGAGCTCCTCTGACTGTGTCATTGTAAAATGCCATGTGCTGCTGTAATTTATCAGCCAAGAATTCTAAACTTGGGACCTGAAACAATACAAGAATTAAAAAAAAAAATGTAGTAAAGCAATGTACTCATTATGTTCAAAGATGCTGGTTTTACTTTAATACAATGTATCCAAGAAATGTGTAAATGTTGCACTTTTGCTTCAAAAATCTTCTGCAGCAAGCATACACACATTGACTTCCATGAACATACAATAGCTTATTCGAGGTACATGGTTCGTTTTGTGCACTATGCCATGATTTCCTCCAGGTATGTTCCATTTTAATTTTTCTGTTTTCACAAGTGAATGCATCTTGGGCAAGTTTTGCAGAAAAGAAACTGATTTTTCCAATCTAAGAAGAGTTTCAAAATACAAATTTAATCTGTACGTACCTGCTCATAAATCTTGGGTGCTTCCAATACTGCATCATCTGGTTCTTCCCCCGTAGGTTCTGGTGCTTCACGTAGGAAGTCAACAAAGTATGGCTCTGGTGCCATTATTTCAAGCATATCATCACCTAATTTCTCTCTGACTACCTTAACAATAGCAGCCTCAAACCACTGTTTATCTTCAGCTGTAGTGAACCTAAGAGAAATACAGTCTAATTGATCGAGTTAAAATCATGGAGAGAGCTGCTGAATCACTTCCTTATTAGTCAAAGTGAACAACTCCTTGAATAATTTCCAGCTCAGCTTCACTTGGCTGGAAAGAACATTCAATGTTCCAACTAATGAAATCATTCATAATTTTTGCTCTCACAAACACTTCCATATCTGATAATGCATTTTTTGCTTTTATTTCATGCAATTTATTTTTGGATGGGGGAAAGTCAACATTTGGTAACACACAAAATTTGTTTCTCACCTGTCTGCTATGACACGAGTGCATTCGTTCTTCCATAAAGCCAACTGTGTTGCTTTGTCCTGGCATTCTTCCCCCTTGACATTCAGCATACCTTCCCATATACGAGAAAGATCCCTCAAATTGAAAATGTAGTGAAACTTTGCAGGAGTCGGAAGCATTTTGGCCTGGAATTAACAAAGTTGAAGCATTAAAAGTGAGACACTATACCAGCATTATACCTAGGGAACCTGTGCTTAAGCTGCTTAACTTATGGCAAAGCACAAATTATAAATTTCTGAGTAAACTGCCAAAGTGCTGGATATAGTTCTACTTTTTAATGTACATATATTAAATCACCTTTGTTGCTTGCCACAAGACTCTAGTAAGAGATACAAGTTGACTTGTAAAACCCACAACATCTTCTTCAAAGCGAGTGGAGCAGAAATAGCCACAGCCAATCACACCTATTGAAGAAAATGTATTAACATTGTTTTAACATAGTTAGAGAGTTCCAAATTTCTCTGCAGATTCAAATTTGAGATGTAAAGCTTGAAATAAATTCAGCCTAGATATAAACAGTAACCTCTGATCATTCCCTGGATCATGTTGAGATAGTCACATGAAATCACCATTTAACATTGCTAAATATCACTATTCAGACAGTTGTAATTTTCCAACTTGAATTGACTTAATATAACGGAAACTTAACTGTCTTTTCAGAAATGAGTTACATCATATTTTACTATCTGTATATCTTGACATATCAGCATGACATTTACTTGGAGTCATTCTTTCAATTCATATCAACATGCATTCAGCAATTGTAAATGTATATTCCTGAATATGCAAAAGCAGTTTGAAGAAACAGTTTCCATACAGACAAAATTTCCTATTGTAAATTATCAGATTCATCAACAGGATCGCAGCCTGTTAGACCAGGGCAAGTGAAAGCAATGACTCAATAAGGTAGTTCACTAATTAGTTGGCACACGGAATTGTGGGGCACAGCATGGGATACACAAACTCAGCTTAGCACATAGTATACGACATTCCCTCACTTTTGTGTAGTACGTGCCTACAACACTAAATATAAATGTGATTAGCCAACTTGGACAAGAATAGGGATTGAGTCCTACAGCAGATTAAAATGCATATTTTAACCTCAAGAAGGCAATTTGGATATAGTCCACGACACAGAATCACACCTATGATTCCTCCTTATGTTATGGTTGGATTAAGAAAGCATGATAACACCAAATTCTCCATGTTAACTCAAATTTGGAAACGTGTTGTAGGTGCAGGATTGGTTTGTTTATCCTGACAATTTGCAGGATGTGTACATGTGCATAGCCACCAAAACAAATTGCTGAAATCACTTATTCTTTGTTTACACATTTATGCTAATTTCTAAAATACTTCAGCAGTTCCTTTAAAATACATCAAACTTTGACTTTGGTAAAAGATTTTCCACTCTGAACCCTTTTTCTTCTTGAACAAGTCCATCTGTAAATGACTCACCAAATATCTTATCAATTGAAGCATTACTTGGTAGGGTACAGTTGAAGATAGTGAACTGTCTCTTGAGTCTCTCTGGTATGTCATTTCTGCCTCCTCCTGGTTGAATCATAGCAGAAAGGAACTGCAGATCTACAATGTTGGTGAAGTCACCAGGTTTCTCCAAACTGTACATCCCTTTCATCTCCATCATCTGTCTAACAATCTCATTGGTCACCTTTTTCAATTCAATTCAATACAATGTTTATTTCTAGCATCTTTGTACAATATATATTTCATGCAGTTTGTATACATTTAATTAGTGTATCATAACAACTACAAAAGGTGGAAAAGGAAGTCAAGACTTATTAACATTAACCTCAAACCTTGCAACAAAACAAACATTTTAGCATAGGATAAGTACAGCTCTTATTCAGGCTGATTTGTTCCATATAAAATGCAACAAAATATAATTATACTTATCAAATTATTGAAAAGAATTCTGAGAAGTTTATCTCACATTGTGACAAAAGTGCAAAAGTATTTAAGACTTTTTAAAACAATACAGATCAAGTGGAACACTTACCTGGTCCCCCCATTCATTAATGATTGGCATGTTGATGTCATCTACAAACACAGTCATCTTCCTGCCAGCTGGTGGTCCATATGTACTGCCCATTCTCTTGTCTACATAGCTTTCAATGGTTCGCTGAAAAATAAGATTATATCACTAGATTAAAAACTTTGCAAGACTAACTAAGGAAAACCAGCAACTTAAATACCTGTTTGAAAACAATAGCCAAGCACTTGCAAGTTTTACAGTGGAGCCATCAAAGTGTTTCATGCCATTTCTTAGTATCAAACATGTTGGCCATCTGTAAATTAAAGTTTTCCTATGTTTGCTCACACTCGTTGGAAAAATGAGAAGCCATCAAGGGTCAAAAACCTACAAAACTGGAAGCTTAATACTTTGGTGTGTAAACTTTAAAAGAGATGAAAATTAAGTTACACTCCATAAAATTTCACTTCAACATGTTTTGCTTGAACAAGGAGCTAGACAACTATCCCCCTCCCCCTCCGTCTCTGGCAGTAAGCCTACCACATAGCTCATTTTGTCTGCACTAAAAGCAGATATATCACAATGGACTTCTGACAATGCTTATCATTAATTCCACAATAACTTCCATTAGCAGCAGGCATATGCAAAATTTAGGACACTACCACTAGCGACAGCTGGGTGATGAAAAGGCCTGCAAGTTTGAAGCAGTGTAGTTAGTTAGTTTAGTTAGTTAGAGTTTCATGGCCCAGTTTCCAACCTATTGGTTCCAGTGGTTGAAGCAGTTGTTACGGCTTGGTCGCAATTCAAACCAACAACAGCGAAAGACCACAGAAGAGCGAGATTAAAATCAACAACTTAATTATTATTTACCTCTTACTTCCTTAAATTTACAACAATTAATCTTAAATCTACTTACAATCTTTTACAGCTTAAGGTATCACTCTTTGTCCAAGGGGTAGTGTTGTTAGCGTCGATTGTACAGCAGCACAGCGTAGGACTCGATTCCGCGAAGGCAGGATGAAGACTATGGACTTAGTAAATGGCAACACAATTACAGCGTTAAGCGGCGAGGCAGGCGTCTGGTCTCTGTATTATCTGTGTATCTTCTGTTCTCTTCCCTCCCTGTCACACTGCTTGCATGACTTTTTATATATCTGGTAGTTCTTCCAAAAAAGTCTGGAACTCACTCTAATGGAAACGTCTCGTTTGATCTCGTACAAAACAAACAGTGAAAGTTCTGGGCTCAGTAACCCATAACCACAAGTTGGCTATTATTAGGCCATTACATCATACAGTAGTTTCCAGTAGGTGATCGTACATTCTCGTAACCGTGCGAATGTTCTCTGGGGTTACCCGTTCAATATGCTCGAGAGAAAACGCCGAAGCTAGCACTTTCTAGAACTCTCCACTTGCTCGTCCGTGGATTCAATCTGGTTGATGTCGTCTCGTAACACTCCCCCCCTTGAAAGAGTTTTGGACGTCTAGGACAAAACTTAGGTTACAATATCTACAATATTACCTTATAGTAATAACTATAGTATTACAGTATGCATTCCAACATCAAGTGGAAGGTGCTATCATAACATACAACTTGTTTTACACTATGATAATACATGAGTAGTAACATCATTAACACATACTGTGCTGCAGGCAACATCAAAATTTCCAAATAACAGTACGACTTTAAATTTACTCAATCAGATTAAGTTCTTGACAAAGCATCAGGCACAACATTGTCTTTCCCTTTAATGTGCCTAATATCTACATTATATGATTGTAGAAATAAACTCCATCTCATCAATCTCTGATTCTTGTTCTTCATCTTAGACAGAAATGTCAGAGGATTATGATCAGTATATACAATAACAGGGAAACTAGTAGTCCCCAAATAAACATCAAAGTGCTGAAGACCAAGTATCAAAGCTAATGTTTCTTTCTCAATTGTAGAATAATTTTTCTGATGTCTGTCAAATTTCTTTGAATAATAACACACAGGGTGATCAACACCATGCTCATCAGCTTGAAGCAAAACTGCTCCTATACCATTGTCACTAGCATCAACTGCCAGCTTAAACTGTTTTTCAAAATCTGGAGCAATCAACACTGGCGAACTTATTAGTGCTCTTTTCAATGATTCAAATGCTGCCTGACAATTTTCTGTCCAAACAAAATTCTCATCCGAGAACAAGCATACATATTCATTGATTAATGGTTTCATTTCTGATCTTTCTTTGTCATCTAGATGACTTAACTTCTGATCAAGATTACTCAATACATCAGAGTTCTTTAACTTAATACACATGTCAGGAACATCATCAGCATTGATCTCATCATTATCATTGAATTCTTGATCAACACCTATGATACACACTTGATCACATGCATCATTAACATTGACATTCACATCATGTACACTTTCATCCTTAGAAATGTCACAATCCTCTCTTTCATAATATTTTTTCATCATATTAATGTGACAAACTCTCTTAGATTTACGCTTGTCAGGTGTCAATATGACATAGTCTGTGTCATTGACCTTTCTCTCAATGACATAAGGTCCTTGAAAGCGAGCTTGAAGTGGCTGACCAGACACAGGCAAAAACACCAACACCTTCTCACCAGGCTTAAACTCTCTTTCCACAGTGGTCTTATCATACCACGCCTTCATTTTCTTCTGAGAATTCCTCAGATTTTCTTGAGCCAGTTCACATGCTCTGTGAAAACGCTCTTTAAAGCGGGATACATAATCAAGCAGATGTATGTTTTCACCTGGATCTGATAACCACTTCTCCTTTAATAATTTCAATGGTCCACGAACTGTGTGTCCGAAGACGAGTTCAAATGGACTGAACCCAAGTGACTCCTGTACAGACTCCCTGACAGCAAACATTACAAATGGAATGCCTTCATCCCAATCTTTCTCATTGTCATGACAATATGTTTTTAACATATTTTTCAATGTTTGGTGAAACCTTTCTAAAGCTCCTGGCTTTCGGGATGATAAGCCGAAGACTTAATTTGGTCTATGCCTAATTCATACAACATCTGTTGGAATACAGTTGACATGAAATTAGACCCTTGATCTGATTGGATCTCCTTAGGTAACCCAAACAATGTGAAAAATTTAAGTAAAGCTTGTAAGACTGTCCGAGCCTTAATATTTCTTAGAGGTATTGCCTCTGGAAACCTTGTCGAAGCACACATTATGGTTAATACATACTGATGTCCTGCCCTACTCTTAGGTAGAGGACCTACACAATCAATAATGACTCTACTAAATGGCTCTTCAAAAGCAGGAATTGGCTTTAAGGGTGCAGCCGGAATATTCTGATTCGGCTTCCCAACCATTTGACATGAATGACAAGTCTTACAAAATTTGGCCACATCACTCTTAAGCTTAGGCCAATAAAAGTGATTTAGAATTTTTTGGTAAGTCTTATTGACTCCTAGGTGCCCTGCAAATGGCATTTCATGAGCAATACTCAGTATTTCCTTTCGATACACCCTAGGTACCACAATTTGATGGTAAATGCGCCAGTCTTCATCTAAGGGTGCATCTGGTGGTCGCCATTTACGCATCAAAATACCGTTCTTCAGGTAAAAACACCCTGGGACGTCTTTCGACTCATCCTCAGTGAGGGCACCAGCAATTAGTGGCTGAAGCTCTTCATCATGTTGTTGTTGGACTGACAACTGGTCTTTATGGAGTGTGTCAGACATGTTTCTTTCCTGTTCTATCCCCTCACCATGTGTGGGGACAGGTGACTCACAATCCTGAAGATTGGCCATAAAAGTTTGGCTGAGATCAACCCAGGAATCTTCACTTTCATCAATATTCTTTTTAGAGTCCTCTTTGGACTCTGACTCCACTTTTGGGAGTGCTGTTCCATTTTTAGGAACTAATTCCTCAATTTTAGAGGGCGGAGGCTTAAATTTACCATCCTTCTTTTCAGAAATCATACCCTCACTTTTAGAGAGTGGATGTTCAAGATTATCATCCTTACATGATTCCCTACTTGTTTCACTTTTGGAAACTGTATCCTCACTTTTAGAGGCTGGATGTTTAACATTATCATCCATAGCAAGCTTTTGTGACATAGCTCTCATGACAGCACAGGCTGGGAATAAATCTGGAAATTCCTTTTCTAATTGCTCTGTGTTGTTATAGTCACATGGTTTATCTGTCAAAATTGCATTGGCGACTACCTTTCCACCAGCTAGGTCATTGCCTAGCAACAGAGATACCCCTTTTACAGGTAGAGTAGGTCTGACCCCTACTATGACCGACCCAGAAACTAAATCTGACTTCAAATTAATTTTGTGAAGAGGGACAGAAATAAATCCACACTCAACCCCCTGAATCAGTACATTTGCCCCTGTGGAAGTAGAGTCCGTTAATGGCAAAACTCCATCAAGAAGCAACGACTGAGTTGCACCTGTGTCACGCAAAATTTTAATTTTGACGGGTGGATGAGCTGAATCCCCATCTAGGGAAATAAAACCCTCAGACACGAATGGAAGGTATTCTTCCTTAATTTGGTCATTAGAATTAGGCCGTAAAGTCACGACTACCTCTGGAGAATTTTCTGCATTGGCTAAGGCATTTGGAGCTGTTTCAGTCTCCTTTAATTTTGCCAATTGAAAGCAATTTGCCATTATGTGGCCCTTTTTGTGACAGAAACCACAAACTATGTCTTTAAAGGCAGCTTTATTTGAGCTGACCTGGTCGTTCTTTTGACGACTAGAATCTGGTTGTTTTTTACCAGAATTTGTTGGAGAGAGGGAACCAGACTGAGATCCACTAATTTTACCTGCTGTGTCACCACTAGTGCCATTGCCATATTTTTTATTTGGCCTATTAAACTGACTCTTGTTTTGAGTCTGACCTACTTTACCAAACTTATGGGTAAGTGCATACTGATCAGCCAAATTTGCCACTTCTTTCAACTTGTCTGCCTTTTGTTCTTCAAGGTGAGTCTTTATGTCATCACTCACACACCGTTTAAATTCCTCGACCAGCATCAGTTGTCGTAAGGCTTCAAATGTGGAGACCTTTTTAGAATCACACCATCTATCGAAATGCCTTTCCTTTTGATAGGCAAACTCTACATATGTTTGTGTATCCGCCTTACGATATTTTCTAAATTTTTGGCGATACGCCTCAGGTACTAATTCATAGGCTTGTAATATGGCCTTTTTGACTTTATTGTAATCCATGCTGTCCTCTATTGACAGAGCGGAATACACTTCCTGGGCCTTGCCAGTAAAATTACTCTGAATGAGTATCGACCATTTATCTCTGGGCCACTTTAATTGTTCACCCATTTTTTCAAAGTGGTTGAAAAATTTCTCCACATTATCCTCCTGAAATTTGGGCACAAATTTTACGTGCTTAGAGACATCAAACAGCTTAGTATCCAAGCCTATTTTAGGTTCTGGGCCCTTTATGACCCCTAATTCCAGTTGTTTCAACCTAAATTCATGCTCTCTAGCCTCTTTCTCTCTTTCCCTTTGCATTTCCAATTCTTTCAATCTAACTTCTCTTTCCTTTTCTTCCCTTTCTTTTTCCAATTCTTTCAATCTAACTTCTCTTTCCTTTTCTTCCCTTTCTTTTTCCAATTCTTTCAATCTAACTTCTCTTTCCTTTTCTTCCCTTTCTTTTTCCAATTCTTTCAATCTAACTTCTTTTTCCAATTCAAGCTTTCTCAATTCAAATGCATTGTCAGTTGGCACGGTCATGATTGTCTCAAGCACTGTAATTGGCAGAATACTTTCATCTACCAGATATTCTACAATGTATCTCTTAATCTCGTCCTTCCGCATTAATGGCTGAAATTCAATGCCATAATGTTTTGCGACTTTTACAATCTCAGACTTTTTTAGTGAGTTAAGCTCCTCAATTGAGGGGCTAGCCACGAATTTATCTAAATCGAATGGCATTTTGAGGTTGTGTCAAGCACTCACAAACAACTAAGAAGTCTGGACAATACAGTTGCAAATTACAACGAAATTTCTCGAATTTTCTACCTGGTAGTATAATTCTTTCCCGGATGTTAGGCCACCAATTCTGTTACGGCTTGGTCGCAATTCAAACCAACAACAGCGAAAGACCACAGAAGAGCGAGATTAAAATCAACAACTTAATTATTATTTACCTCTTACTTCCTTAAATTTACAACAATTAATCTTAAATCTACTTACAATCTTTTACAGCTTAAGGTATCACTCTTTGTCCAAGGGGTAGTGTTGTTAGCGTCGATTGTACAGCAGCACAGCGTAGGACTCGATTCCGCGAAGGCAGGATGAAGACTATGGACTTAGTAAATGGCGACACAATTACAGCGTTAAGCGGCGAGGCAGGCGTCTGGTCTCTGTATTATCTGTGTATCTTCTGTTCTCTTCCCTCCCTGTCACACTGCTTGCATGACTTTTTATATATCTGGTAGTTCTTCCAGAAAAGTCTGGAACTCACTCTAATGGAAACGTCTCGTTTGATCTCGTACAAAACAAACAGTGAAAGTTCTGGGCTCAGTAACCCATAACCACAAGTTGGCTATTATTAGGCCATTACATCATATAGTAGTTTCCAGTAGGTGATCGTACATTCTCGTAACCGTGCGAATGTTCTCTGGGGTTACCCGTTCAATATGCTCGAGAGAAAACGCCGAAGCTAGCACTTTCTAGAACTCTCCACTTGCTCGTCCGTGGATTCAATCTGGTTGATGTCGTCTCGTAACACAGTGTAATCATTCAAGATATTTGTACATTGTGTACATTAATTAAGAGACAATGATGATGACCATCATTATCCTTATTTTTTATGCATATAACCTCAAAGTTGTTTTTCCAGCAGAAGCTGGTCTTCCTGAAGTTGAAATAGTTAATCTGGGTCAGAGTACTTAGGTCTAAGTGTGCAATAAACCTTTAAAAAGGAATCCCACAAAAATAAACATCTACAATAATGCTGGTAACTGACCTTCTGAAATACAAAAACTCATTGCAAAGTGAGGATATAACTTTCATAACATTGTCAGTGACATGACATGTGAAGAAGTGAGATTTGATAACTCTCCTGAATAATTTAACTTCTCTTAAAGAAATGTAAAGGGTCGACAGAAATTATTTTGATATTTACCTGAAACATCATGGGTGTTGTAGCTGAAGAGAAGTTGAAACTCTTACTCATATGTACATCTGGGTTGTAGCTAGACATGTAACCTTTGATCATTACTGTTTTAGCTGTACCTTGTTCACCAATCAGCAAAACAGCCTGTTTATTAAGTGAATAAGTGATATACATCAGAGCTTTTTGCAAGTTTTTTTTTTCAAATAAAGACATGCAAAAACATGAATGACACATTACAAAAACTTTTGATGTAATAATGAAAACCGATTGGTACTCAGTAAATAGCAAAATTTGAAAAAATAATGAAAGATTAGATTAGGGCATATAGGCATGAAAAGGAATGGCAAACATTGCTAGAAAATTCTAAGGGCTCAAATAGCTCATCGCATACATCCTGCCAAATAATATTTTTTCAGAGTCATGATAATGAATACTTGTCTCATTTACCAATAACATGACTGCATGCTGACTAAAACTGCTAATAAGACATTTAATTTTTTTTTTTATTAAAGGGTCCCTTTTTATACTCTCTCTTTAAAAATTCTCCACACCACATGATAGCATTACAAAATCCAATCTTGTTAACAAACCAAAAGACAGCAAGGGAATAGACAACAACTTACCTTGTTTTGCTTTGCAATGGTGTCTATCAGAAAACTACAACAAACATTGTCAACATTTGGCACTAAAATGCTCGAATAGTCTGGTACTGAGTCATCAGGATAAACATACTCCTCTACTCTGTTTGACCAATGCTCCCATTCACCTGTAAACATAAGTGAACAGTATCAAGTATGGAAACAGTACAAGCATATATGGATGCACAGCTGACTTACAGCTTCATTGTATTTACAAGTCACATCAACTTCATCAAAGAACAATATATGTGCCATTACATAGTTAATGATTTATTTACCCCCTTTTCTTTTGCTCTCCCATTTTCTTCTCAACAAGTTTGCTAAAATTCATTACACAGTATCCACAAAGGCTAAATACAAACATGGTAGAGAGTATAATGAAAGCTCACAAAACAAGTTCTTGTTTCTATCATGTAACCAGGGTTGTCATCACCTAACCTGCACTGGCAATTGCAGATCAACCAGTACAGAGCAAAAACTGCTTGCTCCCAACTGGAACAAAAATGATCAATTAAAACAAAAAACACTTAAATCTTAAATCACAGTCTGACTATGAATAAATGAAATACCCATTGAGCATTAATTGTGTCAGCAACCCGTCATGTGAATCTGATTTAGAGCATAATAAATTCACAAAACTTGAAGTGTTTTGAAATCATTAACATCCACACATTATACAGGAATATGATAATACTATATTCATAGCAATAGCACTAACAATAGCTTGCAGTCTGGAGGTTGGGAGTTCGAGTCCTGACCAGGTCATGCCGGAGACACTAAAAAAATGGAACCCACGTTCTGCCTTTGTGCTTGGTGCTCAGCATATGCATTGGAATAGGGAAAACAAGACAGAGAACCACAACGGGAAAAAAGGCCTTGACCAGCTGGACTTACACCAATCTGTTAGAAATTTGGCTCTAAACTTCCATATAACCTAATCTAACCACAGAACTAACACACATGTACTGCTACTTCTGTACAGCTGCACTGGCCTAGCCTATGGGGTACATTCCATGGGTGATGTGGTGAAGCACATTTCCCAGATCAAAATGTTAAACAGCACTCAAATTTGAGCTAGTGACCATCTTGCATGTAAATACAATTATACATTAATTTTCATGGCAAAAACCCAAAGGTCTCCTTTAATTTCCGGTCTAATGCACAACATTTACTTTTACCACCATTTTTTCTGCATTACTTTTAACAAAAACTTAACCCTTAGGAAGATATCATGAAAACTGGAAAAACATTCATTTTCTTCTGTTAGTAAATATAAATGGTCATGTTTTACATCAAAAAGTTATATATTGGTGATTTCTCAATAGCTTGTAACAACCAAAATACATACCTTCTTTCGAAAAGAGTCTAGAAAACACTTTTTACCCAAAAAGATAAGATTTTTTGACATCCGCAACCTAAACTTCAGCTATACCCATGTTTCAATTTAAGATCCCTGATCACAACCTTTTCAAGTCACAGCTGATTTGAACAATTCAAAAGTATATATAGGATGTGTGTTTGAGTAAAACTAACCTTCATCAGTGACAACAAATTCAAAGATGGTGAAGCCACTGTCCTCAGGAAGGTCAGGGACAGCTGATTTGAACAATTCAAAAGTATATATAGGATGTGTGTTTGTGTAAAACTAACCTTCATCAGTGACAACAAATTCAAAGATGGTGAAGCCACTGTCCTCAGGAAGGTCAGGATAGTTGAGTTTACTCCCATGGTCAAGCATAAACTGCTGCATCTTGGCTCTGTCCTCCAACTCAAGAAGAGACCCCAGACTCCACATGAGAGCAAAGATGAACAGTTTCTCCAGATGTGATGCAGAAAGAACATGGTGGTCATGTTCATGCTCATCCTTGGCTGGTATCAGTCCCTCTAACAGGTCAATGGCCTGTTTGTAGAACAAATGTAACGATGAGCTTTGTTCAAGTTATACTTACTTTGAACATTTTAATCATCATCAGGCTAAATGGAGAAGAAATTACCACTGGTTTAAAACAAGGCCAGTATGCAGAAAGTAATTAGAGAAATTAAAAAGAAAGAAATCTGCTAATGATGAGTAGTGAAGTCTTGCTATAATAGTTTGAAAATCATTGCGTTTCTCTTCAAAATAACTAATCAGAGAAAAGATCCTTAAACATATGTCTTTTTTGGGCCCCTGTAGATCTTGTACACAATTTTCATTCTAACATGAACAGATAGAAATTAATATTACATTTTATAGGGAATACTAACTGATGACTCAGGGATTTTTAATCTGGTCAAAGTGACAATTAAAATAAGCAGTTTCTCAAATTGATAAATTATTTTTTCTTGAGCTTAACATTCAAGCTAATATCCTTTTTATGATTATCTTATGGATAAATGCCTTCCTGGTAGAGCAGGATCAGAGTCAACTGCATAACACCTTAGGACCTGATCACCAGCTTGTGAAATGTTTATCTGTTGAACGAGCATTGAAATAAAAGGTTTTCAGGCCTCAAAATAACCTAAAACACTAAATACTTAGGTCTCTCACTTATGAATTTCAAATAAGGATCAAAGTTTTTTATTCTTTACCTGTTTTATGTAGTTACACTCTAATACAACCATCTTGGCTCCCAATGTCAAATTCACAAAGCGGTAAAGATCATCAAAAATTTGTGCAAACAGATCTTGGAGAATTGCAGACTCAGATGGTTGTCTTGTGTTTAGCCAACTCTGTCAGAAAAATCAGATATAAAAGTTTTTCAGAAAATAAAAAAGAAATTAGAGAATGGTGCTTAAAGTATGGATCGAAATGGTTCCACAAAAGGAAATATACACTGGTTATAAGAGAAAATGTAAATACTAATTAATGTCACTTCATAATTGCAAATGTTGCTGGGGAAGATAACTACACTGAAGAAACATATTGCTTAGGGTGAAACTTACTATACATTGACAAGTTTGATTTTAATGGCATACCTGTAGGATGGGTCTCCAATCTAGAGCTGAGGAGCTCATGTAGACCATACCATTCCTGGACACAGTAGCAGGAGATGCATTGTCTATGTTGTGGACTTCAAACACAATCTTACAATTTGGTGACATGGGGATACGATCACCATTGGCCAACGTCAGGGTCTTGTTGTCATCCAATACACTGTTCAAGTTTTCAATCCAGATAGCATCAACAGGACCATCCAGAACTATCCAAATATGTTCCCCTAGTAAACAAAAAGTAGTTTCTCAAGTTTCTTGTCTTTAATGTTTGCCAATCTAGATTTCAAACTTAATGCTTCCATATGGTGAGATTTAGAAACAAATTATTTTTATTCTGTGGATATCACCATCTGAAACCTAGCCTTACACATGTAAGGTGTAACATTTACTTGAAAATGGTATAGCTTGTGAAGCTGATGGTGGCAGAGGGGAAGCAACGGCTCAAGTGGTGATAGTCTCTAAAAACCTCGCAGACTAGAAGGTAAATATGCCATTTATGTTTCTTTTGTAAGAATAAAAATTTTTATGTCGTTTTGCTGCAAAGTTGGTTGCCTCCTTCTAGAAGACACATCATACTGAATACCCATTAACTGTTAACAAACCTTTCTTTGCTCTAAGGGTTTTCCTCCAGAGTGTTGAGAAGATTCCATCAGTCCAGTCATTAGTAGATACATCAAGTCTCCCAAACATCTGTGGTGCAGTGATGGCTTTGGGGTTCATTCTCATTTCTTTGTGAGGGGAGCCACAATCACCCATTGCTTTCATCAAAATGTTAATGCAGGTTGTCTTTCCTGCACCACTTGGCCCCAGAGCCATCATACCATGTCTCACACGTTGGGTCTCAAAAAGCTGTGTAGTGATAAGTTAATGAAAGTTTGCTTGAAATTCCTGACAAACTGATAAAAGACTGATTATAACCAAATAAATGAAAAATCTTGTGATGTACAAAATTCATACTGCACTCATAGCTTAAAAAATGAAGCTCATCATTTTAGCTGTAAATGGGAAATGTTGAATGTACAGTTTTGATATTTCAAACACTTTTTAAAATTCAAGACTTTTGGAAAACTTTTGGAAAAATATGGAAATGAAACGGCTGGAAAAAAACTTAAAACTGTTGAATTTTACTGAATGTTGTTTGAATTGGCAGTTGGTGTTCAAGACTGACTAATCAATGGATTGATTGTTGGCTGATTACTGCTTTATGGAATGTTCCCTTTTGAACGAGATTGGGAAATTTGAATGAAATGGTCAATTAAATGAAAATATTTTTGCAATACCTGGACAACTTTCAAATTCCAAGCAGGATGGTTAACCAATCCAGCATCATCTATCTGATGAGCCAGGGCAACCTGTAGGTCTGCATAAGTAGCATTGTCTAATTGGATCCCTGGGAAAAGATCATTGATGAGACTCAAAAAGAGTGGTTCATCTTCATCCACCTGAAACAAAAAACAAAGAAGCAGGTTTTTAATCCGTGATAATGATAACAAACTCATTTGTATAGGTTCTGTAACAAATGTAACACGTGTCCATCAGATTAGTCAATGTAGTCGACACAATGGCAAGCAAAACTTGATGGCTCTTTTTGAGGTTTATGTTCTTTAGAGAATGCAAATGACCAGGAAAATATGTTCCCATCAAGTCGAAACTCATCGAACAAGGAATAATATGTCTAGTTTCACATCTCACTTGCTTTGCAAAATGATCACATTGATACCGAAATGAAAACTGTGACACTGTTGTGGAACATAGCACTTTGTGTTTTTCATTTGTTTTTTTCAGAAGGAACCAAGAAAAGTGCTATGCAGAATTTGATCTACAAAACTAATCCCTGCTGAGGACCATAAAAGTATTAAGAAGTTAAAGAAATTAAAAATTGCCCACCAGTTTGGAAAGGTTCATATCTCTGAGAACTCTCATCACAATAGCTGACTCACTGTCTTCAGGGCGAGCTCTTTTGTTGGCACCAAGAGTCCTTAGAACTGACAGAATGTTACGCAGGCCAAAATCATAGTGAACCTGGAAGAATGACATGTATGAGTATTAAATACCATGTAAACCACTAAGTACTAGACTTGACCTTTTTTGCATCTCACTGTAATGGAAACCTCTCCTCTCTGAGTCTGCTATATAAATATTATGGTAAGACAAACATGTCTGGTGTGCACAACGCTTTGTTCTGACAAAATTTCTTGTTCATTATAATAATAAATTGATTCATACCACTTTAAAGAGCTGATTCAGTCAGCGCCCATCAGCCAAATCTTGCTTACATTAATATAACTGCCTCACAAGTATTTTCCATATTTCAAAACATGAACATTGCATGATATGTAAATGTTAAATTGTAAAAGTTGTTGCATCTTCAAGACCTCCAGTGAAAACAGTATTGTCACATTATAAAAAAGACAGCAACATTAATCAGTATCAGAGGTAATACAAAATTGCAACTTATTTTCTAGACTATATCAAGCTAGTCCAGCACCAATGAATTTCAAAAGTCAAACAGTTGTTTGCACTCATCCTACCTGTTTGGTAAGTTGTTCCTCACAAAGCTTGTAAAGAGTGAAAAACTTTTGAGCCAAGATGACATTTTCTTGGAAACCACAACTTGCAAGTTTAACTCTCATGATGATTTGACGATCTGGTACCATCATAGCAACAGAGCGGAACTGCACCTTTAAATTCTCTGGGAGCTCTTGACGACCAGCATATCCAGGATTCTGAAAAGAAAAAGAAATATTACTTACAAAAGGAATATCTGTTAGACCTAATAGAAAAGAGCTAGAATTGCTACATAATCATACACCCAGTCATTGAGTGGCTGTAAGATGGGTCGCAATGTTAGTCAGATGAGCTTTACAGTTCAGTTTCTGACCGATTGCTGGTTTAAGTTAGGCCAGCAGAAGCCTTTTTCCAGTTGTGGCTCATTATTTTGTTTTCCCTCTTCCATTGCTTACGCTGAGCACTGAGCACAATTGCAGTGGTTCCATATAGCATGGTTCACAGAAACAAATATTCCACTTACTTGCAAACATGATGATAGCCACACAAGATAACAAACCTGCATTTGTGCACTTAGGCACCATAGATAAATTTCGCTATGCATCCAACTGCAGTCAAAAGTAACTGCAGTTTATCCTACCGCGGCTGGACATGGATGAATAGCGCTATTGTTACGATGCTGGTGAGCTGCTCTCCCATTGACAGAACTCGTGAACAAAGCTTTCCAACTGCAGCTGGCTGCCCGTGCTTTGATATAGTGACTCAATCCCTTTACCCGGCGACACAATGGCGTAATGCATCTGCAGTCAACCGGCTTAAATTTCTGCAAGCTTAGCCACGAGAAGTAGGAAGACCTGTTAATCATGTGTCTGTGTAGCGCCTGTGTGGCTGCTGCCCCTTAAGCTGATTTTTCGTAGCGATGAGCTGAACGAAAAGACTTTGTCTGCTCCGCGGGGTAGTTCATCATATGGGAACTATTAACTACTGTATATTTTTGCGTGGAGCGTAGATTCCGTTTTTATAAAATGATATTCGCTTTAGGTGCCTCATCCAAATTATGCTATGCGATTTTCCCCGGCAGAACGGCAAAGACTGCCTCACAAGTTCAAATAAAACGGACAGAAATATGACAGAAAAAGCCCTGGTTAGAAAATAAATACCTCTATCACACCTTTGTCTTTTTCATGTTT
The DNA here is from genome assembly GCA_037179385.1 of Holothuria scabra. Classification (NCBI taxonomy): domain Eukaryota; kingdom Metazoa; phylum Echinodermata; class Holothuroidea; order Aspidochirotida; family Holothuriidae; genus Holothuria; species Holothuria scabra. Next base: position 22,434,012 of record CM074193.1, read on the forward strand.
CAATTTTTGAACGTTTTCTGACTCAAAAAGCAATCCTGCTTCCTCAATCTTGAGGCCGTTCGTGTTACTTCTTCCAAAACATAAGTTAAAAATATCAACCAATCACAACTTTTATTTACAGTATCTTCTTGCACGTCTGAAAATTACGTCATACTAGTGAAATTTGCATGCTCTAGTGTGCACTTGAGTTAGCATTTTCTTCACTGACAAGCTATGTACGTTCATTTGCTACCACACCCCCGCGCTATCGTGACCTTATTAGGAAGTCGCGTACCCAGGACTACTACGTAGGTTCATTTATGAACACCCTGCCATTGAGGTTGGGACACCCTTCAAATTCCTGTCGGAAAGAAATGTCTCCATCAACGTGGGTAAACGGCGCTATTTTGGTGCTGACACGATAAAGAATTTTGCTTAGATCGTAATGTTTCCAAGCAATTTGTTGGTAGCCGCATTCTATTATTTCATACATAACACCAGGATATTTTGCTTCGTTTGCTTTGTTTCCAAGCAATTTGTTGGTAGCTGCATTCTATTATTTCATACATGACACCAGGATATTTTGCTTCGTGGTGAAGAATCAAAACAACAATCTTAGTGTCTTATTAAATTATTCGTCAATATTTACGAAATCATTTCAACTGGATAGATCATCACGGGCATGCCAGGTACTTAGTTGGCCATGTGCACAAATATATACATAGTAGGCTTTGCTTGCAATGAAGATCTCAAATCTGATTTTTTTTTATTATTAAACAATAACACAAGTATCTGAAGTGGTTGAGATGCAAATTAATTGTTATTATTTTTATTTTTTGTAGGGAGAACCAACGTCACACTTATACGTGCCAAAAATTGATTTGAAAAATTAGAAACCAAAGAAAAAAAAAACCGGGAGAGGCATGCAGAGGGAATCGATCCCAGGTCGTAGTAACAAAAGACGTGGTTGATACCATTAGACTACCAGCTGTATTGAAAATAATTGAGTGCACAAAATATATGAATACTTGCAACATCCTTGCAAGATGTCTTAAAGAATTTTTTAATTCTTGCCAATGTGTGCAACGTTTGTGCTGGTGAAATAATTTTGATTTCTCAGGGCATCTTTGGCCATCATTTTGTAAAGTTTTCGCCCCTCCCGAAATGGTGGTCAAGAAAGTCTAGTTCTATACAGAAATTGGCCCTACGGCCCTCTGTCTATCTTCAAGGCCTGGTTTTCACGGTATATACTCAAGCAATTAAGGATAGCGTGCTGTATTGAGCAGGAGACGCAACTTTATATTTTAGTATTTAAATCGTTAGTAAACGCTGGACCGGCTTGGTTTAGGCAGAATTGTTACAGATGCTTGCTATGTTAAAGCAATTAACACCCTGATGGGGATCCTGGGAGAGGGGGGAGGAGAAGCTGTGGTGTCTTACAAAATTATAGAAATTAGAATGAAGCTAGTAAAAAGAGATATAAACTGTGGAAAAAGAATGGTTGTCAGCATCTACAGGTCTGCAAAAGTTCTTGAGGGTCCACAACACTCTTAATTAAGCCCCCACGCATCCGCCACCTCCCCACACACTACACATCATTTACAGCCAGAAGGTTTAATAATGGTTAACTACCTTGTTTGAGAGTTTGATTATAGTACAGCCACGGATCCAGGGTTTGGAGAAAGTGGGGGCGGAAAATTTTGGAATTGAGAAGGGCTTTAATTAGAGACCATTTCCGAGCATCTGAGGGTTACATTTCCTTGGAACATATACTGTAACCCTCCGCCTGTACATATGGTTTGAACCAACCCCATAAAGACATAGAGTCATGATAATATTTTGCAATGGCACCACGTAAAACTAATGTAGGCCTATATGGGAGAATTTGGTTAGTTTTCACCTGCTGCATGCAGACCACCCTGTCAGTAAAATATGCTGCTGCATGCTTTAAAACATGTTCTAGAGCAAATAAAATATTGTTTGGAACTTGAGAATAAATAAAAAGCAGAAAACATTCACCGCTGTACAGCTTTCACATTAAGGAAATCGAAGATAAACGTGTAGGATAGGTTCACAATATACATAGTTGCTATACGTTAGGCAATGGCAAAAGTACCAAGACTTGCTGAAGAAAATTACATCGTCGTGAAAAACTTTACACCTAAAGCTCACAAATGTATCGCAGATTGCTGTATAAGGGTCTTTTACACATGGCTTGTGAATAGTTTTGATTTTCTTGGCCACATGGAGTTTTGTCGACCCTTTCAGTAGGCCTACTCGATCCTGCTTTGTGTGCTTTGTGGATGGAAGCGGCGATACTTGAGCAGATACGTGACATAACAGACTTCGTACGGTACCAGATTGCAATCCAGTTGCACTCGTTACAGTTGCACTGAATGTTTTTGTTTTTGCATGCTTTTGGTTATCATTACGGGCGATTTTTCATGACAAAAAGACAAAACGTTCCATTATCTGGAATAAAACGTTAATATGTAGTTGTGTAGCAGAAGTGGAATCCAAACGTCTCAAATACCAAATACTTTCAGTACATGTGCAACGTACGTACTGAGGTGGTAATATTTTCTTTTTCACAGTTGCTTCATAACTGCATTGAAATTTCCGAATTTTATGATAGTTTCCGTAGCTTTGTTCAAGTTACGGAAAACTGCTATGGTATAGCCTAATTTCGCAAAGGCAGTGAGCAGAAAGAAAAAGAAAACCTGACCTAGCACAAATCTGAGGTCTTTTTGTGCTGTTATAGTGTAAAGAGATTTTCCTAATCCATATACAAAGGGTCATTGTAAGGGCAGTCGGTCGCGTTCGTCTTAAGCAAACTTTGCTCCGCAAGTGTGAGCTAATATGACTGCAGTCAACTACCTGTAACTGCAGTCAGGCGTGTGCTATTGAATTGCCAGTTTACCGCGAGCAAGACGCAGTTAGCTGTATAGCAAAATTTATCTATGGTGCCTTATACAAAGACAAAATGATTGAATTTATATCCAGAAAATTTGAACAATAAATAACTTTTCTAAAGCACATTTTTCTTGACAGCATTTCAAATAATTACAAAACTCCTTGTTAAAAGCCAAAGATATTGATGATCAGAACCTACAATTGTTTAAAAAGAGTATCCCACCAAGGATTCTTTTTGTAATAATCCTCTCTTAAAAGCCATAATTCAGCATTTTCAAGCTTTGAAAATAAAACGTTATCTTCAACCCTGCAAACATTGCAAATCCTCAAGCTGTATACAAATACTGGTTATGTTCATTAAACTTCTCACCATGGTCAGAAAAAGTCCAAACTCTGGATTTAGATCAACTACATCACCATCACTGAAGATAAACTCTTTCTTGCGTTCTTTCTTTGCCGTCAACACAATTGCAATTTGTTGAGCTGCCACAGACAGGACAGGAAGTTCAATGCGGTTGAATTCATCAAAGCAGCCCCAAGAACCTGACTGTGCAAGACCTGAACCAAAATGAATAAATGATAGAAATATAAATTAGCCACTTAATTTTTATTTTTACATGTTTCCCCTATAAAAAAATAAAACAAACAGAAATGCATATTTTTCTGTTCAGGAACTTTAGTTCTACACTCCTAAGGTGTTGAAATACTGATTCTCAATCAGCAGTCACAGGTGTATCAATTCTAGTACAACCTATCTTAACTAATTTTAGTACAACTTATTGCAAAACTCACATAGCCCAACATTACTGTTCTGAGTGAGGAGTTGTGGAAAAGTGTTTTTTGAGAAGGGTAGGGAAGGAGGTTTCTATGGTTTGCTTCTACTCAAAGTGTGTAATACTTTTAACTCCATCCACTTACAAACTCAGTCAAGATGCATGCAATGAGACAATCTCGTCCCACACTCAGTTTCATGTCCCAAATCCTTGCAACAGTATACTACTTCAAATGGTCTACACTTAACAATGAGACAGGACAGCTGATTTGCAATAAATAACATCCCATACATGAGACTTCCAACAATTACTCCTGTAGCCAACAAGTCTGTAAAAGGTATGCAAAGCCTTACACTGTAATGAATATCTTCACAAGTAAATGCTAGGACAGAGCAATCAGACATACCTTTGTAGATTCTGCCTAGACCTCTGTAATCCATTTGATCAGAACAATTAAAGACCACCACATACTTTCCAAGGGCTTTGCCCATGTCCTTGGTAGTCTCTGTCTTGCCTGTACCTGCAGGACCTGCTGGTGCCCCTCCCATACTCATACCCAAGGCTTGGGCGAGAGTTATATAACATCTGCAGAAAAGGTTAAAGGGAAAAAGAGATGATTGAAGTGAAATAGTGTCAAGAATTGAATTAAGTGGAACCAAACTCATTCAAATGTTAAGAATTTCTTTTTTTTTCCCCAATAAACTTTACTTCAAGACTGGACAATCAGCAAAATAACAAAACCTGAAAATCTTTCTCTGGTATACAATCAGATTCATATGAAGTATGATCAAAGTCAATCCTTGGACAGAATATATTCTTGCAGAATGTTTCACAAACTTCCATACCATCATACTACACACAATCAGTTTTTAAGTCCTGAAATTCCCCAAGTCACAAGGACTAAACTTTGTCTATTAAATTTTACATAAAAATCACTTTATATCAATCTGCATAATTTTACTCCTCAGATTAGTACCTAATGGAAATTTCACATAAATCTGGGGTCTGACACTAGCTGTAAGTAAGAAAGGCATATGTAGAGTAACAATGATTGTGTGTAAATCTGGGACACATAGTGGAACCAAATGATTTATAAAGGTCCAATTAATATTTAAAATGAGATTAAGGTATTAATATTGACTACCATTGAGAAGCAAAACAATAGCACGTGATTCATGTTAGAATTACAATGTAATTCACATACCTTTTATTTTTGAAATATTCGTACCATTTTCCAAATGATGTGCAACTATGAAATAATCTCCAAGACCATGTATTTCCAGTTACATCTTATAATTAGGCAGACATATACTTAATGCAGTACCTGTCAGTTAGTGGTGTAATGACAAGTCTGTCAGTACAACCAAGGAATTCCATTTGATAGATAAAATCTACATCAGTAATGGATACTATGCATTGATCTGTTTCTTCCTTGAAGTAGAAACGAGCCTGCTTCAGCCACTCAAAGTCATTGGATGTACGAATATGCATTGCAACCTGCAAATAAAAATACTCTCATAAGTCAAACCATATCAGACAGTGAATATTGTTCTCTGATGTAAAACACAAATTCACCCATAATACAAAAATTTCTATAATCTGTGACTACTCCATCCTCTCAAGTACAAGTACAGGCAATCATTGATCAAGTCAGCTAATTATGCACTTGTACTCTCATTGGTGCACACAGAACAGGAGGCGGTATTTGATGGCCAACTTCAAACAGCTTCGATGAAACCTTTCACAACTAGAAAGCCAAAAGGCTTAGTGATTCCTTGCCATATGATATATTGTAATAATGAACATAGATGCGCACATGACAAGCATGAGATCCCTCACAAATACTGAGGTATACTAGTAAGGTCAAAACCTTTTGAGATCATGTGACCAAAAATGACCTTTCACACTCACTTAAAACAATAGGGAGCAACCACCTAAAAAGACCATCAATGTGCTAAATATGAGCAATTCACAAACTGAGTATGAGATCCCTCCACAGTTCAATAACCACATAAAAATGACATGTCTACAAAGTTTTGCTCTTTTGTGACCCCAACCTTTGACCTCCACAAACAAGAGAAATCTCCCATGCAGTTATGATGCTGGTAAACTATGTTGTCTATTAATTTGATAAAGAGATATTTTGAAATATGCTCCTTTAAATCAAAATTTTGGGTACTGAGGATGGCTCTCTATATAATGATGTCTCTATGATCCAAAAGTTGACTGCACTGAGGTTAGTGTTAGAACAAGCCCTAATCCTAACAGTCATCCATAAATTGGAACATACAGTAGAGACATCTCAACAGAAAGGTGTAACCTTGGCTATTTGTGGTGGTCCTTTTGTACTTGTTTTTTGGTGTAATGCCCTTCCCAATGACTATGATGTCCTTGAAAATTAACAAAAAATGGGAACCCTATTAATCCAGAAATTAACAAGATTTGTAATTAGCCTTAAATTGTCTGCTTGTAGGAACACCACATAACAGAGTGCAAGTCAAGTGTCCTTTGTTTGATACACAGTAGATACTATTATGCTTGTTTTGATTACATGAACTACAGTACTCTCTGAAAAACAAGCCTTACTGAGAGGGCTAAATAAATGGCTAAGTAAGTGTCAGACACTATCTCTAGACAGGTAGGAAATGGTTAAGTCCATTGAGCTGTATGATTCAATGAGAAAAGCCCTCAGGACACTGTGGCAGTCAAATGTGAAAAACTAGGTATTAAGATAACAGTGACCAGCAATTTTCACAGACTCTGGTGGGTCAGTTACAATTTCATTCATTCAATTAGACAATCTCAGTTCAAGCATGCTCAAGGGTATTTGATCCAAATGATCAGTTATTTAGTTCTTTTTATAAAACTAATTACCCGTGGTGTATTTAATTATCTAGTTCCCACTTACATGTCCTTATGAGGACAGTGGCACAAGGTTTGTCTGTAACTTTTAACAATCTTTGATACTAAATTTAATGTTATCTTCATTTTTTCTTTAGGATTATGGAAGAAACAATGTTTGAATGCTCTAAAAGAAATTTTGGGCATCATACAGAGCACTTGATCTGTTCAAAGTTAACACTTATGAAGTTCCCCACTGAACAATTCCTCTGCTTTGTGGGCATGGAAGCTTTCTCCAATATGTTCAGACTATGTCCCCACATAACCCTCATACAGCCTTTGTTTAACTCGCATGTTCCAGACACTGCTAGAAACTTCCACATAAGAGTAGGAAATATATTTCATGAAAATCTATAGGCCGAGATACTTATGGCAAAATCAGCATACCTATGACAAAGATAAATTAACTAACATGTCAGCCTGATGAACAGTTTTTTCCTTTTTAACTTTTTCAGATTTTGTTCTACCCACTAACTCTTATGCATATTAATACTGGCACTAAATGTTAAAGGGCAAAACTTCAAACCAGAATCAACATAAATACTGTACCAAATGCACTTTTATGCTTTTTAAACGTTCTTAATACAGTGAGATTGCTTCAGTACATATTTTGAAATTACCCAACTTGATCATTTACATAATGAAGTGGATTCCAAAAGCTTACCTTTGCATCTTACATTACCCATGCCATTCAAAACTCTTAACCCCATGCACTAATGAATATTAACCTTAACAGTTACCCTTTTTGAGATATACAGTAGTATGTGTAAGGTTTAACTTCCGATGACCCTAAATGACCTTTGACCTCCAGTAAAAACAATAGGGATCATCTACTCAATATGGACCATCCACATGCTAAGTATGAGATCACTCACAGTTACCCTTTTTGAGATATACTATTTACAAAGTTTTGATGTTTTGACCTCTGGTGACCCCAGATGACCTTTGACCTCCACCAAAAACAATAGGGATCATCTACTTAACACGGACAATCCACATGCTACGTATAAGAGCCCTCACAGTTACCCTTCTTGAGATATAGTGTTTACAAGGTTTTGACCTTTTCACCTCTGGTGACCCCAGATGACCTTTGACCTCCACCAAAAACAATAGGGGTCATCTACTCAATGTGGGCAATCTGCATGGTAAGTATGAGATTACTCACATTTTTCCTTCTGGAGATATCGTGTATACAAGCAATTTCCAAGGTATTTACCATTTGACCCCTGGTGACCCCAAATGACCTTTGACCTCCACCAAAAACAATAGGGACCTTCTACTTAATGTGGGCAATCTACATGCCAAGTTTGAGATCTCTCAGAGTTACCCATCTTGAGATATCGTGTTTACAAGCGGGCGTCACACACACACATACACACACACACACAGGGCATACCCGTATTCAATGCCTTACAGGGTACACAGAACTGTTCCCTGTAAGGAAATGGTCGGAATTCCCCTTTAGCCGTTTATGTCACGCGGCACGTGAATGCCGCGAGCGAGGGCCCGGCTCTTGCATATCATGTGACAGAGCTCGTTAAGTGTCCGAATTTTCGGGTAGCTACGCCAGTTACGAGCTCTGCGTGAGCGAGGAAAGACGTGCGAGGCCTCAGCTCTCGTGAGCTGCTTGTACCCGGCAAGGTATCGTTTACAAGCTCACACACACACACACGACATCACCATCGCATAGATTCCTTGCCTGCCTTCGGCAAGGAATCAAAAAGTCACTAATGCTGTTGGACAAATCCAAAAAATTTAAAATGTTAATATGAAAGCAGCCTCTAATCAAAACAAAGGTTATGAAATAAGAGCACAACTCTTGAGAGTGAATAACCTGATTCCAGCTAGAAAGAAAATTTTGAACAGCCAGTACAGAATCACCAATTTGAAAAACTTCTGGGATCGTTCTGAAGATGAAAACAGATCTACATACAAGACAGTGAAATATGAAGGAATCAATGAATATAAGTCATTCAAACAAGCAAAAGCACATCATTCCCAATAGTGGAAGCTGTATGCATGAGTCTAATTGAATATTCAATGATAGATCTGGAATTTAAGTACTGAGAAGAAGTCCAACACCTATCACACTAACTAACAACTTCTAATTATATACACGTTCCCATGAATAACAATGCAAAATACCAGTACATTTTTATCCGAAGCAAGAAAGTTGTGAAAACATTCTCACCAAATCATTGAAAATGTCCCTTTGATGAACATGAATGGTAACCAAGGTCTCATACTTGACACGTTCCACTTTGGTGAGATCGTGAGTCGTCTGTTCTATCAGCTTGTTGAGGATCTCCAAGAATTTTACATTTGTGGCTTGCATTATCTTCTTATCTGCTCTTGCCATGGAGAGAGCTTCTTCAGCATCCCTTGTCCACAGCATTTGAATGCCAAGTAGTCCCACCTATTGGAGAATAATATCACACCTTAGAATGGAATAGTTCTACTTCACTATGATCAAATCAAATATGAAAAAAAAATCCAGGAGCTTGAAATATAGACTTTTTAAGTGGCTTGACCTTCAAGGTTTTCAAGCCATTATAGATACCCTGGATATCATGAAAAGCACCATTTGAAAGCCATCTCTTACAAAATTTCACAGCACTTTTTTGAATACCTGTGCAATGTAGTGGTTGAGAAATGACAATAGCTCAAAAGAGCTATCATTAATGGCATGAGAAGCATCCTTGATGACAGAGTGTAATGATGACTGCTGTAGATTTAGAAGTTCACCAAGCCATAGTTCTACATTCCCCTTGGCAATGACAGGTTTGTCCAGCTGTTGAAAACAAATTGAAAATTGAAAATTGTCAAAATTGAATTGTGAGTTTATTGGAAATTCATTTATAAAGAACAATCTAGTAACATATGAGAAACCAATACTTAATACGCATCAACTCAACAAGTGGAACTAACGTGCTTCTGGAGGTTTGTATTCATTGAAGTTGCACATAAAAGAGCGAGAGAGAGAAAAGAATTGTGTTTACTAATCCCCCCCATCCTTGTGGATCTTGACATCAAAGGGAACAAAAACTTCCAACCCATGTGATAATCATGGTGAATTTGTGGTACTATATAGTTACTTGCAAACTTTAGAAGACTTACTGGGATGACTTCTCCTTCTCTCGAGATGACAGACAGGATCCTGTCATAGTCCTTCTCATGGAACTCAACTTCATTGACATTCTCAAAAACACCCAGTAAATGAGCCTAATTGATAGAAGGGTAAAGCAATACAATTTTGAATGGTTTTTAGCAACAGGCAAAGTGAAAATGGAACACAAAATAAATGAATTTAGAGCTTCCCAGCACCAAATCGATGCTACAAGAACACATGCACCACAAATATTGACAAAACTATGCATGTGGTACACAACTGGACTGTATACTAAAGTGAATACCATTTTGTTGCATGTTCTTTGATACACTATTAAAGTGTATTTTCCAAAACAAATCTGCTATTTGACATGAAGTTTCTTTATAAGATATAATTTCATTCCACTTTGCATTGATTCTACCTCCTCATCACACAGATGTCAGCATCCCATGAGATTGTCCAATTGACCATTCAGCATCAGTGTTCATCTAGACCTCACAGTGAGCAGATGTGTAGAAGTCTTCCTCTCTGTGTATTGTGTATTCAGTATTCAGGAGCACAATCAGTGTCCAGAAAGCGGTTCCTAAGGCATTGTTAGCAGTGTCGTTTGCTGCTTACCTACAGGTGCACCTGCCTCACTCTTAGATATGCTGTAGACTTAAACAAGAGCTACTTGCTGTTAAACCTACCTTTTTGACGGTTAAAGTTTGGAATTCGGCTGGTAAGAATTTTCTTCACTTCAGGCCTGATATTTGAAGACAAGTCTAGACTGACGTACATAGTGTAGCTACTCAGTCCATTGTTACGCTGACGGTGTTAGCCGTTATTACTCCTACCGTACAGAACTGTTTTTGACACTGTTTGTTGTCAAAATATGCCTACTCTAGAACTAATGGCCAGTAAATTACCTCAGATACATGCCTTTTAGAAGGAACTCTGAGATCTTTTGAGTTTTCATGCACATTTGGCAGACAAAGATTACACGAATTGAAGGACATTATGACGAATTAAAGTATGAGTTAGCCCAGATTATTATACCTTTTAAAAAGGAATTCTAAGTGCGATATCAAGGTTGTAATCCGTGCTACGCCATACCTTTTAGAGGTGTTTACTCAATATTCGAATTGAAAGTGATTATTAATTCCAGACAATTATACCTTTTAGAAGGGAAGTTCTGGCAGTGTGGGCTGTCGATAGCTGTACCCCTGCGAGGGAAATCTTAGCATTTAGAGAGAACCGGTAGTAAAGCATACCTTAATTATATTTATTAATCTTGTTATATCTGTCTGTCACGTTACAGGTACTATCCATTTAGAAAGTGTCAAGCTTTCAATATGGCCTTGTCTGATTACGAGGACGAATTAATGTCTCTTATGGAGGGAAATACCCAAGTCAGCCCTCAAGTTAGCCCTTCCAAAGACTTGCCCAAGGAAGAGCCAATGACTAATGTTCAAATGACACAAGCAATTTTGTCTATGAAAAGTCAAATTGAAACTCTCTCTAGCAAACTGATGGATGACCCATGTAAGGGTCAAGAGCCATGGGCAAAAGCTTAAAGCTGTCTGATGCGGAAGAGCCAACAGACTGTGGAGCAGGAACTGCAAAATATTCTTGATTCCGAAGGCTCAGCTGTTACTTATGATGTCAGTGAATATGATTATGAAGATCATAGTACAACAGGCAGCACTAGTGCCTTGCTTCAAAACTTAATAGTAGCACAATTAGAGCTCGAGGATAACGTCGGGCAGTCAGTCTCTGATAAGGTAAAGAAGCTATTGAACAAAGTTCTAACTGAAAGACTGTCCGAAGCAAAGCTCCAAGAAATATATGCCAAGTACGAAAGGCCTGGTAACATTGAGCTGCTGCAGACAACGCAGGTCAACAGAATCATTTGGAATGGTATCAAGCAACCTACCCTCCGCGAGCTAGGGACATAAAACTGCAGAAGATGCAGACCATTACCATTAAAGCAATGACTGCAATAACAGTTTTGATTAACGATACCCTCGCCTCAAAAGCTGCCCAGGATACAGAAAGTTCGCTAAGTAAGCTTATGGACGTCCTAGCATTGTTGGGCACTGCCAACATGGACTTGAATCAATTTAGGCGAGAGTTGGTCAGACCGGATGTAAAACCGGAGTTTCAAAATCTTTGCAACAAAGCCAACCCAGTCACCACACTTTTGTTTGGAGACGACATCTCAAAGCAGTTGCAAGAGTTGACTGACGCAAGCAATGCAGTGGATGTAACTACATAATGGATTTTAACATACTATTTCAAATGTATTATACTTGTGATGTTGGTAGAAGGAATAGGAGATAACAGATCTGGTTTTGAACTTTCAAACAAACATCATAATTGTCAGTAAAAGTGAAAGGTAAGTTCTTTAGCCCACTAAAAGGATTTGAGGACCTGATTTTTCAAGAATGACTGTATATACACATGGCAAAGTTTGATGAAGATGTGTTTCAATTCAAGCAAATACTACTTCATAAACTCACCTGAATTGTATGTGAGTCACTGGCTTGACCAAGAATCTCTAACAGTGCAGGATCAGACACGAAGAAGAAGCGAGGGAATACCAGCCTCTTCTTTTCTAAATATCTGGAGAATGGGAAAAAAGGAGCAGAAACAGAATTCAGTTAAGTACTGACAATAAGAACACAGCACTTGTTTAATATGCACAAAAAGAGAGATTTTTTAATTCACACAGTTGATATCAATTTAAAGAATAACATCTTGCTCAGTATTCAAATATCAAATTTGCATGCTGTATGTTAATTGCAGCTGATAAATGTATAAAAAGGTGAAGTTTCAACCCCACTTCTCCCCCCACCCCCTTAAAAAGGGAATTTTTGCACATTTGAATGACCAGTAATACACACTATAACTAGAGCAGCGATGCTGCAGAATCTCAATACTTTGTGGATATTAAGGAGACAAAGTTTCCATATTGTTGCTGATGATATTTGATGTAAATGCACTCCTCCTTTTGGTGTTTTGCATTTAAAAGATTATCCATCTATTGTTAATATCCTGATGCATTTCATGCTTAAAAATGATCAAATGCGTAGGGAACAATTTTTACAATAATACTGTAACACTAAGTAAGGTACACAATATTGTGCACGGTACTGAAACTTAATAAAGCAGAAATAATTAACCAGATATGTAGATCAGTGACATCTCCTAATAAATCCAACAGTCCAATGACAGCTGTTTTCCTTCTGCATTCCACACTATTTTCTCTCAAATCACTCTCCCTAATGCTATTTTCACAGTCTCATTCAAATATTTTGGTATTTCACAACTTTTGAAGGAGTGAGAGCTATTTCTCTGCTGATATCTTGAGTGTTTGCATTGTTACACTGTATGACAAGTGTGTAGAAAAACACCCATTCAATACTGTATGTCACAGATCCTCAAATACACTTCAATCAACTCTTGAGGGGTTAATTTTTTCATCACAATTCCGAGACACTTTGATCATGCCTCCTAGACACATTTTGTGCACTACACTGTAACTCCATAAATTGTAAATAAGCTTGTAGAGCCAAGACACAAAACAAAGACTACCAAACTTTTCTGTTGCTTGTATCCAACTCTAGGAGCTTATTCCTCTCAAGATAACTTCTTGGGAAATATCTGCTTACAGAGCCTTTGTTTATGGTCAGACTAAGCAAGATTATCTTACAGTTACTTCATGCTTGATTTAGCAGAGGTGTGACACCAAGCCTCTGACATCTGAAAGTTTAACTACAAAATGTAAACATTCTCAGTCAGTAGGTATCTGTGCCTAGCAACCAAAGTGCTGTGTGCAAAGAAAATTGAAGTTTCCATGACAACTGAAGAGTTTAACCATAAAATTTGCAAAAGTAACTTAGCAACCATCACTTTTTTAATGTGAAAAATTCCAAGTCTTCTGCCTCCCGGCCAAAGAACAGGCTCTCAAATTCTCAAAGACATTGATCACTGATCAAGTCACATTACCTTGCTCTGAAGAACCTTCATCCACTGGCTAGTGCGACAAAGACTTTTCATGTTGACTTTTGGAGTTTTTGCACCAGGTAATGTGTACAATATATTTCCTTTAAGATTTACATGTTCAAACATACCACCATAATACACTTTTTTCAACACAATCAAATAGAGACAGTCATCTATTTTCTGCTGGCCAGGAGTATAAATTCTCCTTTCTCAAAAAATTCACTTTACAATACATCTCTTACCCTGTGAGTGATTTCTGACATATTTCCAGCTGTTCAAGTAGATGAGGTAAAAGCTGTCCCAGTGTCTCATCACCAACACAACAGTTGATCACATTGTCATTCTCATGAGCTCTTTGCATAATCTTAACCCAAGACTTGTCAATGTTACCAAACCTTTTGGCTTCCTGAGTGAACATAATACAAAAATGAAACATTGAGTACAAGGAAGTTGTACAGATCTCTGCCACCACCATTTTCATTTTTAATATGAATGTTCATTATCAAGGCTTGTTATGGATTAATGGGGATGTTGGATCCTCAAAGATAAAACAGCAGGAAGAGAGAAAAGTATCCGATAATACATTTGCAAGTTTGTAAATAATTTACAACATTAAAATGTTTTACTTAATTTTTTTGTCCACCCAATAAACATGGAACTACAAGAGATCAACAGTGCCATTTCAAGCCATTGTTTACAGAGACACACACTAACCTGAGGTAGTTGCTTTGCAATATCACCACCAACAAACACAGCTTCCAGGTACACCCATAGGTTCTGCACTGTCAACCAGTTCTCTATGATGTCTGATGAGTTTGAAAGTTTCTGAACCCATGTCTGGATATCCTTCTTGAAGGGAGCATTGTACCTTCACAAACAAAATAGGATGTATAACAAAACAATTTTCTTTTCCCTAAAATGAAGTCTCTTTTCAACATTTTATTTTTCAGGAACATCAACTCTAAACAAGTATTACCCTATGGAGCAAATACCCAGCAGCACACATACATCACACATGCAAGTCACTTTTTCATGACAAAAGAGATCGTGACATTTTTTAGAAGAGAATTAGTTCGTACTGGTCTCTGCAAACATGATTTATGTGTTTAGAAAGAGAGACTATTCAAAACTTTGGGAGCCAGCTGTGAAACTTGGCAAAAATAAGGGTGTAAGAGTAAAAAATACACTGCTTTGGCATCCATTTAAACCTTGTCATGTGAATACAATATACAATTTAACTCTATCCTTAGAGGCAAACTTTGAAGTACATTTGAAACATGTACATTTCATAAAAATGATTTGAGCAAGGTTATTCTATACCTCAAAAGTAATTATTAACTTTAGCTGTTTATAAAACTTCATACAGAGATTATGATGGGGCTACATATGAGTTTTTCAAAGCTACTTTCTTTGAAATGTTTTTAGAAAGATACTCTTTTTCATGCATATTACTGTGGATAAAGTAAGTACACTTGTCAAGGTTAAGGTTATTTCAATTATTGAAACAAGGCATTATTACCTTACTCCTACATGCATTAAAGGTCAGAATGTATAATTTGAAACACAAAGTTTTCAATTTAATTTTTTTAATTAAATCCAAAACACGCTGTAATGAATTTTGCATGTTGGACAGTTGATTTTCTTTTTGATTGCTCCATAATTAAACTGTTTCAGTCTATTTCATGCAATGTTCTATTTCCATACATGTATATCTGATGGACAATCTAGACAAAGAATTTTAATGACATTGTGCTTGGTAAAATCTAGATTCAAACATTAGATTGCATAAGATGGACATGTTCTTTGAAGATTACAAACTGTGACTAATTTCAAATAGTCCCCTGTAATCCTTTGCTTTTTCCCATGAGCAAAGAGGAAGATTGTTTGCTTCAGCTGGATGAACAATTGATTTCCTTTGGTCCTTTGCTTCGTTGCTTATACTTGGGTGACTTGAGCTGCATTTGATAGGTGATACAAACCCCTGTCTAAATGTCAGATTCACCAGGTATGTGTTTCTCAATGTTCAAAGGAATCGTCTTCCTCTCGTAAAGCTCTTTTTCTTAGCATCTTTGACTTTTAGTTTACCACAACAATTTTAGAGAATTTTTACTTCTGCTTAAATAATCCCTTTATGGAAGTATACCAACCTGTTACTCAGCAATGACCCTAGAACCATGAGACTGTCTTCCATGAGGGTAACAATCTCTGAAGTTTCACCTCCTTTTAGCAACAATTCTCCTCTTGTTTTAAAGTTAGCAAAAGATAATGTCTGGGAGTTCCATTCAGCCACAACCTGTGCCAGTTTGGCTTCAATGTCTTTTTCCTTCACAGCTGAGATACAAATATCCTATTAAACCAAAAAAAAAAAAAAAAAGAAAAAAAAATGCACAAGGAAAACAGAGAGGAACATAAGGAAAAGAGGATAAATCGAGAATAAATCAAAATATGCTACATATATTCTGAACTTATGAAAAATGAGAAAATGTTACATATTTGCCCGCTGTGATGCAAATGTCAGCTCATTTAATTTATTAGTGGACATGGCAGCAACAACAAACCTCAATGTCTTCCTTGTGCTCCAAGAGTGGTGCCTCCATTATGTTCCTCAAGAGGAAAGAATCAGACTCAATATCAAAGGTATGAGATGTTGTGTTGGCAATACGCTCCCAGTGGCGATCTTTCATAGCATTGTTCGCCATCAGTTCAAGGAGAGGGCAAGTCTCATTAAAGTCATCGATCTTCTTCTTGAGATCTAGGAAAGCCTGCCACTCTTTCAAGGCTTTGGGTAGCTTACGGCACCTTGGGAGATAAAATATCACATCCAAACTTGGTGACTCTGGACTTCCAAAGCTTTCTTCATTAATTAGTACTTATCACTACTGCCAGAACACTACATACCCAAATTAATGCTCACTTGACCATTAACATATGTTACCTGAAATAAGCCTGTTTCACATAATAGACCCCCCTCAAAAAAAGCAACCCCCCCCAAAAAAAAAAATCCAGAATGATTTTTACGATGTGTAGTATCATATGTGATCATATAGATGAATTTTTGCCAAAAAGTAGATCACTTTGCATAATGTTTGAAGTTAACTCTGGGAAAGGAAGATTAAGTCTAAAGAAAGAATAGCATTAGATAAAAATGAGAAAATGTAAAAAAATCATAAAAAGTTAATTAACTTACCTGTTTTGAAAATCAATAAGCTCATTGTTGATTTTATCAATGTCCACTTCACTCCAAAGTATATCATAGTAACCATTGACTCTTTCAATAACATCATTGTACAAGCCATATAGCTTCTGTAGTAAGTTGAGTTCCTTTTTAATCTTTGCCAGAGTTGAGTACTCACTTACAGGAAGACCAAACAGCTGTTCACCAGCGGAGTAGGTTGTGTACTTCCGCCACAATTCATCAAATTTGGCCTAAAAGACAGAAAAAGTAACAATTTGTATAGTACTCTGTAAGGGAAACTCAAAGAGTGAAAATTACATAAATTTACGAAGAACAATGTTTGTTTACTATTGAATAATATGAAAGTAGTAAACAAGGAGACCCTGATATCTTTCAGAGAAACAAACAAAAGAATCTAATCGAAATTTCATTGATTTCAACTGAACAACAAAATAATGTAAGACCTGTCATGTGAGTCTAAATGGAAAAAGTGGAAAAAACTTTTGATTTTTTTTGAATGAAAAGTAAATAAGTAATAAAACTTTGTTGCACCCAAACCAATGCCTTGATGCATTGACCTGTACTGATGAAAAAAATATAGCATTTAACAAATAATGTGTAACTTATATCAGAAAAGTAAAGGAAGAAAAAAAAAGGCAACCTCAGGCTCTGTAAACATTCAAAACGACAAAATTCCATGACTTTTCCATAACTTTTTAAGACTTGACTGACCATTCCAGGACCTTAAAAACAATTAGATGCCATATTTCCATCCTTTTTCTACAAAAAATGTCTCTGAATATTGAGCACATCAGATAAATTAATACCTCCTGAAATTCCCAAACTTATTCAGGACTCTTGAAAATTGCTCATTTTCCCTGACTTTTCAAGAATGAAAATTCAAATTCCAATTTTACCTGACTTTCCAGGATTTTCAGGATCTGTAAGAGTCCTGAACCTTCATTTTAGAAACTCAAAAAGCAAACAAAATATATGCAATGTGATGAATCCGAAAAATTGGAAGTACTAACCTGAAACACATGAAGTCTGTCA
Source organism: Holothuria scabra (assembly GCA_037179385.1). NCBI lineage: Eukaryota > Metazoa > Echinodermata > Holothuroidea > Aspidochirotida > Holothuriidae > Holothuria > Holothuria scabra. The sequence goes on from CM074193.1 coordinate 22,451,902, forward strand.
CTGGCTTCTTGAGGTGAGATGCCATCTACCATTGGACCACCCTTTGAATCAAAATCAGAATAAATAAATAAGTTATAATGGCCTTGCAAGATCTTTCAATTAAACATCTTCAAAAACTTAACTTCTCAACTTTCAAGTAGATAAGTTGCATAGGTACTGTTAACTTCATGCACAAAAAATACCATGACAGTACCATGACCCTACAAAAGTATACCAAGGTCTAGCCATTCCTAGTTAACCACAATTATCAGAATCATCAGTGAGGATCCTGTTCAGCTGCTGTATGTTGAGATCAATGAAGTTAAAAAGGAATTGTTGTTGTATTGGGGTGAGACATATGTTGGTAATAAATTTCATCACTGGATAACATGTTTCTACAAAAGACACAGTTTGAAACCTGTGGAAATTCTTTTGTTTGGCAAGTTTAGCTAAAATCTCCGATCAAACTCTAGAAGCATAATGATCTATTCATTGCTGTTTCAGTAATGTTTTAAAATAGATACTATTATGGAAAAGTATGTTGAATCAAACTCACAGTATCATATTCATCAAAGTAGACATCTGAATCCTTGGTGAAGACTTCTACCGCAGTAAGAAGTTCTGCTTTGAACTTTGGTTGAATGCTTACAAGGTCACTTTGAACTGTACTCTACAATATGATAACAAAACTGAAATATCAAATCAAGTCATTTTAGGCACATGGACATCATAAAAGCCTTGCATACCTTAAAGTCTACAAGTAGGCTATAGCTGAAGTCTGAGATATAAACAATTTTTCATTGCAGTAGACTAAAAGCACCAGACCCAAAGCTGCTGCCTGAGACAAACCATAAATTCCCAAGCTATACCACAGCAAGCTGCATGTAAAGTTCTGATAACATTCTTTCCTGTTGAAATAAGCTATTAACACATGTTTTGATATGTATGAAGATGTCACATTACCCAGGATTCTAGCTAGAGGATTTTGAGCAGCAGCTGTACTGACTTGTTGGTGTAGTGTGCAAAAGCCAGTCTCACTTGTTACCATCCCTCACTGCCACTATAGCGAGAGCACTGCTCAGGCTGATGGAGTGGGGTTTTGCAAACAATTTTGCTTGCAATATAGTGATGAACTAGAAATGGTGAATCCTTGTTTTGCATCAAATGGCTAGATAAATATGGTGAGTTGTTTTATATTGCAATAGAATATATTTCCATGAGCTTTTCAAACATTTCCTATGGAACTTTCATTGAATTTTGTGCAACCTGATAGCCTGGCAATATGGTCTGCATGCCAGTTGGCAAGTGTCAGTTCCTACTACAGCTGTCCATCACTGGCAAGCATGGCTAGAAACAAGTGACCCATATTAAAACATGGATTTTCCAGTCATGCAGTATCAGTAGCCTGCATGTAATCATAAACCCTGTCTAAGAAAACTTGGTAAACAAAAAAGTTTAACATTAATCATTTTTAGCTATGAATATCAAATCATTACTCACAGCCTGAGCTGCTAACTTCTGGAATGAATATCTCAGTGAATCCACTCGCTCTGCTTCTTCCCTGGGAACTTTCACATTGAACTTCTGCAGCATGCCATATGCTTCCTTAATTCAAGCAGACAAGAATGTTGTATTAGTATAACGTTGAAATGAAAAAACATTACATTCATCTTGTATTCACAAATAAATCAACACATCAATACGTTTCACAGTAAGTCACAACTTTTGTAGGAATACGAAGCAAAAAACTGAAGTAAGATTTCACAGAGGTATTGATGTAAGAGGTACTATTGCCAAGTAACCATTTAACAGACTAATTGGCAAACACATAAGTGGTATTTACTGTTCAATACCACATACCTTCATGGAATTTTTCATTACCTTACATGAAGTATCTAACAAAGATTTAAATGCACTGTACATTTTTCTACTTATTTTGCAAACATCAATAATGACAACAATTATGCCATCAGCAGTAAATCATATCCTATGGACAATCCAACCAGTTTAATGATGGACACAATTTATGTAATAATTCCTACGGAAAATGACAGTTCATCTTCCCTGATAATTCTCTTTACTTCCCTTACAAAAAAGAGCGTATCAACCTGGGTCAGGTACCATGAATGATCACCTGAGAAAAAAAGGGAACCATGCATGGTTCCTGGGTAACAAACCTGGGTCTTTGGTACCCTCTGGACACAGGATTGGCACAGGTGTACACATCTAGACTGGCCATCAATTTGAAGCCACAGGTTTTGAATCAAAATTCCTTGTTAATATCAGTTTTAATGTTCACTTGTTTTGCCTGCCAAACTTGTGGTAAACCTAGTGGCAAACATGGTGAGGTGCCTGGCAAAGAGTGAGGTGCAAAGTGAGGTGCCTGGCAAACCTGTGACAATTTAACAGTAAAATGTGCTTTTATGCAAATCCCTACAAAAACCAGTGGCACAAATATGCAAAAGTCTTTTGATTTGGAACTAATTGACACACTTTTTTTTTTGTAAGAGTTAAGTTGTGCCGTCGGTGGCTGCATACATTCAATTCTAAGCCTTAACATATTAAGTGTACCTTTCAAATTGAGTGTTATGTTAGTTAGCTGCTAGTTATGAATGATAAACCTCATTATCACTGAACTGCTTAGATTTGTCTGTGGAAAGGGATTTTGTGTTACCTCTACAGGTCCAAGGGTCATGTCAATTTTAATTTCATTTTGACGTATGTGATCCAGAGCTTCCATTGCATTGCGAACATCATCCAAATCTTTGATTGGTCTGCTGAGTCGCTTGGAATAGTCACCAATGAAGTTAGTGATGTCATCCATTTTCTTGCAGTATTCCTTATTTAGATTCTTCCCAAACAGATCCTTCCAGAATTTGGTCTCAATGTTAAGAGCATATTTGATAGGTTCTGAGTAGAACAAAATAACATAGGCTAAATCAGCCTTTGCAAACTTCTTATTCTGTGAAGATATACTGACAATATATTACACATACAAAAGAATACAAATAGACAAACAAAAATAAGGGTTGACTGCTGTAAAATCAATCAGATAGAGCAACACAAATTCAATCATCAATAATCTAAAACAGTAAATACAAAACATGCTATAATGAACATAAGGCTAAGCGGTTGGGCACGTTAAGTCTAAGCTGTCCTTTTGGGGACATTGTTACGGGCCCCGAGTTTTAAAATTTCCAGTCATGCTGCAAATCAGATCCCCTTTGGAAATTGAGGAGAGTGGTAGATAAGCTGTTTTATTTCATTATATAATAACTGAGTTAACCAAGTTACCATCATTTATCTTGATGTGAAAGAAATGGCACTCTTCCCAGTGAGTTGAAATGATTGGTGGTGGGGTAATGTGCAAGTCCAGAACTTGAAGTCTAAATTTCTCCCCCTGGAGCAACTAATGCCTTTCTTCGTTATGCTTTGTGTCAGAGATTGGAGGGAAAAACAATGATGCATGGACTATAGAAAAAAATTAAAGATCTGCCAAGAATCTGCATTTAGCCCAAGCAAGCTACTACTGCCCCGATTTCAAAAATTAATCTGTAAATTAAACGTCATGATTAGATAGTACCTGTTGTCAGTTCAATGGCTCCAACCTGGACACATGGCCATATCTCTTCAATTTCTTCTTCCAAACTCTGGTAGGATAGAATCTTTTCCTTCCAGTCTGATAAGATTGGATGAGTTTCCACAAATTGCTTCAAAACAAAAAAAAAAATGAAGTCATTCTAAATTGGAAGCTATGGCGAATAAAACACATAAAAGTTCATGAAAATCAAACATTTAAGGTGATCAAATAAGAAACAAATTAGTACATTTCAAGTGTAATAATTGTGATAACAGTGACCACTTCATCTCAATCATCAACATTTCTGACTTCTCAAGTTCCCATAAGCACACAATCTTGCTTTTGGGGTCTTTGTCATAAACAGATGAGCAGATACATTATGCTAACATACAAAGTATAAGAGTCACACACAAAAATATTTTGAAACAACAGCTTAATCTCAGAAACATTTGGCTACAGTGATATTTCCACCTATGTTTCATAATATTTCAGAAACAAAAATAGGCCTATCAGGGTTGTGGATTTAAAAAAAAAAAACTGTGATTTAAATCAGATAAACTGAAGTTTTTTTATTGAAATCAAGACTTTTTCAATTAAATTCATAGTTTTAATGGTGATTTTAATCAACATGACTTGATTGAAACAACCTTGATAATTATTGCATGTTCAAGGCAAACCAAGGTGTTTTTGTGCTTAAATTTCACAATTCAGTGGGAAAAATATTGTACATGTGATTCTCAAGAGCCATTCTGGAAATATGATAAATAGGTACACCATTCAAAATAGTGCGGGGGAGGGGGCAGAATTTTCCCTTCAATAGTAATTCAAGATAACACTATTGACACATCTATATTAGAACACAGCTACTTTTCCTGGAAATTGGACATATTATTCAATACTACAAATCAGAACCAGGAGTGAACATTGATACATAAATCTGTCATAAAACAAAAAGCTGCAGTATGAGCAATGCACCAATAAAAAGCATATAAAACATATGGCAGCTCTATGGTACCTTCAAGAACATAACAAACCTTTTGACACATTTAGGACACTTTTGTAATTGCAAGCTATTACCAGAAATATTAAGGAGCCATTAGTGAGATGCAACCATCCCAAATAAAGTGAGCCAAGTAATCCCATTATTCAGCAGAGTGATCGACAATTTGAGGTAATTTTCCAGACATAGCAGTGGACCAAAATCATTCCAAACCATCTACACTTTGTTACTGCATCTATATAACACAGTTGTACATTTAAGGCAATACTGGTATACAACACAACATAGCAACAGTGTAATTGTGGTCAATTACAGACCACAGAACAATGAAATATTAGATTAAGGACATTTCTGTAGCTGTAACAGTTCAAACAATTTGCTCAAACCAAGCAAAGAACTCAAACAAATTAGGCATGCAAAATTTCTTACCCAAGGTATTTTGTCTTCCCATAATCCTTTTATATTTGTGTCTAATGTGTATTATGTAACTAAACAAAATAGTTACATAAACATCTTGCAAGTAAGTTTGCCACAAGTCCAGATAAAACTGCTCTGTTCATCACATACAGTGAGTGATACAGAGCAATACAGAGCAGTACGAGTGCCATACAAAATTTACCAGTCATCAGTGGACCAAGTTAGAACCACCTTGCTTTGGGATAAATCCTTTTCCACACACCACACAATATTTGTACATAATACTGTAAATACAGTACCTTGACAGCATCTTCTTTATCTTCTTCCCACAAAAACTGAAATGATGAAAACATCTGCAGGGATTCCTGAATCTTAGGTCTGGTTTGACTGATGGAATTACTCAACATCATTTGTAACTTCTGTATTTCTTTGTGTTCAACAATACTCTTGTAGTAGTTCTTCAACTCTTGTGGTGGAATTGGTTCTGTCTTTGGCCCTGAGGATCAAATTTGTTGTAATGTTTTCTCAACTGCATTTATCTCCATTAATTATTACAAGGACATATTTACTTAACAGAGTCATTGACATGAAAAATATGTTCTGAAATTTTGCCATCGATTACTTATTGTTGCTGGCATTACTAAAACTTAGCAACAATGATTCATACAGAGTGATATTGACAGATCGTTTTTCCAACAAACATGACACTCTGAATTGACCTATTAAAGATTCACAGAAGGGTGGGGGTGGGGTGTCCACCTCCACTTTGAAAAAAAAAATCAACTCAATAAGTATCTACATGTCAGTGGTGCAATATCTGTCCCCTTTATCGACCTGATAAATGAGGTGAGCAGTACAACTTGAATTAATGGATTCTTGGAAAACTCAATCAAGGTAGTTCCTCTGCTCACTGTAGGATTTCTACATACATACTTAATATTAATGTATTCAAGCTTCCTTCATGAACATACTGTAAACAAAGAGTCATAAACACACATAAATAGACCCATGAAATAATGACTGCACATCAAGTTTCTCTTTCATCTAAGCCAAGAAATCCCTGAATAAAAAACAACATTATTTTTTCAATTAAATTAACCTTAAAATGGCAACAATCCAAATCTTAGAAACATAGACTAAAGTACTCAATCAAAAATCTAAAGTAACGAAGCTTTGTTGAATTACCTGTTGCTGAATGAAGTTTTCCCTTCCCATGATGGTGCTCAGTCATTACAAGAGAACCAGGCTCAACAGTCCTGAACCTTTTCTGACCCCATTGGGCTACACCTCTGCTGACCTCAAATACACACGTCATGGCCCGGTTCAATGCTTGTTGAACATCATCAAGGCTAGGTTGCATGACCTGAATAATGGACAAAGTTATGGAAATCATTAGGCAAGACTGCTAAACCAGTGACAATCATATGTTATGTATGTTGTAAAGCATGTCTTTTTACTTACATGGCAAGTACAGTATTACTTGAGGTTCACCTACATTCATTAAATTGCATGTCACCTCATACAAAATTACAAGGTGTTCTTTTATTGGTTAAAAAAAATATCCTTTACTATTTGTCTGTTTAGCAGAGGTCAGCAACCTCTTTACAGACACATGTAAAATAAGTTACCAGTGATATGAAAAATGCATAAAAGCAGAAGATAGTGCCATAAATTGGGAAAATATCAGCATCCTTCCAAAGCTGGACTTATCCTTCTAACAAATGGTTGGGAGATTTGAGGTATAAATCAACCAGTGCTGTAAATACTTGACTAATGATGATGACAAAGAGATGTCCAGAAATTTGAACAAATAAATTTAAATGACCAATGATTTCCATCCAAGTAATCTTATTTCTGCATGTTGAAAAACTAAGTTAGACCATTTGCCAAATGAAAATTACAAAGGATTGTGGGATACATTTTTGTATTTGCCATTGTGGCTAAAGCTATGTGAATGGAAACTTCATTTCACAATCCTTTATAATTATTACTAGGAAAGGGGAATTGAACTAAACAAGACTGGCACATAATGCAAATGTGGCCCTTTACCAGTTAAGAAAATTATTTGTCACCCCCAGACAGATACAATTCTCCCAACCTACTTACTTCTAGTCCCTCCCACTATCTGAAACCCATCCATATCCAGGAACAACCACAATTTCACAATTTAATGAAATTCATGGCATATCCTCATGAGCATACAAGGCCCTAATTTGTAATCAAAACACCCTCAGTGCATGCTGCATAATACGAGATATTCTGCATTTTTTAATTTGATGTCCATTAAAGAGCTGTACCAATTGTAGAATTTGGCGCACAAAAGTAAAATTGTGTTTTGGGGAATGAGTAACTGCCAGTAAGTAAGCTTATATTCTCTTTTTTTTTACAAACTTTAGAAGATGCTGCCTTAAAAAGATCAAATAGGGAAGTAAGGAAGTAACTTAGTCAAGGTTCTACTGGAGCATGTAAAAAAGAATAAGAAAAAGAAAGAAAACCAAAATGACATAAAACTATATCTGATACTGATTTTCCAATTGATGAGTACACTTACAACTTGTGGTATGGCCAAACTTATGTCAACTTTGAAGAGAGGAGCATTGACCTTGGCTCTTCTAGATGAACTTCCACCAAACCTGTCAATAGCTCGAACTCCTCCAATAGGTCTGTAAGTATTTAAAGTTGGACTAAATACTTTTCACACATCTCATTGTAATCACACTTTCTGCCAACATGTCATGCTGATATTTATTATTCCTTCAAACTGCACTTCCTGCTTATCTTTACAGTGATTCCACTATGATCCATTTCATACTTATCTTGATAACTATTCACATTCCATTAATACATTTTGTAATGAATACTTTAAAGCATCATTCCTAACCATTTTCATAACAAACACTTTACAGTGATTATGTAATATTCATCATCTTTCATTATCAATTGAAAAACAAAAATTGAAACATTGTGTCACTTATTACTAATTCTAGGCCAATGTTTAAAAGGACTTTCATTTGGTAGCCCACTCACGTTGAGAAGAACACTCTTTTCTTGATGTTGTCAAGAGAAAGTCGTGTTGCTTTTAGGAGGGCCTCCAAAATCTTTTGGCTGAAGTGAGCAACCATCTCTAAGCACTCCTCTTGAAATTGCTGTTCCTCTTCCAGGTTAGAAGATGACACTTCCAAACTTATTTCAGAAGCAACATCATTATCAGATTCTGAAAGCCATTAAAAGGTATAAATGCAAAAATAAAAAAGCTGAAACTAACAAAACTGTGAGCCCTGACCAAACTCTGCATACCTCATTGATTATGGTTTGCAGTGATGCATGCCTTTAAAAATGGTACATAGGGAAAACCTTTATAAATGGCACATCCTATTATCTGCTTTAACCTCAAAGATACTTTTGACACTTTTTTATCATGTCTAGTGGAAATGATGGAATCTTACTCATACATATCAAACAGATGAATTAATCCTTGGTCAAATAAACTTTCTGGTTAATGGAAAATAATTAGGTCATGCTCCTTTAATAAAACACTTAAACACTTTAATACCTAAAAGCTTGTACAAAAACAGTAAATAAGTGACTGTGATCAATTCAATAAGAAGGTTGCAAATATCAAACAACTTAATTCTGACAATCATTGGTGTAAATGGGTTGGTAAAAAAAATTTAGAATTAAAGTCATTCATGCAGAGCCTTGCAAAATTTTAAATGGAGTTCAATGGTTCAGTTAAAAAGTGGCAGCTCAAACTCGCAGGTAATATGCTTAAATGATTCTTAATCTTATGTGAATAATTTCCACAGCACAGGTGATGTTAACATTTCTTTAAATTTTACTGTTTCCACAGCCAAAGACCATTTTCCAAATAGTACCAATTAAGGATTCAAGGATGGAACTTCTATATAATTTTTTGTTGTCAAAGGCATTTTATTGTGCACAACACACACCAATGTGATATCCAACAGTTCATAGTAACTGTGCCTTTTGTGAAACAGTCTTTAAAACTGCATTATTTTCAACCAAATCTTACTTCAAAAGCCACTTTGCCCAAATTTTCAAATCAATTTGTACTTCAGTAAAAACCTAGTAATTTCACCTCTCTGACCAAATCATCAAGGACAGAATTTTGGTTGTATTTATTCAAGAACTGAAAATTGAAATGCCATACCATCTTCCTCATCCTGAGATTCTTCAGATTTTTGATGATGTAAAGAGCTGAAAACTTTCTGAGCTTTAGTCACAAAGATGTTGACCAGGTCTTTTACAGCATCCTCCATACGGGAACTTTTCTTGTCAATTTGAATTGCTGCATCATTACACAGTGCCTTCAAGTAAAGAAAGAAAGAAAGAACTTTTATCATTGGTGCAGACTGCCTTTTTATTGCTGTCTAATACATTCATCAACTTTTGACAATAAAAAGGACTGATGCTTGGAAAGCTCAGTGTACTGTTTTTTGCTTTGGACCTCTGGTCAAAAGAAGTAACAAAGGCATATATAACAATAACACCTTCAACAAATGAAATTAAATGTTACCTGAGTGGCTGATACAAACTGTTCAGCATCCCAGACTTTCTTTGGTGGAAGACTGCACAACACAGTGTTGCTTATATCATGAAGAACAGAATCTATACGAGACTCCTTGATGTCATTGACCTTAGGAGAAATAAAATCAGAAAGTTTGATTTAAATGTGTTGTAACCCCAAACAGTTCATCCAAAGCACAATAGTCCCTCTTGAGGAAAAATTCTATTTTAACACCTGTTTTAATTATTTTAAGATTATTTTGCAGTCAATCCTTCTCTCAAGAAGTGCTTTTACTTTGATTTCTCATCCATATGCAGTTTGAGAATATGCTACCTATTACCACTAGACAATATGGATTGACATTGCCACTGACATCATTTTGGAGGAACAAAAAATGAGCATGTGGCTGCACCACTGATCCTTGAGTAGGACAATGGCAGGCAACGCATAGTAGAATTCGACCCACGTCATGTGTACAAACTTACATGCATATCTGATAGGTCAACCAATCAGCTGTCTTCATTTGGTTTATGAATTGCTATTTTCTAAAGAAGACACTGTGACATCATATGCACAAGTTTTATAGATATCAAAGTTTTTTGCCCTTTAGTAATAATAGTAAAATAATAAGCCAAGCTGGAAGGTAAAGAATCCTGCAGGAAGCACTGCAATAAAGGAATTTCAACACAGCATTTGGTCAATGAATTCAAGCACTTATTACCTCTTTGACCAGGAGTTCTAAATCCCTCAGAGATGCTTTAACTGTCTTGAAGAATGCCTCAAGATTGAGAGATGTCCAGCAAAGCATGATAAGGCCAGGTTGCAGAGCAATGTCAACCTTTTTAATGTGAGGAGCCATTAAAGGTAAGAAGACTGGGTGAATACGACTTCGAATAGCCTTATTTTCATCCAACAGCAGCTGAAAATAAAGGATGAGAAAACATTTTCAGTAAACCTGGGGTAAGGGGATTGTTTGCTTCTACATTCTGTATGAGGGGTGTTCAATTTAATGGAGGAAAAACTTAACCCTTATAAGGACTGATGAATGTGAGATAAAAGTACTTCAAGTCAAAAAATTCAAAAATGTATATTTAAGACCATGAAAAATGAATTCCAACAGTCCAACTCCCATCTTCATAGGACATTCCTGAGCTGAGATATAAAATGTTGAAGTTTATTCACTCAAATTAAAATGGTACATTGTGCAATAATTTGTGATGTCACTCTTGTACTACTCAAATTACAGTCTTTGTATTTCGTTGTTTTTCTGAAGGTTACTGCACCTTGTACCAAGGTGTGATAGCACTCTTACGAGGTGATGGAATTAATTAAGCCCTCCTTGTGAAACATGCTATGCAAGCAAACAGTGTTCAAGGTCATACAAACATTTTTAATTTTGAAGGGAAACAACGCATGTTATGTGAGTTGTACGACAAGAAAGTCACAAATTATTGTGCAATAGACCAATTTGTTTTAAGTGAATAAACTTCAACATTTTATATCTAAGCTCAGGAATATCATATGAAGATGGAAGTTGGACTGTTAGAATTCAATTTTAATGCTTTTAAATATATATTTTTTAATTTTTTCACTTGAAGTACACTTTAAGGATACAAAGCAGCAAAATGTACCTCTCATCTTTCTGGAAAAAAAAAATGAACCAGAAAATTTTGCTCCAATGAAATTATTGGACAGTGTTGGTGCTTGGAGTCAATTAATTACAGGTATGTATTACTAGAAAAACAGTGCAAGAGTTTTCTGCAGCTTTATCAATAACTTCATTGCTGGCCATGGGTATCAATTAAAGAAACAATGCAATCACCCACCTTGGTGCCAACACTAGTACTGCAGATGTAAAATACCATTATTTCTTAAGTACTCTTCCACTAGATACTTACCCTTACACAAAAAGTATATCTTGATATGTTTATCCATACAACTTTGATGTCAAATAAAACATATGTATTTGTTAAGATCAATTCAGGGATTTCGCCAGAAACACAAAAAAGGGGGGGGGATTTATTACTGCTAAACCCCAAGTCCAAATTGATGCTGTCTAAGGCTTAAGTTATGAGTGGGTTCAGGGGGGCAAAAGCTTGCTTCAAGGCCCCTGTAAGGTGCAATTTGAAGGTTTAAAAGGCCATTTATTTGTGTAAGTTCAAACATTGCTGCAAAAGTGTGGTCTTTGTAAGTAAGAAACCAAGATATTGATATATTTTCTAATTTTTATGGAAATGAAAAGGGGGGGATTTTACCCACCTTATTCTGGAAAGGGGGACAAATCCCCCCCCCCCCCTTTCCCCCCTCTGACTGAAACCCTGATCATGTATGCTTCAAATCTGTGATCACTTTAAACCAATATCAACTACTTCTTTCTTTACCTGAATAGTTCTACAGTTCTTCTGAAGTTGTTCCCTGCCAAGACAGATAACATGAGCTGCCTCTGGGACCTCTAACCCAATCTTAGTCATGCACTCAGATTCCCTGATGACTTGGTAGAGTAGGGGATCAAAGTTTACCAACAATTCCTGTGTCTCTGGATGTCGTATGAGGATGGTGGCTTGCAGTCCTGGATTATTAAAGAAATGTTCATTTTCAACATATGATGCACAAATTAGTTTTCTATACTTAAAAATAAAATACACCTCGTTATATGAGCAAGTTTATTTAATTATTGCAACTACATAGGCATTACAAGTATTATAAGCTCTAAAAAATTGGTCCCAACAAAGTATTGCACCCACATCTGGAAATGCGGACCAAGTACTTTTAAAACTGCATGGAAGAGGCAAAATGCACTATAATAAGCATGCACTATAAGTGTAGTTTAAACAGTGAACTATAGTCAAAACTAAAACCAGGTAGCCAGCATCCCATTTCACCAGTATAACTGGAGCCTCAAAATAAACAAATAAAAAGGTTTCTGGCACAACTTACTTTAAACTTTGAAAATCTACTACGTTCAAATTTTATCCTTCAAATATCATGTAACTATTAAAAAATGAAAACAAGGCAGAAAATTGTAAATGCTACCATGTATAAAAGACTGGAATGTATGTCTATTACCTGTTTTGACAGAATCCACTTGTTTCACCCAAGCTCGATGATACAGAATTTCAAATTCAATGAGAACAGCACCAAGTCTGTTGTAGTTTCTCACAATCTTCTTACCATCAGGTGTGTTTAGAATAGAAGGTGTCTCCTGAAAATACAAATTCTTGTAAATGTCCCTTAGACATAAATAAGCAAACATTTGGTAGATACACCTGGCAAAAAGAGAAGCCACAACCATTTTGGAGGCCACCAAACTATTTTCAGTGAAATGCAATTTAGTTAAGACTACAAAAAGTGACAAAATGCCATTTCACAGTTTCAGTACACCGCTGTCAATGAAAATTTTAAACTGAAAACTTATTTGAATATTTCTCCTAACCTCAGTTTCTTACATAAAGACACCATTCCTTTCATTCTAACAGTTAGGTCAAAGTTTACCACTAGACTGTTCATGCCAACTTGTTGACATTTTGGTTATTTAAACTAGGACTGATAAGAAATAAGATGGGAAGAAACACACCTTCAAAATATCCATCGGGCCTTGAATTTTCCTGAATAGCTGTCTTGCCCATGCAATCTTGCCGGATACAGGAGGCATTGCACGAGGCACAGGTGGGTCTTCTTTGTTCTTCTGATAAAGCTGCAAAATATAGGTTTTGAAAACAGTATCAGCATGAGTATGATCTTGTGTACTGTTTTGGTTTCTCTCTTCTTGTTTATAAGGAGTGCAAGTCTCTTAAGCCCTTTGAGGTTTTCTGTGCACTTCCTTTTGCTTTATGTAAACTCCCATTTCTTTTCTTTTTTTATGTAGAAAGCAAAAAAAAAAAACAATAAACAAAAAGAAACATACAAATTTTACTGACATGACCATGTAGGACATTACTCACAATTCATCAAACACAAAATGGAATAATGAAACAATGTAAAAAAAGAGTGTAATGATGGAAACAAACCAATGTTATCTACTTACCCTTTTGATGACTTCAATTTCATTTCCAAAATGTTGAAGTATTTGCCCATATTTTTCTTCCAAATTGAGGCAAGGTAACTGCAGCAACTCAAACCTGGAAATGAATATTTTAAACTTTTTATAATTTTGAGGAAGATTTGCATACATAGTATATCACCTTATCTGCTCTTTTGTTTAAGGCAATAAGAAAATGACAACAACAACAATAACAACAAAACTAGAAAATACATGAAGTATATATTTTGCCTTAAAGTGAAAAGGCACAGATTTACAAAAATTCAATGGCCCTTCATCAGTCATATGCATTAATGGATATGTGTCTCTATTTGATCAACCATGAAATAATATTATGTGTCTCTATTTGGAATTAACCACATAGTTATGCAAATGTAACCATAAAAGAAGTATTTGTGACTCTTGAATTTCTTGCCCATATGGGACCTATCTTGTTTCATATTCTCACCCCATCCCCTACTTGTCTTAAATCCCCGTCCCTTATTTCTCTTTTAAGATTTGGCCTACAGTGTGACAATCATACTTTCATTAATGTGGAACTAGAAATCTAACAGAGAGAATAATAGCAGGGCACATGACCTGCAAACAGAACAAAGTTTGAAGAGTACCCTAAGTTATTTTCCTTTCTGTCAAAAATTAACCACTTTGTTTATTTTCTGTTTTCCTATCAATCCTTTTAAATATGACTTTCCATTCGTGTGACCATTGGTAAAAAGTAATACCTTTTCAGCAGTGCCAGTGACTGTGATGATGATGTTATCTTCTGGAAGCTATTATCCAAAAAACTTTGAAGACTACACTGAAAGAAGAAGAGAAAGCTTATTGCAAAACAATTCCAAGGATTTGTTATTCAAAATCTCATTTAACCCAAGTTTTCAATGAGGTTAATAATTAATCTGATTAAAATTGAAAACTTTTATACCTAACATTTGATACCTAACCTTATCCCAAACTAACCTCAAGGTCAAAAATGTTCCTCTTGAAATCTTCAAAATCATTGTCAAAATCTATTTTCCGATGGTCAAGGATGTCATATGGTTTCTTCTTTACTCCAGTGTAAATATGCTGAAATTTGTTCAACATGGGTTCAATGCCTTCAATCCTTGAGCTACTAAGCACTGAATATGTCTCAATAGTGTGCAAAAGCTGAATGACCTGAAAACATGAAAATAAAGGGAATCCATTAACAAATGTCTGAAACATAGCAAGTTTAAAAAAAAAAAAACAAGGAAGGAAGAAAAAAAAAAAGAAAGAAAAACCCCAAGTGGCTTCAAAGCATAACAAGGGGAAATAAACTTACTTAAATTCCTCACTAAGATGTGGTGTGGATATTGCACACGATTTCCATTTACTTCGATTTAAGCCATTAAATGTCAACTGCCTTAGCAATTTAAGTGTCAAATTGCTTATGAAATCCATAAATCATACATGTTTCATACACCACAAAGACCAAAAACGGTTTTTCTTAATAGTTTTGGTACATTTATTGATAAGGTTTCTCCTCACCTACAAACTTAATGTGAAGGACTAAAGATTTGGAAATAATAAATAATGCCAGTGTAGAGAATAAATCACATTGCGCTTTGTGTGAATTACACCAGCAAATGAAAAGTGCAGCAACTCTTAAATGTTTTCATTTAAAAAACATCACTTTCACCTTTTCAATTCTCTTGCAGAATGCATCAAATTTTCCAAAAATGTACATCTCTGAAAAATCAAAAGGTCTTTCCCCTGGGAGTTGTTCAATTTTTTTCTTGGTTTTCTGAAAGCAAGCTTGATACTCATTGTTGAGATGAATTGCAGTCTCCAGTTTAGTCAGCAAGTCATCATATGCTTGATCCCATATACGGTAGTTGCCATTGTCTGATATGTAGTTCTTGCATGCTGTGACCATCTGGTTTGTTACCTATGCCAAATTAAAAATGTACAAAATGATGATGAAGAAATAAACCACAAAGGAAAAAAGTGAAAAGTTTTGTGCATTTACCAAGGTTCCCAGCCTTTACAAAAGTTCAACCTCAGTCAAATGAATATTTGAATCAATTTGAAAACATTTTTACACTCAACAATTCTTCTGCATATATGGAAATGAATACCCACAGTTTCCACGTACATCACTGTTTTAAAGGTATCCACAAAGTTTGAGATGCTTTCAACATTACTTCCATAATGTCATTTTACACACTTTACATATTGGCCATTACTTGTCAGCAAATGCCACCAAGACTAATTGTTACTTGACTAATTGCATGATCAAGTGGTTAAAGCATCCGACTAGCAGTTGTGAGGTCTAGAAATTGACTCCTTGCACAGTCATACTGAAGACTTAAAAAATGGAAACTTTCTCCCAATGTGCTTTGTGCTCAGCATAAACAAGGGAGAAGAAAAAGCAAGCCAGAGAGCCACAACTGGAAAAGAGGCTGTGGTTGGCCCTACTGACACCAACTGGTATGAAACTAATTGTTACTTCATCAAAGTCAAGTTCAAACAAAAATGTGACTTTTAAAATCTACTTCTGTTTAGGTATATGAATGCGGACTTAATATCATTGACTGTATACCCTAGCTAAATTTGTTACTGGATTTATCTTACATGATGGTCAGATTGCTTTCAGGTGTTTTTACTGAATGATACAAAACATCATGATTAAGTTACTTTAATGTTGATACATGTACATGACATCTCATCTTGTTAGAAAATGGTGTAGGTAGAGCAAAATGGGCCTTTAGTTGTTTTCACTCATATCTGATTTGTTTACAAGAAAAATAGCATCACACTGAAACAGCGTGAAAGCTGTACACACTTCCAGAATAGCATGTTAAAGTGTTCTGATTTCATTCATTTCCATGATCACAACCCAACCACCTCCCCCCTCCCCCACCTCCCAACAATACTGGAGCAGTACAAATCTTCCATCTAATTCCTCCAAATGGCAATGAAAATAAACCACTACCAGACAAAACATCCTCCTTAATTTACGCTGCTTATTATGTGTCACTTTTACTGCAGCATCCTCAGGAGAAAGTCTGAGGAGAAATACGAATCTCACAGCATAAATTTTGTGAATCTCAATTCTTCAATGGTATAACACAGAGTTCAAAAGTTTACACATGTTTATGATTTAAATTTATATATATCAGGTTCACTTTTACATAATATAAATATTTTTATTGAATTGCCAAAAGAGACTTGCCTTAATGAACAATGATGTCATCCTCTCTGATGTGTTGTAATATCTTGAGATGCTATGGATCATGCGGATGGCATTGATTAAACTTGGAATGCAGTCCACCATTCCCAGCTGAAGAAAGTTGAAAAACACAACTTGAAAATATTTAAAAAAGATATTTAATTCAGCACCTCCAATTAGCTTAAACTATGTCAGAGTCCAAATTCAAGTTTATTGTACCTAGGTGCTGTTAGATGAGGAAGTAATTCAGCATCCTAACAACAGTTTTGGGATTCAATTCTTTTAACATACCAGAATGCAAAAATGCATTGAGGTTTCGATGATACATACATGCGCTTTTCAATAAAATGCTACATTTCTTGTAACAACTGGTGATCCAAAGTGACCTTTGACTCCACCTGTAAATAACTGGTTTTTCTTTTAACCAAAACATTTCTATATTCAAAAAGCCAAATTTCATACTGTGCCTTAAGATATTCTGCAAACAAGGTTTTCAGAGTTTGATGCCAGGTGATACCAGATGGCCATTGTCCTCCACCAAAAACAACAGGTACAGTACTTTCAACTCACCATACCACATCCACATACTAATTAGGAAATCCATCCAAGTTTCCTACCTTGAGATATCCCACTTTGACAAGTTTTTCAGAGTTTGAGTGATCATGACCCTAGATGTCTTTTCACCTCCACAAAAAACACCTTATACTGAACATCTTCTCACCATAATTCATCCACATACTAATTATGAAATCCATCCACGTTTCGTACCTTGAGCTATCCTAAACAAGTTTTTCTGAGTTTGACCCCTATGACCCCAAATGACCTTTGACCTCTACCAAAATCAATAGGGTTCTTCCTTACATCATAATGCATCAACATATCAAGTTTGAAATTAATCCAAGTTTCCTACCTTGAGATCTAGTGTGAACAAGAATTTCAGGATTTAACCCCATGTGACCCCAAATGACCTTTGACCTCCACGAAAATAAATCTGTTTTTTTTCTTACATCATAACACATCAACATATCAAGTTTGAAATGAATCCAAGTTTCCTACCATGATGTATCATGTAAACAAGGATTTCAGGGTTTGACCCCATGTGAACCCAAATGACCTTTGACCTCCACCAAAATTGTTTGGGTTCTTCCTCACATCATAAGGCATCAACATATCAAGTTTGAAATGAATCCAAGTTTCCTACCTTGAGATATAGTGTAAACAAGGATTTCAGGGTTTGACCCCATGTGACCCCAAATGACCTTTGACCTCAACGAAAATACATCGGGTTCTTTCTTACATCATAACGCATCAACATATCAAGTTTGAAATTAATCCAAGTTTTCTACCATGAGATATCGTGTAAACAAGGATTTCGGGGTTTGACCCCACGTGACCCCAAATGACCTTTGACCTCCACCAAAATCAATAGGATTCTTCCTTACATCATAACACATCAACACATCAAGTTTGAAATTAACCCAAGTTTTCTACCATGAGATATCGTGTAAACAAGGATTTCGGGGTTTGACCCCTGTGACCCCAAATGACCTTTGACCTCCACCAAAATCAATAGGGTTCTTCCTAACATCATAACGCATCAACATATCACGTTTGAAATTAATCCAAGTTTCCTATCTTGAGATATTGTGTAAACAAGGATTTCGGTTTTTGACCCCCTGTGACCCCAGATGACGTTTGACCTCACCCAAAATAAATAGGGTTCTTCCTCTCAGTATCGGGTATCTGTGCACCAAGTTTGAGAACTGTCAGATCTTCCCTTCTCAAGATATCGTGTAAACAAGCAAAGTGTCACAAACACACACACATACACATATACACACACCCATACACACGCACATACACACACCTATACACACGCACATACACACACACGCCATCATGAATGCATAGGTTTCTCTTTTCATCGAAACCAAAAATCAGTGAAACCTTGCAGTTGCATGCGTCAAACTGCAACACAAAATTATGAATAAACATGCAACATTCCCATTACATGGAAAATTAAAATGACTACAAATTTATAATCAAGTCTGTTCAGGGATCATATTTAGTGGTTATCTGGTCCTCTAGATGACTAGAATAACCAGCAGACAAACAAAATTTCAAGAAACAGTAATAAAGCAGGTTGTCTGACAGGACTACCTCAAAATTTCTACAGTAACAGACTCAATTGCAGTTGAAATTAGGAAAATGCTACGTTCTAAACACATGGAGGGAGGAAAGGTTGTTTTCTGCTGCCCTTTTTCCAATATATGAGTCACAACTGTGAATGTGACAATTAAACCAATTCTCTGGAGAATCATTGCCACTGGTAGCATGTAATTAATAGTAAACTCTCACACAGGAAGGAGATGCACTGCATCTTAACCACATTTCCCCGTTCTGATAGTTGATAAGCACAGAAGCCTTCAACTTATTACTACATTTCCCATACAGGATTTTTTTGAACTGCCCCTTGATGATTTATAATTAAGAGAGCACAGATCAATTGTTCTAATATTTATTTTCCATTCCTATCAGACTAGTTATAGTATTACTTACAAGCAAGCATTTTCTTTGTTTGAGTTTGACTACCAGCTCTTCTTTAATTGTTTGTCCTTCAGACTTTCTCTCCAAATTGCTTAAATATTTTCACTGCTGCTTAAGTGTTCTATAGTTTCTAAACACCTGTACGATAAGGACAACTTTAATGATTACTCTAACTTACTGGGTCAGCATGATACAGAGGCTCACAGAACTTCTCCAGTGTGTACAGATACTTGACATTATCTTTGGCTTCATTTGCAGCATCTGTAATGCGACAGTCAAGCTCCTTCCAGACCTAACAATTTAAACATGAATTTAAAACATTTACAATATCTTACGCTAAGAAAGTCTTGACTTGGTATTCCAAATCATGTTGTAATGAACATTCATTTCTAAAAGCTTTACAACAATGTCTGGAGAATAGCTTCAATATTTTAAGAACAACTATAGTATATCAGGAGATCAATTTTACAGTTCCTACAGATAAAATTATTTTATCTTCACAGGTCAGTTCTGCATGGTGGGAGAGCTGTAGGTGCAACACTTGACTTTCTGCTGAGCCATTCTGCATTGTTGTAGGATAGGATGTTGCTGGCAGCTTAACTGTCAATCAGTATGTGATCTGTGGGTCTTCGTCATTGAGAGGGAATACTACTGTGCTGATGTGGGAGAACAATATTTTACAATGAAACACTGACAAATTTACACTGAAATGAAATTACAAGATGACTTCTAGGAAAAAAATTTTGTGCATTTGGCTGTCCTACCTTGAGAACTTTACTTTTAGCAGCATTGAGAGTACTGATGACCAATCTGCATTTAGTGCTCTTTATTTGATCTAATATTGAATGAAACCTGGCCATCAAAAATCTCCAGTGTTCAAGCTCTGCAAGAGGACCAGTGTCATCAGCCTCTTTTCTCATCTGGTCACTTTCAGCTAAAACCTATGATAAACAAGGAGTCAGTTCAAGAAAAGTTTTTACAATTTAAATAAAAATTTCAGAAAGATTAGAGATGGAAACAAATGGGAAGGCACAAGAGATCAATCATATTTATAAATTTCTCTTTAAAATATGACTACTTCTCTCTTAAAGGCCACATCTTCTCACCCCAGGGTTCCAATTTTCCTACCCTGCTTGACTTTTAAGCCCCTCCCAAAACTTTCTAAAATTCATCCTCATCCGGAGACAATTTCAGTTTATTGCATCAAAGTGAGTATACAAGGCCCCAAAAGCGTAATCAGAATACCCTCAGGGCAGTACATGCTGTCTAATATATAGCTACAGTACTCTGCATTTTTTAATTTGCTGTCAGTCAAAGAGCTGTGCCAATTGAGGATTCTGTAGACTATTACAAAAAATTGTAGTTTGGGGTGAGAATTGACTGCCTTAAAGTACAGCCTTGAACATATTTTTCTGGAATTTACCTTCCCTTGATGACTGCATTGCTACAAAGATAAAACTGCATAGTGCATACATAGTTTAAAAAAAAAATACATTTCCTGTAGATTGTTGCATTCATCTCAATAAAATGGCTTAAAATTACACACCAGCTACAAAGTCACCATCTTTTAAACCATTGACAAACCATGGACACACAGTAAAATTTTCATGTCCTATCCCATGTTAACAAGAGATTTCAAAACTAAAACACTTCACTGCTTTTTAAATATCATTCTTACTTAGCTTTCTTTTTCAGAATACCTTGGTATTTCAGCTGACTCAAATTGCACATTTCTAGTTCTAGCACTGACATCCCAGTTTGAAAGATTATAGAGAGATATGTGTAGCCTACTATGGTAAATCTTTTTCACAGGTTCAGTAAATGGTTAAATACTTGTTTTTATCCTTCTTTAAAGGTGTTCTACCATTTTACCTGTTCTATTTCCTTGCACCAGCTGGTAACAAGCTCTTCCAAAGATTCCACCATTTCTTGGTTGCCAGCAGCACTGATGCAATCAGCAGCAGTCTTCAAACTAGAAACATCAACAACTTCACTATCATGGAGCTTAACAGCACCAGCAACACTTATTTGGGCCCCTATTTGGACAATGCAAAAATATTAGTTATTTATATAGTTTAAATGCAATTTGGGAAATTCTTCAAAACATGTTTTCATGATTTCACTTGGAATTTGAAGTGAAGATGTAAAAAGACACATTCTAAGACAGATTTGGGGCTATGTCAGCCTGAATGAATATGACCAATAGTCTATGAAAGTAGCTTTCTCAACTGCAAATTTGCTATGTAAGATAGTGACCATTGAATATATCAAGCAACTTTCCAGGTACTAAGATTTGTAGACCTGTATTAAGCTACTTTACACTACTGATGAAATAGGTTGTAGAAAATAATACCATTTCAACCATCTTCATTTAAATAAATCAAAACCCTATCAGTTTACCAGTCCTCTTCAATAATATGCAACATGAATCTTAAATTCTACCAGTTTAGAATGACAAAGAAGGGAAGTATCAAATAAATCCTTCGAAAACCAGAATGCAAAAATGCATTGAGGTTTCGATGATGCATACGGAACATGTTCTTTTCAAAAAATGCTGCATTTATTGTAACACATGGTGACCCAAAGTGACCTTTGACTCCACCAGTAAGTAGCTGGTTTTTCTTTTAACCAAAACACTTCTACAATGAAAACCCAAATTTCATGCTGTGCCTTAAGATAATCTATCCTATTAACAAAGTTTTCATAGTTTGATCTCTGGTGACCCCAATTGACCTTCAACCTCCACCAAGGACAACAGAAGCCATCTTCCAACCATCACACATCCACATTCTAACTTTGAACCCTCTCTCATTTTCCCACCTTGAAATACAAAGTAGGAGTTTTCAAGGTTTGACCTTGGATAACCCCAGGTGAACTTTGACCTTTACCAAAATTAATAGGGTCCACCCTCTCGTCATAATTCATTAACAAACCAAGTTTGAAAAAATCCAAGCTTCCTACCATTAGATATCATGCAAACAAGGTTTTCGGGGTTTGAGCCTCCTGTGACCTTGGATGACCTTTGATCTCTAACAAAATCAATAGGGTTCTCCGTCACATTATGATGCATCAACATACCAAGTTTGAGATTAATCCAAGTTTCCTACCTTGAGATATCATGCAAACAAGGTTTTCGGAGTTTGACCCCCTGCAACCCCAGATGACCTTTGACCCCTACCAAAATCAGTAGGATTTTTCCATACATCAAAACGCATCAACATATCAAGTTTGAAATCAATCTAAGCTTCCTTGCTTGAGATATCATGTAAACAAGGTTTTCAGGGTTTGGCCCCCTGTGACCCCACATGACCTTTGACCTCTACCAAAATCAATAGGGTTCTTCCTTACATTATGATGCATCAACATCTCAAGGTTGAAATCAATCCAAGCTTCCTTCCTTGACATAATGTGTAAACAAGGTTTACAGGGTTTGGCCCCCTTTAACCCGAAATGACCTTTGACCTGTACCAAAATCGATAGGATTCTTCCTTACATCATAATGCATCAACATAACACGTTTGAGATTAATCCAAGTTTCCTACCTTGAGATATCCTGTAAACAAGGTTTTCCAAGTTTGACCCCCTGTGACCCCAGATGACCTTTGACCCCTACCAAAATCAGTAGGGTTTTTTACATACATCATAATGCATCAAAATATCAAGTTTGAAATTAATCCAAGTTTCCTACCTTGAGATATCATGTAAACAAGGTTTTTGGGGATTGACCCCTGTGACCCCAAATAACCTTTGACCTCTACCCAAAATCAATAAGGTTCTTCTTCCCATCATATTGCATCAACAAATCAAGATTCAAATCAATCCAAGCTTCCTACCTTCAGATATCGAGTAAACAAGATTTTCTGGGTTTGACCCTCTGTGACCCCAAATGACCTTTGACCTCTACCAAAATCTAAAGGGTTCTTGCTTACATCATAACACATCAACATCTTGAGTTTGAATTTAATCCAAGTTTCCCAACTTGAGATATCATGTAAAAAACGTTTTGGGGGTTTGACCCCTTGTGACTAAATGACCTTTGACCTCTACCAAAATTTGTAGGGTTCATCTACCCATCATACTGCATCAACATATAAAGTTTGAAATCAATCCAAGCTTCCTACCTTAAGATATTGTGTAAACATGGTTTTCCGGGTTGGACCCCCTGTGACCCCAAATGACCTTTGAACTTGACCAAAACCCATACCATTCTTCCTCTTGATATGGGACATCTATGTACGAAGTTTGAAAACTTCCAGACATTTCTACCTTCAGATACTGTGCTAATGAGTGAAATGTAAAGTGTTTCAAGTCCTATGAACATTTCTACATTGAGATACTCTGTTAGTTAGTTAAATGTAAAGTGTTTCGAGTCCTTCGACACCTGTCACACCAAATAACCTTTAAACTCGTTGAAAACTGATATTGTTCTTTTTCTTGATATAGGACATCTATGAACCAAGTTTGAATACTTTCAAACATTCATACCTTCAGATACTGTGTTAATGAGTTAAATGTAACGTGTTTCAAGTCCTATGGCATTTCTACATTGAAATACTGTGTTAATGAGTTAAATGTAAAGTATTTCGAGTCCTTTGACACCTGTGACCCCAAATAACCTTCAAACTCGATGAAAACTTATGCTGTTCTTTTTCTTGATATGGGACATCTATGTACCAAATTTGAATACTTTCAAACATTCCTACTGTGCCATATCCTATTGTAAAGTGTTTCGAGTCCTTTGACCCCTGTGACCCCAGATGACCTTTGAACTCCACCAAAAACGATAGGGTTCTTCCTCTTCATATGGGGCATCTAAGTACCAAGTCTGAAAACTGTCAGATATTCCTATCTTGAGATATCGTGTTAACGAGTTAGTTGTGTTAAATGTAAAGTGTTTCGAGTTTTTGACCCCTGTGACCTCAAATGACCTTCAAACTCGACCAAAATCGATAGGGTTCTTCCTCTTAATATAGGGCATCTATGTACTAAGTTTGAAAACTCAGCGACATTCCTATCTTGAGATATCGTGTTAACAAGCAAAGTGTCACAAACACACACACACACACACACACACATACACACACACATACATACATACATACACACATACGCCATCATGAATGCATAGGTTTCTCTTATCATCGAAACCAAAAATTATATTTTCCCACCTACAGTACATGTTTTCACAGCAATAAGCCAATCTTATGTAAAGGAAAATACCTCCAACAAAGTGCAGAAAACTGTCATATCCATCAAGAAAGTTTTGCTTAGTTTTTCTTCCATTAGGGCTTTCTTCCAGGTGACCCCAATCACGAGATGAGTGCAAGGCACGTTTGTAGATATTTGATAAAACACTTTCTGTTGCTGGTAAAATGCCAAGCTGGCTATCAGGGGAGCATTCAATCACACCACAACAGACCTCCTAAAAGATTAAAATCATTCAATCATTATTTATTAAAAAATAATGAAGTACTGAACTACAGTGAGTAACTCAGATTGGAAGGGAATTGCATTAAACAGACAAAACTGGTATGAGTAACAATTCTAAATGCATGTGGGGGATTATCATTAGAAGCAAATATTTTGCTACTGTATGTGCAATGGCAACTAACTCAGCCTTAGAATGAATCACATACTGAACTATTAATGGAGGCAATGAAAGCAATTCATGTATGTCCAGCAAAGAGGTCTTTGTTTGACTTCCAGAAGGTGCAAATATCACAACATACTACATCAGAGGTGTGCAAGGGAGATATGAAATGACTATTGAAGCTTTAAGATGTGGGCTCCTGATATACAGTACTGTACAGTAGGCCTATTGCCTTTGACTTTTTGTTAGAAATTTTTATTTGCTTAATAAAACAAAAATTTAGTGTCAATAATGGCTACCACAGGAGATGCATACATGTACACAAGAATGTCAACTTCTTTAAACAGGTAACCCACTAATTTTCAAATTCAGTATAGATCACTTACAAGGAAAGGGTGTAAAACTAAAACTGCTGTTTAATAATTTTTTACCTGTTTGTTATACAACTTTAACCCTTTGTACAAATCCATGGCAGGATAAACCTACAGTGCACAGACTAAACATGCATCCAAAAGAAATATCAGTTGTGACATGAAGGCATCAAAAGTCATCACTTAAGTCTTCAGTTTTTTAAAATATACAAATTTCCAAGGCATGGAAAGTGAAAATACACTTTTATAAGTTTCAAAACAAAGAATAACTGCTGTTCAAAACTACTGTAAGTTAATAAATCTACATGAGCAAACAGGGTTTTTGCAATGTTGGTCAGAGTGGGTCAGATCTATAAACTGCCAATGGCAATTGTAGACCAGCACAGAGCTAAAATTGCTTGCTTCTGGCACAAAAATGATCAACTTCAGAAAAAAGCACTCCTGAAAAATCCAATTTGAGCTAATGATATTGTGTAATTTGTGGACATTCACTTTGTGAACCTTAAAATTATGTCTGCAAATCACCACATGGATCTGACTTTGAGCATCATAAATCTGTGGTACTTGCATTAATTGAAATCATAAACATATGCCAACATGTTCCATTAGAATATAATTGTAGCATCAATTGTAGCAGCAATTCATAGCACCAACAGACATGTATGTATTGTTCTGTATTATAAAACAGTTCTGCTATAAATACTGTAGGGCAGACACTGGCCTAGCTAAGCTACAGGGTATGGGGGTAAGGTGAGGAACATTTGCCAGATCACAAAAAAAACCAGAATGCAAAAATGCATTGAGGTTTCGATGATACATACATGCCCTTTTCAATAAAATGCTACATTCCTTGTTACAACTGGTGACCCAAAATAACCTTTGTCTCCACTTGTAAGTAACTGGTTTTTCTTTTAACCAAAACATTTCTATATTCAAAAAGCCAAATTTCATACTGTGCCTTAAGATATTCTGGAAACAAGGTTTTCAGAGTCTGATGTCAGGTGATACCAGATAACCATTGACCTCCACCAAAAACAACAGGTACTGTACAGTACTTTCAACTCACCATAACACATCCACATACTAATTTGGAAATCCATCCAAGTTTCCTACCTTGAGGATATCCCATTTAGAAAAGTTTTTCAAAGTTTGACCGGTCATGACCCCAGATGTCCTTTCACCTCCACCAAAAAAATCTTACACAGACCATCTTCTCACCATAATTCATTCACACACTAATTGTGAAATCCATCTACCTTTTGTACCTTGAACTATCCTAAACAAGTTTTTCTGAGTTTGACCCCAAATGACCTTTGACCTCTACCAAAATCAATAGGGTTCTTCCTTACATCATAACGCATCAACATATCAAGTTTGAAATCAATCCAAGCTTCCTACCTTGAGATATAGTGTAAACAAGTAGTTCAGGGTTTAACCCCATGTGACCCCAAATGACCTTTGACCTCCACCAAAATTTATTGGGTTTTTCCTTACATCATAACGCATCAACATATCAAGTTTGAAATGAATCAAAGTTTCCTACCTTGAGATATAGTGTACACCAGGATTTCGGGATTTGACCCCATGTGACCCCAAATGACCTTTGACCTCCACGAAAATATATCGGGTTCTTTCTTACATCATAACACAGCAACCTATCATGATTGAAATAAATCCAAGTTTCCTACCACAATGTATCATGTAAACAAGGATTTCAGGGTTTGACCCCACGTGACCCCAAATGACCTTTGACCTCCACCAAAATCAATAGGGTTCTTCCTTTCATCATTACGCATCAACATATCAAGTTTGAAATAAATCCATGTTTTCTATCATGAGATATCATGTAAACAAGGATTTCAGGGTTTGACCCCACGTGACCCCAAATGACCTTTGACCTCCACCAAAATCAATAGGGTTCTTCCTTTCATCATTACGCATCAACATATCAAGTTTGAAATAAATCCATGTTTTTTTGCTATCATGAGATATCATGTAAACAAGGATTTCAGGGTTTGACCCCACGTGACCCCAAATGACCTTTGACCTCCACCAAAATCAATAGGGTTCTTACTTTCATCATTATGCATCAACACGTCAAGTTTGAAATAAATCCATGTTTTCTACCATGAGATATCGTGTAAACAAGGATTTTGGGGTTTGACCCCACATGACCCCAAATGACCTTCGACCTCCACCAAAATCAATAGGGTTCTTCCTTACATCATAACGCATCAACATATCAAGTTTGAAATTAATCCAAGTTTTCTACCATGAGATATCGTGTAAACAAGGATTTCGGGGTTTGACCCCACATGACCCCAAATGACCTTTGACCTCAACCAATATCAATAGGGTTCTTCCTTACATCATAAACCATCAATATATCAAGTTTGAAATTAATCCAAGTTTCCTGTCTTGAGATATTGTGGGTCACTCAAACTGAACCAGTGACTGATCCATGTGCATAGGTCCAGCAACAATTTGAAGGGAAAGAACAGTACACATGGACAAGGTAATTACTGATTTGAAATGCTACATTGTTTTCGGTACGGAAGGTATAGAAACAGAGAAGCATTTTGGTAATGAAGGATAAAAATCCTTTGCTCTCATATTCATGGTACAGGGAGAGGGGAAGGTCACTGTGGGATGTATACATTTTAACTGAAAATTGGTTAGGGAAGTAGGATTGAGAGAAGAAATTGTAACAGGTTCACATTATTCAAATTCTTCATGTTAAAATAAAAGTTTGAAATTTTTCGGGTCAAATACATGACTGATCTGAATGGCCCATTAACATCAATAAATAAAATTAACAACAAACTCTGATGGTTTAGGCCTAGATATTACTAGCACAGATTATTGCATAGAATATAACAGTCATATAAAATGGGTTTCCATGAATAATAATGGTAAGGAAGACTAGCCATTTGCTATTTTTATTTGAAAAATAGTCTGTTAAGAGATAAAACCATTCAAGGATCCTTACATCTTGAATATTTCTTGCATTCAAGCTAACTTCTGGTTTAGCTCTTAGGAAGTAGATGCACTTTCCTTCCAGTTTTTCTTCCTGACCAGTGGTGATGAAAAGTCTCATCATCTTTGCATCCTTTGGCATGTTTACAATCCGCCCACTCTCTACAAAATAAATTTTACTGAGTAAATGTCAAAATATGCAACATATATACAAATTGGGAACTGGCAAAGACTTGCACTTAATTATACAATATTTCGATGCTCACATATTTCTTTCTACTACCATGCTTTTAAATTTCAATTAGGCAATTGAAATAAAAATTGTGACAGCAGCTACATAAAAGCACAAAAATGAAGGTTGTTTGAAGCAAGACCATGTAACGAGTTTTTACACATTTGAACAAAAAAAAAAAAATAACTACAGCAGTAGTACACAAGAACATATACAGTATCAGATGGATACATATTTAAGACCAGAATTTTTCATGAGGACAGAACTTTTAGACTTTTGAAAGGCTGATTATAACAGTAGCATTTTTCAACTATGAATTTGTTCTTCAGAAAAGTTATGTCACTGCCATAAACCATTACCATGGCAATGTGTAAATCTTGTTTGTACATAGTCAAGTCAGGGCAGTACACTGAAAACTTTTGTTGTTCAAATCACTTCATAAAACCAGTTCCTCTACAAAGTCACAGACACACATATACATTTTGAAACACTTAACACTATGTAGAAATTCTTCTCATAGTTATTACCATATCCCTAATCCTAGAGTAGGCTGTATACAACAGTCTTTTTCTTAACAGATTGGGAGCCATACTTAGGCCTATATAGGAGCATAAACTCACTCTGTCAAAAGCACAATGTTTTGGTGACAACACCCTTCTCAAGTGTCTTGGAAGATTTTAAAAGTCAGTAGCAGTAGGGTCATTGTACATCTCAGTGTAAAAAAGAAAGTCATGCTTGTGCAATCATGAAAAGATCCGTAAGGTGGTAGGTTTCAAAGGAATAGAATGGGGAAGGATTGCTTTTAAAGACAAAGAGTTTAATCTGATCTTGGTTTGCCTTGACAATCCTGCCATAGCCCATTCATCTTTTTTTTTGTTTAGTTGAGGTTCTCTAACAAAGATATTCTCACTTTCTGAATGTTGTCTCTTGGTAGGATCATTTTGTGGATGCCTATAATTTCTACTTTGAAGCCAGTCTGTTTCCCTTTGTGATGTTCCATGCGATGTTGGTGGAATGGTAAAGTACTGTACCCTTCTTTGCTCTGTAATTACTCATGTGTTCATTAAATCGTTCACCCACACTCCGTGCTGTCTCACCAATAAAAAGTCTTTCTTTGAAATCTTTACATTTCCTGTCCTCCTACTAGATTTTATACACCACTTATCTTTGTTTGCAGTTAACTTTCAAGTTGTCATTGCATATCTCACAACCTTTTTTTCCAACCTCTTTTCTCAAAAGGGTCCGACTTGCAGAACATTCTTTTCAAACTTCTCCCTGCAAAGAAGGGTAATGCACCATAATTCCACTAACATTGCATGGAACATGTAAGGGGAAAAAGACTGGCTTGTGGTGTCCCCCTCTGCTTTGAGAAAATTTTGCCTGACAGGCTGGATGCAAAATGGTGCAATATTTGGTGCTACATTTGAAACCAGAACGCAAAAATGCAATGGGGTTTCGATGATTCTAACTAGCTCCATTGCTATCTCAATCATTTTGTGACTGGTCTAATGCTATCTTTCTTCATATTTGATCATGAGAAACCATCATGAAATGACTTCCAAATATATTCACCCAATTTCAAAATATTTGCATTTATTTGTATATTTGCGTTGACACCTAGTGATTCCAGGTAACCTTTTGACCCAGACCTCGAGCAATTGGGTTCTTCCTGTGACAATAACTGCATTCACATACACAGTATAACATTCATCAATTTTTCCTATGTTAACAAGGTTTTGAGGGTTTTACCCCTGGTTACCCCAGATGACCTTTGACCCCATCAAAAGCTATAGGGTTCCTCCTTTGGCTAAAATGCATCTGCATACCAAGAACCATTTAAGTTTCCTACCTCAAGATATCATGTTAACCATGTTTTCGGCGTTTGAACCCTGGTGACCTCAGATGATCTTTGACCTCCACCAAAAGTGACAGGGTTTTTCCTCTGATTAACATGGGTGTACATACAAAGTATGAGATTCATCCAAGTTTCTTACATCAAAAACAAGGTTTTGGGGGTTTGAACCTTTGTGACCCCAGATGACCTTTGACCCCCAGCAAAAACAATACAGTTCTGTCCCTACTCACTTTCATCTAAACTTTCTACCTCAAGATATCGCATTAACAAGGTTTTCAGATTTTAGCCCCTGGTTACCCTGTATGACCTTTGACCTCCACCAAAAGCAACAAGGTTTTTCCTTTTACCATAATGCATCTACATACCAAGTTTGGCATTCATCCAAGTTTCTTAACTCAAGATATCATGTTACCAATGTTTCCTGAGTTTGACCCCTGGGGTCCCCAAATGACCTTTGACCCTCACCAAAAACAATAGGTTCTTCCTCTGACCATAACACATCTACATACAAAGTATAAGATTCATCCAAGTTTCCTAACTCAAGATATCCTGTTAGCAAGGCTTGCAGAGTTGGACCCCTAGTGACCTTTGACCTCCACCCAAAAACAATAGGGTTCTTCCTCTGACCATAATGCATCTCCATACCAAGTATGACATTCATCCACTATCTCAAGATATTGTGTTAATGAAGTTTTTTGGGTCTGACCCTGGTGATCCCGAATGACCTTTGACCCCTACCAAAACAATAGGGTTTTTCCTAGTGATAATACATCCATATACTAAGTATGACATTCATCCAAGCTTCCTATTTCATGATATTGGGTTAAAACAAGGTTTTCAGATTTTGACTCCTGGTGACCCTGTATGACCTCGACCAAAGCAATAGGGTTCTTCCTCTCACTATGGGGCATTTATGTACCAAGTTTGAGAACTTTCGGAGTTTCCCTTCTTGAGATATCGTGTTAACAAGCAAAGTGTCACAAACACACACACACACACGCACCCTTGCACGCACACACACATACACATACACCTTCACCAGCTACATTCCCCCACCACAAACCAACAGTAGACACCTCATAAGAATGGCTATATTCCTTTTCCCTTGCTATTCTAGATGTTTTGCATACTGTATTTTCATCCTCCAAAACTAGAAAGATATAGGCTAGGCCTACATTACATTAACATACAAAAAGGCTGGGTGTTTGGTCTTTACTGATACTACATCCCCTGTAAACCCAAGCTGTTTCCTCATAGTTTGATATACATTCCAACAAACCAGAAAGTACATAGGCCTGTGATTGAAATGGAATCCTCGATGTGTCAGTTGCATCGATATAAGCCAGTCAGCTACACTTGGGAGTCTCACGTTAGGCTAAGAAATACTGTATAGCCAACACATAGAAACAGGTACAGCAACAATGTAAAGTACAATGCCATACAATGCTCACAGTCCTTCTTTCACAGTCACATACAGTAGCCAATAAGAATCTCACAGGAAAGATGGTTACAATCAACATATAGGGCTATGAACCATAAATTTTTCACATAGATAAGAGGCAGAGGGTGTGATACGAAGCAGTGGAAAACTGGAAATATAACCTGCCATGTTATGTACTGTGCAGCAGTATTGTGTGCTGCATGCAGGCTGTATAGACTTTGTGCATTGACAACACACTGACATCATCTTGGCAGAAAAACATTGGAACATGTTGCTACAGACATAAAGATTTCCCCTGCTCGTGTAGCAGACTGTGCATGTATTTGAGTGGATGACAAATCAGCTGTCGATCTGCAGTTATCTGTTTTGCTTTGTTTTGCCCCCAAAGGAAGGCGTACTTTGTTCTCATATGCACAAGGTCTACATAGCAAGCATACAAGCAGCTGTGTGGTATTGCATAACACACACAAAAGCCAACTAAAGTTGACAAAGAATCAGTATAGGGCAGTGCAGCACTGAGTGTATTACCACTTGACAGTACCTTTCCTCATCACATGTTTATATTTAAAAACTGAACTTCAAGGATCAGGGAAATGAACATTGTGATTTGGGCACTAGGATTCGGATTTGGTAGTGGGGTGTAAAAATCTTAATAATTACTCCAAAATCAAAGTTGGCAGGTATGTCACTTACCATGTCCTGGGGGTTCTGCCTCTTGAAGAAAAAATTTTAGAGACCTTGATCCATCTTTTTCAAGAAATTTGTTGAACAACAGCATGTACTGTGAAAAATGAGTGAAATTGTTTCCTTATTCCTCCTCATATGATTCCAGCTATATATGCAAAAACTCTGATGAACTATATCACCATATCCAGAATGAGGTTGACATCTGAAGCAACTTTATTATTTGAACCTGTAATACTTATCCAGACATTTAATAAAAAGCATCTTGGTTATTGCTAGAGTTGTCTGAATTCTCAGTGTAGTGCTATAGACGAATCCAAATAGCGCTTGTTTTTATCACTTCTGTGGTCATATACATGGAATTATCCTTCCCAGGTTGCAGTTTTGAAGTGCCCTCTTTTTAATTGGCATAAGGTCTATTTATTGTCTACGTGGATTTCAATTCCTCATAGTCGGGGAAGTTGAGAAAATTAAGGTACACTTCAGTGTACAACCATCCATGGAACAGGTAAGGAAGGAAATTTAAAGATTAAAGGTGATGGACCCCAGTAATGGCCGACTAAAATCAGACCATCACAATCTGTCCGGATTCCTCAGGTGTCAACACAACAAGTTTGACAGTTAAGTATGTGATTGCTAACTTTAAATGTCACCAAAACAGTAGAATTGGACTAAGATTGGTGATCAAAGGTGATATTTGACCTCCACCAAACAACAGTGTATTATGAACTATGAGAAGTTTCCATGATTATAAAATAAACTGACATACAGTATCAACTAAACATGATTTCCAGTGTGACAAGTCAAAGTTTGATTTTTCAAATGACCTTTGCTCACTAATTTCAACCAAAAATAATGGATCTTCATCTCAATATAAAGTACCATTTATGATAATATTTACATTTGTTTTGATAATTTGTAAACAATCACATTGCAGTACAACTTAAAAAAAACTAGAGCAGCCATGCTGCAGAATCTCAATACTTTGTGGATGTTAAGGAGACAAAGTTTCCATATTGTTGCTGATGTTATTTAATGTAAATGCAGTCCTTCTTTGGCACTTTGAAGAAAAAGATTATCCATCTATTGTTAATATCATGATGCCTTTAATGCTCAAAGTGATCAAATTCAGAGAGATCAATTTTCACAATAATACTGTAACAAGTGAAATACACAATATTGTGCACCATACTGAAACTACATGTAAGTATTAAGCCCAGGTCACACTACAGCGATATCTGATCAGATTACTATCCACGTTTTGTGAGTTTTAGTAGAAATCTCCTCCATCCATTTTCGGAAAGAACAAAAAAATTGCCATATTTTGTAAATATACCATTGGTATGAGAGGACCAAGGAAGTGAACTATTTTTTCGTGACTTCACATTGACGAATAGCTTTTATCGGACTACGCGTATCCGATAAAAGCTGTCTGCCGATGTGACGTCACAGAATAATGGGTATAACTTAAAATTTCATAGTCCTGCGATGCAATTCAATACAAAAATCGGAACGAAATCCGATCTGATATTGCTGTAGTGTGACCTGGCCTTTAAGCAGAAATAATTAACCAGATATCAGTCACATCTTTTAATAAATCCAACAACCTAATGACAGTTGTTTTCCTTCTGCATTCCACACTAGTACTATTGTCTCGCAAATCACTCTCGTTATTGCTATTTTCACAGTCTCATTCAAATATTTTTGTATTTCACAACTTCTGAAGGAGTGAGAGCTATTTTTCTGCTGATATCTTGAGTGTTTGCATTGTTACACTGTATGACAAATGTGTAGAAAAAAACACCCATTCAATACAGTATGTTGCAGATCCTCATCAAATACACTATCATCACAACTTACACTGTAGAGACACATTGATCATGCCTCCTACTGTATACACATTTTGTGCACTAGCTACAATATAACTCCATAAATTGTAAATAAGCTTGTATATTGTAGAGCCAAGACACAAAACAAAGACTACCAAACTTTTCTGTTGCTTGTAATTGTATCCAACTCTAGGAGCTTATTCCTCTTAAGATAACTTGAGAAATATCTGCTTACAGAGCCTTTGTTTATGGTCAGACTAGGCAAGATTATCTTACAGTTCTTCATGCTTTATTAATAGCAGAGGTATGACACCATGCCTCTAACATCTGAAAGTTAAACTACAAAATGTCAACATTCTTTGTCAGTAGGTATCTGTGCCTAGCAACCAAAGTGCTGTGTGCAAAGAAATTGAATTCTATGACAACTGAAGAGTTTAACCATAAAATTTGCAATAATAACTTAGCAACCATCACTTTCCAATGTGAAAAATGCAATGTCTTCCGTCTCCCAGCCAAAGAGCATGCTTTGAAATTCTCAAAGACATTGACCACTGATCAAGTCGCATTCCTTTGCTCTAAAGACATCTCAGCCACTGGCTAGTGTGACAATATCTCAATACATGTTATGTATTGAGATAAAAACACATTAGATAAATCTCGTATCTCCAAAAATTAGAAAAGAAAGATGAAAACATGAATAAAGTTTTTCAGTCTGTACCTCCTCTGAATCCAAAACAAACTCTTCAATAGTTGTCTTGTCCATATCAATGAATGACTGAAGCATATCAAGGATATAGCGGTGTAAAGGCGTCAACTGTGTCTTACGTTTTTCACGAGCTTCTTTTGCTCTTGCCTAAATGAGTAAAATTGAAGAATTTCAATCAGAAGAAAGCTCAATTAACTTTTGTGAAAACTAATATTTACAACAGAACCTAGCCAATTTATGCAGTGCTATATATTTTCAGACTGTAATCATTTTACATTATCTTTTACAATCAACATATTCTCAGCTTTGGTAAAGGGTCTCCTTCTAGGCTTAACTAGGGCTGTAAACGTTTAGCAAAATAACTAAATGTTTAACCTAAAAAATTTGCCATCGTTTAGCAATTAATTGCTTATCACAAAAAAAAAAAATTCAGTGTGAAATGGTTGATACTGAATGTAATGCAGAAATAATAATAAGGTAGTTGTTATCTTCCATGGTAAAATCAAATTAATCTGAAACTGTGAAGCCTACAAGGTTCAAATATGCCAAGCATTTTCCATTCAACAAAAACCAGGGATCAATCAGAGTATACAAATGGATAAAAAAATGTCAAAAGCAGGTTTTGCCATAACTGCCTTGTACTGTATGTAGCTTTGTACTAAACATTTATTCCACATGCGATTGTTTAGCCATTAATCTCAACATGTTCACAGCCTTATGTAAAACGAAAACGCTTAAATCAATTCAATGTGAAAATAATAAATAACAAAGTTTTCAAGAAGATGCATAGTGCTTGCTAACTACAGTCTAGGACAAAATTTGTTGGGATACCCAGGCCAGCTCCCCCTTCCAATGTTGACCACTATTATGCTGTTCATGGCAAAGAGCCATTCTTCTTGGCCCAACATTGGGAGGGGGATAGAGGATTTCATGTTAGCCTACTATAACAGAAATTGATGAATAATATCAAAAGTGTCCCAACAGTTTTGTCAAACATTGTCTGAGAACTTCAGAAGTCAGATATGGTTATTAATGGTTATTTTAAGGCATGAAACCATGTGTGGACTGGGCCCAGCTCAATGTCCCTGAAAATCCAGACCAAAGTATATCAATTTTAATGTCACATCCCTTCTTGTGAGAAAAGGGAAATTAATGACTCATTGTCCCACTTGCTTTGCTTATTTTAATTCTGAGAATGCGTTTGTATAATATTGTTGTGTCCTGCCTAGTACAGAACATGCCATCTTGACGAGGCTGCCAGTGTAGGCTTAGTTTTAAAACCAAACCGTATACCATCTGTCTTGAAAACAACTTTCAATGCAAAACTTAAAGAAACTGCTTTGGTTAAAAGAAGGCATAACAATTATGTTACCAGCTGTTATGCAACGTGAAAAATATAGCCAGAGACCAAAAATTCGCTACAAAATGTGTCCTAAACCAACCATACCTAACGCTCTTCCATCACTATGAAAGAAAGCCTGGCTTGCAGTTCTGACTTTCAACATTTCATGGTAGATTGTGGCTCTCTTTCAATTAATTTCTCATCTACTAACTATCAGTTTGAAAAAGAACGATTCTTGTATCCAGAAGAGAATTATTCCACCTGTAGCGGTTGTTGATTTATGCGTCTAAACAATGCATATTTTTGGTTCCTAATGTGATATCTTTCCCTTAATTTGGTAAAACTACAACTTTAAATTTTACTTTCATTATGGTGAAAGGCTCAAAAGTATACTTAGCTTCTGAAAAGGCTCCTAAACAAAGAACACTTCAAAAATTAAAATTCTTTATTGAATTTGGTCTAAAAAAATGTTTCTCTTGAAACCCAGACAATCTTGGACAAAATTTGTTGAGACATCCTGCTCCTCCTTCCAATGTTGACCACTATTATGCTTTTCACGGCAAAAGCCATTCTTCTTGATGCAACATTGGGTGGGGGAAAGGGGATTTCATGTACAGTAAGTCTACTATAACTGAAACTGACGAAAAATTCTAAAAGTGTCCCAACAGTTTTGTCCAAGATTGTAGTTCCACTCATGTAGAGTGACACCTAAAAGTTTCATTCCTATAGGATAGAAATTGTATACAATAGTACAATACCTGTTTTTCCTTTAAACTTTCAGCTAGGCCAGCGCCAACCACACTCTTGCGATGCATACGTAGTCTAGTTGGGAGAATAGAAGCTCTCCTTTGTGAATGGTCAGCATCCAGATGTGAACCAGACATCTTTGGAGGATGCACATGATCATGAGACATCTTGGTTTTCTGTATCCATTGGTATTAAAGACATATATTTATCACCAAGGTAAAATGATATTATGCAATTACCTTAGCAAACTTTTCATCATTTAACAATATTTGTTAAAGAATACCAAATTTGAAATATACAGTATAATTGAACCATAATTCAACTAGACCAGGGGCCCGTTCCACAAAGAGTTACACACGATCTTAAGTGTGGTTTACTGTTGGCTTAAGTATGGTGAATCAAACTTAAGATTGTGCGTAACTCTTTGTGGAACGGCCCCCAGGCCTACTGTACACACATACTCTAGCTGCAAATTCAGTGGATTGGTACATGAACCAATGTCACCAAAACTGATCCAGTTATTGTGTATAAAGCAACTGAGATGTCAATTATGATTTCAGATACATGCTAAGGTATCATGTCACTGCTTGAATAGTGTAATATTACATCCATATCAATAGCAA
Organism: Holothuria scabra; assembly: GCA_037179385.1. Taxonomy (NCBI): domain Eukaryota; kingdom Metazoa; phylum Echinodermata; class Holothuroidea; order Aspidochirotida; family Holothuriidae; genus Holothuria; species Holothuria scabra. Next base: position 22,489,578 of record CM074193.1, read on the forward strand.
AAATAAATGCCCACTTTGCAGGTTTGAGGCGGGCCTTGTCTCAGTTTCCCATCAAACATATTTTCTCACCTGTCTTGACTGTTTTTGATGTTCTTGACTGTGTGTTTTCATGGCTAGAACACCACGCCAGTTATTCGAAGATATATGTTGGAAATCACTTGCAACATGCTACGACTGTCGGTGACATATCCAGTAGAGGTTTGCAAACTTAACTGGTGCAGCACCAAAATTTACAGCGGCAACAATAACGATTGAATATTATGATAAGGAGAGGTTTTAGTCACTGTGCATTTGTGAGAATATAATACTGTCTTTACAAATCTCTCAAAACAATATTTAATCGAAGCCACAGCTTCGATTGTAGGAATTGCTCGTTCAGTCACGTGTTTTCGTGCCTTCGCAAGCGGTCGGTGCGGATGAATATTAAATCATGTTCCGTTTGGATTCATATTGCAATCTCGAGCTGTTCGTTCGTACAATGGAACAGCTGCGCAGTCATGTTAAGTTGTTCTGTAGGGGGATTTTTCAACAAAGTTTAACTATTTCTATATAAGGGGATTTGCTCGAACAACTCCTGTATAGTAAGGTGGTAATGTGCAAATAAAGAAGTAGTTCCACATTCAAAGGTATTGTTCTGCATTGAAGGCTTCCTCTCTGGTTGAAAAAAGGTGTAAATATAGTTTGAAAACAATTTATACCGTTCGGGGATTTCAAAATAAATTTCAAAGGTTGCATTTTCCAAGATAGGACAACTTTGTTTTGTCGGAACTGTTTCATGAAGCAACTTCATCGACGACCAACTTGCCATCGCATAGAGCAGCTAGTATTAGTGTACTGTACTGTACCACGTCGTTGCTATTGCGACGATAGCGACCGATTGTGACCAAGGCCAGTCGCCAAGTTCAAGGTAATTTGCCATTGATTCCATACCGTATGTGGATTGTAAATCGCTTCTTCTTTATTGTATTTTTAATTTTGGTTTTAGTTTGTCAACTTAAACGGAGAACAACCTACCCACGGTATATAAAACTTGTCGTAGTCTTGCCCAAACACAGTTAGGCTAGGTAGGCCAAGTTATACTATAGCCGAACGTTACACAACAAAACAACGCTAACATCAGTGTTACTGTTGCTAGTGTTAGGCATGTCCTAGTACGAAAGGTGCTCCCAGCGTAGACTCTGCAGCTAGTTTGCTGTAGGCTAAAGGTTATTACAGGATAGTCAAGGAAGTCCAGGGTCGATAATTTTGCGTAGTGTAAGGCCTGCGTCATCACCAATAGTGTATCACACAGTGTGACTCTGAGACAAAGTTCAACGAGCAAAGATTTCAGGGCAACTTATAAAAGTAGGCCTAACACCCATGCAGGTTGAGTTAACTGAATAGCTTATCCATATCGTTACGTGCAGGTGATTGAATATTTGGTTTGCCATTAACTGAGGAGGCCCCATTACAACTTACAAGCCTAACTTAACTGTAACAGCATAGCCTAGTAGACCTGGGCCCTAGCTGGTTACTGATATTGAAAAGGTTTGGCATCAGTTACTTTCCCCTCCTTACAAAACATTTTTCTCCCCGCAAAACATTACTTTCCTCTGCTAACAGTTATTGGGGCAAATAATCAAAACATCTGAGACTCATTTTTAGTTTGGAATGATGTGATACTGATATCTTTGAGTCATTCATGATTCTTTAACAATTTTTGTTAAGACTTTGTACAATGTAAATCAACATAGCCAACAATTCTTATTGATGTAACTAGCCTAAGTCTTCAGCCTGTCAAAGCTAAGGTTCAAGAATTTGAGGCATATACATAACTTCACAACAGTGTTACACAACAGGTTTATTTTAAAAAGTGTTTTGCACATACAGCACAATACAGTATTGTGGGTAAGAAATATGCTCTAATACGTAACTTCACAAGCCGCACTTACAGTGTTACACAACAAGTTTGTTAAAAGTGTTTTGCACACAATAGAGTATTGTCAGTCCTACATACCCTCAACAAAATAAACAAGCCAAATAGTCATTGCACTCTTCGCAGTTCAGTTACTTACACAGTAAAGTGCTGTCAGTCATATACGTACCACAACGTTAACAACCCATATCCACATCACTCTTTATTGAACATTCAGTAAACTCAGGACTTCGAACTTTTGCAGTCAATAAATACATTAAGGCTTTGTTTTGTCTGTCATGCTCCCATTTTTAGTTACACTGCAGTGAAAAAATATAGCAAGCTGTGCTTAAGCCTGTGTGTAAGGTATCAAAAGCAAAGTTCTAGTCCAGGACTGCTCTAAAAAGTACAGAATAAGTAGCTCAACATTAAACCACTTCACAAATTTTTACATGAATGTGTGAGCCCTTTGTACTAACTGAAACTGTTTATGTTCAGATTTATGCCATTTCCTTCACTTTTGAACCTCTTTATCTGGTTGTTTCCATATTGGTTTCCTACTTGTTGATCTCGTTGTTTCCTTATTCTTAATCCAGTTGTTTCCATGTTGTTTCCTCATTCTTGATCCAGTTGTTTCCATATTGTTTGCAAATTCTTCAGTTGTTGTTTTTTTCAACACTGGAATGTTTATATGCTGACCTTGCTGTTTCCTTCTGTTTCCATCTAGTTGTTCCAATTGCTTCCAAACTGTTCAGTTTGTTCATACTGTTCCCAATTTCCAATGACATACTGATATCAATGAATCTGCTGTCTCTTCTTTAATATACTGTATATTCTGTACCACACTGAAGTCTATCCTCATTTTGGCTGTTAGTCACAACTCCACTCATACTTCCTTTCACTTGCAATACTTGATTAAACATTACTGCTGTATTTTGGATGAAAGTGGTGATTTCAGCTTAATTTTTGTATGCCTAGGTAATAGAGTCTCTTGGGGCAAAACTCTGAAACATATACATGAATATTTTCTTACATTAAATTAGGTCATTTGTCTGTTGCCATTCAAGATGCTTATTGCAACAGGTTCATTCCATCAGGCCTCCTCTATATTCTCACCAGAAACAAGAGGTAAGCAGTGTCTTACCAATGCTCTTATGTTCCTGTCACACTGTAACATCAGTTCTCCAAGATCATACCAGTCTCTTGAACTAGACTTCATCTTAACTGTAGGAGACAGTATGTACTCTTTGCTACAATCAGTGCTTATGCAACAATCTCAGTGGTTACATTTCAGTCAGTTGCCCAAATACTTTTCAGTTTCTGGGTATAGTTTTCATAACAACTTTTCTTTTTTGTACTCAGGGTTAGTCAAACCAAACACATTACACATTCCTGACAATCTCAATACTTACGTATTAAGAGAAGCATTACAACAAGCATTCCAGGACATTGCAACATGTGCCATTTTGATCTTTAGTGGTAATACTTTTGCAATATATAGAGAGAGTTTGTCTTCAGCATATTACATGTTCACTCATGACAGTAGGAATTTATCAGGCCTTACAGTTGTATCATGTACATCGTCTCATACATCAGTAAAGTGGAACGGGAGATGGGACAATTGCTGAAAAATGCACAGCAAGAAGCACGTGAAGGCAACCCCAGTGTTATGGAAGAATTAAAACAATTGGGGAGTGTGTACCTAAACCATAGGGAAGTCAGTGTTATGGAATCAGTGTACAGGATTACTGGAATGCATCTAAAACAATCCTCTAGACAAACTGTATTCATTCCCACAGACCCAGATACCCATAGGTTGAGTATGCCACTGTCTTTGATCCAGACTAAAGAAGACACAGATGAAATATGGTTGCCAAACATTATAGATAAATACCTACAAAGACCACTCAATGAAGAATTCAGATCTATGTGTTTGGCCACATTTGCTTCTGAGTACCGGTTCATTTCCACAGGCTCTAAAATTGAACAACAGATAAATGACATTGATGACAATAATGACCATTTGGGAAATATTCTAGGGACACCAAAGAAACGTCTCAAGAGGTGTGCAGTTATAAGATATGCAAAAGTCCGAATTCAACAAGACCGTGAAAAGTATTACCACAACACCATGCACTTATATCTACCATTCACTGACAAAAATTTCAAACCGCAGCAGTACCACACATATGAGGATTATTTTCTTCATGGTTCATATGACAACTCCCCCATTCATGAAATTGTAGCCAAAAATATGCTCCTTTTCGAACCACTTGCAAAGGACATGGACAACTTATGGGAACAGTTGCACTCAAATGGTAATCAAGAAGATGCTTGGGCAAATTTGGTTCCCCAATCAGAGTTAGAAAGGCTTGAAGACACTACCGACATTGAAGCTCAGTCTGTAGATCAAGTACCACAAAATGAACACATTCTAGAATTGCAAAATCAAGACAGTCGTAACATTAGCACCAACCATGATAATCATGGTACTATGAAATCTATTCAAACTCTGCACACACCATTCAATAAAGATACGATAACAACAATGCTCAGACAACTTAACAAAGAACAAAGGCAATTGTTCAATCATGTACAAAAGTGGGCAAAACAAAAAGTTGATAACAACAAGACACAACCTATTCACATATTCCTAACCCGAGGTGCTGGCACAGGCAAATCACAAGTCATCAAATGCGTAACCCATGAATTAAGAAAGCTATTTGTGAAAATAGCAGAATCACCTGGTGACATAACTGTCCTACTGGTGGCCTACACTGAAACAGCTGCTTTTAATATAAATGTACAGACAATTCACTCTGCATTTACAGTAGTATCTTTAATACCTCATTACCGTATAAGTCATTAGGTGAAGATCAGCTGAACACTTTACGTATCAGATACCGTAGCCTTCAATTGCTGATCATTGATGAAATATCCATGGTTGATCAAGGTATGCTCACAAACATACATTCTGGGTTGCAACAATTAAAGAGAACAAATGACAATCAATTTTTTGGAAATGTTGCACTATTAGCAGTAGGAGACTTCCATCAAATCCAACCAGTCAAGGGAAAACCACTCTACAAACAAGACCCTGGGTCTTTTGTCAATTTATGGGCTATATTCTCCATATTTACACTATCCACAATAATGCGCCAAAAGGATGACTTGGTTTTTGCTCAGTTACTCAACAGGTTACGTACTCAAACAAAAGATACAAGTATTGCATCAGATGATCTCACTTTGTTGAAATCATGCATTGTTTCACAAATACCAAATGATGCACCATTTATTGCAGCTAGGAGGAATCCTGTTGACATGTATAATGAAGAAAGGCTTCAATCTCTTGATGGTCAGGTAAAACTAATAAAGGCAGCTGACATATGTAGCACTAAATCTGGAATCCTTAAAAAATTACAAAAGGCTCAACCAAATGCAAAAACATTACTACCAGTACAAGTTAAATTAGCTGTAGGTGCAAGAGTCATGTTGACAGCTAATATTGATGTTTCAGATGGTCTTGTAAATGGCGTAACTGGTGAAATCAACAAAATTGTAGATGGTACAATGCCCAGTGATCAGCCTGGAGCTATTTGTGTAGTGTTCGATGACACTCGTGTTGGAACACAGTGGAAGAAGAAATATCCACCACCAATGGATGCACATCGATCCAGTATAGTCATACACCCACATTTGGAGATATACCGTATCAGAATCCACCATGTGACACGCTACCAATATCCCTTGAAACTTGCATGGGCAATGACAATACATAAAGTGCAAGGGATGACCATGCCTAGAGCAACAATATCTTTAGACAATATTTTTCAACCAGGAATGGCATATGTTGCACTTAGTCGAGTCAGCAGCATGCAGGGATTAAAAATATGTGACTTTCAACCTGGTTCAATCTATTTTAACAGTCTGGTGGAAACAAGCTTGAAAACCATGAGTCCTTGTGATGTATCTCTTAGCAGTCCATTACTGGCAATTGATACCAATATGAACTTTTCCATCATACATCACAATGTGCAATCTCTACCAGCTTACTTTCAAGATATGATAGCCAACAAAGAGTTCATGGTGGCAGATGTTATATGTTTATCTGAAACATGGCTCACTTCTCAAGAACACCACAATTTTGAAATACCAGGGTACAATTTGCATTCATCAAGCCTGCAAGGAAGAGGCAATGGTGTAGTGGTTTATGTTAAACAAAAATACCTCTATGATATTCATTCCATAGCTGCAGGCAACTGTTCATCTCTTCTACTTATCGTCAATACAAGACCATCATTTCTTATTCTACTTATATACAGACCTCCTGGAGTCACATCTACAGAATTTTCAGAAATCCTACTGTATGTACAATACTGCCAAAACTGCAACTCTTCCCAGCTGACTACAAAATAATTTTAGGTGACTTCAATCATGACCATGCAACAAAGTCACCAATGTCACAGTTACAGACATACCTTCAGCTTATCCGTGCATCAACCACGGCACACAGTACAATCCTTGACCCAATTTACATCTCACCAGTCCCTACAACTTATACTTTCGGGGTATTAAATACATATTACAGTTACCATGAACCAGTATATTTTGCTACACACATTGAATACTGAACATACCAACATTCAACATTACCACGCACATCTTGATCATTATACAAACACATTTCAGCAATATACATAAGTATTCCTGCACACAATTGGTAAAGTACAGTACTTATTGTTATACAGTACACCCTTTCATGTTCTTTTGTCAAACAGATATTTGTACCCAGTTTGAATTTGCTTAAATTTCCTTCAGCAGCTTTGACACATCATTTTATGTCCATTTCTATTTTCAGATGCAGAATATAAAACACTTAACATCAAGTAATAACCAACAAAGTCCCTATCAACGGCCACTAAAAGTTACCATTGCAACAAGGTCAGATGTCATAAAGTACAAAAAAGACAATACTGACAAAACCATGATGTACTTAGCATTCTGTGATGACTCCGGCCATATAAAGGCAACCCTCTATGAACCAAGCAAGATTGACAATGTTGGAAATGGAACTACAGTCATCATTAAAAATTACATACTTCGTAATGACAAGACAATTGCATTGACATCACAATCACAAATCTTCAAAACAGCACCGATGGTTGTTCCAGACAATATCATGCAAGAAGCCATCAGCAGTGTGAGACCAGCTACTCCACCACCAATGCCCATAAATCAGATACACACATCCCCAGAGAAAACTATGACTTCAGTAATTGGAACTATCCAGCAGGTATGTGAATCTTTATCTGTATGTATATCTATCAGTGTAGTGCCAAAAATATTATACAAAAGTGAAATGACCAGTTAACAAAACCTATCCTGTTCAGGAAACAGTAGTAAATGCAATTACAACTATATATGACATATTGTATTGCAAAACATCTTCACAGTAACTGCAAGTATTACTCACCAGTTCAAGTAATGCCCATTTGCCTTGACATCGTAACCATGACGCTTTCAAAATGTGTAGTCTATGCCATAACAGTTATTCATATTCATTTTGGGATGTCTTTTTGCTACCCAGGATGAAGTTCCACGGAGTGTAGTTGTACAAAGGGGAACAAGTGCCTGTCCGTACGCTGGTTATCAGTCAACATGAACAGAACATCAAATTATCTTTTTGGAGACAAGATGCAGATGCTCCAATCCAGTCTGGTGATTGTGTATCTTTTACGAACCTCGTAGTGAAAAAAATATCAAGGCCAAAACCAACTATCTTCCACAACAAGGACAAAAATCAAGGTACCAACCCTATCTAATGCACACTTTCAGTTCAAAGTCTCTAAATGCATCACAATATGGTACTTGATGTGGTGTCTACCAATAAAGAAGAAGCTATGTTTTTTTTTTTCCATTTTTACCTATTTTCCTCTCTAAATCCACAATTTTACTTACATGGAGAGTGACCAAAAAAATCACATCTGCCTGTCTGTCTTTCCGCAGTTGTTCACAATGCTTCTCCACCCACATCCTTTGGATTTCTTTAATATTGGACACAATGTTCCTTGGATGATGGGCAATTTTAGCTCACCAGGAATTTTTGGTCCAAGGTCCCATATTGGCCCAATGGCCCATTTTATGAAATTGTCCAAAATGTTTCTCTTCCAACCAGGTCTTCAATTTTGAGATATCCAAATTCAATTGCCAATTTTTGGCTTCCCAAGATAAAGAAAGGGAACAAGATAAATCTATTAAGGTAGAATAGAACACCACACCTACCGTATCACAATTCTAACTTCCTGAGGACTGGCATTTTTACCATGCTGGAAAATCTAAAACTCGGTGCCTGCCCAGCAGATCTTGTCTTTTTGATCATTGATTATTTGATACTGTATTTGATACTCTCAGAGTATCCCAGAACTTTGGCTCCACCATGCACCACACACATTAAGGTCCATTTACTGATATATTGCAGGTTGATTTTAATTCACATTGTAGCTGTCAAAGGACATTAAATAAAAAATGTAAAGGAGCTGGACATTTTCCATAACATTCTGGGACCTACCCTCACAGTATTCAAACCTGTCTAAAAGGAAAAAAATTCAACCATTTGCAACACCATTAGCCAACACGAAAATTGTCCACCTACATTATTTCACATCACAACACATTTTGAAAAACAATAAATGATAACTCTTACATTCTTTCAATTTGTTTTTTCATAGAAAACAGAAATGCCACGAGAGGAAATTGAGGAATAAATCATCGCCTACATAACTAATGAAAACACAGTCCAGCTACTCTTGGCCACTGATACCACAGTCAACATACGACAAAATTTGATCCTCGAGACACTCCAAGTTGATGACAATCAGGACTGGCAACAAAAATTTCAAACCATGATCCCAGTCACTGCTAAGATGACACTTAACAACAATGAGGCTGTTAAGATATCCTTCATCAGACACTAGAGCAACTACCTCAAAGTATACTACTATCAGGAAGCCATTAAAGTTCCCAGTTCTGGCAAATTAATACTCTAACATCAGCTTGACTGCTGTTCTACACTTCAGTTTCAGTCCAACCACTTTACCTTTCAATCATCTGTTCCAGCTATTTCATTTGCCATTCTTACCAAGTCGTTATTGTTTTTTCCTTCATTCTTAACTGTACTATAGCACATTGGAAAACAGAGCTATTCCATGGTATGGCATTTGATTGGCCAATTTTACCAAGTTATTAGTATTTTTACTTTTACAATTAGAAAGGTGTTAGTATTTTTACTTGTAAGATTAGAAACAGACTACCTCTTCTTTTAGACCAGTAAAAGCTAAGGTGATAATCTGTACAAAGTATTTTGTTGGCCAATCTTACCAAGGTTCAATTGTTTTTACTTTCATTATTTTATGCTATGATACCAGTCAAAGCTAAGATGACAACAAATCAGGTGTTCAGATATCCTTCATGAGAGACCAGCACAACCACCTCAAAGTATTGTACTATATGGGGAAGCCTTTAAGTTTTCTTCCCTGGCAAATTAATACTCTAACATTAGTATGTCTACTGCTACTGTACACTTCAATTTCGATTCAACCAGACATTTTCCTTCACCTGTACAAAGCGTTTTATTGTTCCATCTTACCAAGTTGTTATTGTTTTTATTTTCGTTCTTAACTGTACTGAGCAAGATTGGCAGACAAGGCTTTTTCATCCTATGATATCAATGAACACTAAGATGACAATGTGTGCAAAGCATTTTATTAGCCAATCTTGCCAAGTTTTTATTGATTGAACTTTGATTTTAAACTGTAATGGAGCACAGTTGGAAAAAAGGCCATTTCATACTATGATACCAGTGTAAGCTAAGGGGCTCTTTACAACAATAAGACTGATAATATTTCCTTCCTGGCAGACTAAAACAACAATATTACTGTAGGTACTGTACTATGACAAAACCTTCAAATTTCCAGTTGTGCCAAATTGTGCTCCAACATCAGTCAGCATGTTTACTGTTACTGTACACTTCGGTTTCAGTCCAAACAATTTTTTTTCGTTATCTGTGCAAAACATTTTAATGGCCAATCTCACAAACTTTTTTATTGTCTTTATTTTCATTTTAAAATGTCCTGTACATTAGTCAGAAAAGAAGACTTCCATGCTATCAAACCAGTGAAAGCTACACTTAATATGACAATCTGTTCAAAGCATTTTATTAGCCAAATGTTAAGTTGCTATTGATCTTAATTTTTTTCTTAGCTGTACAGAATCAGTTGGAAACAAGGCTACAGCATTTTGTACTATGATACCAGTAACAGCTAAGATGACACTTACTCCACAACAAGGTTGTTATTAAGATATCCTTCATGAGAGACTTGACTCACAGGGAGCAACAACCTCAAAGTATTCGGCTGTAAATAAGCTGTTCAACTTTTCTGTTCTGGCAGAATATTCCTCTAACATCAGCACATTTACTGCTACTGTACACTTGGTTTTCAGTCTAAACATTTTTCCCATCATCTGTACAAAACATTTTTCAAATGTTACAAAAACTTCTTACACTGCTGCTGCATCATCCAACACAACCCCTACCACTACCACTACTACAAAGATCCGTCCAACTAGTTGTATTTCAGTATTTGTACATAGAATTTTATTGGCCCACCTTGCCTAGTAACATCACGTACTGACAACTTCATTTTCCACATAATTGTAACAGTCATGTAACAATCTCAGCAAGCATAATATCATTCCAAGTCAATTTTCAACTTGGTGACCAAATATACCTCAAAAATACTGCAATGTTCCTTACTGTTACATCCTGTAATCAACTCGTAAAAGAGATTATTATGCAATTAGTAGAATATTTCCCATTCCTATCCATTAGTGCTTCACTACCATGTTTATGTCATTAATCATTTCTCTAATTGTAAGCAACAATATGGCTTCCTGCCAAGGTAAGTAAGATCAGTGAGAAATTGTATAGATCCTACAGCTCTCAGATTGAAAACATTGGAAGTTTCTAACCATTAATTCAAGTTTGTTTATATTGTGTTACATCTGCCAGTCTTACATAAAATTAGCTATCATGATTGCTACTGAAAAGTCAATGTAAATAAATCTATACTCCAAGTTGCATTACTCAAAAATAAACACAAGTTCATCAGAATTCTAACTCTTGTCATGGTTTCTTTGTCTACCAGTGCATTCAAGAAGTTTTAATATCTACTTAATATCTTGTGAAGGAAATCTGCAGGTATTTTAACTGCATTTATAAAATTATTTCAATCATTATGCTTTTGTTGTAAAGAAGTTACCCTGCCTTTTCCATTCTGGAATGATCCATTATTGTCATGGCTAAATCCAAATCAAAAGAAACAAAAAATTTTAAAAGTTACTGGTCTGTGCTGTTTTTTTTTTTTTTTACAGCCATTTCATAAAGTTATCAGTAATAACTTGCAACAGGGTTGTAAAAAAGAAGCAAACAAAAACAAGTAACCTTTTCCAGTTTCTTTTAAGTTGGTCCTATCCATGAGTGACAATAATAGATCATTCCAGAATAAAGGAGGCGGGGCAAAGTTCTTAACAACAAGGGCATAATTCTTGAAATACAGTAAATTAATAAATGAAGTTTTAATATTGACAGATTTTCCCTTCTAACCATTCTTGACAAATCATCACATTTCAACAGCAGTCCCAGTAACTAGTTGCATTAACCATCATCCCCACCTTATGCCCCCCACAACACGAGTACTTTCATTTGAACACCAGTACACTGTAGTATACATACTGCTTTTTCTCACATAGATCTCAATCAAATTACAAAGAACCATGCCCACACCCCTCCCCCTGCATGTGTTGGGGATATTCCACTTTCATCGAGGAACCAGTCCCAACAATATATTTCATTTTGTTAAGAAAGTCCCAAGTACTGTGTGCATATTTTCAAGGCTTCGATTAGTACTTGCCATGCAAGTACAACTTTCTAGTTTTCTATGTTACTGGTAAAAAAATTCAGTCCCGCACTGAACTTTTTTGGTAACCTAGCAAAATTGTGTTGTCCGAATTGCCAAAAAAGTACAACCATTTTTTGTGTAGGCCTTGACACTTCTAAAATTCAAAAAATTGTAAGTTAAGCCTAGCCTAGGCCTTAACAATACCATATAGGCTAGGGCCTTATGTTACCGCACTGGCAGTTCGTAGAGAACAACCAGTCCCAATCCCTGTGGCAGTACGCTTTCGGGCCAAGTCGTCCCCAAACCAACTCGTCCCCAAGCCAACTCGTCCCCAAGCCAACTCGTCCCCAAGCCAAGTCAGCCCCAATATGAGAAATTAGTGAAAAATTAGTGGGAAATAAAATTAGCCTAGGCTATCTCATTTCAAGAGACCAGCTAACACTGACTTTGCATTTGTTTTTGGTTTGTTCATTATTTTTTTCCCCCCTTTTGCTAGTTAAAAGGGAGATTTCGTGACACATAATTTTTCTAATTTTTGAAGCCGTGATTTATGCATATAGAGAATGACAAGTGGTTTAAAAAAGCGTAAATGTTGGCGTCGCTATAGGGATAGTAGAAGTTCTTCAGACCATGTGGTTTATAAGAATCAGGAATGTCTTGTGAAGGATTTGGTTAGAGATACTAAGGCCAATTTTGAGAGGAAGTTAGCAAAGGAGGTTAAGGTAAATCCTAAGTCATTTCATGCCTATGTTAGATCTAAACAGAAAGTTAAAGGGGGTGTTGGGCCTCTTGAAGACATTAGGGGTACTTTAGTCAGTGACCACCAATATATGGCAAATTTGTTGAATGATTATTTTGTTTCTGTTTTTACCAAGGAGTCTCCTCTAGTGGGAATTGGTGGTGACTCCAGTAGTTCAATTCACATGGATGATGTTGTTTTCTCTGAAGAACTGGTACGTAATAAACTTAGGAGTTTAAAGGCTAGCAAATCCCCTGGGCCAGACGGGATCCATCCTGCCATTTTGCATGATTGTTCTGATATTTTGTCCGTTCCTCTGTGTATTATTTTTCAGAAATGTCTGGACTCCGGCTTTGTTCCTGCTGACCGGAAGATTGCGAATGTTACCCCTATTTTCAAGAAAGGTAGTCGGAGCCTTCCTTGTAACTACAGGCCTGTTAGTTTAACCAGTGTTGTATGTAAAGTCATGGAGTCTGTGGTTAAGGATTGTATGCTTAAGTATCTTTTAGACAATGGTTTACTGCTTCTGTCTCAGGATGGGTTCCTGCCTAATAGGTCTTGCGTCTCTAATTTGTTTAGCTTTCTTGAAGATGTCTCTTTGTCTCTTGATTCGGGTCATTGTGTTGATGTCATTTACCTTGATTTTCAAAAGGCATTTGACAAAGACCCATTAGGGAGACTTATGGTAAAATTGCATCAGTTAGGCATCCAGGGGAGATGTGCGGACTGGATCAAGTCTTGGCTTTTTGGTAGATCCTAGAGGGTTGTTGTAAATGGTAATTTCTCCTCTTGGAATGATGTCACAAGTGGAGTACCGCAAGGTTCTGTTCTGGGCCCAATTCTTTTTCTAGTTTTTATAAATGATATTGATTGCTCTCTCTCATCCTGTATTAGTAAGTTTGCTGATGACACTAAGCTCTATAGGAATGTTAATGACGGAAAGGATGCTTCTCTGTTGCAGAGGGACTTAGATAGGCTAGTTACTTGGTCTCAGACTTGGCAAATGTCTTTCAATGCTGATAAATGCAAAGTTCTTCACTTTGGATCCAAGAATTTGGGTCATAATACCATGGCTGGTAGTGTTCTAGGTAATGTGACTTCTGAAAAAGACTTGGGTGTTGTCATTTCAAACGATTTGAAACCTTCTAGGCAGTGCGCAGCAGCTGCTGCTAGGGCTAATAGGGTGCTTGGTTTAATCAAGAGGAATTTCAGCAATTTCAGTAAAGATATTGTGCTAAATCTTTATGAGCAGTTGGCTAGGCCACATCTTGATTATGCTGTGCAGGCATGGAACCCTTTTTATGAAAAGGACAATTTTATTTTAGAGCAGGTTCAGAGGAGGGCCACACGGCTTATTCACAATGTGCGTAATCTCCCTTATCAAGATAGGCTCAATTGTCTAGGACTTACTTCTCTCGAGTTAAGAAGGATTCGGGGGGATAGCTATGCTGCAGGTTTTCAAGTTCCTTTCTGGTTATGATTCTCTATCTAACTCTAACTACTGAGAGATTTGTGCTGATCCCCGTGTTCATGGCCATAATAAGAAGCTGGTAAAATGTTTCTCTAGACTTGACATCAGAAAGTTCAGTTTCTCTCATAGGGTTGTCAATGAGTGGAACAGTCTCCCTGAGTGGGTTGTTAATTCCTCTTCAGTCAACTGCTTCAAGATTAACATTGACAAGTATTACTGTGACAGTGGCAGGATCTGATTGTATTGGGTTTGTTTAGTCTTTGTTTGGATTAGGTGTTGGTTTTGGGTCTGTTCTATAGGGCATCTTATGGGGTTTTTACCCTCCTTTGCCCTTTAACTTGTTATGTTATGTTAAAATATAGCATGATAACTTTATTGTCGCAATTTGTCTATCGATCATAACCAATAACATATATATTTTTGGAGTTTGATAACATATATTTTAAGCACAACTGCATGGGGACATATTTTTAGTTTGGCAAATATAATTAGTCTTGCAAATAAATGTTTTGGCAAAAATAATGTTTCTTGCTGTGCAGATACATTTATATTGCAAACTTAGGCATAGGCCTAGCCTATTTCTTTTTCTTGAAAATATATTTCTGGTTGGAAGAATATTTTTGTTGCAAATATAATTTTGTGGCCAACATGGTAACTTTTTCAAGAAAGAGATGTTTTCTTGCAAATTTATTTTGGTGTATTTAACATAATTTTTCTTTAAGAATATACAGTATTTCAAGTGTTGGAAAATAATATTCTTCTAAATATATATTTTAGAGCAAACATATATTTTTGTTGGGAATATAGGCTAGGCCTATTTAGGCTAATTGCAAATAGGCCTAATCTTTCTACAATTGTATTTTTACTGCAAATTTGTTTTACAAATAAAGGCCTAGCCTAGGCCTAATGTTAGGCTACCTTGGCCTAGGCTAATGTTTGATGCTACTACTAGTACTAGGCCTAGGCCTAAATAAATTTTGTGTTTTGTCACATATTTCATTTTGATAATAAATGTGATATTCCCCAGTTTCTCGCGCCATAAAAATCACACCATTTCTCATATTGGGGACAAGTTGGATTGGGGACGACTTGGCTTGGGGACGAGTTGGTTTGGGGACAAGTCGGCCTGGGGACAACTTGGTTTGGGGACGAGTTGGCTTGGGGATGAGTTGGTTGGGGAGAGTTGGTTTGGGGATGACTTGGCCTGCTTCGGGCAGTATAGTGGTTGGTTCTAAGTTCGAACAGGTTCTTAATTCGAACACCTCATTTAAATGGGATATTGGTGCTAATTTAGAATCCGTGCCCGGAAGTAGACATAATTTTACTCACTTCACAACTTCCAAAAGAGGGCGCTCAAACTTTAAAGTTTTTTTTTTTTAAGTAAAAAACCCTTTTCTTTTTTTCCTCACTCGAGGAACAGCGCTATAAGTGTATGCTGTGGAAAGAAGTGAATGGTTAGTGCTGTGGAAGAAAGAAAAGCATTGTTAGTACCGGGACCCGAACCCTCGACCCTAGCGATATAGCGATTCTAGCATGAAGACCAGCGCGCTTGCCTACTGCGCTACGAGCGCCGTTGCCGGTGAATGGGTTAAAAATAATATAAGTACTGTCTAATAATACTATCTATTACATATAGCTGTAGGTATACGTATTTACGTATACCTAAAGCTAACTGTATGTACTGGAGAGTGTATATATATGTACAGTATGAGATCCGTATACGTAAATGTTTATATACCCCTACGTATACAGTTCCTATGCATGCGTACACCTGCATATGGCCCACCCTAACCCTATACCTATGCGTACGTAACCCTAACCTTATTACTATGCGTACGTAACCCTATACCTATGCGTACGTAACCCTAACCTTATTACTATGCGTACGTAACCCTAACCTATTACTATGCATACGTAACCCCTAACCGTACAGCTATGACGCAGTTCCGGGCACGGATTCTAAATTAGAGCCGGGATATTTATTTAGTGATCGGTGCAAAATAATTGTCAATTTTTACCATACCATATGGAGCCATAATTATTTCTTCATGGTGTTTCAAGTAATTGAAGAAAATACTGTCTCATGACTGATATATAAATGATTTTAATTAGGTGTTCGAATTTAAAACCTGTTCGAACTTTGAACCAACCATTATACTACTGGCAGTCCGTAGGAGAAGATTTTTGGCATTTGATGCGAGGTTTTTTGTTTAGGACATCTTAAAGTTTGTTGTGTTTCTTCAGGAGAAGATGATGAGAAGGTTCTCATGAGATCTGAAGGGGTAAATGTAGTATGAGGTGAGAAATCATGAACAGTTTTGTGCGAAGCACTGTGTTGGTGTTAGACGGTGTGTCTTACCTTTTCCTTTTTATATATATACTATATATACTATATAACGCTAGGACGACCTGTGGCCTAGCCTAGGCTGTACTGTACAGAGGGCTAGGCTATCCTAAACTAATGTTATGCTAGCGTTAGGACTGAATGAACTTAGCCTAACGTTATGACTACCTGAACTTGGCCCTAATTAACTAATTAAACTGTGTGCAGTCAAATTTAAACTTACATTGCATAAACGATTTCTTGTTTGTGTAATTTTGGGTCAATCTCAGGTAATTGCTTTGTCATTCATGTTGAATATTACTGTAAAACAACAAGTATAACTTGGCAGACGACACTAGTTCGAACGAATTGTACGAATGTACGTGCGTACATGACGTACGTCATAAAAGCTAGCATGCATGGATATGCGCGCATACGTGTACACTGATTAAATGTTGATATCAGTACAGCAGTAGTGTTCATGTGTATGTATATGTACGCAGGGCTAGGTAAAATAAAAAATTTTAATATCCGCGCCGTTCATGTTTATTATGTATGGAACACAAGAAGAGCAAAAGATTGAAGAATTATAATAATAAAAAATAAAAAAATAAAGAATATATAAAATAAATAAAATAAATAGGGCTAGCTAGTCCAGTGAGTGGCCGGACTGTGGCTTGTTCATACAGCTCAGAGCACGAGAAAATAAAAAAAAAAAAAAAAAACGTCCACCGGTGTTGGGGCCAAAACCATTTCATATAAATAAAAGTCCCTTAGCGAAAACTTCTTTTTAAAAGGTGCATAGCTTCAACGTGGCTTGGTTGAAACCAAAAAATAATAATAATAAAAAAAAAACAAAATAGGCCTAAACAAAATTAATAGAAAAAAGCTTTACAAAGAAGTGACCTTGACGTTGGAACTAGTCCGCTGAGCGGACTGTAGTTTTTTCATTCAGCTCATCCCACGAGGAAAAAAAAAACAGCGTCCACCGGTTTTGAGGCCAAAACCATTTCAAATAGGCCTACATAAAATTCCATTAGCACAAATTTCTATTTACGGTTCATAGTTTCAATGTGGACTGGTTGAAGCAAGGATAAGAAATGTTTATTTAAACGTGAAACACTGTTACTATCGTACAGTACAGGGAGTCACGGTGCAGTGGTCAATGTAATTCGACACAGTAAAGCGACTTCTCCTTCAACTAATTACTAACAACCTACAGTAGCACACAGCAATGAGTAAAGACATTCCCATATGGTTTTCAACAAAAGATTATTTGACGGCAATTGGTGAAAATTGTCCCTGGTTTTAATAAGACTTGGGTTGTCCATGATGAAGACTTCCGTCTAAATTAGAAACTTTAACAGAAGTTATAGACCTATAAGTTTGTGACTTTTGCGTAGTTAAGTAATTTCCGTGTGGATGTGTCACCATTTTCAGAAAGAAAACGAAGATTACAAAGATTCACGGATCACCGCCTACCCCTGGAAAAGAGTAATTGTGGTTAATGCACATGAATGTATGGTTTATAAAGTTTGGGCTCGTTAAATGGAATTTTTGACAATCACCGGCAGGTTCCAAGGGGTGTAAGCCTTACGGGGCGGCAGTCACTCAGGGAGGCGATACGCAGGCTATCTTTGAACTGGGGTATATAATTACCACATCGTTTTGCTATGACAAAACCGACTAAGGTTTTTCACGAAGTATATCACTTGTGTATATCTCTTGTGTCTCATTCTGCTAACGTTTGTAAGATTTTAATGTTGTGAACTCTCATGACGGGTTGCTCGGGTGACAGAGCCAGGCATTACGTACTGTACGGTGGCGGATCCAAGATTTGTCAGAACTGGTGGGGGGGGGGGGGGGCATTGTGACGGAATGGAAAAAATATGAGTTGAGCGCAAGCAAGACCATCTAGATAAGCGGAACGCCAGTGGCGGAGCTAGGGATTTCGGTCAGAGGGGGCGAAAATGGTCTGCAGGGGCGATTCTGAGTAAATACCCAGTGAGCCTCAGCACGATCGAAGCCACGGCTTTCCAGACTTTCCATTTGATTTTCCGCACCTGGTATAGAAGACTACTTTGACATTCCTCCGCAGCAAGTTTTTCTTTTAGAATATGTTTAAATTTTCTATCCATGGGCCTCCGCGGAAGAAAATTGGGGGGGGGGACTACAATCTTTTAGGGGGAAAGCGGAGCGCAAGAAAATTTTCGCCCAAAATGCCTCTCCGGTCGCTGGAAATGACATTTCTGAAGCCTATTTACCGCATATAAATAGGGAAAACACTGAGTGAACTGTTAAGAAATATTGATGTTAATTTTTCTTCGTTTTTTTCTTTATGTTTTCTTCGTTTTTCAGGTTTTTTATTTTCCAGAGGAGGGCAAGTTCCCCCCTTGCCCCTACCTGCGGACGCCCATGTTTCTATCCCTCTCTTTCATATTCTAGTATGAAGGCAGTCATTATATTTCGTGTGTTAATTTCAGGTCTCGATTTAAGATTTTAATGTATTAATGGGCTACTTTGTGAAGATAAAGATTAAATCTGCTAGAGCTAAATAGCATGCAATCTTACAGAGGGAAAAAGTTATGGAAATTAATCACCGTCAGGTGTACATTTTTGGCATCTGGAAATCAAGATAAGTACACGTAGAAACATTAATTGACGTAATTTACATCATGTGACCACTCTGAAATAGCCATTAATTAAGTACATTTAAAGAAATAGCCAAGGCAAGAGGTCTGCTTGGCTCTCTAGATACTGGAATCATAATAAATAAAAGTAGCCTAATCTTAAGCTTATTTGATGCAATTTTCTGGTCATTGAGACCACGGAAGTATAAAAATAAGCATTTTCATGGGATTATCGTGCAGTGTCAGAAATAGCCATTTATCATAAGAATGGTCACTTGAAGAAAAACAAAATGGAAACTGCTCATTAAAACTCTTAAACCATTACCACTATGGTAGCAGTTTTATTTTAATTTAACCTGAATGTTATCTTTAAATGATTTTGAAAAATGTTGTGGAAGCTATCGTGGTATCTTTATAAACTCTTTTCATTCTCTATGTTGACAATTATCCCCGACGACAAGAGGGCTATTTGCGCTACAGTTATTGTCGCGCCATTTGCAACATCTTTTATTGGCCGGGAGGGTTAATTTAATGCCAGTCTGTGATTTTGTAAGCTTATAATCACGCTTGGTGTGGAAGCAATGAACTTAGCACAGCGAGAACATTCATTAGTGCCTATAAAGCATGAAGATACGTTTCGGCAAAACCTATCCCTTTATTACAGAAGATGACCCTTTTCATCAGAATAAAGTGCAGATAGTACAGTTACTGCCGGCACTTTGAGCATTTTGTTATCTGGGCCTCAAAACAACGCTATTAAATTATGTAATTTGCCAAAAATGGTGCAAGAGTAAAGTATGTTAAAAGCCTAAAAAGGGCGCCGACAGACGATTTTGGCCCGTCGGGGGGGGGGGGGCGACCGCCCCCTGACCATATGGCAGCTCCGCCACTGCGGAACGCCACCATTAGCTGGCGCTGACCGAACAAGTAAATCGTAGATAACGGAAAGCGGCAAATCGGAATAAGGAAAATAGGAACATGGTCCAATTATTTTTGTTTTTACGTGCAACGACTAAGTAAATATGTCAAATATATAGCACTTGCAATTGTCCCTTAGCTTCAAGCAAAAATGTCACTGCATGACGTTTAATATCTATTTATAAGCCTCAGGTATTGAAAGTTAAATTCAGAATGTCGCCATTAGAAGGTAAACACATGAATGCGCACAGACTGGAGCATTTAAGTCTAGGGAACAGAAGATTCTATGTTTGACTGTTTGAAAAATTCAATCCTGCCAGAAAGACAGCGATGTTGAGCATGCATAGTCAATTACAGTTGGTAAGCGAAACGAACCAGTGAGCCACAACTGGCAAACTAGAAAAAGGGCCGTGTAGCCGGGTCGACTTGAACCTCTTGGTTGGAAACTGTGACATAAAACTCCATCTTATTAAGTTGAGTGCCACCATTACTTGACGCGGAGCATTGAAATTTTGAAGAACCGCGAGCCCTCAGACAGCCGGAGCTGGCATTCCCCAGACCTGTAAGCAGAACCTAACTCAGTCTTATTTTACAACCCTTGAGGAAGAACTACTCAAGTGGAGCGCTACGTTTGGAACCAGTTTGAGCGGATTCGCAGCACATTTGGAAACTCACAACAACTCGCACATCCAGCACCAGTTGGCGCAAAGCGTTCAGAAATATTTGGAAATCGAAACCCCTCAGGCAGCCAGAGAATGACAGTTCACCAGGCTTGTAAGCAGAGTGTAATCGGTCGCTATTTTGAAAGATTAATCGGCGCGAGCACCATTGTTGGACCTGAACACATTGTAAGTTTTTGAAAATAGCAATCCATGTTAGGAAGCCGGAAATGGCATATAGGCTTGAAGGCTTGAAAGCAGAATTTAAGCAGTTGTTATTTTCAGCATTCTTTTTGCAATAAAATGTAACATTAACGTTAAAAAAACAATGGAAAAGTGCAAGATGACCAGAATATTTCTCACAAACTGTAGAGGCCAATTCAGTGCGAATGAGGGACAAAGTTGAGGGATATAATGGGAGGGGTATCATTGTTCAAATATGACACATCACAAGCCTATTTAAGTTGGAATTGGGCCTAATTATTGTTTTATGGAGTAAAAAAAAAAACTACCTTTGTAAGAAGGGGACCCTAGTCCCCCTCCCTATATCTGTCTCTGCTGTTCATGGCTGAATAGGTTGAATGTAGGTATTGGACACTAGACGACGGTCGCGGTAAATGTTAAAGGCTTAACCCTCTAACCCTAAAAGGTTCCAATTATCATGACCTGCTTACTTCGGCCCCTTCTCCAACTGTTTAAAATATTTTCGTCCAAACATCATTAACCAATTATAGTCAAATTAATGAATTGCTTTTTAGTGAGCGTATAGTGGGGACCGCTTTACAGATTCTCTTACAAGTAAGTTATACACTCCACGAATCACGTCGAATCATAATCAGATCAGTCCTATTACCTTGTCCAGGAATCCTTGTGTCCGCTTTTTTACCTATACCGAGTGAGTGAATTCGAGAACAACTTTGACAGTAAAAATTTACGTGATACATTATTTTGACCACTTAGAAGACATTTTTTTTATCGGGACGGATGGAATTATGTCAGTTGCCTCAAATGTATTTTGAAAGGATGATTCCTTACTTATATCTCATTTTTTCTCTTCCACGTAACTTCCTTTTTTTATTTCAGGACTAACACATTGCACTACCAGGAGAGCTAATGAGTTATACTCCATAAATTTCAAAACTTAGTAAGAAAAAATCTTGTTTCATGATTTTCAAGAGCCATTCAAGGCTTACAGTTTGGAGGGCTGCATGTTCTTTCCCACTATGAAAGAGGCCTATCAACTGAGAATGTTCTTAGAACTGTAAGGTCATGTCAAAACTGGGTTGTTATCCAAATACATATGCGGCGATCCATCTTTGAAAGTGGGGGACGATATAGTACAAATTGAGGTTGTAAGACATTTTAAAGTCAAGAGCTTATATTAGTGAAAATTGGGAATAAAATGTAAGAAAATTCATGAAAATAGCACTATAGTTGCTATCACTTTCTGATCTGCTGATTTTGTCATTTTCAGAGTTCGGAAAAGTTTATCAAACTGGTTTATGAGGGAACACGACTACAAGCCGTAGCAGAAAATTTTTGCAAATTTTTCATAATTAAAACAAGTAATTACAACAATGGGGCTTTTATTGGAGGGACTAAGGAATTTCATGAAAGAAGAGTTCGGTAAACAACATTGTACTTGACTGATGTCACAAATAACAATTTTCCAAAATTTCCCCGGTAACTACGCCAATATCATTGAGTATATATTTCATTTCTTTTTATTTTACATCTTCCATTCCCATAGTAGTGTTTGTTATTTCAAGGCGTGTCGATGCATATCAGAGCATATCAAGTTTCTTGCCGACACTCCTGGGGATCTTTATTGTTGCATAATGAATCAATTTATAATTTTGTGTACACTGTTTACAATCACGTCTATTTTAGTATTTTTAATAAAGGCCTAAATGTGGAGCTTAGTTATGTGAAGACGTTTCTGCAATACAAGCTCCATATTTCCAAATATTTGAAAAATGGCAAAAATTTAAAAGCGTTCCACGCGCCTCAAATTACGGGACGATGCACACTGTTTAACAAGAAATTTCCTAACTGGCTAACGATAGCCTAATCCTAATCCCTATAGCCTAATCCCTAACCCGAGTAAAGAATACAATCGATACAATACAACAGCAACAGGCAATCAAGACACACCTTGTTTAACAGTGCGCTCTTACCCCAAATTACAGCCCTAGTACAGTGGTGTTCGCACTCAAAAAATGGTAAAATCTGGATGCTTGCCCACCCCTTCCAGAAAAATGTCTAGCTACGCCGCTGTACACGTGACACCTTACCAGGACAGGAGAAAAAAAATTAGGCCAGACGTCACCTCACTTTGAAAACCAAATCGACGCCCCTGCTCATATGAACTTGGGAAGATTGACGTCCTTAGGTAGACTTCAATTTTTCTATTCCCCCTTCCAAGTAATACCAATTTAGTAAATGTTGTGACATAAAATTTTTTCAATACATAACCTCTAGAATGTCTTACATATAGTGAGAGGAAGCCGAACTTTCCAGAAAATTTTCTAACATCGTCCGAGAACCATGACCTGCATGATGATATTTAGTAAACCCAAAACACTACAAGTCGCCCGGCAACCTATTTGATATTTCTTATATAAAAAGGTCAGATTCTTCAAAAGAATTTTTCAAATATTTGTCAAAAAATGAGAACATTTTCTTCGGGAAATTTTCCAATTTTGATGAATACTCCGTACAACAAAACACCCAAGCCAATTTCAATCACCCCTACATTTTACTTAATTTTGATCTTGCAATGCAGATCACTCAATTAAAACCCATTTTTTCAATTTCATATTACCAAGATACCACATTTTCTTCTTTTGAATTTCAAAAAAATCACATATGAGCTCTAAATTTTCGAATGTTTGTTCAAAAAAGGTCAAACGTTTTTGGGCAAATTTCCAATTTCATCTATCAGACTCTAGTGTGTAGGCCTACAGTATAATGCTTAACACAAACGAATTTCAGTCGCCCATATCAACTGTTAAAATGTTTTTGATTTTGGTCATATGATAAGCAGATTCCTCAACAAACAACCCAATTTTTGATGTTCCTAACAAATAGCCAAATTTCTTCCAAAAATTCAAATTTCTACGAATCAAGCTTTTAAATATTTGAAAAGGGAGCTACAAATTTCGACGTTTTCTGCGCACCTCAAATTGTGCCAGTCACGTCCCACCGCGGAAAATAATCGACTCTGTGGGGAAATTGGCCCTCCTGGCTGGCAAATCTTGGCCCCAACCCTGCATTATATCAAGGACGAGTCCAATAACTTAGAAAAGTCGTTCCATCCTTTTATAAATTAAAACGTAGTATATTCACTGATGTAATTTTTAAACATCATCATTGGATAAACCAACCGTGCTATACACATCAATTTGCTACTCTCTAATTGTTCCACCTCTGATCCTTGGGTGCTCAAGTCCATTAGATGAATTGTGCAGACTACTTTTACGGGAAACAAATTTGAAATGTCATTCATGGTCGGAATAATTGATCAATTTTACCTTTTCGCTGTTTGCACTTTTTTTATGTGGCGCCACCCAAGATTAAAGCGCTCCTGCCATGAGAAAAAATTTCTTTCACAGTCGAAACGATCTGCATGGTGTGGTATGTCGATGGGATAGAGATTTGAAAGTAGTAGTGAGTAGTGGACATTGGCCTATAGCTGAGTGCCTCCATTGATGTGGGTGTATATGTACAGACAAACGTTAGGGAAAGGTATATCCAAGATTGCCGCTGACGCCAACTATTTCACGTAATATATGTGTATTAGGAGATAGGAAGAAGGTAGGCTACGTTGTCACATACGAAAATAGGGTTGTGTATCTTTCCCCACGTTTCTTCTTTAGTTTTGACGGCCGAGGTAATTCAGATGAAAAAATCTGGCACCTCACTTCTTATCACTTCCTCCGATCGTTCAAAATTTTTTTTCTTATATTAAGAGGAGAAAGTAGATCCTTAAAGAGGAACCCAAAAACTTTTCCAAGAAGGTATCTTTTTTTCAAATTCTTGCATAGTTTCGAAGGACATATAAAAATCACACAGTTACAACAAGGAGGGGATACATTGATAACTTACATGAAACAACTCGAGGAGCGGGGTTTTTAAAGGTAGGAAACCTCTAACTCCAAATTATATGAATGCCCGTTGCCAAGGGAGAAGCCAAGCGGGGCTTCACCCCTACAAAAACTGTTCTCCCCCATATTTTGCCATTGTACACATTTTTCACCCCTGAAAATAAAATCCGTTGGTCCCCCGGTGAAAGTCTTCCCTTCGATATATACCTTGTCTAGCTACGGGTCTGATAGCATATCTGACACATCAATTTGTTGGCCAGGTCTTACAAATTGTAAGTTATAGTTACTCTTTTTTCTAACCAATTTGTTGTTCTAACCACGGTCCTCTTTCCAGTTGTGGCCCACTTGCTTGTTTCATTACAACATTATTTGTGCCGAGTACCAAGTGCAATATACCCGTAGGCACCGCGTTGTCTTCAGTATGAGCCCGGTCACTATTCAAACTCCAGACCTCCCTTTCGAAGGTACATAGCTTACTGCCATCTGACCAGATGTATGTGTATACATACACAGCCACAGCAAATGATATTGACACGGAACCCTGCATTTAGTTGTATATGTTTCTATCACGGACTTATACACATGGACAGAGCATGTAACGTGTACGTCATATCCGTAGATGGTCGCCAGCGACTGGGACAAAAAAAGGCGCACCAAGATGGCCGCCATGAAGCTATAAATCGTCTGATTTGATGACGACTCTGTAATATTTTAAGCAAAATTTAAACTTGAACGGGAAAAATATCATATTTCTGCAATACATGAAGTGATTTTGACCATACCTTGCCACATTTTAAAAATATTTCAATTTCCTTGCAAAATATGGGGATATACTTGGGCAAGTCCAAACTTTCACATAAGACCATAGGAGATGGCCGTCTTGGTGCGCTTTTTTTCACACGCACGGTAGTAACAATGTACCGTGCAGTATGCTCTGTCCATGTATAGAAGTCCGTGGTTTCTATACATTTCTTTCAACACTGTCATGTATTGGATTTGATACTTATCGGCAAAGCTGCAACTATACCTCATCACCGTCATGTTTACGCATCTTTGGGTGCGCCAAAATTCAAGTTGCCGAGTCTGGATGAAAGTAAACTCGATCGGATTAAGTATTTGATTTGCCTTACATACAGATCAGGGTAGCCTACCTACAGCATTTATTCTCAATGGCTTTTACGATATTGAGACAACCTTATGGTGACGTCTCTGGACGCCCGCCCATTTCCTGAAAATTTATTGTCCCCAGTGGCGAATCTAGGGTTTTAAAAAAGGGGGGTGGCTAGGACATTTGGGTTTTGAATATTTCAGAAAAAATAAGTATTTCGCCTATAGTACGGTTGCACCTTCAAGCTATTCTATGTTCGTACCAGACTGCCAGAATTAAATTAGTCTTTGGTGTTGCTGCATTTAACATTTTAATTAATCCACTTTTAAACATGTACTTTTAAAATTGTTGTTCGCGTTCCATAGGAAACAATAATAGGAAGACGATAGCAAGCAATGCCTACTTTTTATTATTATTTTTTTGGTCAAAAAAAGGGGGGGTGGCTAGCCACCCTAGTCACCCCCTAAATCCGCCACTGGTCCCGGTCTCATTTCCACTTCTTGACAGTGTTTTTGGGGCATCAAAAGTGCGGATTCTGCTATAGTTAACTGGTATCACGTGAACCCTTTTTTACACCTTCAAGGCACATTCTACGTTGCTTTGCGTTTTCCAGTTACATTTAGGTGCATACGATAGCGATGAGATAAACATGTGGATCACCCTTAAAGGGAAATATTGTGTTACTTTGTTTTGCAAGAAAAATTAGTCCTTTTAAAGCAACTATTTATTGGCACAGGGTGATCGATTATCAAAAACAAGGCAGTATGGTAGCCTTCTTTTCAAGAAATATGTTTCGCACTGTTAGATATTCAGTTGTTGTTGCTTAAGAATGATTTGTTCACCCAAACTTTCAACATTTCAAATGATGCAACGTCCACGGATCTTCTTGCAAAAAGCATTTTGAAAAGATGTAGCTATTGCTGATATTTATTATTAAGACTGAATTGTTGGATAGTGTCTGAGCCAATTTCGTTGTACTCTTTGTTGGAGCATTTTAAACAGAATTTTTCCCTTTATAGTTAATTTTTCGTCTTACCTTCCAAACCTAGGTTAGAAGTGTTAAATTATTGACTTGATTGGTCCTGCCTTTGGACTGTCTGATCCTTCAGACGGCAATGGATAAGCAAACATGAATTGAAGGTTTTTTTTTTTTTTATATAGATTCTCAATAAAAGGAACACAGTCTCTTTAATGTCACTGCCATTTGTTAAAGTAAATTTTCACCTAAAACTGTAATTAATTATTTATAAAATTATTTAAGTGTTAAGTCATTAAAAGTCACTTAGTTTTTTTTTTAAATTATACGTCCTCGTAAAAATACAGATAGATGGAACGGTTCATATATTATTCTTGATCCGGGATAACCAGCGGAATTGGTTTTCTTTAGTGTATTCGGCTAAGTGTTAGCTTTAAAAATGTCCCCCCAGTCTGGAACTTAACTGCTTAACAGATGTATACTTTAAAAGATGAAAATGAATTTTATTCATCCAAATTTCATTGTTATAGTTTGTTCCATTTCTGAGCTATTAAATGTTGAAATTTATTACACTTAAAATAATTTATTGTTATTTGTGCATTTCTTGTTGTACAATCCACATTATCTGCTTTGTATCCCTTTGAAATTAAAAACATGTTTATGACCTTGAACACTTCCTGTTTGCCTGCAGAGTATGTGGCACAGAGAAGGCGTGTTTAATCACATCAAACCATAACAGTGAAATTGCTATTAACGAATTTTGGCACCAGTTGCAATAATTTTCAGAAAAGTAAAGAAATTCGAAGATTGTAATTTGAGTAGTACAACAATGGCACCACAAACGATTGCGCAATGTATCATTTTAAATGAACTGAATAAACTTGAACATTCTATATCTCAGCTCAGAAACTTCATATGAAGATGGGAGTTTGAACTGTTTCAATTCATGTTTTATGCTCTGTAATATATACTTTTGAAATTTTAGACTTTAGCTACACTTTTATATTGTTGTGTCAGTGTGAAAATATCTCAGAGCAAAATGACTTTTATAAGAATCCGTACCTATCACTGTCCTTGTCGAACTCATTTCCAGATTAAAAGGTTACGATAGAGCTGCGAGAACTAACTTTGTTTCGTTCCATTAACAAGGACTCGATCCATTGCAGAGAGTCAAATCGATTTTGGTTTCGGTGCAGTACACGGTTTTTGCTCTTGGAAATTTCGCTAGTTGTTATCATGGATTTTGCAGCCGACGTCTCGTTACCAAAGTTTTCATCAATAAACGTGACTGATGTCAATGTTGATTATGTGACTACGGACACCTCAACTAATGGTGACATCTTCGCCGATTTACCCCCTTTACATCTCAGTGTGTCCGTCTATTGGCTCGTCTTCTATATCTTTGTGTATGGAATAATATTTTTTGGTTCAATAATAGGTAATCAGCTGGTCATCTGGTCTTACGTCATTGAACCGAGACTTCGTCGTCCTACCAACACCTTTATTGTTAGCTTGGCTGTTGCTGACTTCATTACTGGCTTGATCGGTGTCCCTACCGCCATCTTCGGTCGTCTCTTTACGGGACCTTACGTTTGTTTTGCTGCCACCAGACCTTATCTGTACGTCGTTGCATTCGTTATGTGTTCTGTGTCAATAGATCACCTTGTCATGATCACGATCGACAGGTAATAATAATTTTGTTTGCATTGCATTGTATTTAAGTATTTTCGCTTTCACTTTTAGTTTGTAATAAAATCTCAATCACTATGGGTTGCCATTTGTTGTTGATATTTGGGGAGAACGGACAGGCATTACCTCATTTTCAAAAGAATTACTGTGCGAAACTTTTCAAAGTTGATGGGCAATTTCTCAAAAACTGGGGGCTGTCTAACTGTCTAATGTCCCACCAAACGTCGTCCATGATAAGTGGTGATTGCTTTTTTGACATGTTAGTTCTTAAAATTCAAAATGCAGATAGTAAAGCGCACATTATCAACATGAAGATGACAATTCTAATTACACGTTAGTATGTTTTGGCTAGCAGGATAGAAATCCTAAATGAGCAGCAATTGAGATTCTACCGGAGCTAAGGGCTAAGGGAACTACAACAACAGTGTCGTGATGGGACATGGAGAAGCTTAAATGGGGCTGTCTGGGTGGAAATATTTCCCACTCAAACACTCTTCCTTTTTAGTGTATTGCAAATTGCACTTTCTTTATATTTTGTCCATACTTGAAATAGTCCATGCCGGCATAGAATGCGCCATCAAAACATCCGACTCGACAGAGAAGTTACGGAAAAGTAGTAGGGACCGTCCGTCGAGTCGGTGGGGAGTGTGCACTGTTGTTTGTGGCTTAACTGCGATCTCACAATGATATACTCAATGATATAATTGTTACCATGGCGGACATGGCTGGCAAAAACTTTGAAGAGTCGGGCAAACTTTCCTGCCTCAGTTGAGCAGAGACTTTGCCCTGGTTGGGGATATGGAGTCGGACAAAAAGTCACCGCACCCCTTGAGATAAAGAGTCCCGTACGGCAATGCTGATTGCTAACATGCAGATTCGGTGTCACTAAATTTTTATATCGCTCATAGACAAATCAAGAAGAAAAACATTTATCCTAGCAGGAAACCAATCATAAACAGAAGATTTCATAAGGAAAAAATTTTTTTGTTTGAAAAGTTCCTCATATTGTTTATAAAAACACTTGGCGTTCAGTGCTAATAACAGTCTGATGCATTAAGCAACTCCTGGCATTCGCAAAAATCCGCAGGGTGCTTAACTGATATTTGTTATGGAGAATCCACTTACACCACAGTTTTCTTTCATGCAGGACATTTCTTTAAGACAGCTGAGGTTAGTCACTACACAGTCATGAGCGTAAATCTGGATTGGGGAAAGGGGGGGGGGGCAAAATTTTTTTCAAAACCCCGCTGGAATCATAGATCGTGTACCGGAACGGATTCGTCTGCCTCAGAAGTTATACACTCGTATTGGCGTGCAAATAGAATAAATAAAGATGACTTATCAAAAACGCAAATGTTTTAACTACTTATTGGTCAAATTGATTGTGTCTATTCTTCTTCTTATTTTTTTCATCTGTGGAAATTATTGGGGGGGGGAGGGGGAGGGGAAGAGACGTCGTTTTGCCCACAATAATTTCGTTGGTTGAGCAATTGTCCTCTCTTCCCCAGAATAGTGTCGTAATATACATCTCATCACCAAGCTTTCATGTTTTGGTTTTACTTTTTTACTGCTACACTGGTCACTGGACTTTTTTTGGATTTGACGGAACCAATAAGGTAGCTTAATGCAGAAGAATATCAAAAAAGAATTAAAAACCTATAAGCAGGCCTCTTTAATTTGTTTTCTGTGCAACTCAATACAACCGAGGACAAAAACATTGTCGCCAAACGTTATATTAATGATAGAATTCACACCATCGGCGAAAATTGTCACATTTATCACATAGCCATAATTACAGTATGGGCACGCAGCCTCATAAATCCTTGCAAGTTTTACATTTTGAAAAATTGAGTGAAGAAACCATGGGCGTCCGCAAGGGGGGGAGCAAGGGGGAAAGGGGGCACTTACCCCCCTGGAAAGTCAAACTTGTGAAAAAATAAATTAAACATTAAAATGAAAAAATTAAAAAATAAATCATCAAAATATCTTCACTCACAGCGTCAGTTTTTACTCGTGAAATATGTCGACATTTGATCAGGAATAGCAAAAGAGAAGGTGGTGTGCTGAGTAGTGAAATCGTAATTTGGGGACCATCATTCGTGATATCTATTGGAAAATTTGTAATTGTAAAAACTACGCCAAAATTGTACTAGCCTAGTTGTCAGGTATGTAGCGTCTATATGGCATCCGACTATTGATGAATGTGGTCTTGGTTTGGTCCCGTGCTGATCTCAAGTGGCGACGCGCGGGTGTAACTGGGATATACAAGGTGAATATAGGGGGGGGGGGGGTATGATTCATAAATAGGTAACGGGCATAGGCCTATGTAAGCTGTTTGACAGTTGTAAGTTTTATCGTGCATAGGCGTGCGAGGCCGTGACCGAGAGGCAGATTTCCCTTCAAAATTTTTTTACATTGAAAATTCTAAAAAATAAAGACATGAAATTCCTGCTTTTAGGGTTGGGTACATGCAGCTTATAACACTCGCCAAGTGTCGTTTCCGGCCATCAGGGGTTTTGTAAGGCCTAAAATTTTCTTGTACGCTCCGCGCCAACTGATGGTGGCGCTCCGCTTAGATAGTGTACACAGTTCAATCATCCATGAATGACCTGGCCCCCCTGTTAAAATTTCTGCGGACGCCCATGGAAGAGATATTAATGACTCTGAAGAAACTCTCTTCAAGAAAAAACAGTTACCATTAAACTGTCAAAATGAAGCAATATACTGTTTAACAAAGCAAAATACAAACGAAAAAGTAAAATGTATTGCTGCGGTTAGATATTTGTAAGTTCTATCCCTCTTTTTCAAAAAAATTCTAATCAAGGTACGAGGTTTTGAAGGAAAGTACGAAAACTCCTTAAGACAAGGAAGGCTACCAAGAAATCCACATTATACATCAATGGAATGACGTGGCGCAAATTCGGATTCTCAAGTTCGAAATGCAGTGTTTGTTTCTCACCTCAGATCGAAGGCTAAATCCCTCGGTTAAGTGGCTAGTAGTTAGAGAGTTAGCACTAGAAAGCGCTTTTTTTTTTTCAAAAGTCCCTCGACTCTCTGGCAAAGAGCCAGGGGTGAAAACCAAACAATACTCCCGAAGGAGTTCTGCTCCCAAAAGGAGCTACGTCCCAAAGGGACAACTCAAGTCAACATGACCAACTACACAACTAGAGAGCGAGAGGTCCAGATTGGTGATGCCAATTGGTGATGCTAATTAACCTCAGCCAGGTTTTTCAGTTTGGCTTTTATTACATATATGTGGGTCAGTAAAAAGGTTCCAGAAGGAATGTTACCTGGGTTCACACAAGAGGGGAGCGTTTGTAGATATTTTCTTTTCAGAAGTGGGTATTGTGCGTTGTCAGTTATACTAATGATCATTTCTAGAACATGCTTATGTTATTAACAATGAATAAACCTTTTAACTCTTAAAAGATTTGAATAGAAGTAAGAGCAAGAAAATATAACCACTAAATCATTAGTTGTTAAATTTGAGTCAATGTGCTGTTACCGTTATACTGATTAAAACAGTTTTGGTATTTATCAACAATCTTGATTGCCAGACAGCTAGCCACATCATCAACTTTAAGGGTAAGACAAAGGGCAAAGTCGGTTGATTAATTGGTCAACCTGAAGATGCTTAAGTCCGGCGCGCAACCGTCTTCGTCGGCTGGGCAACCAATTTTATAGGCATCCTATGCCAAGTGAGATTCGAACCCATGCATGCACGTGTGGGAAACATATTGGTGCACAGCAGGTTCAATAGGCCACTCTGCGATTCAAAGACAAAGGACAAGAGAGCAGTCACCCCAACTTGAAGTAGTGTAGTAGACTGTCCTGTTTCATGATTGGCTCTTTGGAGTCATGTGACGATATTTTTCTCCTCAAATATGAAATTTACTAGAAGTAGGTGCTTTACCTTGAACAGCATTATCGAGGTGTTAAGATATTATAAAAGATACTGTACTGTGAAAAGAAATAAGAGGAAGATTGTGAGATTTAGCTGACGTTGGTTCAAAGCTTTAAAGCAAATTTGTGGTGACTGTTCTTGCCCTTTAAAAAGTGATGCACCTTACATATTTAACAATGTGGAGAATAACACCAACCAATATTTACAGGTCTTTGAATATTTAAAAATGTGCTTAACCCTGATCACCAGCATAATGAATTGGTCCTTCTTAAAGTATCCAAGTGAGTTTCCCCTAGTCCAATTATGCAAATTTGATAAACATACCTAATGCACCATGCACATACATTAAATCCAGCTCCACCGGGGAAACCATTTCCATAGCATGCGGACAATGCAGAGGGTTTGTTGCATAAATCGTTCCCCAACGCACAGTTTGATATGCTTTGCAAACCAGCAGGGTAGGAGCTTTAAGCAAACTGCTATTATTGCACCTCCGAACGTGAATCGGAAATTTGATTACCTAAATTAGCCAAAAGAAAAGTGAGGTTTAAAAATGAAAAAAAAAAAAAATGTGTAGGATTGATTCAGTATGATAAATTAAATTATGTGCTAAATGTTCATGTTAACACATGGAAATGGATAAAAATATCAGAAAGGTGTTAAGACTAGATTTTTACTCTGTTAATTTAATCTCAAGACTGGGGTTAAAAGGAACATGTGTTCTGTGACTATGAGCAACTTGGGTAAATTCGTTTATTAAAAAGTACAGGGCCACATAGCCATGATTTGTGAAGGCGAGGTCGAACGTGTAAATGGACTTTGTCAGCTTAGCGCCACCTTACTTGTTGAAATTGGGCCAAGCTGTCTAAGAAATAGCCGAAAATACATCGCAGATCGCTGGGAAATTGCACTTTCCAGACATAGCAAGTTGAATTTAAGCATATCGAAGACCAACGACATCATAAAATCACATTAATTAGTACCAAATATAGGCTCAAGGAGGCGACGGTTGCACCCTTCGTCCTTGAAACCACTTTAAGATATACCCGTGTATTTATTTCAGGGACTAAAATGACAGCAGAATGGCCCGGGCAGATATGTTGTGAACTGTTATTACAACAATACTTAAACTTTGAATACCATCGGCTGACTATTGAAGTCATAATGAAGGCACTACTTATTATGTTTATGTGCATTCAAGGTATGGCAGGTACCTACTTGTCTGATAATATGATTTTCTGGTCAATTCGTTTAGCCTTGGTTTTTACTCTTAGCTATACACTTATTTAAAATTCTTACTAGTTTGTCAGTTGTCATCAATTGTACCGTCCTCAAAAAGCCATTTTGTCCTCGAATCTCTATACCTTCAAAACTAATCGCCTACCCTCAAATTGTGTTTATGTTGTTGTTGAAAGTCTCGATGTCGTCCAACAAATTCCATTTCATATATATATATATATATATATATATATATATATATATATATATATATATATATATATATATATATATATATATATATATATATATATATATATATATATATATATATATATATATATATATATATATATCAGCTGGATAGCATCAACTTTGATCTCTGGTTGGGCTTGCGTCAAACGAGAACTAGTGCTGTTCCGAAAAATTAGGCGCCTGCTCAGGGGGTGAATTGCGAGTTGCTTCATCTGTTATTTGAACAAAGGCCAAACCAACTTGGCTTCATGGCTCAGTGGTTAGAGCGTCCGCACTAGAAAGCGGGAGGTCCCGAGTTCGAATCCCGGTGGAGTCAACATCGTTTTTTCACCTCAGCCAGATTTTCCAGCTTTACCAATTTGATTTATATTCCACGCAGTTGTCGTCAGCGTTTATTTTCACTTCATCTCTGCTTTCACAGGTTTCTGTATCTCTTCGGAGATCCGCTGGCGAATAAACAATTGTGTTCAGCTGGATAGCATCAACTTTGATCTCTGGTTGGGCTTGCGTCAAACGAGAACTAGTGCTGTTCCGAAAAATTAGGCGCCTGCTCAGGAGGTGAATTGCGAGTTGCTTCATCTGTTATTTGAACAAAGGCCAAACCAACTTGGCTTCATGGCTCAGTGGTTAGAGCGTCCGCACTAGAAAGCGGGAGGTCCCGAGTGCGAATCCCGGTGGAGTCAACATCGTTTTTTCACCTCAGCCAGATTTTCCAGCTTTACCAATTTGATTTATATATATATATATATATATATATATATATATATATATATATATATATATATATATTTATAAAATCAGTAACAAAGAAGACAGCTAATGCCTTAACTACCAACATCAGCTTCTTCGAAACCTATCTGAATGGGATTTGTTATCCTCAGTACTGGTTCTAGCGATCACGTGAGGTTAGTTCCCAGATTACCCTTCCCATCAGAATTGCGCAAGTTATTGAATATGCCAGTGGTGAGAGAAGATATAAAATTTGCAGAAAATATTCTTTTGGTTTTATCTGAAATTTGACACAGCATTGTCAGACACCTTATTTGTTCCTTAAAACGCTTTTGCAGAATTTTCTGTATACAATATCATCTAATACTGCAGAGAGTATACATATTTTGAAGTATGTTAAAATTTGTTCTTCCTCTAAAAGGAAAAATATGCCTCTGAACTGTTAGCAATGAGAAATCTGACCTTGCTTAACCTACTATGGACTGGATTTGTTAGTATTTTTGTTCATTTATTACAGATACATAGCGGTAACGAGACCATTAAAGTACCCTACAATTATGACAACACGAAAATGCAGGATCTTTATATCTTTGATCTGGATAATTGGAGGCACCTTTGGAACAGTTCCGGTATTATCTCCTCCGGCGAATCCCACCCTTTGGGTTTGTGGTACAAACAATTATGAGGAAGCCACAGTCAGCATCCATCGGCTCGGCTCCGTAGGTTTTATCCCCGTCATACTATTTTTTCTCTGTCTCGTCTACATTCGCGTATATTTCGTCGCCATGAAGCACGTCAAGGAGCAATCGGAACGTATCAAAGCCCAGACGCAAAAAGATGACAAGTCGTCGGCTAAGTCAGCAATGATTCGAACGACTGTGACAACGTCTATCGTTCTCGGAGCGTTTGCTATTTGTTGGATACCGACTACTCTTAAATTTTTTGTGGAACTTTATGTGGTTACTACAGAAGAAGATTTATTCATAATTCAAACGGCTGCAGAAATTCTGTCTTTCGGTAACTCCATGGTGAACCCTATCATTTACGGATATCGCAATACATTGTTTCGTTCGACATACAAGAGGATTTACAGGTCGGTGTGTTGTGGCGGCTGCAAGGAGGAAGAGGAGGGAATGAATCGACGGCCGCAATCAAAAACAGCATCTATCACGACTATTTCAACTACCGCTTGAGAACGGAGTACACAGTTTCGTTTCTGAATACGAGAATTGGGAACGCAGGAACGGAGGGTATCGGGAACGCAGGGACGCTCATAAGACAATGGTGTGAGATATCAGTACGTCAATTACAAACTCAGAGTATCGCATTACTTGATTAATAATTGTTTTGTACAAAGTTTGTGCTGCTTATCTCTTAAATGATAATTTTGCATCTTTAATACTTCTAACAGTCTGAAATTTTGCAGAAGACTTCAAATCTTGAACGTCTCGCTGTAGCAAATTAGTCCTGCTTATATAGCCAACCAACGGATTCCTACTGATATAACCAGTTAATAGATTGATTCAGTGTCAATTACAAACAGATGCAGTCAAACGTGCTTACAATGTCGTCACAATGAAACGTAAATCCCAATTGATCTTTATTCTGCGTACAACTGCGCAAGCGCTAACGCGTAAAACACCTAACAGACGATCATGTGTTCTTGCGCATACTCCATACCAATTAATAATAACCATTGGCGTAAACATGAATATTACAATTCATTTTAAGCTATATTCTATCGCAATTTCCTTGATTTTCAACGTCACGTAAAATTTATTATTGGCCTTATAATCTTCTTGCTTTCAATTGGTCTTGGGCGCACGATCGAAATTTCGAGGTAAATGGGCCCAGTCGTATGTGGGTATGTGTTATTGTAGAATGCTAGTCGATGGGATACTAGTAGCTTTCTGAAGAAGGGGTCATAATCATCTGTATTCTTACTTACGGCGTAAAGGCTTCTTGAACGATTGGCAGAGCCATATGCATGTGGGGAGGTGGCAAGAGCATTTTTGTCCGAATAATGTCACCGTTTTTAAGCTGTGTCTATGTTTTCGCCGAATAGACCGACTTTTCCGCTCGAATTGGGAGGACGAGTGCCCCCCTGCATCCCCGCCTCGTACACCTTTGCGCATAATTGTAGTTATCAAAATCAGGATTAGATAACAAACGTCGAATCAGGCCTATTTCCACAACTATTAGAAAATTGAAGTTTGTGACGTCAAATAATCAGATATAATGTATTCATATCGAGGCCCTGTCGAGACCCTGTGGTCTCGGTGTCGGTGTCGGACCCCTGCGGTCTCGAAAATTGTCCTGGTCTCGCTTCGAGATCGGCCAATTTTTTTTATTCTTTTTTTATTGAAATAAGATAAATAATGCCTAAAAATAAGACACATAGATAACTTTACTTATGTATTTATTCATCTTTTAAGTGACTGCTTTTTGTCCATTGTTATTTTGTGATGGACATCAATAAATTTTATCTTACCCCACCACCCAGGGAGTAGCACTGGGCTATGCCACCCCACCTCATCCTCACAGACAGTAGCATGTGGCAGCATATTGCACGTAAGGACACCAACTTTTACAAAAAAAAATCAGAGGGGAAGGGGCCATCCCTTAGGCTCGTTCCGCAGCCGGTAAAGACGTACGAGAAAAAAGCAGGAGAGAGGATGTTCAGGTGCGGTGAGCAATAGTTTTACATTAATCATGCAACAGGTGTTAGGAGTAATAAAATATTCGTGAGTTCGGACAGTTACATACACAATAACATCAATTCAGCGGATCTTGAATTTAGCCAAGAGTCGCAAAAGGGAATTATAATCATATTTTCAATTCCGTTGCAGGTCCCCCCCCCCCCCCGAAGGTTAAATACCATTTCATCCAATGTTATGGTGCATTTTGTGATAAATTTCTGATCTCTTGGAAAGTTGCTGATTTTTTATTATTGCAAAGGAAAGCTAAAAATGA
This sequence comes from Holothuria scabra, assembly GCA_037179385.1. Classification (NCBI taxonomy): domain Eukaryota; kingdom Metazoa; phylum Echinodermata; class Holothuroidea; order Aspidochirotida; family Holothuriidae; genus Holothuria; species Holothuria scabra. The sequence goes on from CM074193.1 coordinate 22,527,126, forward strand.
AAACTATTTAGATACACTTTTAAAAGCAGGATAACATCATTTTCGGCCATCTGAGGAGTAGAGATTTTTCAAAATTTTCTTTTCCCCCCACACCAACTGATGGTGGCGCTCAACTTAGATAGTATTGTATTTATGGTGGGATTACTTTTTCGTACATAAAGATAAAAAACTGACATGTTCCCGTGCCCTTAAGCCCATCACTGATGCTCTTTTCTTTTGACTCCTAAAAGTATGCAAATTTAAAAACAAATTACTTCGAACAGGCACCAATAGCGTACATGGCATCTGATTTCATGTAAAAACACAAAACGATCAGTTTTATCCCATTAACCACCACAATTCAACTTTCAGGACTATACTGTAAAATTGAAAATCTCGCACCAATTTGCATCTAAGCTCCTTGAAAATGTCAAGAATTTTCAAAGGGGAAAGTGACACCCTCTCCCTTAAACCCCTTCCCCTACCGGCAATCACTCAACATACTGCATGCACCCCCTTCACAGAAAAAGTGCTTACTTCACTGAACCTCACCTTGTGACCTTACCGTTATAAACCCAAAGACTGTGTTTACTTTTCAAAAATGTCAATTGCTTTGAAAAATAGACTAATAACTGAGAAAAGGGGATCCATGTAAGAGTCCACAGACTCCATGTCTAAGGGCTTGAAGGCCCAAAGCTCTCACCAATTCTCCTAAACTTCTTATTCATGCCCCTCCCACAATTGTCTAAAAATTCATCCTCTTCCAGTCGCAATCTCAGTTCATTGCTTCAGGTTGACTATAAAAGAGCAATGTGTATTAATCAAAACACTCAAAGTACAGTTCATGCTGTGTATTACAAGATTTAATACTCTGCATTCTTTGAATTAGCCGACAATCAAAGAACTGAGCCAATAAGTAATTTTTGTAGACTACTACGATAATTGTAGGATGAGAGGACAGGCCCCTTTTCTTTATTCTGTGAGTGAAGACCTGTAGCACTCACTGGCTCTGATTTGATGATCAGGGCCACCTCGGCCGTACTGAACGGGGGCCATGTAGGGGGCTGCCACCCCACAAATGGCCGTTAACTTCCGAATCGGGCGGACTTTGGTCCCTCAGTGGCGCAGAGATTATGCTCTGGTTGGGCACCTGGGGTCGGGAAAAGTCACCTCCCCCTATGAGAAAGAGCTCTGTACAGCAATGACGGTCACATTAGAAAAGAAAAAAAAGTTTGGTTATTCCATGTTTGGTCAGGCAACTGGATACTCCCAGTTTTGGCATATGACCATAACCACAAGGAACTCTTTTTTTCAAGGGCGGCGACCTTTTGCACTTTTCCAGATCCCCAACTAGGGCATAATTTTTGCCCAACTGAGGCACTGAAGTCTGCCCGATTCAGCAAGCAAGGTCTTGGCCAACTGGAGGTCACGGCCCGGCCTCCCGTCGCATACAGCCATGCATATGATAAAACACGTACAACATCAATGATGATGCTCTTTTGGTGCTACATGTCATTTTAGAGCATAAATAACACAGGTTACAGTAGGTAAAAAGGTATTTAAAATTTTGGACAGCTTATTTTCCTATGTTACATGTACATTCGATCTCGGTCTCGGACCTTGTCGGTCTCGGTCTCAAATATTACTCCTGATCTCGGTCTCGACACCCTCTGGTCTCGGTCTTGGTCTCGGTCTCAAATATGCAGGTCTCGACTAAAACACTGATGTCAGTTAGGGGTAATCATCGCACATCAGTAAAATTTCATCATTGTGAGATTTCACGTTCTTTCGGCCGTGGGGCAAGTTGAGCCCATCAGTTTGTTACAAGAAGTAGAGTCGGCTCTACTTAACCCATTGGCGACTCACCATACCCCATAAATAGTTCATCATACCATATAATGTAATGTGTAATAACGGTGGTTGTCTCAAATGCTGCAAAAACATTTGCTACGTATAGACAGTGACGAAGCAAAGGTGTAGTTTTATTTTTGAGGAGAGGGGGCAGGATGTTGTTCTGCAAACAGATCTGGTAAATGCGATTGACCTGGGGAAAGGTCTAAGGGGAGGGGGTTGAACACTTGAATATTCAAATGCTGTTAGGTGCTATTCTGGCGCTATAGTTGTCATCTTTCAAATCAATTTGAAATTCAGTGTTTCTTTTCATTTGCGACGAATTACGAAGTTAACTGAATGCCGACTGTGACCCATTTGCTTTTTAAACTAGGTCACATTTTTTCCAGTGGGAATGAGAGACTCAGTCACCAGTCGCATCTCTACTACGGGAGCACTCTCTTTCTGTGAATTGCTGAAGGGTTCGGCCGTTTCTGACGATCATTGTCGCAGCAGCCACATAGTCAATTTAAAGACGGACGAACACTTTGCCAAAATCGGCTGAATTATTTAGGGGTGACCCCAGGTCTCTGCGCCCCTCTCGATGAAGTGTGAAGGAACCGCACAGTAATTCGGGACTCTCCAGAAAGGTTTAGTAGTGCCACAAGTCGATCACCATCACAGTATGCAATCCTATGAGCGAACTACCATTCTGAGGGCCTTTGAATTCACAGACCGTCGGATAGGCTAAATTACAGGATTAGATCCATGCAATAAAGAGACCCATGCGTTGACTTAATGTACAAGCATATTAATCAATATGAAATAGTACTATATGACGTTAGATGGCAACTGAGGCTCTCCATCCCCCCCCCCCCAAACGGAAACACCATAAAGCGGCGAAGATTATTAGTTATCATTATACACAGACTAAAGTGTTCCTAAACATCCACTATTTACGAATCTGTGTTTCTTGTTACCATCTATAGGTACCTCTTGTGTTCTGCATTAAATAAAGTTGAATGTTCCGACATGTCAGTCCAGATTCCCTGTTCAAGTTTACCTCCTCCACTAACCGTGTAGGAATATAGTATGTTAGTGGCTTAACTTACCTGCGTTGGATCAACTTACCCACTTTGCTGGCTCAAATTCCCACACGGGTAAGGTAATTTGAGCCATGTTAGTGGCTCAACTTACTTGCGGTGGATCAACTTACCCACTTTGCTGGCTCAAATTCCCCCCCCCCCCCCGGTAAGGTTATTTGAGCCATTTTGATTTCACAGTTTTGAAGGCTTTAAGTAATTAATAGTAATTAATTAACTTCATGTACTATGATCACAAGTTAGACAAATGTTTGTAGTATACGTACCCAACACCAGCTTCAAAAGTTTCGATTCTCGGTTTGTTCAAATGGTCCCAGTCTCCTCTTACGTGGCGACCGTCTAAACTGCTAAATGTTGAAACTGACGAATGGTGGGGAGCGGACACAGTCCAATACTTGGGCGTCCGCAAACGGGGGGGGGGGCAAGGGGTCACTCCCCACCCACTTGGAAAGTAAAAAAAAAATGAAAAAATACGTGAAGAATAAGTAAAATCAACTTTTTAGATGCTATCGCTTGAAAATTTTTAGAACGTGAGATTAATACAAAGAAAATAGTACAGATGCAACCAACAAGGCTTGGGAAGTGCCATTTTCAGCGATCTTGGAGACATTTTTGCCAAAATTTTCCTGGCTCTTCGCGCCAAGATATGACCCCAAATCAGCATTTTTAGATGCTATCGAACAAAAACGTGTGATGAGACACCACATGAAGCATGAGATTATTAAATAGAAAATGATAGTCAAACAGCACACCCTAATCTTGTACCTAACCAAAGTGTAGAATCCTTTAAATAAAGGACAGTTTTCAGGCATACGGTCAGCTCCGATTTGCATATGCCACCCTAAAGAAACAAATTAGGCTCTCAAGAGAGATGAGAGGGATGCTTTATACTCATTCTGGTCACGTTGGGACCCAATTGAGCAAAGTTAACCCATTTGGGCCTAATGAAGACCAGCTGACAAAACTGAATTTGTCCCCATCAGCCCAGTTTGGTGTGTTGGCTGGGCTGAATATTTAGATTCATTTTCAAGTTTTTTAACATATATTTTGAATTTTTGACGTTATATATTCACACTTTTAGGTTGTTTAGTTGCAAAATGGTGACATCTTTGGGAATTGTTTTCCAACTGATCGTATGTTCGAAAAATGTTCATACTTTTTTAAAAATTTGAATAGAAAAAGAACGTTATATTACAGATGAAATGCCCCCGAAGGGTGTCGAAATTTTACATTAAATACCATTTCCTTGACGGAAGTGCGATCAGGCCCTGGGAGACAATTAGATCTCCAACAAAACTGTCTACCTATCAGAAAGCTAGAATTCTGATAGATTGTGAAACAGTAAGTAATTGACAGTGGCAGTTCGATCACTCGGTGAATGTACCCCTTTTAGAGTATTACACTCTAGAAAAGTCTTTTCAGGTCATTTAAAGCGTTTCAGAATTTATCCAGAACACATGCCCCTCCCATTCAGTAGCGAGTCACCTACCTGGGAATTGGTAAAAAAAAAAAAAATTTAACATTCTTTCCCTGCTTCTCCGTGAGTTTCTTTCACAAGGTATTGATACTTAGCACAACATGGTTAGGAGCGTGCCCAGATTTTAATCCTTTGCAAAAGATTTTTGAAAATTCTGATAGTCTGAGAATCATTTGTGCCATGAAGTGACACATATATGATCCATCAATCGGTCAAAACTTCACCAAACACCAGACCCTCTACCTGTCTACAGAATTCTACAACTAAAACGCCATTTAGGATTTAAAAAAAAAAAAATCCACAAAAATAATGTTCGTTTTGGGGTATCTCCCCAAAACCCACCCTTGGAGTCAGAGCCACTGACCCTGATATTTTTTACCGTCTCCAAAATTTCAGGTCTACAAAACTGGAGGCTTAATATTTCTTTCGTGGCTCATATTAAACTGAAACATCGTTATCATACGCTGACCGAATACATCTCTCAGCCTTGCTGTAACTGTTAGTGGCATTGTTATGAAAGGATATAACACGTCACAAGATTCTTTTGATTGATTATTTTTTAATTGTAAAGGGCAAAATGCCCCCCGCCCCTAAATTAGCCGGTCTCCAAAGCTTTTTGAAAATGACAGTGACGATGACAACAGCTTATTTCCAGTACATATGTGCAATACGTCACACGGGTTCACCAGAAGAAAACTGAGTATCAGAAAGAAAGTACAAGGAAGTAAAACAGTAATAAGCGTGTTCGATATGAACTACATATTAAAGATAATGTTTCAACTGAAGGGTCTATGTAAGATAGAAAAGAAGTATACAGGAGATAATTACGCAAGTTCAAAATATTATGAGTAATAAGCAGTGGTAAGTTTATGAAAGCATTTTAGAGTCTGGGAATATGCTTTTCATTAAAATGTGGATTATACGATGTTATAGATAAGATATTGGCTTCCGTGGGTAAGGTCTTTTTACTTTACATTAAATGATGCATTTTATTGTGTTCACCAGAACAATACGAGTACCAGAAAGGGGGGAAAGGGAAGTAAAAACATAAGCGTTTTCCTCCGGGTAATATTAACTACATGTAAAAGATAATGTTACAACTCAAGGTTCTATGTAAAATAGATAACATAAGTATACAGGAGATAATTACGCACGTTCAAAATATTATGAGTAATAAGCAGAGGTCAGTGTTTTGAGAAAGTATATAAGAGTTTGGTAATATATTTTCACTAAAAATACAGATTATTTGATGTTTAGATAAGATATTGGCTCCCTTGGGTAAGGTCGTTTCACTTCAAATTCAAGTGTTTCATTTTGTAGTTCTCCTCTTTTAATTAAAGAGTAAAAATGTGTGTAGTTTACATTATTTATTGCGATAACAATTGTACAGAGAAAAAAAAAGAAATGATCCATGGAAAATCTTTATGTGTATTCTATATAGCTCGGTGTTTCTGAGAGTAATTAATTTAGCTTACGACCAGTATTCAGTCCTATGGCCTTACAATTATCACTGTCACTGTGCGTGCAACCAAATAACGAAATGAAACATCGATGAAGTTATACCCCCTTTATTTGTACGTGTGCCACAAAACACGGTAAAACTGCTTGAAAAAAAAAAGAAATAAAATATATAATCATTAACAAGAAATACATAACGGAAAACATTACAGCATTGAGGCCGGAAAGAAAGACATTTCAAGGCGAATAGAGACATTAAACATTACGATACACACACGCCTACACACACGCACTCACACTGACACAAACTCACAGACATACACACACTCGGAATTTAACGAGACCCTAAAAAGGTGACATAATACGTGGCTTGACAGAACACTGGAAAAACCCTCACTCACAAATCGTTACGGGGTAGAACACACACAGTGCTTAAACAGCGGCTTTCTGCGTTAATTACCACGGGGCTGTGCACATCAGCTTTGCACTTAACACACTCCACAGGCTTTAATTAACCCTTTGTCGTTGTTCGGGTCCTTTTGGACCCAGACGGAGAGCGCGGTTGTCGCCCATCTTTACGAGTTTACTGTTTCGCGTGGAGCTCGAAACTGCGAGTAGCTACCCGAAAAGTCGGCCACAACAACGAGAGAGACAGTAGTTTAAGGTCACGGGGTCAACAGCCTACGGAAGCTGATGCGGGGCGTGCTACGTCCGCTTTTCCGCCCACTCCCAAGGCGCGCAAAAAATGTCCCGATTGGAGCACAACGGGAAAGGATTAACTGGGGTTGACGGCGTTAAACTGGGGTCACAGCGGTATACAGGGGTGGAACTGTCAGGGAGGAAATTAAGGGAACAGTGTAAATGACAGATAATAGCTAAATTAGTAGCACCCCGAACGCGGTTGTCACACCACACCCAGACGGTTGTCACACCACACCCAGAAGGAATTGGCTCGCATGAATTAATCCCCATTGCAAAGAGGTGCATAAACAGATAACGTCGCCTAATTTGACTGGAGAATAAAATACATGAAAAATACTTACAAAATTGAAGTAAAACGGTTGACAAGAGGATGCTGAACGAAAACAGGAACAAAAGTGACTAGCGTAAAACGCGCCTGGCGAGACCACGCTCAACTAAAACCTCTGCGTGCATTCTTCCCACTCTAAAACAAAGGAAAACTGAAACCCGGTCAAGAAATTACGTAACGGATCACACAGGAATGAAATCACTTTTCGGTGCAGATAACAATCACGGTTAACGTTGAAGGGTGATACCAAGTTTTAGGACATACATAGCATATGCATGTAAGCACGACGGGAAAACAAAATTAATGTGTAAGAGAAGGGTAGGCGGTGCCACTATCTGACGTTACAACCAGTGGTGAACGTTGCACCTTTTTTTAGGAAAGCCCGAAATCACCAGTCGTGATTTCATGCAAAAGATTTTTCGACTTTTATACTTTTGCCCGGATGTGAATATTTTTAAAGTTCGTTCTGGTGACCAGAGAGGTGTTACCAGGCCCTGGTGTAACTCACCTCCCTGTTCTGATCAGGGAGTTGCTAGAGACTTCCTGTTCTAGCAACTCCCTGTTCTGACCAAGATAGACCGGTTTCTGCTGTCTTGCTCATTCATTATGAATGGTGCAGCTTCATCAGTAGCAGGCCATCGTGCGCGACCTTGGTTTAAATATTCTGGCTTCTAATAGAGCAATAAGGAAAGTATCTTTGTAGCTTTTTATTTTTCTCTCAAGCCTTGCTTTTACAAGGCAGTCTTTTAGATCTTTGCCTTTTCGTAGGTGGGTGAGATTATCGGAATAGAGTGTAGACAAGAGCAGGCCCGTGTTCAGTGGCGCAGCCACGGGGGGGGGCTGGGGGCCTAGGCCCCCCAGATTTTCTCCAGGCCCCCCCCCCCAGATTTTTTGCGTCCTGATAGAGTAATTGAAAAAAATAAAAATAAAAAAATGTGCAAAAATTAAAAAAAAAAAAAAAAATCATGGATGAATGTGTGTAAAACACATTTTGTCCGCACGTATGAAATCAAGCAATAACTTTAAAATGCCTACTTTCACTAAATTAGATACGCCTACCGTTTGTGATTTGCACTGTCGTTTATTGCATTTCACTTCGAAGATGAAACGAAAGTCTCGACGACAAACTTTAATGTGACTTTGTTAGGTTAAGACCCTTTCTGCCTTTCGGATGGCTGATTGATTTACTGAAAATAAGGCAATCGTACACTGGAGACCACTCTTACACGACCATTCCTATACTTTATTATACACAAAATATGCCGTAAGCAGATAAGGGTAAGGTACTGCCTTCGGATGATTCTTCCCTTCCATCCTTAACAAGTAGGACTATGTCGTGCCTCACTCTTGCCCATAACAAGTGCCACTGTAGGACGATTTTTTTCGACAAGTCCTCTTTTTACTAGTTGGCACTGGCGTCCGGGGGATTTGTAAAATGTCCACAAGGTCCGGATATCATGTGTTTCCCACATGATCCATACTTCTGCTTTGAGGTTCAATTATTTTGAGGGATTTATTCGTAGTATTTTAATTTTGACTACGTAGTGTACCGATGAACAAATACTGCACCATTTTGCACATTGTTTCTTTGGTAGTATGTATGTCTCTTGTAAAATTTCTACAAAAACTAGAAATATTTTTATATTTTTCATGCTCCCCAAAAAGGGAAAATCCGAAAACTCAGGCCTATAATCAGTTCAAAGTTTTGCCAAACATAGCACCATTTTGCATCTAGGAAATCTAACGCAAAGAAAGTTTCTCAGAAGGGGACACAACTACTTTTGGTTTTCCTGTTAAAGGGTGAGGTATACTGCCTTAGGTAAGCTGAAATCCATTCAAATATTGCCGCATTTGCGGCTGGGTACATCCAGTTTAAAACACGTGGGAAGTACCGTTTCCGGCCATATGGAGGGGTTTTAAAGCCCCAAATTTTCTTGTACGCTCCGCGCCAACTGATAGTGGCGCTCCGCTTAGATTCAAATATTGCCGCATTTGCGATCTACGTGCTTCTGAAGTTTACAATTTTTCCCAAGGGAAAGGGAGATACCGGCTCCCTTTAGTCTCACCCCCCAGGCCACAGATCAGAAGTGCCCAGTTTTGTGCTCCCTAAAAAGTGTATGTATTGCCATTTTTCATAGATTGATTTTTTATTCTCATTATTGAGACATCGCAGACATGAGATTCGTATTTCAAGGTTGAGTACATCCAGCTTAAAACACATGGGAAGTGCCGTTTCCGGCCATCTGGAGGGGTTTAAAGCCCAAAATTTTCTTGTACGCTTCGCGCCAACTCATGGTGGCGCTCCGCTTGGATAGTCTTGCCGTGCCTGACCCTTGGAGGTACCAGCCCCCCCACTTGTTACCTAGGCCCCCCAAAAAATCCCATCCTGGCTACGCCACTGCCCGTGTTATTAGCAAAACGCTCTGGGTCACCTGGGTTTTAAAGGGAGTCAACTCTCACCAAATAATAGTTTAATAGTCTACAGAAATTCTCCATTGCACATCTCTTTGATTGGCAGTAAATTAAAAAAATTCAAATATTACTGTAGCTCATTACACTGCATGTACTGCACTGAGAGTGTTCTGATTTCACACTGGGACTTGTATGATCCGAAGCAGGCCAAGTCGTCCCCAATCCAACTCGTCCCCAAACCAACTCGTGCCCAAACCAAGTTGTCCCCAAACCAACTCGTCCCCAAACCAACTCTTCCCCAAACCAACTCGTCCCCAAGCCAAGTCGTCCCCAAACCAACTCGTCCCCAATATGAAAAATGCCTTAGTGGTTTTTGGGTAACCAAAGGAGGGGACTGCAGTGTTCCTTAAGTAAACGACCTTTGAAAGAATTGATTTTCGTTTTTTCGTTATTATATAGGCTAATTATAGTTAAAAATGAAATAAACACATGGCAATTGAAAGACCAGACTTAAGCAACCCCCCCCCCCCCAGCCTGGAAATTTTAAAAGTGCCATCTCAGCAATACAGAGAGGCATTTTAGACAACTACTTGAAAATTTCTCTGAACTGATACCCGTCAACCAACGGGGCCTAGTCCATCAGTGTCATTTGCTTATTGCACGAGCAGTCAAAACTTTTCACTCAGCCTCAGTCCTCACGATCCCCCCAATAAAAAAGTCTGATCATGCCGGCACTGGGACCTTCCTCGATATTATTTTCGGGGCCTATACAGGTGTGTCAAAGATTTTTCGATGATAACATTTTGCCTCAGAGGGAAATTTGATCTCAGAGGTAGGGTTTCCCCTCCCCCTCCTCTTGGCAAAAATTTTTAAGGTGCAGTTACCAAATTTTTCCATGATGGGGCAGGCAAGAAAAAATGTCAGGATCCCAAATTTATACAAATGTATTAAAAACAAAGCCAGGCTCCGCAGATAGCCCCTTATATAATCTGGTTAACACCATAGTATAGTTAGTATAATTTATAGGTTAAAAAATTAAAATTAAAGTAAATGATCTTTGAAAGTATTGATTTTTTGTTGTGGTAATTATTGTTAAAAATGAAATAAACACCTGGCAATTGAAAGACCAGATTTGAGCAACCCCCCCCCCCCCCAGCCTGGAAATTTTAAAAGTGCCATCCCAGCAATACGGAGAGGCATTTTAGACAACTAGTTGAAAATTTCTCTGCACTGATACCCGTCAACCAACGGGGCCTAGTCCATCAGTGTCATTTCCTTATTGCACGAACAATCAACACTTTTCACTCAGCCTCAGTCCTCACGATCCCCCCCATTAAAAAAGTCTGATCATGCCGGCACTGGGACCTTCCTCGATATTATTTTCGGGGCCTATACAGGTGTGTCAAAGATTTTTCGATGATAATATTTTGCCTCACAGGGAAATTTGATCTCAGAGGTAGGGTTTCCCCTCCCTCCCCCTCCTCTTGGTGCAATTACCAAAATTTTTCCATGATGGGGCAGGCAAGAAAAAATGTCAGGATGCCAAATGTATACAAATGTATTAACCCTTTACCGTTGTGCTCCGATCGCGGCATATATGCGCGCCTCGGGAGTGTGCGGAAAAGCGGACGTAGCCCGCCCCGCATCGGCTTCCGTAGGCCATTGACCCCGTGACCTTAAACTTTTGTCTCTCTCGCTGTTGTGGCCGAATTTTCGGGTAGCTGCTCGCAGTTTCGAGCTCCGCGTGAAACAGTGAAGATGTGAGACAGCCGAACTCTCCGCATGGGTCCAAAAGGGCCCGAACAACGGTAAAGGGTTAAAATAAGCCTGTGGAGTGTGTTTGCTGCAAAGCAGATGCCACTGTCTCTGCGTGTGTGCACGTAAACCTTTAGCCGGGTGGTGCTGATATTTTAGCTTAAAATAAGCCTGTGGAGTGTGTTTACTGCAAAGCTGATGCCACTGTCTCTGCGTGTGTGCACGTAAACCTTTAGCCGGGTCGTGCAGATATTTTAGCTTAACCCGTTAGCGTTGTGCTCCGATCGCGACATATTTGCGCGCCTCGGGAGTGGGCGGAAAAGCGGACGTAGCCCGCCCCGCATCGGCTTCCGTAGGCCTTTGACCCCGTGACCTTAAACTATTGTCTCTCTCGCTGTTAGGGCCGAATTTTCGGGTAGCTACTCGCAGTTTCGAGCCCCGCGTGAAACAGTGAAGATGTGTGACAGCCGAGCTCTCCGCATGGGTCCAAAAGGACCCAAACAACGGTAAAGGGTTAAAAACAAAACCAGGCTCCGCAGTTAGCCCCTAATATAATCTGGTTAACACCATAATATAGTTAGTATAATTTATAGGTTAAAAAATTAAAATTAAAGTGAATGATCTTTAAAAGTATTGATTTTTGTTGTGCTAATTATTGTTAAAAATGAAATAAACACCTGGCCATTGAAAGAACAGATTTAAGCAACAACCCCCCCCCCCCCCCCCCGCCTGGAAATTTTAAAAGTGCCATCCCAGCAATACGGAGAGGCATTTTGGACAACTAGTTGAAAATTTTCTCCACACAGATACCCGTCAACCAACGGGGCCTAGTCCATCACTGTCATTTGCTAAATTGCACGAACACTCAACACTTTTCCCCCATGCCTCAGTCCTCCACTCCCCCCAAATAAAAAAGTCTGATCATGCCACTGCCACTGCCACTATTTATTTGCCCCTCAGGGAAATTTGATCTTAGGGATAGGGTTCCCCCTCCCTCCCCCTCCGCTTGGCAAAAATTTTTAAGGTGCACTTTACCTTGGATGCGATCTGGTGTTGTATTTTTTTCTTGCCTTTTATTCGTCACATTATTCACGCCCATTCATTCACATTGCTACCAGGATTGTCCATTGAAAGGAAACCGACGTGGGAAGAGAAAATCTCAAGATTTAATTAATTTATAAGAATTATCCATAACAGTCACTATTTTTTCTCTAATTTCTCATATTGGGGCCGACTTGGTTTGGAGACGACTTGGCTTTGGGACGAGTTGGCTTGGGGCCGACTTGGCTTGGGGACGAGTTGGTTTGGGGACGACTTGGCCCGAAAGCGTATGCTCGCGCTAAATAAACCGAGATAGTGTCTGGATATAACTGATAGTAAGACAGTTGTGGAAGGAGCTTAAGTAAGTACATAGGTTAGGAGAATGGAAACTGTCGGGGTGAGGGTTAGTCTTCAAGTATGTAACAATGTGACAAGGCCTGAACAAAAGTAGTTGCGTACAACAGGGGGTCAACAAAGACTTGATGCTTTTCAAAAGCGAGGTAAATGTTGTATGGACCGTTTGCGTAGTCGTTTTTAACCGCTGGATACGAGTAAACTTGTAATATCAATCGAAAAACGTGCAAACAGGGGGTCAGCAATGAAGTATCAACAATGCAATTCATATCAGTAACGTAAACTCCCTTGAAAAACTTTTACTTGGATGTATCAGGTAACATACACACCACAAATTAAGTCCAAAAAGTTTCTCTTCGTACTCTTGATCGGTTTTATTGGCTTAATTCGTAAGGCAACATCCCCTTCAACCGATTTGGGTGTGTTAACAAAAGTAACAAATAATTAGTGACTCGGTCAATTCGAAGATTCTTAACCATAGTTGCAATAGAATCGTGTTTTCAAGTCGACGGCTTTTGAATATATTCCAAACGCGTTTACCTCTCGAAACAAGAGTTTAACTGCCTTCAATATGCGGTTGTTGAATCTGAATCTAAATTTTGAACTGTTTGACCGATATAATAACCATTATCACATTTATTGCAACAAATCAATTACACGACGTTAGAGGTATCACAAATGAAGGGACCGGATGCGGGAGTTGGTACTGGGAGGGGTAAAATGGGTCAGTTATAAAAATTACATAATTGACATCTACGGCTTGCCGCATTTCTGGTTGCCCACGTAGAACCTGCTGGGAAGAAAAAAAATGTGATATATAGGTCGAGTTTAGTAGTAATACATTCTTTTTTTCGTTTTCCATAGAAAGAATTACTTTTTGTTACAATCTGAACATATCTGCATACAGAAGAAAAGAAGAAAAATAAATATATTTACAATATTTACAGTATGTTTAATTAAACTTGCAAAGCTTTTTAAACAGAACCGATAGACCTCGCTCAAAGGAAAATACTTTATCTGATCTTAACTTACGACTCCAAAATTTGATGCCAAACTGAATAAAGTGAAGCTTTTCGAAATCAATGGATTCAACAGTTAAAACACTAAACATATACGTATATAGCCAAATAAACTTAAAATAGGGTAGAAGGGAACACGGTTAGAAATTAAAGAAACGCATTAGATAAATCCGTAAGCAAGTAGTCGCCACAAGTAATAGAATTTCTGAAAATCGCACGATAACTCAAAGGAAAGGGAAATAGTCTCGTATAAATTAGCAAATTGTTGTTCGACCTTTTGGGGTAATACAATTTAAATAGTAGATTCCCATACTGGTTAATCCTCTAATCAGTTGCTTACTCATCATTTCTGTTCTGTACCAAGACAATATATAATCTCATCATCTCCGCATGTTAGGCTACTCTCAACTTCACTTTTTGACGCTTCTCAGACTTTCACAGACGACTTGTTTCTGTATGCTGATGTACTGTACATGCCTGCACCATCAACTCTCTTGATAAGAAAACAAGTTGGATTTAGCAGCTTAATTTTGACACTCTTACTACATTATTACAAACATCTGTTTGGTTTAACAGCAGGTCATGCGGTTTCTCATAAATTCTGAAGAAATTTAGGTTATGTGACAGTAAGACTATTTTCCAATCTCTTACCATAATATAAAAAAACATAACAACATTCTAAGAGTGGTAAAGGTAACGAAATTACGGTATGTAAGGATTATCATGCTTAAACACGCCATAAAATTAACTTTACTAAACAAAACAAGGTAAGAGACTGAAGAGTGGCAACTAAAAGCTCCTAGAAGCATGTCGGTGTTGACACACCTTAAAACAGTCAGAATACACGACAAAGGGAAGAAAAAAAAAACACAAAAACACGGAAGATTTAAGAAGGAAGTTCAAAGGTAGTTTGCAATGAGATGAACTTAAGCTGCTTTTTAAATGCATGTGGTGTTTTACAGTTAGTAACTTCCAAGGGGAAAGAATTCCGTAGTTTTGCACCTATAAATCGAAGACCAAGTTGAGAAGACTTAAGTCTACAAAGGGGAGTAATAAACTGATTTGAAGCACGACAAGGGTAAGGGTAATGGCCATCACGAAACTGAAAATGTGTACTTAATACCGACGGGGTTCTGTTATGTTGCCAGTCAAAAATAAACAGCCCGATATGATTTCGATTTAAATCATAAATATTAAGAAGGTTAAGACTAGCAAAAAGAGGTGCAGTATGATGACCATAGTCTACGTTGCATATACATCTAACAGCACTTTTCTGTAAAATGACGAGAGGTAGAATTCTGGTAGTGCTTCCCCAAATGATATTACTATAAGTGAGATAAGGGAGTATAAGGGTATTATACAGAGAAACAAAAATTTTCCTAGGAAGAAGTTGTCAAGTCTGCTAAGAGTCCCCACACCTTTTGAAACTTGCATGCTAAAATACTGGATATGATCAGTCCAGGTAAGATGAGAATCAACAAACACACCAAGAAACTGAGTTACATTTAAACGCTGTATGTTAAAACCACAAAGTTGTATGTTGTTTACACTCTGAATAAACTGCTTAGATTTCTGCTTAGAACATTTTAATTAATCCAAACAAGCACATGGAAAAAGGTGGCATAGAACACTTCAATACAAAAACACCAAATTTCCAAGCTACAGGACCGTATGGTTGCTACATATGACTAAAGTGAAATGGGTTTCTATGCAGCCATCATGCTTTTGTGACGGAAGGAACACTGTAAATATGTTGTTATTTTTTTTTAACTTCTCTAGCTTGCTTTACTACGTGTGTTATTCCAAGCGATCTGTTGTTTTCCTAGCCAATGATTAAAATCAGAACTTTCCATAGCCCTGGTTGTTTTCAATTATTTCATGAAGTTGCTTTTTGTCCCGCGCGTACCTGTCTAGACAGTCCAAGTTCGGTACGGAAACACAATAGATCATAAACCAATCAATGGAAAGCATCCTCAGCTTACCGTGTAGAAAGAGTCACGTGTTTCCGGTAAATACATCCCTCGCCACGCCGTTTCTCACGTAGACGAGGAGGACTGGTGAATAGACGCTCAAGGAGAACGGTTGTAACTTACGGTGAGATCCAACGACACGAAGGCCCGCGCTTCCCAGTAGAACAGACTGCAGCTTTCCAGTGTGAGTATGTTATTAGCTGTTATTCTTAGCCAGGGTTAATGAGGTTAATTAATTGACATTGAATTAATTGACGTAGTCAGTCTCGGGGAGTTTGGATTCAAGAAGGCCTAGGCTGGTACGTTAAGGCCTACGCTGGGAACTTGATCTGACTAGGGTAAGGAGTTGCTACCCAGTCTGGGAACTCAGGGAGACTGGCTGGTATAAAGGCTAAGAAGGGACGAAGTTTGTTTTGGGAAGTTGTATTCTGTTAATTTGCGGTGAAGGGGGATAGAGAGGCCAGTCCGTGGAGACCGATAACTTTAGCTCTCTTAATGCCTTGCCCGACCGTGTAAGGAAGGCAGGTTCACAAGTGCAGAGGGGATGACCCACCAAGTAATCGGTAGGAAAGTCTAGTCGCTGCTAAAAGAGGCTTAAATTAATATCTTCCTTTGAAAGTAGCTGTCAGATTATGTTTATTTTATAGTTCCGTAATACGAAGTTTAGCACGAGACGCACGGCTCGTGTGAGGGAGACAACAGTAATTTAGACAGCTACGCACCGGAGTTTAGCACGAGACGCACGGCTCGTGTGAGGGAGACAACAGTAATTTAGCAAGCTTCGCACCGGAGTTTAGCACGAGACGCACGGCTCGTGTGAGGGAGACAACAGTAATTTAGCAAGCTTCGCACCGGAGTTTAGCACGAGACGCACGGCTCGTGTGAGGGGGACAACAGTAATTTAGCCAGCTACGCACCGGAGTTTAGCACGAGACGCACGGCTCGTGTGAGGGGGACAACAGTAATTTAGCCAGCTTCGCACCGAAGTTTAGCACGAGACGCACGGCTCGTGTGAGGGAGGCAACAGTAATTTAGCCAGCTACGCACCGGAGTTTAGCACGAGACGCACGGCTCGTGTGAGGGGGACAACAGTAATTTAGCCAGCTTCGCACCGAAGTTTAGCACGAGACGCACGGCTCGTGTGAGGGAGGCAACAGTAATTTAGCCAGCTACGCACCGGAGTTTAGCACGAGACGCACGGCTCGTGTGAGGGGGACAACAGTAATTTAGCCAGCTTCGCACCGAAGTTTAGCACGAGACGCACGGCTCGTGTGGGGGAGGCAACAGTAATTTAGCCAGCTACGCACCGGAAGTTTAGCACGAGACGCACGGCTCGTGTGGGGGAGGCAACAGTAATTTAGCCAGCTACGCACCGAAGTTTAGCACGAGACGCACGGCTCGTGTGAGGGAGGCAACAGTAATTTAGCCAGCTACGCACCGAAGTTTAGCACGAGACGCACGGCTCGTGTGAGGGAGGCAACAGTAATTTAGCCAGCTACGCACCGGAAGTTTAGCACGAGACGCACGGCTCGTGTGGGGGATACAACAGTAATTTAGCCATCTACGCACCGAAGTTTAGCACGAGACGCACGGCTCGTGTGAGGGAGACAACAGTAATTTAGCAAGCTTCGCACCGGAGTTTAGCACGAGACGCACGGCTCGTGTGAGGGAGACATCAGTAATTTAGCCAGCTTCGCACCGAAGTTTAGCACGAGACGCACGGCTCGTGTGAGGGAGACAACAGTAATTTAGCACGCTTCGCACCGAAGTTTAGCACGAGACGCACGGCTCGTGTGAGGGAGACAAAAGTAATTTAGCCAGCTTCGCACCGAAGTTTAGCACGAGACGCACGGCTCGTGTGGGGGGGACAACAGTTATTTAGCCAGCTTCGCACCGAAGTTTAGCACGAGACGCACGGCTCGTGTGGGGGAGACAACAGTTATTTAGCACGCTTCGCACCGAAGTTTAGCACGAGACGCACGGCTCGTGTGTGGGAGACAATAGTAATTTAGCAAGCTTCGCACCGGAGTTTAGCACGAGACGCACGGCTCGTGTGAGGGAGATAGCAGTAATTTAGCCAGCTTCGCACCGGAGTTTAGCACGAGACGCACGGCTCGTGTGAGGGAGAAAACACTTATTTAGCCAGCTACGCACCGAAGTTTAGCACGAGACGCACGGCTCGTGTGCGGGAGACAACAGTAATTTAGCCAGCTTCGCACCGACGTTTAGCACGAGACGCACGGCTCGTGTGCTGGAGACAACAGTTATTTAGCCAGTTACGCATCAGGGTTTAGCACGAGACGCACGGCTCGTGTGTGGGAGACAACAGTAATTTAGCAAGCTTCGCACCGGAGTTTAGCACGAGACGCACGGCTCGTGTGAGGGAGACATCAGTAATTTAGCCAGCTTCGCACCGAAGTTTAGCACGAGACGCACGGCTCGTGTGAGGGAGACAACAGTAATTTAGCACGCTTCGCACCGAAGTTTAGCACGAGACGCACGGCTCGTGTGTGGGAGACAAAAGTAATTTAGCCAGCTTCGCACCGAAGTTTAGCACGAGACGCACGGCTCGTGTGGGGGGGACAACAGTTATTTAGCCAGCTTCGCACCGAAGTTTAGCACGAGACGCACGGCTCGTGTGAGGGAGGCAACAGTAATTTAGCCAGCTACGCACCGGAGTTTAGCACGAGACGCACGGCTCGTGTGAGGGGGACAACAGTAATTTAGCCAGCTTCGCACCGAAGTTTAGCACGAGACGCACGGCTCGTGTGAGGGAGGCAACAGTAATTTAGCCAGCTACGCACCGGAGTTTAGCACGAGACGCACGGCTCGTGTGAGGGGGACAACAGTAATTTAGCCAGCTTCGCACCGAAGTTTAGCACGAGACGCACGGCTCGTGTGGGGGAGGCAACAGTAATTTAGCCAGCTACGCACCGGAAGTTTAGCACGAGACGCACGGCTCGTGTGGGGGAGGCAACAGTAATTTAGCCAGCTACGCACCGAAGTTTAGCACGAGACGCACGGCTCGTGTGAGGGAGGCAACAGTAATTTAGCCAGCTACGCACCGAAGTTTAGCACGAGACGCACGGCTCGTGTGAGGGAGGCAACAGTAATTTAGCCAGCTACGCACCGGAAGTTTAGCACGAGACGCACGGCTCGTGTGGGGGATACAACAGTAATTTAGCCATCTACGCACCGAAGTTTAGCACGAGACGCACGGCTCGTGTGAGGGAGACAACAGTAATTTAGCAAGCTTCGCACCGGAGTTTAGCACGAGACGCACGGCTCGTGTGAGGGAGACATCAGTAATTTAGCCAGCTTCGCACCGAAGTTTAGCACGAGACGCACGGCTCGTGTGAGGGAGACAACAGTAATTTAGCACGCTTCGCACCGAAGTTTAGCACGAGACGCACGGCTCGTGTGAGGGAGACAAAAGTAATTTAGCCAGCTTCGCACCGAAGTTTAGCACGAGACGCACGGCTCGTGTGGGGGGGACAACAGTTATTTAGCCAGCTTCGCACCGAAGTTTAGCACGAGACGCACGGCTCGTGTGGGGGAGACAACAGTTATTTAGCACGCTTCGCACCGAAGTTTAGCACGAGACGCACGGCTCGTGTGTGGGAGACAATAGTAATTTAGCAAGCTTCGCACCGGAGTTTAGCACGAGACGCACGGCTCGTGTGAGGGAGATAGCAGTAATTTAGCCAGCTTCGCACCGGAGTTTAGCACGAGACGCACGGCTCGTGTGAGGGAGAAAACACTTATTTAGCCAGCTACGCACCGAAGTTTAGCACGAGACGCACGGCTCGTGTGCGGGAGACAACAGTAATTTAGCCAGCTTCGCACCGACGTTTAGCACGAGACGCACGGCTCGTGTGCTGGAGACAACAGTTATTTAGCCAGTTACGCATCAGGGTTTAGCACGAGACGCACGGCTCGTGTGTGGGAGACAACAGTAATTTAGCAAGCTTCGCACCGGAGTTTAGCACGAGACGCACGGCTCGTGTGAGGGAGACATCAGTAATTTAGCCAGCTTCGCACCGAAGTTTAGCACGAGACGCACGGCTCGTGTGAGGGAGACAACAGTAATTTAGCACGCTTCGCACCGAAGTTTAGCACGAGACGCACGGCTCGTGTGTGGGAGACAAAAGTAATTTAGCCAGCTTCGCACCGAAGTTTAGCACGAGACGCACGGCTCGTGTGGGGGGGACAACAGTTATTTAGCCAGCTTCGCACCGAAGTTTAGCACGAGACGCACGGCTCGTGTGGGGGAGACAACAGTTATTTAGCACGCTTCGCACCGAAGTTTAGCACGAGACGCACGGCTCGTGTGAGGGAGACAATAGTAATTTAGCAAGCTTCGCACCGGAGTTTAGCACGAGACGCACGGCTCGTGTGAGGGAGATAGCAGTAATTTAGCCAGCTTCGCACCGGAGTTTAGCACGAGACGCACGGCTCGTGTGAGGGAGGCAACAGTAATTTAGCCAGCTACGCACCGGAGTTTAGCACGAGACGCACGGCTCGTGTGAGGGAGAAAACACTTATTTAGCCAGCTACGCACCGAAGTTTAGCACGAGACGCATGGCTCGTGTGCGGGAGACAACAGTAATTTAGCCAGCTTCGCACCGACGTTTAGCACGAGACGCACGGCTCGTGTGCTGGAGACAACAGTTATTTAGCCAGTTACGCATCAGGGTTTAGCACGAGACGCACGGCTCGTGTGTGGGAGACAACAGTAATTTAGCCAGCTACGCACCGAAGTATAGCACGAGACGCACGGCTCGTGTGTGGGAGACAATAGTAATTTAGCCAGCTACGCTCTGAAGTTTAGCACGAGACGCACAGCTCGTGTGTGAGAGATACAACAGTAATTTAGCCAGCTGAGCACCGGAGTTTAGCACGAGACGTATTTACCAGGGTGGTGACACATGACGGTCGAAGGATACCGTTTTTGTTATGTATTTTGTATCATCGATTTACCGATCAATTGAATCATTTTGTAAATTCCTAATCTGTTGTAATTAAACTTTCTGAAATAATAATTTACCGTTGTGGAAGGACATCTTAAAACTTGCGTTTGTCAGTTATTATTTTTCACGTTTCGAGTTTTAATGTAACTGCCTTCCCTTTTGACCAGTAGTTTGTTCTTATTAAACAAAAGATCCCTAAACGGACCCCGGGGCGCCGTTACACTTTCAAAAGCCAGCTAAGATTAGGGATGCACCGGATATCCGGTCCGGCTGGATTATCAGGCCGGATAGTGAAAAATTATCCGGTTCCGGTTCCGGCCTGATTTTCCTGTAAACTTGGGTAGCGTTATGTACATGATCTGAGTTAAAACAAGCATGAACACTGCAGTAACTCACAAAATTAATTCAAAGTTCATAAATGCCAGCTTATCAGTGCATGTTTTATAACATTCTGGACACCTTTATTTAGCACTTAAAAATGACTGAACCAAACAGACAACAAAGTTATAAAAGTGACTGATTTGCATTTACTTGTAACAAATATGACTTTAAATTCCTACAACTGTGTGAAATAAACTGAAGGGATGAAAAGACCTCCCATGCAATTTAAATAAGTCTACTGCAGTACACAGTAGTATTGTACAAAATGGATAATCCATATTACAGTAAAACCCGAGTCACATCACTCAAGGCAGTGTTTCAGTTTAATTGCATTGGGTTGTCTAGAAATACACACTTGACCACTTCACTTTACTTTTTTTTTTACTTTTTTACACATACTTGCCCATTTAAAGGCCTAGTTCTCTCACCCCCAAACAATACCAATTCTCCTAACCTTCTTAGTTAAGCCCCTTCTACAACTGTCTGAAATCCATCCTCATCCAGTCACAATCTCAGTTTATTACTTCAGGGTGAATATAGAAAAGCTCTGTGTGTATAACCAAAACACTCTCAGTACAGTTCATGCTGTGTAATATAAGCTTTGGTAATCTGAATTGTTTGAATTAACAGTCAATCAAAAAGCTGGGCCAATGGAGAGTTTCCGTACCCTTATAGAAAGTGTAGTTTGGGGTGAGAGGATTGGCCCTTTAAGTTGTGTAGTACAAGCAGGAAATGTGTTTCATCTTGAATTTCAGAATACATTACTCATTAAAAATTAAAGTTGCATATGGGGTCACTATCAACGTTTTCTGTCCCTAATAATTTATCACACACAGTTTAGAATACACAATATGATAATATCAAACATATAATACGTAATGCCAAAAAAATTATTGATGACAAATGTGCTATGGTTTTTAGATATGATGGCATGTTTTAATACTAGAAATGGTGTATAAAAAAATGGTGCTGTGCAGTTTTTTTTTATATGTAAGCAGTTCATTCATTAATCATATCCAAAGACTCTCTTTGCCAAGTATTTCTGATTTACATAATTTGTAAAATTTTTTGAACAGGTGGTGATGTACTGTACTTCAAAAAGAACAAACTAATATGCAAAACAACTTTCAAGATTCCCTCAGGAGTTTTCTCTACAAATACTCACTTAGGGAGGAAAAATACAAAGAGCTCTTACCGTCCCCCTTTGCTACAGTTTTGCTGTACTTCTGCAGGAACACAATTTTTCATGCTTTTTTCTAATATACTGCAATTTTTGGTTAAAAAAATAGGCAAACACCCTTGCACAACACTTGCAGACAAATTTATAGACATTTCCCATTAGTCCTTCACAGACAAAGCAGAAAACTCCCATTCCACAGTTTCTCTGCTTTTCTGAATTTCACTTTATTCATCTGCATTGCTAAAATTCTGTTCCGACCGGATTTTTTCCGGTCGGATTTCAAGTAGGTTCCGGCAACATCCGGTTCCGGCCGGATCCAAAATTTTGGATTCGGTGCATCTCTAGCTAAGATGGCCTCAACTTCCTCCTGCATTTAACAAAATGGTGAGCAGGTATCAATAGAATAGAATGTACTACACGTGGATCTAAGAGTCAGCAATTTGCAATATGTCTAACTTGGCGAACTTCCTGCACCCCTAGCATGAAGACATCAAGTATTTCAGTTGCCCGGCTGTTGCTCACCCTGCTTCCACTGTGATCTAGTTAGGCTGCGCTGCCTGCAGTAGACCCACCAATTTCTAATTAGCCCTTGAGGCCAAAAATGGAAGAAAAAAATAAAACTAACATGGCATTAAAAAGAAAAGAAGTTAGGAGATTTCCTAAATTTAAGGTTATAGGGCTCATAATTCACTCTGATCTGTGCTGAATTATACAGGCAAGACATCTTCCCTTTCTCCCCCCCCCCCCTCCCACCGCCATAGGTCTTTAAGACTAGTACTCATATACAGCAAAGGCTACTCAGGTACCCATTTGTAGCTCGCTAGGTATTCCTACCTTTTCTGATGCAAACACCTCTTTTTTCTTCAAGTTAACCAGTTTCGCCACAGGTCCTATACAAATTTTAATTGCTTGGTAAAAATAATAAACTCCCTTTTTTAAGTTTATTGTCAGATAATGGGCCAATCGTATAACGAAGGCTTAGGTAGGGGATCTAGCTGATAGCCGTTGAAGTTGTTTAGCTCCGCACAAGAAAAAAAGTTCACAGAACTCATAAAGTTGATTAATTCTTCTTGATTATTATTGATTCCATTTCTTCTTCCTTCAAAAATTATCTTTAATCAGAAGCCGGCAAAAAAGGTGACAATTACTATTTACAGGTGAGTTAGTGCATCGTCTTAGAGGTCTGCAGCACAACTGACTAGCTGCGGGCTGCGGGGTTTCCTAGTGCGTTCGAGCCACGAGGGCCATGCGAGATGACAGAACTAAAAGCTGTAACACGATTGGATAAAAGTTGTGACGCACACCTAAAATGAATATTAATAAATATGATGAAATCATATCAACCAATGAGGAGGCTACAAGTGAGTGAAATTGGCCACACCTTGGAAATATGGGTTACAGCGTGCACGTGGAGCTACGGCAATGTGATATGTCACGTCCACCGGTAACACGTGACGGGAAACAGGAAGCGCCCTGGGAATCTAGAACAAAAGGAAGGGCGAGTTGCTCGTAAACAACAAGATGGCGTCTGCTAAAGGTCATGGAGAGTGCATCATACTACATAACATTATGGCATACCTACACTGTATACTGCTGTAACGCAACATTCCTGGATACTTCGCTCAATAGGTGCACACAGTTTAACTGCATTGGGTCCAGTCATTGCACACCCCAGCATGTGTTTTATATGCAGAACCAATGTACAAAATCCTCTGTACAAAAACTGGTTGTGGCTGGCTGTTGCCTAGGTACATTCCAAATGCCCCGAGGGAAGCTACTGATCCCCCAGGATGACAAAAATTCTTCACTTTTATCATGCTGTGATCTACCCAGAGGATCATGTCCTTAACTTGTCAAATTTTACAAGAAAACTGATAATTTTGGCCAAAAGTGCCCCTTTTGGTCCTAAAAATCGCTGAAGCATGAAATTGTTCCTCGTCAGCAGGTATTTCTATTTTGGTGACCTCTAGCTATAAAATTTAAAAATTTCATACCTTGCCTTAAGGTAGAGGGCCACTAATTGTAAGTTCCATTGGCTTACACACTAAATTAGGTTACCTTGATTTCCGTGTCCCGTATATAGCTTCCAGTAAAAGTTTTCAACCTGGACATGCCATCCCTCTGACCGAAGCTTAGAATCTCGACTTTCATGGCACTTTCAAATTTCTATATCATGACCATTGAAATTTTGAGCTAGAGAGTCTTGACTTATATTGACGTGTTTTCCGCCATAACAGCTACTCAAAAGCGGCATTTCACAGAGTGGAGTAATACAATAAAAAAGTGGCACTAAAATTGATCGGATTGCCTTGAATTTATTGCACAGTCTGTATTTCAAATCATTGTCTACAAAATTCAAATGCAATTTTTTAAGTAACACAGTCAGAAACAACATCCCACAAAATATTTATTTCTCTATGTCTGTCAGTAAACATTTTCCCAGGCAGGAGTAGGCTATTTGAGTTAGTGGTCCTCTACCTGTTAAATCGCTATCTCGTGGAAGCTGAAACAACGGGCAGTGATAATTTATCGGAATGTTTGCATAGTAGCATCACAACGCGACGGAATCACCGTGAAGAATAGGAACAGAAATAAAATAAAAGTGGACGGAAGGAATTCGTGAGAGACTTGGGGCAAGTCTATACCGAAGGTGGAGGGTTGCGAGCCATATATTGGCTAAACGGCCTTAAAAGTTAGGTTACATCGTAAGACTGTGTGCGTTCTCAAGTCGGTCTCAGAAACTTTACAAGTAGCCGATTTACAACCCGATTGGAAGGTCATTGTTTTTAGTAACGACTAAAACTGGTGGTTGGGATCATGGTTTTGAGAACTGCAACACTAAAGTTCGTGTTTAGTAAGTTCGCAAACTAAATTATACAACACTTTGTCTCAGTTTCCAACTACCATGTTGCCTTACACTCTTATCAAAAGAGTGAACGTAGTCACTGTCCAATAGAGTGAAAGTGTAATTCACTCCATAAGAGTGTTTATTCATTTCAAGAAGAGTAAAATTTACTCTAAAATGAGTGAAATTTCTTCGAAAAGGGCCAATTTTCACTCTTGATAGAGGGCATACAGTGATTACTCTTGAAAAGGGAGAGAGAGAGAGAGAGCATTACAGACACTCTGGAAAGAGTGAATTTGCACTATTCTTTGGGTGAATTTCACTCTTCCTGATGTGAATTAACACTGTAATGAAGTGAATTTACACTTTTCCCTCTATTAGAGAGTGACTAAGTTCACTCTTTTGATTTTAGAGTGTAATGTTCATGAAAATATCTTTGCTTAGGTTGCAGGCACTCATTCACTCATAACGCAGGTCATCAACCGCTAAGTTCAAAAGGCTTTAATTGTCTAATCTACTTGATACATCTCCCTCAGTGTTATTGACCCAGGCGTTCTTGTTATCTATCGCACTGAAGAACTATTCAAAGAGCGTAAATGAGAATAAGAAAACCAAACGTTATTGCCTCGTTTGTTTGATAAAAGTCATTGTTACCACCGATATCAAAATCAGATCAGCACTTTATTGAAGAGACAACTTTAGTGTTTGTTTACTTTGTAAAGTCAAATAATCATATGGTTTATAAATTGCATATTCGTTTGTTCTTTACCATTACAATTTAAATGATTGATGGCTTACTTTGGACACAAAGTATCCATTTAACTACCCTCGATATCGTTTCGGAACTGCCATATAAAGGTCTCAGATATTAACAGATCATGTCTTACCCTTTCGAGTATGAACCGGGGACTAATTATTAAAAGATAAAAGGGGTACATTTTTGAAGGGACCAAATGGTAAAATATATTAAGCCAATGGCAAGCTTTGTCTGTACAGGGGTGGAAATTTTTTTATGAGTTTTATCATCGCCTTGCCCCAACTGAACCCGGCTATGGGCTTAACCCCGTTTGAACCCTGATATAGAGATATAGTTGAAATGGGAGTTAACCTGATTGTTGGCCTACAGTAGTGTTAGTCAATTTAAGAAAATCCTTACGTTTTTCTCTCTTGCTGGTATGGCGATAAAACTCTCGTTTAATTTTTCATGAATCATCTTTTACATACGATGATTGTAGATTATGATGCAAATTTAAAAGCTTGTTTTACTCTTGACAGAAAGGAGGGTAAAAACTTTCAATGCAGCCTCAATTTGGAGTGTTATGAAAATAGGGTTTGACCTTCATTTTCATCTTTTTCAAAATATACACATGTACTTATGAATTTACAAGCCACTATTCAGCAGTTCAGTGTTCAGCGTTCAGCGTTTTGAAATTCGAGCGTGTGAGTGGGAAATTGTTGTGGACGAGGCCTCCAATAATGAGTCTGTCCACGATTATGAACCAATATCCTGACGGGGACTATAAACTATAAACTGCTTTACACTTAAACACAACTTGGATGAAATGACTGATTCCTGTTATAAGAAATACTGGCGCCTGGGCTGGACCATAACTAGGCCGCGCAGTGTTGTACTACTAAATTTGCTAAATTTTTCGGTGACGTAAAACTCCGGCCCAACCCGTACTGCTACGAACTGACTATTGGTCGTTGTTTGGGGAAGCTAGGATTTTTTATTGAGACACGGAAAATACGGTAGGTAGCTTTTTTAACAAATGTATCCATGAAATAGTCATCGATCGACGACGAGCTGAAACTTCGCCACATGATAGTCTAGAAGTAGTGGAAACGTAGGAAAGATTGCCGTTATGACCGTGTTTAAAACATTCGAATAGGTAACTCATTCGAAAATAGACGGCACAAAATATGAGTCATGACTGTACATATACAAGAGGCGAAGGTAACGTGTAAAGCTAGTCCTCGGTAAAGGACTATGTATGGACGATCGCATGATTGCTCGCTATTCATACTCCTTACTCCGGCCTGTGATTCCGCTATTGATGGTCTTCGACCATACTATGTCCGGTCGAAATTACTTTTCTTCTTGTAGCAAAGGTAGGAGCTAAAATTGCTAATTTGCTTTCATAAATTGCCTTTTCCAAATCCTATTCAACTATTGCAACTATTTTTCATGACTTGAAACCTCTGAAAACGTTCGAAAATTTGGTATATTATCATTAACTTTGCAACTTCCAAAAATTTACTTTAGCGTTCGAAATTTGTTTACAATAGAACACTCATGAATATTATTGTGACGTCACTAAGAACGTTAGATGTTTGCCTTTTAGCGTAAGTCTCTATGATAAATGTACTGTGCAAGGTGCCCACATTGACGCAACAGTTACACTCATTGGCATAATGTTGTTAAACAAAGTTCCAAAATCACATAGTAAAATAAGGAAATTCTAACGCGAAAAAGTTGGTGATTTCATTCCAAAATTTTGACCCTTTCTGGAAGATTTTAGTGATCAAAAAGGGTTTGGTTGTGCCTGTTAGACTTGTAGAAGAATAGTTATGGCATAAACCAGTGTTTTAGGTAAAAACATTTGCTGTCAAAATTAAGAAAGTTAATTTCAACATTTTAAACTTCACCGATAATCCCGCTTGTTAAAACAGGTGGAGTAAGGACTGTGTATAGTGAGTATGCGAATGACCACAGTCCTTTACTGAGAACTAGTGTAAATCTAGCTGTGAATTACATGCGTATGGCGCGAGAAAAGGAGTTATATTACGAAACAAATTTAAATTATCAAAATGAAATATTATATTATGTATTTTTCAAAAAATACTGCAAAAATTGGTTAACAACAAAAATAATTTAACAAATAGCATGTTCCAATGAAAGATATTTCTTCAACGGGAAATATAGCTTACCTCCTACCAAAATATTTGTAACAAAAAACTTATTTATAACGAAAAAAAAAAAAAACATTCGCAACGAAAAGATATATTATCAACGAAAAATTATGTTATGAACGAAAAGATATATCATGAATGAAAAAAATATATTTGCAAGGAAAAAAATTATTTGCGACGAAAAAACGTATTTGCAAGAAGAAAATTATTTGCAACAAAAATGCATTTGCAAGGAAAAATATATTATCAATGAAAAAATATATTTCTAACAAAAAATCATGCCAAGACGATCGTACAGAACTCACTGCATTTGGAGCTGGGGATAACTGAAATAACACCACTGGCGGCGGAAGCGGGGGGGGGGAGGGGGGACGGGGGGACACGTCCCCCCCTAAATTTCTTACCGGGGACGTCCCCGAAAAAAATCAGAGAAGAAGTAAAAGAAACTTGGGAGCCTTGAACCAACTCAAAGTTGAGACTATAGTTAACCCACCACCGAACAGAGCAGCCGAAATTGACTTAGCCTATGTTCTGCCATTGTTTGGCTGATTCTTGTCACGGTCCCCTGCCACAATGCTCTATGCCTGTGACCTAGTTTTTGGCTACAAATCATTACAAGAATCTGGCAACCTCGTCCGGTCCGCAAACCAGGTGTATGTAGTATATCACTTGTTCAATGAGACCGAACCTTTACTGTACTAGTATTTTCCCTCCGCAAGAAGTGAAGCATTGCCATTGCCATCACGTGAACGAACAGTTGACCAGTATTCACTCATCCATAGGCGTACGAGGGGAGGGGGAGCAGGGGGCAGACTGCCCCCCACCCAAAAAAAATTCTCAAGACCTAAAATTCGGGCAGGGATCTGGAAAAATTCGGGCAGCCGTTGAGTCTTAAAACCTGGTTTGTTTCTTCTTACACAGAAAACTTCTAGGCGTGCCCGAATCCCTTCAAACACTTGGCCGAAAAAATAATAGAAAAGCATCATAGTCACGGTACAATTTTCATGAAAACTCTAAAATATACCAAAATTTGCCGCACATTCGAACAACTTATGAAAAAACAATTTTTCGTCAGCCTCACTTCATATTCTTCCGCAAACCTTTGCCCGAAATGACACAGTATTCGGGCAAAAGTTGCGAAAAAGTTCTGGGATATTTTTAATTGCCAGATTACAAGGGGAGAGAGGATGTATACAGTCCCCAAAATTTTGCCCGAACAAATCAATCAAAAGCTATCTTTTGACGCACCGTATCGCTAAATGACAATCACCAATAGTCACCAGAAGGATGAAACGTACTTGGTCGAGAGGTACTTGGGCAGTATATGAATGAGATGACGATTTTGCACTTTTCAAAATGATCCTCTTAAAATTGTCCGAAACTTTTTAACCTGAAGTGCTGTGGAACCGAATTTCGGGCAATGGTAAATAAATCAGCGTAGCTTGTTTGCTCACTCATACGCATTTAGTGTGAATAAATCTGCAAGTATAGTCTGCCCACAAATTCATGTAAAAATATCTAGCAACGTGACAAGCCGGGTTTTTCTCAAACGGCGTTAGTAGAAAAATTATTTATATATAGTCGGGAGTTCGGGTACAGCCATATACAGTTGTATCAATTAAGTGGAACTGGAATTCGGGCAAGAGTCGCAACAGAGTCACAGACATACGGTACTCATGTTTTTAATTCCATTCTACAGTTTTCCACGGAAAGATACAAGACCAGGTAATGTTTTATACATTCCCAGGTGCGGTATATCATTATATTATGAAGCCTTGGGATTTTCGAGGGTTTCTGAAGTTTTTCAATTTTCAAAATTATATTGATGATAATCTCATGCTGCATGACGTAAAATAGTTTGTAGAACGCGCAAGCAAACTCATTTTCCAATGATTATGGCTTAATGTAGTCATCCAATGGTTAGTGGTACATTTCATCTGGAAGTTTTCTGACCTTTTTGTAGATTTGCTCATTTTTGCTGAAAATTTTGTTGCAAACGAAAGTTCAAAATATCGACGGCTTTGATTCTGCTTATAAGCCTGGGAAAGGCCATTTCCGGCTGTCTGAGGGGTTGCGATTTTTCAAAATTTTCTCTACGCTCCGCGCCAACCGATGGTGGCGCTCCGCTTAGATAGTCTTTCTGGCAGAATTACATTTTTCGGGCAGGGAATCCTCTGTCCCCCAAACTGAAATGCTCTCGTACGCCTATGCACTCATCATGGGTCAGTCATTCACTTACAGTCGGCTATTTCCACAACATTTGTTCATCCAATGTAATGTTGCGTAATTGATGTTACATGCTTAGGCTTATGTCGTTGCGTTATAACTCGTTCTGTGACAATCAGGTTAGTCTAGGTGAACTCGGACATTATTTGGCCTAGCCTATACGTAGGCCTACGTTAAATTCTGCGTCGGTCAGGAAATAGCCTATAGGTTATCTGTGAACGCAAATATTTAGTACATTTTTGTTAATTGAATTCACCGTAAAATGTTCCAAAAACGGCTTAGATTGCACGAGAGAGCTTGTAGAATCGCAGAGCTTCCAGGGCCCTAAGGCAGGCTTTGGACCCACGCCAGAAGGACTTCGCGCTTCGTGCTCGTGATGTGCGCTACGCGCACATAGGGTTCGTTTCACGAGTCTAACCATTCCATCTTGTTCACTGGTTGTCCTCCCCTAAATTTTTATGCTTCCGCCGCCACTGAGTAACACTAGGGGTAACTGCGGTAACACATTAGTCACGCTCTGCACAGATAAACTTCCTGCGTCTAAGTGAGGCTTCTTTTAAACCCACATTTTTTCAAAAATCAAAGACCCTCAAACGTGACAAAGATGTTTTTTACCTGCAAACAATACCTTCAACTTTGAAAACGGTCTTAGAATACCCTCAAAATCTTACGCAATCTTTCTTCTTTTCGCGATTCTCACTCCCTGGTTTGGAAGCCACTCGAAATAAGCTGGAAATCACATGAACTTCTTCCTAGTCCTTTTCTGTACAAGGGTGGGGGGGGGGGGGATAACTGTGTTTTACGAATATCACGCTCTAATTAGAAAAATCACCTTCAACACTTTCTGCCTATGAGTACTATTTAAAGTCTACTGTTTAAGAAAAAAAAGAGAAATCCTTGACAAAAGGTGAAAATAAATAACAGATGCTTTTGGGGTTTACTTAGTCCAACATGCGAGTTTTCTCAACTTTAATGAGTATTAATTATATTTTGACATCTGACCACTGTACAGGAACTTTCTCGGAAGAAAGGTTGGGGGGGGGGGGGGGGATAACTGTGGTACGTGTGATTGTCCTGAAAATAGGAATTAGCTACAAGTTTAGACATCTTTAACAATATTCTTTGAACTGTTCTATGATTTTCAAGTATTCAAAGAATTTTAAGAAAAATATTCAACTGTATAAAAAAGCAGTTCTGTTTCATCTTTATTGAAACAGAAACAGGGAATTTTCATTTGAAAATTCTGTCAGCTATGTTTGTTTCTGGCAACGTGAGCCCTGAACTTCGTTATTGTTACCTTGTGTGTTGCCTAACTTGTAATTTCATCTTTGATTGAGAGGGCCAATAAACATTTACGTATCCGGCCTGCATTGTTTGACTGAGACCGTTCATGGTAAATCCTTGCCGTGTAAGTTTTTTTTATCTGTTATTCAACTTTATTGTGCTGTCAGTGTCAAGTGGTAGAAAAGAACTAATCAGGAAAATATGCTAAGCCTTCCTCTTTTGATGCTGGGAGAATATGGCTCTGTTACCACGAAGACAAAATGATCATCGCCTTGGTTGAGATGGAGTGAAAGGATCGAGAAGTTCGCAAAGAACTATCTAGAACCATGACGATGCCAATGTAATAGGTTACTCTTTCAAACACAGGCGTTAAAAGCAATTTGAGGTTGGCGAAGGGAGGGGGAGAAGTTTGTTTCGAAGAACCGTCACGGGAGGGGAAAGTTTTGGGTATTTTGCTTATTTTCCTAAGATGTAATTTTGTGAAGAATATTGGGTGAATTTTAGGAAAGAATACTGAAAAGTTGTCACATTTCTACACATCCTTGAATTGAGGGGAAGAAGTATCCTTCTGTCCTTCGCATTTTGTACTGGAAGGCTAGCCCGACCCCTTCTTCCTACTCCTGTTTCTTCAAATTACATTGGTGCTTGTTCTGATTCCAAACGCTAATATGAGTTGTTGGCAATATATGTTTTCCGAAGCAAATTTTTTTTTTTTTCGCTCTTCCAAATGAACTTGAATTCCATGCTCTGGTGTTTTTTGAACATAAATTCATAAATTCAATTTTTCAATTTCAAAGCAGTGGAAGTCCAAGTTCACCGGTGTAAAGTTGGTACAATTCAAATACGTACGGGACTCTTTTTCCGTGAGCGACCTGCCCGACTCCTGATCCCCATGCAGCCAGGGCATAATCTCTGCCCGACCGAGGCACCGAAGTCTGCCTGATTTAGAAAGGTTTTTGCCAATGGGAGGGGGCTGCAGCTGCAGTTCTCGTCCGTCGAACGGCGGTGCATGCTTTTCAATACCTTTACTAAAGGCGGGAAATACCGTGGGCATATACTTACCCTCTCACTTGAAAGATATTAGATGTATTGAGTGAGATTTATTTTAAGTTTTTCAACACCTTGTCGAATAAATAGCCAGTAGAGTAAACACTAGTTTGAAAAAACTCGGAAGACTGAGGAATGGTGTGGGGTAATCGCAAAGAAATTGGAGCGCAATTTAGGAATAGGTATATGTAGCCTTATTGTTTTTACTTTGGGGGATTGTCCACATTAAGCTTTGACATGTGTCCTTAGTTAAAGTCAGTAAGCAGTTCTATTTTCTGATTTTCTTTTGTCAACTTTCTTGGAAAGGCACTAGTTTTGACTGCGGTTATTTCTTCCCGATACCGTCACATTGCTTCATTGCTTCATGTTAATATTTGAAGTCGGTCACTATACACCGATTACAATCTTACAACCGACAGACCCCAACTCAAAATAAGCGTTGGTATATGGGATAGCGTCTGGAGTCGAACCGTTTTCAGGAAAAGAAGAGATTAACTGAGATGAAGTAATGCATTATTTAGTCTATGTACAGTAATAGCGATTTTGAGCTCCCTGCGGTCTTGCGGAGAGTTTTTAAGGGTGGGCCTCAATTCTCATCCCAGTTTTTTCCGGCTACGCTTTTAATTTGGGCCTGACAGCCCGATGAGTTGAAAACAGACGGTGGGTTTCTTTTGACAGCTCTGTAGTGCAACATGTTGTTTATTTAGCGGGACAACACTTTCATGTATATTTGCAACGTAAAAATATATTTGCAACCAAAAATATATTATCAACGTAGTCTCCAACACGGGCGTTTTTACCAAAGATTTAATACACTGAGTTGTGTGCACGCGAAAAAAAAAAAAAAAATCATGCACGCAAACACTATGATAGGCCGTGACGCGCGCGTCGCTCGGCTCGTACACGTACGGTACGTATGTACGTACTGCATAGCTAGTCTAGCGTGTCTATACGTAGCATAGCCGTCAGTTTTGCCATTAAATTTGAAGTTACTCTCGCTAGCTAGCTAGACCCGGATCTCCTTATTTTTACTAAGCTGTTACACTACACAAAGTTATTGATATTAAGATCGTGATGGTAACAGTCCACAACTAGCTGGAGAGACTGTCCAACTTGATTAAATCGGTGGCTTCCAACGCTGGGATTTGTACCGTGGCAGAGCCTCAAAGCTCAGGCAACATCGACACTAGTCACAACGGTACGTCTAACATTAGGCAATGCAAGGAAAACACCATTAAGAAAAAGTTGTGGCTCCACATGATGTGGTCAAAGTGACAATTATTTTGCATTGATCAGTGAATAAATAAGCATTTTAATGAGGTGTTCGAATTTAGAACGTCTGTAGGAACTTTGAAACAAGCATTATACTAGAAGCTACTTGGGCCGGGGTAGGCTACAGTCTTTATATAACACCTGCAATTGCTAAATTTCCTTAAATTGCTGATGGTGCACGGAATAATTGGCCAATGCCGTAGTTATGGAATATGAAAAATGATCATTTAAATGTAAGTGAGTAACATTGGTTACTTGGGCTGTTGAGCACTCATTTTAAAACTGGATTTTCCATCGTGCCAAAAAAAATAACTCAGGTAAGAAGCCATATAGTCTTACTTACAATTCTTTTTCTAATCAACAGTGTACCATATCAATTATACGATTAGGCTATGTTCACTTTGAAACACATAAAAAACCTTAGGTCTAACTCTTATAATTCTGAGATAGGTCTGGAATCTGTTTATGTCTAGTTGTTTCAATATACACGCAACATTGTAGTAAACCAAAAATATTTACATTTTAACTCAATTGGACAGTTACGGGGGAAATAACAGTCATATGCCACAAATTGCTTAAAACGTAAGGCAGCATTTCAAAGCAGTTGGGCCAGTATACTTATGATTAAACTGTTGTAACTGTAGGGTATGTCACGTAAAAATTTGTAGTATACACACTGTGTCAGCAAAGCTGTGTTTATAGTCATGTTGATCAAAAAGTTGCTCTCCATACACCCTATGTCTCTACACTGGATTAGAACATGGGTAACTGACCAATCAAAAGCCAGCATTATCAAAAAGTATTTATAATCATAAGTAACAAAGAAATAGCTGTTTAAACGTGTACTTGGTTGACATTCAGAACTTGCATACGCAATGAAAATGAAAGTAAATATTCTCACTATATTAAAAATGGTTGAATGACGCCAGGGTTTATTTGTAGGATGTGAAGTGGTGATAAGAAACAATGTTTGGCGGTACTGTTAATCTCAATTGCAATCTTAATTTAGGGAAGACAAGACCATAAAAGTGTAATTTAGACAAGCCTCATTAAAGGTTAGGCCGCACCAACGGGTAAAGTTTGACTATAAAGAAGGATTGCCTCAGTTGATCAGGACACTCATTCATAACTAGTAGGACGAGCTGTGAACTTCTCGCAACTGCTGTTTTTGAAAAAGAATTCCTTTTAGTTTAAGCAAAGGTAAGATTTATATGAAATTAGAACCTAGATTTTTAATGGAAACATATAAATGAAATTGTTACTAATTTTTATAGTTTTGAAAGTACTCTTTCTTCGTGCCTTTCGATTTTTCACTCGTTCAAGGTTTTGTATTAAAGAGTTTCATTGTTTTGTTGCGTGTGGAATATTTGAAGTCCTCTTTCGATTTCTGGAACAAATAACTTTAATATTTTGTGCATTTGAAATGGAGGTTGTGTATAAGCTTTCCTCACAGACCTTTTAGGTAAATTTTCTTTTAAGAGACTTGCCCCCACCATATACATTTCTAACAATGTTTTTATTTTCATTTCCTCATTGAAAGATTGAACGATGTCATTTATCGTGGTGTTGCTGGTGATTGGCTTTGGCTGTTCTTATGGTCAAGGTAGGCATTAATTTTAAACTTTGCTTTGACTCTGAAATATTCATGATATCTATGAGGGTCTAATTTCAATTCTCTGACCAAACGGTGATATTCACCGTACTTTTTCGGCCTTCCAAAACTGATCCACCGTCTTACGATCATTTTCCCGATTTATCTCTTTCCTCCACTTCCAGTTTATTGCCAGTATTTTTTCTACCTCCAAGTTCAAAAGTTATCTGACCCAATTTCATCGCACGTGAATATTGGTAATGGAACCAACATCGTTAAGTTCGTTAAATATAGACCATGTGCATTGACAACACACTGACGTCACCCTTGGTTCCCAAACAATGGAACACATGGCCGCGTGCATAAGAATTCGCCTTCACGTGTAGCAGACTATGTGCGCATTCGACTGGTTGACGAATCAGCACATTCCCTTATGCTTAGCACAATATACTTTACATTTCCATTCAATGTTTCACACTCGCCCCTTATAATTCCTTGCACTGTATCGCACCTTAAATGGCACACTCTAAAAAGTAAATGGGTTTATTTACCTTCAAACCTGTTGCTGTGCGGGCGTTACAATTATCCTCTTAAAGTAGGTAATTTTACCCTCCAAAAGTGGTATTTTAAACCACCAATGTGTGTTTATTTACACAAATTATTACATACATGGTTTTTTGTTTCAATATGTATTTTTGTGTGGTTAATTGTGCGTATATATACACCACATTCGGGTTTAAATACCCATTTTTGTTGGTAAAAATATCCAATTCAAAGAGACATGCAACATGTCTATTTGTTACAACGTGCCCGTTTCTATGTACGTTTAAAAAAGAAATAGCCAAGCCATATTGTTGTTTTATATAAGACTTTCAATGAAAATCCTGTAACTACTGCTCGTGGCTAGCACTGAAATTGCTGGTAGCTTCATATTTGCAGCAGGTAATTCTGTAAAAATAACAATTGTATTCTGTAAATTTTACCGAGGTTTTCTGCAATTTGATTTTACCGCAAAAGCCTCGAAATTCTGCTGCCAGACTAAGTCTATAAAAAAAAAAGAAAAACTTTACAGTGTGATTCGGCGGTGAAACGAGGAGGCACCCTTCGTCTTCTTTGGAGAGGCTTCGTTTCATTGTTATTCAAAATATAACAACACTACTTTGTTTCAAGTCAGCTTGCATGTCTCCGTTTGAAATGAATGAATTAGATGACGCTAACAAATGATAGTCACCCCGAGTTCTGTAACCGTAAGTGTAGCTCACGAAAAGGGATAGAAAATTTGATTTTAAGATATAAGATAAAGATTGTCATTGGCAAACACTAAGTAAAGCTATGTAACAGCATTGCCAGCTACATCTGTAGTGGATTTGATACTTTAAAACCACACTGTTACTGCTACTACCGTACTAATGCTACTAACTACTACTACAACTACCACTGCTATGACTAGTAATAGTATTAATAATTCTAATACTACTAATTCTACCACGCCAACTACTACTACTTACTGCAGCTATGATTATTATTATTACTACTACTAATAGTCATTTTTGTAGTCGAGACTGGCATATCCGAGACCGAGATCAAAACCGAGACCAGAGGGTCTCGAAACCGAGACCGAAAACAGCGGTAAAATTCGAGACCGAGACCGAGACCGAATGCACATTTTGCATAGGAAAATAAACTGTCCAAAATTTTGAATTCCCGGCAGCTATTGTAACCTTAGTTACTTTTTGTTCTTAAATGACATGTGGCACCAAAAGTGCATCATCATTGGGTTTGTACGTTTTATCATATGCATGACTGTACGCAACAGGAGGCCGGGACCATGACCCCAAGTGGCCAAGACTTTGCTGACTTCAATGCCTCAGTGCGGCAGAAATTATGCCCTAGTTGGGGATCTGGAAAAGTGCAAAAGGTCACCGCCCTTGAGAAAAAGAATCCCTTACGGTTAGGGTCATATGCCGAAACAGGGAGCTTCCAGTTGCGTGACCAAACATAAAATAAACAACTTTTAAACACTAATTCAAGTTTTTTCTAATGTGACCATCTTTGCCGTACATAATTCTTTCTCACCGGAGGGGAGTGATTTTTCTCGACTCCAGGTGCCCAACTAGAGCATAATCTCTACCCCACTGACAAAGCCCGCCCGATTCGGGAAGGCAATGGTCATTTGTGGGGTGGCAGTCCCCTACCTGGCCCGTCCAGTAGGGCCCAGGTGGCCCTGCTCATCAAATCAGAGCAAGTAAGTGCTACAAGTCTTAACTCACACTCTGTTAAAAATTTCTGTAAATTTACAGACTTTTTTTAACTTAAACTTTTTGTATTTTACTTTTAATAGAGATTTTCTGTATCTTTACAGACACTTTGTATTTCTACAATAAAAAAAGGTTGTTTAACATGTATTTTCTGTTTATTTGAAAAACCATTTCTGTCTGCTTTTTAAACCAAATTTTACTGCTTTGTAAAACTTTTTCTGTAAATGTACAGAAATTTTAACAGTATTTTGTATTTTTCTGATTTCACATAAATATACTGTCATTTAACAAACATTCATTTTGTTTTTACGCTGAAAAAGAAACAAAAATAAGCCCAAACAAACAAACAAAAAAGAAATAGCCAGAAAATTTTCAATATATAACATGCATCGTTCTGCGAAGTTTCAGTCAAAAAAGAAAACATTTTTGGCAAATTTATGGCCCTGTTTGAAAATTAACTTACATTTATTATACTGACAATTGGTATACTGATGTCAACTCATCGCCACAGGCGCTCATGCACTTGATCGAATTAAAAACGTTTCACAAATTTACTTGAGTCTGTAAATTTACCACTTTATGACGTAAATCTCATTTTGCATAAATGGGTGGAGCTTATTTTGTAGGCATTTTCCTAACAAAAGGATTGCTGTTGCTTTGAATAATATCTTTTTTGGCTTTTTTTAATTAGGAAGTGATAAACGTATTGTTTACCTTGTCTGGAAATGTTTGCAACCAATGTATTTGCATTCTTTGTCATATTTATTTTAAAAACAATTATTATATTGTACCAAAAATGTGACTTTCCAATTACAAAGTTCCTAGAGATAGCAGTCTACTGGACAACAGTGTGATAACAAAGTATCCTCATTGTGTTTTGATTGAAAATAACTTCGTAACGACACATTACGTTGATAAGCAAATACCTGATCTACGTAATGGTGAAGTGTATGTTACGTAATAACATATGAAAGGAAAAAAGCGATATTATAATAAATATTAAAACGCCGAGAATGAAAACAGTAGGCTGTAAATTCACATAAAATTAAGGTAAAAAAAAACAACAATTCTGTAATTCGATTTTACAGTAGACATTTGTAAACTAATTTACATGCAAAAACTGTAAAGAAAAAACAAACACTTAATGTTTTTTCATGATTACAGTCTGGCTGTAAAAAAAACATTATTTGGTTGGAAAAAAATTTGCCATAAAAATTATGTAAATTTTACAGAGAAATTTCTGACAGTGCAGAATGAAGATAAAGGGCCTGTCCTCTTACCCCAACCTACGATTATCGTAGTAGTCTACGAAAATTATCTTTTCGCTCAGTTCTTTGATTGGCAGTTGGTTCAAACAATTCAGAGTATAAAAGCTTATATTACATGGCATTAACTGTACTGTGAGTGTTTTGATTTATACACATTGCTCTTTTATATAGTCACCCAGAAGCAATGAACTGAGATTGCGACTGGAAAAGGATGAACTTTAGACAATTGTGGAAGGGGCATGAATAAGAAGTTTAGGAGAATTTGTGAGGGATTCGGGCCTTAAAGCCCTTGTAGATGGATTGTGTGGACTCTTACAAGGATCCTTTTTTCTCAATGATTGGTCTATTTTTCAAAGCAATTGGCATTTTTGAAAAGTAAAGACAGTCTATTGGATTATAACGGTAAGGTCACAAGGTGAGGTTCAGTGAAGTAAGCATTTTTCTGTGAATGGGGGAGTAAGTTGAGTGATTGCCGGAAGGGGAGGGGTCTAAGGAAGAGAGTTTCCCTTTCCCCTTTGAAAATTCTTAGCCTTTTCACGGACCTTAAATCCAAAATGGTGCAGGATTTTTAATTTCACAGGAATAGTCCTGAAAGTTTAATTGTGGTAGTTAATGGGGTAAAACTGAACATTTTGTGTCTTTACATGCAATCAGATGCCATGTACGCTAACGGTGCCTTTCGAAGTAAAATTTGTTTTTAATTTGCATACTTTTAGGAGTCAAAATAAAAGAGCATCAGTGATGGCCTTAAGGGCACGGGAGCATGGCAGTTTTTGTTTTTACACACAAAAGTAATTCTACCATAAGTAAAAAACCATCTTAGTTGAGCGCCACCATCAGTTGGTGTGGAGGGGAAAGAAAATTTTAAAAAATCTCTACTCCTCAGATGGTCGAAAATTGTGTCATCATGCTTTTAAAAGTGTATCTAAATAATCTTTATTTTTTGCGTTCCCTCTGCAAAAGCAAAAAACCAGCAAGTTGCTAAGGGATCAGAAATTTATCACAAAATGTACCATAACATTACATGTAATGGTATTTAATCTTCAGGGGGAAATATATACAACGGAATTGAAAATATGCTAATGTATCCCCTATTGCAACTCTTTGCTAAATTCAAGATCGGCTGAATTGATGCAATTGTGTATGTAACCGTCCGGACTCCCAACTATAAACAGTTTTACTCCCAAGACATGTTGCATGGTAAATGTATGTGACCCTTTCTTGTACGTCTTCACCGGCTGCGGAACGAGCCTAAGGGATGACCTCTTCCCCTTTGATTTTTTTGTAAAAGTTGGCGTCCTTACATTCAGTCTAGTGCCACATATGCTACCTTCTGTGAGGAAGGGGATGGGGTGGCATGGTTCTACCACTACTACCACTACTACCACTACTACCACTACTACCACTACTACCACTACTACCACTACTAAAACTACTACTACTATTACTACTACTACCACTACTACTGCCACTACTACTGCCACTACTACTGCTACTACTACTGCTACTACTACTGCTACTACTACTGCTACTACTACTGCTACTACTACTGCTACTACTACTACTACTACTTCTACTTTTACTTCTACTTCTTCTATTTCTTCTGCTACTTACAATACTGCTAAATTCTTTGTTTGCTTGTTTGTTGATTTATTCATATTCATTCTCTGTGACATCTCCGAAGAGGCTAAAGAGACTTATATACATTCATACATATATTTATGATACATAGACATAAATCTTACAGAGTATGCATTAATAACGGATAAGGTCAGAAGAATAGAAATATAGTGGAAAGGAAAAAGGCAAAGGAAATGAAACAAAAACGACAACACTTGAATGGCAACAACCTGTCCATATTACGGCAGAACCCGCACCTTTGAAATTTCAAAATTGACTTAAGATTGTAGAAATAAAATAGTTTAAATTTAACAAAATTTTCTTACGACTTGAATTAAGCAATTGTTTCATTTTAAGGGTGTTATGGTTTCTAAAGTTTTATGGCCTCAAGAACTTGGTCCTTTCGCTGGAAAATGAGGGACATTCAAACAAGTAGTGATATTCATCTCCTAATTTACTTTTATTACATGACTCGCAAATTCGATCACAATAATCTATTTCCCAGTATCTAGGTAAATGAAAATGATAGTAATGATAATAATAATTATTACAGCAAGTGAGGATTGCTCCTAAAAACAACAGTTATATTGACCTGCACAATAAAAATTCAAATTTTCTTACCTATACCTAACCCCACCCTAACCTAATTTTGTGAAGATAGTTCTTATACCAAGTCAGAATAATGTAAAGATTTAATCGTAATTCCGACAATAAGACGACAGCTAACTATTCACTTGGAAATTTTGGAAAGAAGTTACTTGAAAGCTGTAACTATTCAAAGAAACATCTCTGGAATACGAGGCACCTTTGCAAGTCAGGTTTTTATTGCGTGGACCTTCTCTTGACATGTACCTTCTAACAGGGATATTGAACATATTTGTGTTAATACTAAGATTTTGTACCATTACTTCATGTATATTATCGAAGTAAAATACTTGTCAGGTCCCTTTGATTTTAGATGTAATGCTCTTTCTTTTGATGTTTTTAGAAATAAATTTAATTTCAATGTTTTGCAATTTTGATTAAAATTACACATTAAAAAAATTTATTAAAAAAACAAAATGAAGAAAAGCAGAATCTTGATCAAGGATGTTCCTAGGAGTAATACTGTAATTTTATTCTGGATGTAAAATCAAATTTGTTGAGTAGCCTTTGAACGAAAGTAAAAAACAATCAAAATATTAAAAAAAAGTCAACACAATTTTAGATTTGGGTTGAAAGGGTCGTAAAGTTTTCTTTTTGTCTCAGTTAATCTGTAACTCCCATATAAAAGCAATTGTTACTAAACCAACAACCCAAAAGGTGTGGATTAATAAGTTAGCTGATGGAATTCAGTAATGAACGGATTTCCGAACGGGAGACGCCATCCTCCGGACCAAAAGATTGCATCCTCTTACTAGCAAAACCGAATCAAATTTTTGTACTACTTGTAAAACGGAAGTAGAAACCATGCAGAGTCATCTGTTCTGGGGTTGTAGGCTAATTTCGTTTTTGTGCTGGACGAAAAACCAAACTAATTGAATAGGTTTTTGAACGAAAGTAAAAATAAAATAAAATTATTCAAAAAAAAAATCAATACATGTTTGAGATTTGGGTTGAAAGGGTCTTGTAGTGTACCTTTACTTTTATTAGTGTTTGTGTGAATATTCATTTAACCTCATCAATATTCACCCTTGACAGGCTGGTTATGAATATTGATGACTGTGCACCAATGAACTGGCTGAAATTTTCCACTTCTTCACGGTGCTTCTCTACGTAAACATGTGCCCTCACATGGCTGAAGGAGCTTGGAGAGAGAGGAAGTACTGGGAAGTTGTAACACTGGTCGGCAAAGGGGTTACATTTTTATAGAAGAATCAACTCAGTATAATTTATGTATTACTGTTGTATATTGCATGTCTTAGAAATTGAAGAAAAATAAACTGGTCTTAAGCCACCTCCTTCAATTGCTTGTGAGCTCACTGGTATTTGTAGTGTAGGCAGAATTAGGCCTAAAGTCTAGGTTGTTGTATACAGCATTGTATTGTATGTATTTACTGTTTACTAGCCTGTATCAAGCTCAGGCCAAAATTACATATTGCTCCAGTAAGTAGCGGCGCCGAATTCAGTCTACGCATTACCGTACTTATAGCTCCCAGGACACAGACCACATACACTTTGTCCCTCAACCGGGGGAATCCCTGTTCCATTCAACAGTGGGTTTCTGGGACAAAAATCGAATTTACAATAGATTTATAGATTTATTGAGACACTAAGAAAATTCTCCAAAAGAAAGACCACGTTTGAAAACCATCCTGTCGCAATGTTTCTAGTTCTAGTTGAACTTGCCTCCAACCTTTTGGGATGGCTGAGCATATACCATACACAAACGTGAAAGGAAAATTGTTGATATTCAACATGTTCTTAAAAACAATAAACGGTAAGGAAGAGATTATAATCATCTAAAAAGTGGTCGCAAAGTGGTGGTCGTAACCTTTACGCGACTCTTTGAAACTGTTGAAAGACAACAATTGACCATGTCAAACCATTAAGAAAAGAATTGCAAGTTGCAATATCATCACCCTCAAAGCAATAATGGAAAAAACAATAGTAAATGTGTTTCTGGAGATAAAGGTACAAAATTATTTCCAGACTGCGTCCTTATCTATAAAGTATCTCTTAACCCAGCTACAGTACACTTAAGGTAACCGCACACTCACATGTCTTTGCACACCGCAACTTAACTCGACTGTCGGATCTCCAGCAGTCGTGCAATGTGCGTGAGTTTACGGCAGTGACTGACAGTTGCAAGACCAGTTTTAGGTCGTGCCGACTTCATTCGGCGCGACCTAAAACTGGTCTTAACATTGCCAAGTTGAGTTGCGGTGTTCCATGAGGCTGCAATTTCGAGCAGCTTCAATATTTTGGCTCTGCCCCCTGAAATTACTCTAAATGTGTTTTTCCTGAATCAAATGCCATAGTATTTCCCGATTCCATTCTCGTCCTTTACCTCTTACATACGTTACTTTGGCCCATTCCTGAATTAAATTCATAGTTTAGAATCCTTAATTTGAATATGATTTTCGACTATTTTGGAGCCACTCAAATCACTAAAATCGCTGAGCTTCCCTAGGCACCTGGACTCCCACCGGGGCTTTGCCCCTGGACCCCACCAGGGGCCCTTCAGCGGGCCACTGGACCCCACCCCAATGGGTTTTTGCGCTTCGCGCTAAACCGGACCCCTTGCAACGTTACCATTATGTCGGCCGCCGAAAACTTGTGGCCCCCTCATAAAAAGCATCTTCCGCCGCCCATTAATCCTTGTCGTCCCCCTAGTTATATCAAATGTAGCACATGTGAAACCGTTGTTGTTGTTCTTCTTCTTCTCCTATATCGCTGTTGTTGTCTTTCTTCTCCCCGGAAATGGTGGCACATCTGTAGAATCGGACATTCCCTCATCACGCATGCTCCCAAAGGAACTTTTTGTGCAAAGAATCAGCCTATTTTGCCTGCAACGCTCGGTAAGCGTAGGGAGGCCAAGGTCCTTCAGGATGGATGTCGTAGACCCAAGTTCCCGAGAAAAATCGCCTCTGATAAAACGAGCCGATCTCCTCTGAACGCTTCCTAGCTTATCCTTTAAATGAATCTAGTGTGGATCCCACACCCTACTAGCATATTCTAATACAGGGCGGAGAAGACCTTTGTAAGCTGCTAACCTAACATCACGAGAGCAGAATGACAGATTCCTTGGGAGTATACCAAAAATGCTGTTGTCCTTATTGCAAATAGCCTGAATATGCTTATCCCAGTTGGAGTTTCTTGTGGTACAAACCACTGAGTACTTAACCGACTCTACCTAATTCAACTGCTCACTATTCAAAGCTTAATAGAAAAGAACAGAGTTTCTTCTTCTCGTGAGAATAA
Source organism: Holothuria scabra (assembly GCA_037179385.1). Lineage (NCBI taxonomy): Eukaryota > Metazoa > Echinodermata > Holothuroidea > Aspidochirotida > Holothuriidae > Holothuria > Holothuria scabra. The sequence continues at coordinate 22,571,312 of CM074193.1, forward strand.
TAATTTTACATTTGGAGGGCTGAAAACGCGTGCCCCAGGTTTTAGCCCAAAGATCATAGTTATTAATGTAGTCCTGAAGCAAACGACAATCATTAGTATTTTCGATTACTCGGTAACAAACACAGTCATCGGCAAAAAGCCTATCATTAGAAATGGCGACATTTACAGTATCATATATGTGGGCAAGAAAAAGGGGTCCTAAAACGGAACCCTAAGGAACACCAGACACAACATCATCTAGAGGGGATCGAGTACCATTAACCACCACCCTGCTTACGGTCCGAGAGAAGGTGGTCAACCCACCCGAGAACTTATTTGGAAACACCAAGCAGTTGGGAAGCAGACCTCACACTTGTGACCATTATTGCCCAATCTTTACACCCTTAGCACTCGCGGTGAAATGCATTTTAAGAGACCGCGGTGCTAAAGCTAGCCTACGCAGAGCGAAAACGGACACCCGTTGAAAATGTCAAAAATTCCTATTTACAGTGTATTTTAAGGCAGCTGAAGTAAAATATAAAGTTAAATATTCAAACGAAACTTGTTTTAACAGACAGCGATTGTCAGGGAGTGAAATTTGGCTTTAGTCTTCGTCATAGGCGAGAAAACCGAAGGAGTGAGAGCTCATTGGCGAAGTTCCAAACAGCACGTTTTCCGTCTTTAAGCTGAGATTATGTTGAAATGTCATTTGAAAGACAGAGAACAAATTATATTTCTAAACTAAAGTGGCACCAAAAGTTCTTGTTATCCTTCTGTCTTCACAAAAAATGCCATACGGAAGCCTGGTGTCTTTGTTCCGCTGACTTGTGCATTATATGTACATACTCTGGCATCACTTAACGTGTGTGCACACCCAAAGCATGGCGTTGTGTTGGATATGGGAGTTGTAAGGTAACTCCCTGGTTGGATCTTGTATCCCAGTGCTTCACGCCAGCTTCCATCATGCATTGCGTTTCAAGATGCCTGACTAACTACAGGATTTGGGGATCTTAGTTTAATTTGTACTCGTAGGACGATGAAGCCGACCCATGTAATTTCAATGTTCTTTGCTTGTTAAATTGCGGTTTAAGGTATAACCTCCGCTAAGTAGCCAACACAAAGGTTTCACCTCTTACATTGTCGAAACGCTTCCTTGGAATTATTTTCTCACTCGGTTCTATAAGTGCAAACTGTCCTATAAACAATTAATAAACACTGACATTCTAAATTTGGTCTTTAACTGAACTTTTCAAATGTTCTCGTAGCATGGGAGGCTCGAGTATTACTGCTTTCGAAGTCGCTGGCAAGAGGTAATGCCAAGTTGTCACCCATCTGAAAGTTGTTTTGTTGCACTTTAGCACTTACAGTCAAGAAAACCTCTTCGTTTCATGACCGCACGCGGGACTCTTTCTCTTGGAGGGGGTGGGGGCGGTTCCTTTTTGGTCCAGATCCCTAACGAAGACGTAATCTTATAGACGTAAGGGAGCACTTTATTTTGGGGACAGAAGATTTTCGCCAGAAAAATGCAATCCTGGCCGAAAGGCTATCTAAGCGAAGCGCAACTCATGGGTTGGAGCGAGTGTAAAGAAAATTGTCAAAAATCGTTACCCTCAGACAGTTGCAAATGGCATTTCTCAGGCTTACATTAGGACGATCTGAGTAGTTGCTACTTTGAGTTTTCCTTTGCAGAAAAATGTTCACTTCAAACTAAATGTTAAGCAGGAAGACCATCTAAGCGACTAGAGGCCCACAACCATCAGTTTTCGCAAAGTTTATAAAAACATTTTGAAAAATCCACCCAACAGGCAGTGGGAATGGCATTTGTCAGGCCTATGAGGAGGATCTAAGCAGTTTCAAGTTTTCGATTGCAATAACAGAAAAATCAGCAACTTTCTGAGTGACAGAAATTAATCAGTCGGTTATAGAAAATTACGAGTCAATAGTCTTAGGGCCTTGAGGTCAATCCTTTGATTGTTGTCCTTTTGTGGACATAGCTACCTTGTGAAGCAGTTTCATAGTTTGATTTCACCGAACGACTCTTTGCCAGAGAGTCTCAAGGACTTAAGAAAACGAAAGCCTAACAACTACCTTTGGATCAAATAGTCTTGTATATATCTTTCCATGGGGAAAACTACTCCAACGAATTTGAAAAAAATGCCATTGTTTTTACCCTATTGCGACTCATGGCTATATTCAGTAAATATTGAATATATGAATTTGTCCATGTGACTGCCCGAACTACCAAATATAAAATATTTAACTTCTATTGGTAGCTCATTATTTAAAAAAATGTCACGCTGCGAGGTTGGTTTAATTAAATGAATTTTCAAGCAGACTTATGGAAAGAACTCACAGTGCATCATTATAATATTGAAATTTTCATAACCATTGCACGAATTTGGCTCGAGGAGGCAGAATAGATAGCATACTTTTGGACCAGGGAGCTGCATTTGCTGTTATAAGTAACAGTTATTTATATCCAGATAATAGTAATAAAGAGTATAGAGTATTTTACCAGGCATTTCGCGTACAGCTTTTGCAAGTGTACAGTATGAAGTGTGATGAGGGTAAACTTTCTTATAAGCTATCAAGTGTGTTGCAAATCTTTTTTATCAATTTTATTTTCCAAGAACATTTTACTTTTAATGTAAACAGTTTTCTGTTTTGGGGCAAAGATTCGAAAGAATTAAAGTCATTGACAATTTCGGGCATTATGTTGCACAAGATGTAAAAACAGGCCGAAGTACGTTTGTTTCTTTTAAGTGACAGGCTTCTCAAACGTGTCACAATTTTTACCTCTTTGAATTTTAAAAAATATATGAATCTGATCACTATGATACATTGGGGCAATGATGTTTAAAAGAGTTTGGACATTTGAACATTCCCGGCATTATGCTGTGAAAGACTAGACTGTGTAGTAAAACTTGCGCTACTCAAATCTTTACTGGATTTTTAGAATATTGTTGATTTTCCTTAAAAATTTTACCGCGACGTTATAACGTTTCTTCCCTTTTTTCGGACAATTTATTTTAAAGATTCGGACACGCTTAGGACAGAGGCCGCGGAACCAATTTTGAAGGGCGGGGACTAATCATCGAAGCGGCCCAATATGTCCAATAAGATAAATGCAGTTTAAGGCGGCCCGAAATGCCCACAGCAAAAAAAAGTGTTGGGCTAAAGTGCGGGGGCTAAATCCACCCAACCCCCGTCTCCGCGGTCCTTGTAGGAATTTCCTGAAAACCCATGCCCTTTTTAAGACGTTTGAAGTTGTCCAGATTTTTTTCAAATTCGTGCCCGAAGTTTAGATTTTGCGAAACTTCTAGGACTGTCGTGCCCCCTCCAGCCTCGTACGTCTATGATCTCTGTCCAACTACAACAGGAAAGTCTGCCCGATTTAGCAAACTTTTGGCTATAATTCGGGGCTGCACCCTTGAGGACCCCGTGCCGTACGGCCATGCTTCACTTCATTTCTGTAAGATGTGATAGATAAGTTATCAGTTTGTTTAATTTTTATAGTCTGGATTAAAACTGTCCAGACAAATAGTAGCTCATCACGGTCTTGCAAACAAATGATATTCTTTCAGATTATTCCTCTACAACGCTTTATTATGCGAGGCTGTCCTCTGAGGCCAAGCCATTAAAATTTCGGTTAAAAAATGAATTATGACCAAATTTAATAGTCTCTGTATTTTAAACAAAGGATTCCAAACTTTTCAATGTGCTACGATACAACGATATATATTTGGAAAATAACCAGTAGGTACTTATTTATATGAAGGTTTTTAAATTTACATTTTAATTTGTCTTGTTTAAACTTTACCTTTTTCCCGTTGGTCCATTTATTTATTTGGAGCCATTTTCGTCAAGGTCCTTGTCACTTGGATAAATGAGGCACGGCTTAGGTGGTGCATGGAGCATTTCCCTTACATATTCAGTTTGGGGGATAACGGCTTTCGGGGGAAAATGGTTTTGCATCCAATCTTGGAAAAATCCTGCTATGTGGGGTTCGATTTTCAATTTTCTTCCATCATGCTTTACACTCTTAAAAAGTTGGTTAAAAAAATTCACCAACACTGGTCACGTATGTCAAATACCTGATAATGGTTAAATTTTCCCCAATATGTGTTGTTTATTTGGTTACCCCACAGGCTGGTTACCCAATAAAGTGGTAAAAAAACCTCTTGGATAACCCATTAATCAACAATTATTGGGTAAAATTTAACCAATTTCAGGTATTTGACATACGTGACCAGTGTTGGTGAATTTTTTAACCAACTTTTTAAAAGTGTTCGGTCCTTTACCCGGCAAAATTCAACGGACCGGAACGTTCAAAACACAAAGAAATTTTTATCGGTTAGGAAAGCAAATTGTAGGCACTTTTCTGCCAGGAGAACAGAAAAGCCGGGTCATTTTTGGTTGTTTACCGCGTACTTTTTGAGATATCGAGCAATTTTACAACGTTCTGTGACCTACGCTTAAGTATAGACTTAACACAGCCGCAAGCTTGGCGCAATGCTCTCAACAGAAAGGTGTGCAAGAGATTCGTGCATGCGTTAACATGTTGTTGAAAGTTTCTTGTGATTCAGGTCGGTGGTGGTGAGCAATTAACTTGTATTTGAATGCACCCACATTTATAAAAAAAAAAAAAATGACGAATGTCAAGAGACAGACACTAAGTGTTCATAAATATTCATGCTGGAAATTTTCTCCCGATCGGATGGATTCTCATTTTTACCCGGAAGCGGTTATCCCGATCCTTAAACAACACCTTTCAAAAGTGCAAGACAAAATACAACACAGCTCATTAGCGGCTCGCCATAGGGGCACGGGGGCGTGGGCACTTGCCCCCCAAACATTTCAAAGCTTGGTCTTCAATTTTCCAGAAAATAACGTTATTCGATGTGACATGAATAAAAAGTAGCCCTTTTCTTAATCTGGGCAAAGTATCGTAGCCTTCTATCTCATACAAATGTCATGTATTATTTATTAAGTATAAACTAATGTAATTTTCAAGGATATAGTTCGTAATTGCATCAAAATTTTAGCCCAGTACCAGCCACCCAGAGGCGTTGATAGAGCTACCAGCACCAATAGCAGTATTGAATCAGTACTGTTATTGGTGCTGGTAGCGCTACCAATGCTTCTGTGTGGCCGTTTCAAGTTTACAGGCTCATTCGACCACTGGTCATATAAGTTTTTAATGTAATTCGAAAAGTAATGACTTCAATTTATTTCCAACGATGTGCATATCCTTAAAACAAAAAGTCGAGAACAAATTTATGTTTGATATTTTGAAGAGGAACATATTCTAGGCATAGCTTAATGGGGAAATTTTTACTCCTTCCCATGTTTGGTTCTCGAAATATTAAACTTAAAGTTAGCATGCTTTCTACAAAGAGTGAACTTACAGCCAGTAGACGTGATGTCATGTATTCAGATTGATGGAAATGTTTAGTTGTTTTTCTCTAAAATTTTACACCATATTTATACAATTTATTTGTGATATGTTGTAACCATAAGTGCATCCCGAGCAATGGAAGTTTAAAAACTTAATTTGCCTTGAGGGGAAGATAGCATTCCTAATCAATTCAAGATCAAACAGCAGGACCAAAAATTAATAAAAAGCAAAACATTGACCACCATAGCACCTGCTTAATTCAAGTTTACCTTTTGAAAAAAAATGTGTCAACTTCAGTTGCTCATATCCCGAGAACCGAACACGAGAAATGAAAGAAAACTTCACCATAGTGCTTAGAACATGTTCGTCTTTAACATATTAATTAAAACTTTGGTTTTGGTCTATTCTTTTTAATTGAGATTTTACTTTGTGACAAAAAAATGATAAAATATAACATCGTCCTGTAAAGGAGCCAGTACATTTTATCTGGCAATTTTCTGATTATTTTGCAATTTGATTTTCTTGCTTTTTTTATTAAAATGAAGATTTTATTGCAAAGGAAAGCTCTTTTCGTCTATCTGGGAGGTCGCGATTTTTCAAATTTTCTGTACGCTCCGCGCCAACTGATGGTGGCGCTCCGCTTAGATAGTCTTTCGGGCAGTCAGTCACCACTTCTCATGTTTTTGCCCCCCGACCCCCCAAAAATATATTTGCACGGCATCCCCTGATACTATTTGAGACGTCTTGGTCTCAAATTGAGTTGGCTCAAAAAAAAAAAAAAAAAAAAACAATTTCGTTATAAAATATTATATGTTCTCCATACGTTTTCATACGTCTTGTAAATTATCTATAAAACACTCTGAAAGCTTATCGTCAACCCCGATACTTCGATTTCAAACGAAAGAGGGACACTCGCCTTACTGCGCTCACCCAGGTAGGTCTCCATAAGGGAATTTAAATGTCAAATTAGGGAGCTGTTTGAACAGATCCCCAGTCAAATCAATTTGCCTACCAGGCTGCCCGATTCTGGTAAGGCTAAATGATGATTTTAAATCAATACTTTCCTCACTCACACGATCGGTGCAGTTACCTTCTTTATCGCTGTTTTGCAAGCATGATCAAAATTTCGATACTATCCATCTTATCTTAATTTAGATAATCTGAAAATATTTCTCCTTTCAGAGTGGGTCGAATCCAGTGAGGGAAGAATTCCTGAAAATGCTGTCGTCGGAGGGGAAGACGTTGACGACTTGACCCTTTTCGTTTGTAAGAAATTCTTTCAAACGGAAACATGTGTTGGAAAAGTTAATGAAAACCTCAAAACCTGTCGCATACCGTACTTTGACGAGGAACATGAAGTGTCCACTTATGAAGTTCTCACTTCACCACCATGGGAAGCTTACACGCTCGAATGGAGTGACAGAACGTACCGCCAGGGTGAAGTACCGGAAAATGCTGTCAGCGCCGCCAGTGGAGTGTACGTCGGTCGCGTGGACTGGGATGGTCGTTTAACACCGGGAAAGATAGTTCAAAGAAACAAAGCTATATATGTCCCTTACAATGGAGTGGAACACCGATTCGAAGATTACCAAGTACTTCTCAAAAAGTCACGACCTGTGGATCACTATGAATTATTTAACGTCGTGTATTATCTCGATGAAATTTCCATGGACCTGTCACCTGATCAAGTAACACTGACGCAGAAAACCGTTACAAATGAAAGCCCGTATGACACAACGTCGGTGCTCTCACTGGAATTCGCGGACACAAAAACAAGCGATTGGTCTCGAATGAATGGTATTGAAACCCAAAATGGAAAAAGTATTTCTGTTAGTGCTAAAATTCCGTACATTTCAGATATCACCGGAGAGATAACTTGGGGAAGCACTGAATCTGCTTCACATACACAAGGAGGGTCATATGAGACCACAGAAACCATTACCCATGAATTAACCGTCAATCTTCCTGCGTACTCTGACGTTCACGTTTCCATGTTAGCGAAAGAAGGATATTCTAGGATTCCCTACAATGCAACATTAAGAGTTTTCTTCACTAATGAAGATGGCTACGAACAAGTCGAAGTTGACGGAACATATGAAGGCGTTCAGTATACTTCATTTGAAACTTCAATCAAGAGCTCGCCTTTGGAAACTGACGGCAACGGAGTTTTCAAACCAGTAGCAAATCTTTCGTTGTTGGTGGTAGTTTTGGTGTGTAGCATTTATATAAGTATGGTGCGGCCATAGGTAACCACTTTGGGAAATTTTCCATTATTCCTTTCTCTTATACTGAGTAGATAGTTCTATAACACAGTAAAAGTTTAACGGAAACGGAAATTGTAAATCTTACAAGCATATCATGTCAATATCGTTATAAATACATTAATTATAAAATTTATGGAAATTATGTGCGACACAATAGAAGAGCAAGATAAAACCCGTTTTAGAACAGTTACCAATTAGTAGCAGCCCACTAACAATCACCGGAGGAAAACCATTAAAGCGTGAGAAATAAGTAAGAGAAAGGTAAAGAAGCAATAAGAATTCAATACAAGAAGGTAAAAGTTGTTCTTTTAAAGTTTTACATCTTCGAAAGGATGGAAAAATGGATATTTCTGGGAAAGTATCCTTCATCTTCGTCAAACTGTAAAGCAGATGAAAACTATCGTGCAAACTATTGGATAAATGGCGTAAGCCAGGGTGATAGTCAAAAAAGTGGGTAGCTCCTCTGGAAAGTCTAAGCCCAAGTTCTTTTGTGATTTTGTAGTAATTTGGTAAGAGGAATAAGTTGAACCACATATCAGACCTCGTTAATAGCAAATCTAGGTGTGAGTTATCAGTACACTATAATTTAAAGTCTTACAATTTCAGCCAAATTCGTTTTATTATTATTGAAAAATTAGCAGTACCTCTTATGTGAACACAATTTTAACCAAACGGGAAGCATATTGGATGCCACAACTATGTATTTTGCACCCTTATGGTCTAAACAAGAGAAAGGAATTTAATTCCAGTAACAGAGTCAACTACTGGTCCTAGTTTGTATTCATTGTTGCCGTTTTCCTCTTTCTGTTCTCCCCGTTTTTACCACACAAAGGACCGTAGAAATCAAGAATTAAAGTAATCTTAAGAAAATGTCGGGTATTGTTTTACGCACAGATAGATGTAAGAGAATAAAATGAATGGGAAAGGACCGGTCAAACCAGGACGCAAACTTTCTGCGAAGACAGGTTGTGAATGTACAGTAAAGCAAAGAATTAATTGTAGGCGTTCGGGAGCAGCCTTGCCCTGACAACACATAACGTTGGACATTATGAAGAAGGAGAACTTACTGTTAAACCTTAGCTTAGAATAAATTCAACCAACTAGTTTACACTGTGGCCGTGTCTTTCAGTCACATGCCTTAAGTCTTAATATCATTGCAATGAATCATTAGAGCTTGTGTCTATATTAACGTACTCGTCATCTATGTGTTACTAATTCATAACGCTGTCGCCATTGCTCTCATAAGCCGTGATGCTTTGAATAATAATTGAAAACTGTCTCATTTTATTTTATGCTTTGATTTGAAAAAAAACTTACATTTTTATTTGCTATAGATTGAAATTTAAAATCTGCTGACGAAATCCTAGGGGGAATGGAATTATATTCAAACTGGGTAAATATTTTCAGTAACCAGTGGTGCTTTTTTCTCGTACTGTCTTCATATGTAACGCTTTCCCCCTAATGGCGAAACAAGATAATATGCTTTGCTTTAAAGCAAAACTAATAATACACACAAGCATATGTTTCAACAGAACGACTTAAACATATGAACAACGTCAGTTCAATGGCCAGCCATTTGAAAATGTTACTGTCCGTATTTTTGTCTACATTGAAATAACTGCATCAAGGACCAATTTGTAAAGTAAAAAAGTAAGTGGAGGCAAAGCAGGACTTTTCCCCTGTAAACCACTGTCAACAACTTTACAACCAAACGCTGTAATATGTGTATATATATATATATATATATATATATATATATATATATATATATATATATATATATATATATATATATATATATATATATATATATATATATATATATATATATATATATATATATATATATATATATATATATATATATATATATATATATATATATATATATATATACCAAATCCCGGCCCAAATTAAGATTTCTGGGAAATTTGGGGCGCAGAGTGCCTCCCTCCGGCCCGTGTCTGATACGTGTTTTTACGTCCCCAAATGCGAAGAAAACCCTTTAAACCTTCATTGAAATTAGCTTCAGGGTACAGTCCAAGTCCGAAGTCGGGTAGTTTGGACTTCATGGCCTCTGTATATACGTTTCTTTGTGGGATTAAATCAAAGGGCATGTCCACCCTCCCACCTCCTATTCCCATTCCATTTTGACTTTTGTACTTGAAAATAACCTTCAGTAAGGTCATTCACGGTGAAGAAAAGAAGCGAAAACAATGATAGACTAGCTGCAAGGGTGGTATAGATGAAGATAAATATATTCTCTATTTCAGTTAATTTTTTTCAAAATATTATCCCAAAATAACAATTTACAACATGAAATCCAGCCAGAAGTTCATTACAATACACAATATCATAAATATTGAGATGATGTCAGTAGTTAAACTTACACATTGAGTGCACGAACCTAGAATCATGTTTTAAATTTTGCCAAGGGTTTAAATAAAAGTTCAACACCAACCTGTTCCAACCTCAAGATACACAAAATTAACCACAACAACAACTTGTACCATAGACAAACCCGAGCTGTAGCTTGTGAGGCCACCTACCCCATGTGATTTCCAAATTGTACATATACTATATATTAAGTGATGTTGGTGCTATATATGTTGGCAGTGTTTGAACTCACCGCCCCTTGAGATTTGGCCCAGGACATGACCCTGATCATAATGTCTACATCTTTCACAAAAGGGATATCATGACTGCACCTAGTCTTGTTCTTGACCATTGTACTACAGTACAGCATTTGCGACCCTCATGGACTTGCCCCCTATTCTACGTCCCTTAAAAATGTGTTACCAGTCGCCGAACGTTCGGAAAGGGTGACTTGAAATCTCGCGATGACTATTCAGCCTTTAGGCAGACAATTTCGTCTGAAATTGGATTTAACATAACTTGCAAAGTTATTCTGGTAAGTTTCATAGTTTCTTGATTGTAAATGGAAGACAAGAGAATAATTAAGTCAGACTTTTCACCGAGTGTACATTCCAATAAGCGGCTAAAATTCAAAGTTGTGTAACGTAATCAGAGCTTAATATATTTCGGTGACCCTAAGGTCAGCTTACAACTGAGCATAATAAAATAGAAAATCTGCTTGTATGTAAACACAACCTTTAAAAGTGGACTTTGCCCAAGCAGTGCTGGCAAAAAAGTGTACCTCAAGTAAAAAAAAAATATATATATATATTAAAGAGCATGAAAAATGAATTCGAACAGTTTAATTCCCATCTTAACATACATTCCCAAGCTGAGATATAAAATGTTGAAGTTTATTCACTTAAAACAAATTGGTCGATTGCGCAATAATTTGTGACTTTCTTCTTGTACAACTCCCAAAACATGTTTTGTTTTTCCTTCAAAATTCAAGATATTTTTATGACCTTGGACACTTCCTGTTTGCTTGCATAGCATGTTGCACAAGGAGATCTTCATTAATTGCATCACCTCATAAGAGTATAAGAGTGCTATCACATCTTGGTACAAGGTGCAGTAACATTCAGAAAAACAAAGAAATACAAAGATTGTTATTTGAGTAGTACAAGAATGATATCACAAATCATTGCGCAATGGACCATTTTAGTTTAAGTGAATAGGGTTTTTTAGAAATTGTAATAAAATATGGCAGCAACAGAATATCCTTCAGATACTGTATTTTAAGCCTCAGTGAAGGATATCATTACAACAACATTTTGCTTTATCTCATAGAAGCAAATATATTCAATCATGGCAGTTTAAAGTGCCATAAAGGATTGAAATATCAGAGGGCAATAGACCCTTGCTTTGAATTCATCATTTTTCAGACAAATTTTAAAGAGGGCATTCATTAGGAATTACTGCACACATGCGCGTACTAATCACATGTGTACATCCCTCATACACATATCAACCCCTTACTCCAAATCCAGATATGGCTTGATATCTGGATATGTCTGGTTAAACACAGACTTTATAAGGCCACATCAAGCCAGATATACAGCCAGATTTAGATGCCTAGATATAATATATCAAGTTTTATATAGCCATATATAAGCCATATATAAGCCATATATAAGCCAGATATACCTTGATTTAAGAAAAGCCCAGATGTGCAAATAAACTTTTATAAGGCCATATCAAGCCAGATATAAATTAATGAAATGCCTTCCCAGATATCCAAATTAAGTTTCATATGGCCATATCAAGCCAGATATAAATTGATAAAATGCCCTCCCAGATATGCAAATAAAGTTTGATATGTCCATATCAAGCCAGATACAACTTTATTCAATCCCTGTCCAGATATGCAAATAAAGTTTGATATGGCCATACTAAGCCAGATATAACAGAATGGAATGCCTTTCCAGATATGCAAATATAGTTTTATATGGTTATATCAAGCCAGATATAAATTGATGAAATGCCTTCCAAGATATGCAAGTAAAGTTTGATATGGCCACATCAAGCCAGATGTAACAGATTAAAATATCATGACAGAATAACATATGAACGTTTATGTCCCCATATTGATACTAAAATTTTTTGCTTAATTTTTGTACCTATCCTACATAAAATCCTTCTCTGGAAACTGAACAAATATCAGCAAACCAAAATCAGAACATTCACACCATATTCAGCCATATTAAACTAACATATGCAAATGACTTTCCAATGTGGACGTGGTCAGGAATTTAGGGCCCTGATTTTCTTTTTTATTGTAATTAAGGAAGTAATATGTGAAAAGTCATGAAACCTTTAACAAAATCTATGCTGGGATATTGCACAATATGATAACTTAAAACAACAATGCAGTGTAAACATTTAAGAGTAGGAATTTCAAAGCAGTTTTTTCTTCACTATTAAGTGATTTAACAACTTCAAATACTTCAGTCAATGTTATACAATAGCCACTTAACTTTGTTATAGATGTTTAGAAAGCCTTTAACATTATACTGGCTCAGAAGTGGCTTCTGTTCTATTCAGCCAGTCTAGAGTAGGACCACTCAGTGTTTGCCCTTTAGAGGGCGTACTTGACCCTTTGGGAAGTTTAGCTCCTTAAGGGAGCAGAACTCCTCCGGGAGTAAATGTTTGGTTTTCCCCCTTTGGCTCTTCGCCAGAGAGTCGAGGGGACTTTTAGAAAAAAGAAAAAAGCTGGCTCAGACGTAAATGTTTGGTTTTCGCCCCATGGCTCTTCGCCAGAGAGTCGAGGGGACTTTAAAAAAAGGCTCAGAAGGCTTCTGATACGAAGGTAGCGCACTAATAAATTTTGGTCCAGTCATATATGGTCCAGACTTAATATGGGATCAATACAGTAAATCTTTATATAAACCAGATATGGTACTGCTTTATATGCCATCAGTATGGAATAGCTTTATATGAACCATATATGGTATTGCATTATATGGTTCATATCTGTTCCAAATAAAGACCTGATCCAGACAAAGTTTAATCTGGCCCATATATGGATTTGATCTGTGCCAGAACCAGGTTATATCTGCCCAATTGTTTTTACCTGGCACAGATATCAATCCCATATCTGCAGCAGATACGGGCCAGACATGAAATTTATGTCTGGCCCATATATGGAATTTCATATCTGACCCATATCTGGATATAAAGTAAGGGACAGACTGCATGTATTGATGTTGGTTGCACTGCTTGGTGCATTCCCCCATTGGAGTGTGTATTCGATGTACTTTAGCTCAATGACTTTTGCTGCCTTGCGCCTAAATGAGAAAATTATGATGCATTCGACTTGGCGGTTCAAACCATCTCAACTGGCTCTGCCAGAGTTATATCTTTCAGAAAATTGATCATGGCATCACCTAAACGTCACAACTTGAGTCAGGAAAAACAAGCAGCGATCCGAGGTGGTCTTGTTGAGTTGTGAGACATATTTTACATCACTTATAGTCCAGTTAAAAACAGACTGAGCTGGTTCGTACTGCTAAAGCGAACGCACCAGTAGTCTGAGATATCCTTTCCATGTGGTTCCTTTTTGTTTTGTCTTTTAAAAGACATATATGTAAAGTACTGATGCACACTCACATATGCAAAACTTACATGACCTCCCAAAGATAGTTTGGTAATGCTAGACATAACCAAGGCATTAAATAAAGCGTATTAAACATGACCAAACATATGGAAAAGACATTCACATCATATCAAAAACATTCAAAATATATCTCCATTTTTGACTTAACAATCATTTACTGTACTTACCAAATGATGGCGGCATTCAACTGACATACTGTTACCATCTGGTGTGTGTACACACATATAGTGCAAGTGAAATCATTTTTAAGATGATTTTACACACTGATTATGTATGGAATGATCAAATGTCAACAGGGATTCTTCTTACTCCAATCAGAAGCACTATGAGTACTTTAATGAATGTACATGTTTTGTAAGAAACTTTAAAAGCTTGTTAATGAAAAAGACATATTCCATGAAGAATTAAGGTGAACAGGCAAGGCAGCCAATTTCTAATAAATACCGAGCTGGTCTTTACCAACTCATAAGATTTAAATCCTTACGTTCCCCTGGAAGTGGCTACCCAATTACACATCAAGTTCCAGTTAAATTCATGTAAGCCCTCTGAAAACATGTGATAATTACATTCCAAATTCAACATGTCTCAGGCAAACTGCAAAGATCTTACACATAACTCATATGATGGATTGAAGTCTGATGGATATGATTACCAACAAAGTGCTTTTTATTAGTGAGACAGTTGTAAAAACTTTCCTTCAGAATCATTTGTTTATGGTCTCAATAAATACAAATAAAACAAACACCAAAGTTTATTCACCTGAAGAGATTGTCTCAGAAAATGTACATATTTGCCAAGGCAATGTTGTATAAAGACTCCACTAACATTTACAAATAGATTACAAAGTGCAAATAGATTACAAATAGATTACAAAGTGCAAACACTGAGGGTTTTGATACTACAGTCTGATATACAATGTTTTAGACTTACCACAAATCATAATAAGAACAAACAAGAGTTAGTAACTTAATGAAACTGCTGATGTTTCTCTTGAACATTTTAATCTTTTACCATTGTGCTTTTTTCCTTTTCCCTATCATCTTACACACCGTTGAAGAAATAGATACGAATGTTCACTTTGGCATTGTCTGAATCAATGATGCTAAAACTATTCACGGTGACCAAGAACATCACTTGCATAATAAATGTTTTTAAATTACTTAATTCCAATTCACTTTGTCATGATTTTCTATGCTTGGTAAAATTAAAGCAGCTTCTGTAGTCCTTTGAGCAGTTTTAAACGAACATTAATTGTAAAACATTGGTAGATTTTCTAGTAACGCAGGTTGTTGTTGTCTTCATAAAGGGAAGGGATAGATGGAAAAAACACACTCAATGCACCCATAAAAATAACTTTTCATGACTTGCTCATGAAATTGCTCTAGAAATTTGTCTCAAAACCTACAAGAAATACCCAGATCACTTAAGTGTCAACGATTGAGCCTCTGCTATTGTAGCTAACATTTGAATATCAGACTCATCAGTAATGTGATCACCAGTATAAGCATGTACTATCCAGACCTATTTAAATCAATGCCCTGGTGGACTGGGGGTTGCAGACAATGTTGCCCAAAGCCTGTTATGAAGGGTAGACTTAAGTTGAGGACCTCAACTGAATTTAAACTTGGAGATACATTAACTGCCTACCTTCTTTCCTAGCTGCCAATATGTAACACAACGGCTTGGTATATGGTTAAGCCCCCATCTAACGTCTCTCCAGATTTGACACCACAAGCTGGTAATCGCACTTTACACTTCAAAATATCATTCCATTAGAAAAATCTCATGAACTCATCCACTGGTACGAGTCGCCATCTACAAGATTACATTTAAGTCGAATGTAAAGTTGTTAAAGTTTGCAAGATCTTTCCTGGTTGCCAAGGCGGCTACCAATGAGGTTTACAAGTCACAATGCTTTCCAGTAAAATATAGTGCTTTAACTAACGGAGACTACACTGACTATTTAGTTTTCTTCTTAGCAAATTGTCGTTTAAGCTTTCTGTTTTTACTTTTTTCAGTCTAAAATGCAAATTTTTCAACAATACATTGTTGCACATGCAGGCTAATTTATATTGAAAAATAACACTGCTGCCACATAGCAAATTAAATGTAATGGTTCAAAGTTTTATGTCGATGCTACTTCTGCATTTGCGTGTTTCTCTGTAGAGCATAACAAAAACAAGCCCTTGCACGGTGCTGTGTAATTCCCTTTCATTCGAATATAGCACTATCGGATAATGTTTATGTAGTGTGGGGACTCTTACACTTTCAAATAACAATATTTTTGCACCAAATGTTCCAATTAAGAGTCTTTCATGTCAAACATACATATTATGTTCTGACTCTTGCAAAGTTTCCTATTCAGAGGAAAAAAATTTCTTAAAAACCCTTATCATAACTGACGTGAGTGGAATTCCATTGTCCTTTGTGGCAACTGTACATACTTTTCAAGTCCTGCAAAAAAGAGGGCAGTAATTTGAATGAAACAAAGTAGAGCAATTTTACAATGGAAGCTGTGGCTTTGATTTCAACTAAATAATCAGCAGCTAGGTTGTGGACGCAAAACTACCAAGTTCTTATCCTCGACACCGTCAGGTATGAAACTGCCCATAAGATTCCAGCTCAAACTGTACCCTATGTCCTGGGTGGATTGGCAAACCTGGTGGAAACTCTCACGAGCGTCAAAGGGGTGGGGGGGGTAAGGGTCGTGGGGGGGGGGGGCGAACGATCCTCTTTTGAGTTTTTTACAGAAACATTTTACAAATGTATCAATAATCTAAAATTAAAATTTCCTTTGCCATTGGAAAGTATAAATTCCTTTTAATAGACATATGTTGAGTGCCTAACGTCGTTGCAATTACAGATAGAGTTCCCCAAATTACTATTTTACCCCTCACCTTTTTTAAAGTGGTTTCCACTAGCTAGTCCGATTAACGTCACTGCTGCATGCATACTTGAACATTTGAGGAATCATAGTTCTCGAGGGAGTAAACTAAATGTGTTAGCCATAATTCAGTTTTTACATATATTGAAAACCTAATCTTTGCCTTAACAGTTAAATATAGGGTGAAATGTAGCTACACCTTTCCACAGTATTATAATCAGTAATAATCATATATCTACTACCACCACGTACAGACAATTGAAAATATGAAAAGTACTCTTCGTGAAATACCTTAAATGATGTCTTTTTAAACGGAACAACCATTTTATGGGAAACTGTATTAGAACAATATGTTCATCTCTTGAGCTTTGTTCTTTATTGGTGGGTACACTGCTTCATTTCAGTATAGAGTATACCGGTCGCAGTTCTAGGGACTTTTTTCTGGGGAGGGGGGGTGGGCTTACTCACATTTTACCATCTAAGCGTGGCGCCACCATCAGTTGGTGCGTAGCGTACTAAGGTTTTGCCAAAAAAGTCTCCCAGGTGCAGGAAATGGCACTTGTCAGACCTTTGCTAAACGCACCCAGAATTCTTTATTTTGAAATCTCCTGTTCCAAAAACTTACTTTTCCGAAAAGGAAAATGAATCAGAAAAATATTTATTACTAAATTGCCCCAGCTCAGTCTTTCTATTGGGCTGGGGTTAAAAATTTTTTAAACTGTTTTGCCCTTTGGCAGCAGAAAATGAACCCTAAAGCTACCTCCACCCTTGTATGGCAAACGGTAACGGCAACGACAAACGCTGCCGCAACTGAAAAAACTTACTCTTAAGACGTATGTAATTTTTCAGTAAACATTTCACTGTTAGAGTATCTTTTGATTCAGTGACAATTTGGGTGTAAGCTTTTTGTGGATTTCTTGAAAATCACGAAAATCTTGGAGACTTAACCTTGGAAAATTACTACACGATGTTACTTTAAATTACTCTGTTTTATTCGTCGTTCTACTACACGGTAGTCGTAAGTACAGTTGGATGACTAATTGTACGTGACACGAAGGGACATTTATTTCCTGGCAAGTGTTTTAGAATACCTGGTCCATATTTTTTTTTTTTTTTTCAACTATGGTGTGTAGTACCTGTAGTCTAGCAATGGTTATGTGAATAACCCGATATAGACTGAATGCACCCGCCGGTATTTTTATGCTGAGCGGTGAATCAGGTGAGGCACTTCTAATATATACGAAGAGTATATACGTTAGAAGCGTTAGAAAGGTGTATACGTTTTATATAGGCGTACGTTACGTAATCAACACATGCTTTAAAGGTTGACAACTTAACTTAACTGCGTAACAGTCTGTGAGGCATATTCCTTCTTAAGTAATATTCCTAGCTCCTGCCAATTGTGAAAACCAAACAAATTCTTTCGTATATTCATTGAAATATGTGACATCGAGACTGGTTGAATGTTAGTGAATATTCACAAGAAGACAGCATCTGGTCACATTGAAAACATGCAGTAGCCAATGCCACACATAGGGCTAGTTATTGTGTGTCATTGTTATACCCACGTCCTGGCGGTAGTACTCACTTCACAGGTGGTTACGCAACACAGCAAAGATCGGACATCTCAGGTTTTACTCTAGACTTCCAGTTCATGACTCCAGGAGTACAAACACTTACTCAAAACATTATCATTATTCATGTAAGAGTACATGAATTAGTCATTATTAGTCATTATTATGGTGATGGAGTTTGCGTCTAAAACTGGATGCAGTCCTGTTCGCTTCGACGGAAGGTGGCTGTGGAAGCTGAGGAGCTGAAAAAACAAGAGTCCGCTACGCGCGGTACAACTTAACATACGGGTGTGGTAGCCTAGACACTGCAACTGATCGCCTATGCGCAAAAATCCTTTCGGTTTTTACCCTTCGGTCAAGGGGACTTTCAAAATAAAAAGTACACACAAATACATTGCAAGCGTTGGCCAAATCCATAGATAATGAAATCTTGTAAAGCAAGCGTGAATTGGCTGACTATGATGGTGAATAAACCGTGGAGATTCCAAAATTGGCAAAATAACGGATTCGGCTGCGCCTCGGCAGTTATGTTGCCAATTTAGAGTCGAGATGGTTAATGAGACAATAACGGTCAGACAAATGTGGCTTATACTTATTATACCAACGAAAATGTGTGAAAACGTCATCTTTTTAATTTTTTACGTCTACTTACCATGTTAACAGATAGTAGGGGTTGTAAAATTGAAAATTAACTTCCTCTATCGATCTACGCATACCTTTCCAAATGAGTGATGGCTTAATCATTTTTCTATATCTAAATTAACTTCCTCTGTTCATCTTCCAATTTTTGCTTGACGGTTTCAAGTTTTACCTTTCCATTACCTTTTCGTAATGAAATATATGACACCATTTTCTAGGTGTTGGAGGAGGAAGGTTGAAAAAAAAACAAAGAAAAAGTTCATTGATAAAGTCACATTGTGTACAAATTGATGTTCTGTCCTATAGCGCCTGATATTTTGAGTAGTGAAGTAGACGCTGTACATTGCAGGTTGGAATGATTTTCTTAAATTTCTTTGAATTGCAGAGTTCAATTTGCTCTAATGATTTGTTGTTTTAGGTTTGCTTTCCTTAATCTTGAATACTTTATTATATTCCACAAGTTTCAACGTTTTGTCTTGGGAATGCTTTGCCTCTAATGCTACCACTCCAGTTGTTTCCCTTAACCGAGCCCAAGGAACCCACCATAGCCCTCAACCTTCAAAGAAAAACGTTCTGGTGCCTTAACCATTTTAAGATTTAAAGCTTTCTATTTCTTCCCATCCATGGGTTCATGTTTCGCTCTGAACTTTTATGAAATGATAATTTTGTCATTACCAATTAAACAAGCAATACTGACGATAATTGCACGGCATTATAGGCATTTGAAATGTCTAACTCCTCAGAGCTTCCTGGGCTTCGCCTTCGGACCTCTACCGAGGCTTAGTCCCTAGACCTCATCGGGGGCACTTAAGCGAGCCCCTGACCCCAAGCCGTGGTGATCGCACTGTGGTGCGAGCATTGCCGATGACGCGACAGTAATTTCCTTCTTCGAGCGAAATAGAACCCCTCTTGTCTGTCGATTGCCATGACTCTGGATCTGCAGTTTTGCCTTCACACCTGTGTGCCGGGTTCAATAACAAAGTAGGTTCCAAAGGAAGCTACAATCGCCACCAAAGGTAAATAAAGTATGGGATCGGCTTCAAAAGGGCGAAATGTTCATAAGTAAACATAAGTAAAACACAAAATTATGTAAATTGGGTGGGGATAGCAGAACGTGGGTTAGGCAGCTTGAATGTAAAATTTTGAATTTAATGCACGATGTGAGATAGAAATCTTGAAATACAGCATTACCCTTTCAAAGTCGATTGTGACCTAAGGCCTGTTTTAGGATTTTTTGCGGCATGGCCGGAGTGGAAGGGGGGGGGGGGAGAATAGAGTTTTCCGGAATATTTTTCAGATTTATTTGCCTATAAACCATTTTAAATGCTTATAAAATGTTCTGTAGGGTAGCGAGACACTACAGCATTGATTTACCAACAAAGGTTTACCATAACGAAATTTCAACAGCTGAAAAATGTAAAAGTGCGTTGAAGAATGACATCATCTCAGGAATCCAACTTCACAGAGTGGGTACCATAGTGCACCTGGAGGATACCCTGCCCTGTTGATGTTTTGCAGAATCTAGCATGTATAGATGGCCTAAAATGATTGATATAATCAACAATATCATTACAAAATCTAAACCTACGTTTGCTTCACAAAACTAATGTAAAAAGGGGTTTCAACACCTAGGAATACCCCTGTTTAACAGATGGAGTTTTGGGACTTCTCGATATTCCTTGAGCCAACTTGCAGGGAAAATTGCTTGGTATGCATCATACAAGTGTTTGGAAGTTCCCTGGTAAGAGGTTATACACCGAGAAAAATACCTCAGGCTCCTGGGGAATGTAACTGCATCCATTTGTCCTCCAATGTTATGTAACTATTATTTTTATTGGGGAGGAAGCAGTGATTCTCTTATTAAACAGGCCCATATGCAATACTGTATACATTCTGCACAGTGGTTTAAATACTACCAACAAGTTCTGTGTTGTTTTGGATGCATGTGCTAATGCTGTAATTTGACTTGGTTCAAAGAAAGGAACAGTGATTATAGTGGGAAAGGAGACTAGCTGATATTTTGGTTATTTAGGGAAGTATACTTTACTTTTATCAAAAGTTGGCATGAAGTTACTTTTTCAACTTCATACATTTTGAAGTCTATGCTAGTACAAAATCCATTGTATAGTTTGTGACAAATTTACTTGGAAGGGGTGTCTTTCAAGGGAATCCGGGTGAGATATCAGTCATCTCATTCAACAATCTGATTGAATGTGAGTTCAATTTCTTTTTCTGGTTGAAAGAATTCCTGGTTTGTCATAGATCGACTACATTACCGGAACCAAAAATTCAAACTTACAGGCCTAATATGAATGGGACAGCTTGAGTCTATAACTGCATCAGTTTATCCCTTTTACAAACAATCTTGCTCTATTGACCAAACAGTCTTTAAAAGGGATCAAACCCCTGTAAAACTTTATTGATCTGAAGATACCTGAACAGGAAGTTCTCTGATAGATTCTGGATTAAGAGTGGTCAACTTGATATTCGTTGAAGTTCTTTTCTACTTTGAAAGGAGCTTCAGTCTGGAAATATATAACAAAAATGATCAGGCACAAAAATCTGAACTTCTCTTCCCTCAATTTATAGCAGGTCCTATCAACTTTGTTGTCAATCAACCAAATAATGGGGCAAGGAATCTCTGAGTGCATGATACATTAATCTCTTGCCTGGATAAAAGTCTTGGGTGTGTTCAATTGTTTGGGCCAAGGACTGCTTGTTAATTTCCTCATAATTTTGTTTGAAATTATTTCTTGAATTATTTCCCTCTTGAAAATTTTCCCTTTATTAATGACTCATAAAACAAAGGCACATATCCTTGATGAATCACCTAACTGCCATATTGATAAGCAAAAAATTCATTTTGGCCCGGCAAACAAAATCCCCTTTCCCACTGAAGCATCCCTCCTGAATAACCAACTATAAGTAAGAGTAGTAATAGGAAAGTTTTAAAAACTGGTATGATGATTTTTTGAGTTATCAAATAAGTAAAGTCACTCTTCATCAATAGGATTCATGTCAGACAGAGATCTGGAAGTCAGAGTATCTTGAGGTTAAAGTCCTTCAACAAATATTAAGTGTCTTCATCTATTTCAAATTGAATCAAAATGCCTGACAGAAAACTTGGAAGGTCGTTCGTAATTTCCGTATTTTCGGAGTACCAGAGGGGAAGACAAAAAAGAAGGCTCGATAGAGTGTTATGTAGAAAAATTGATAAAAAAGTGTAATGTTGATATTGAACCTGCCAAAAACGAAAACGTTGAAGTGTCAGCGAATAAAAAGGAGGACAAAATTTGGTGAACCCCCCTCCCCCCCCCCCCCATCATCTCCGAGGATTTCACGTTATCTGTTACGACACGTAGGAAAAAGATAATTCCGCTAATGAAAGAGAAAAGAGCAGCTGGTTTTCGGTCTTGATTATCTTATGACAAACTTAGGTATATCCAAGACGGAAATCTTAAAATTGTTCACGGGAACGCCCAACCCACTTTTGCCTTAGAGAATAAACATGAAGAATTGTCCAATACAACATGACTTACTTGTCCTCGATTGGAGAACTGTGTTTTGGGAGTTTATTGTTTCTCCATATTTATGTTCGTCTTTGTTTTGAAGGTCAGTCGTGTGACTGTCATCATGATGACAAATTGACCTTTTCCTCTAGTTTTTCCTTTTCCTCTTTGCTTTTATTTGTTTCTAACTTGTTCTAACACTTATTACCAAAAAAGTCCAAACATTTTTATTTGAAGTTTTCTTTTGTTATTACGTATATTAATTTGTTAAGTAAAATAAGTTATGTATACTTAACTAGTCTTGATACCCTTCTTCTTAAGGACCTTGTTTGGTCCGTCATGTGTAATAAATTAATCCTTTTAAGTGTGGTAATTTGGAATCATTGTAATGACCCCCGCAACTTTAATTAGCTCTGTAAATGTAAGGGGTCTCATGGATAACTTTAAATATACCGGCAGCCCAGTGCATTAGGGGTAGATAACGAGGTACCAATAACGAAGTAAAGCAGCATCAAGCGAGTTATCTGAGATCTTAAAAAGAAATATTGCGTTTGTTTTGCTAGAAAAATTCATCCTTTTAAATAATAAAAGGATGAATATTTATTAACACAGTGTTGTTGCTTAAGAATAATTTGTTCGCATAACTTTCAGCATTTGAAATGATGCAATGTCCATGGCTCTTCCCGCGCAGTGTTGTGAAGAGATGTAGCTATTGCTGGGGTTTATGATTAAGACTGAATTGTTTAATAGTATGAAGCCATTCTCTTTGTTCTCTTCCTCGGAGCATTTTAAACAGAATATTTATCTTTAAGATATGATAGTCTTCAGTGCACCATCCGTTGCTAGCAGTTCATTTTTCAAAATGGCGGCCAAGGTTTAGTGGGCATTAATTATATTTGATAATAAAATTTCCTAGAACAATATATCAATACTTGGAGGGTGTCCTATAAAAAATCCTAAAATTTCCTTTCGAATGGCACCATATATGATGGGTTTTGTGGTGAATTAAAGTATATTTGGGACAAAAAAGGTGGTTTTTAACAAATTTTTCCAGAAATTTAAATTACATTAATTTACGTAGTTCTTCATATATTTTTACAATTTTTTAGTTAATGAATTCAAAATTTCCTGAAAAGTTTACCTATTCATATGTACTATTGTGTCAAGATAATAAGGTTTATTGCTTTTTATAGACGAAAGTTACAGGCTTTCGCAAGTTGACATTTAAAAAAATTGAGTTTTGAACCTAAACTAGTAAATCTCCATATTCTGATTTTGTAACAGCTCAAATAGTGCAACTGAGAATACCCAAACACAATCATGATTTTGCACTTTGGATCTGAAATACAATATTCAAGATTTTAAATTCAATATAAATACTTGAATTGATTTTTGGACATTTTGTATGAAATCCAAGATGACCGCCATCGGTCAATGCACTTTTGCGCATATTCTCCCGAATTTCAACATTTAATGCTCATTTTCTATGAGAAAAGCTGTGATTTTGCGGGTTAAATGACACTAGGACATACAGCCCAGTGACCAGAGAGCTCTTTTTATACACACAGTTCGTAAACCAAGATGGCGGCTAGAGGTGAATGTACTATTGCCTCTATTTCTATAGTTGATTCAGAATTTTTAATCAAGAAAGGGATGGTCAGTCGTAAGTCGAGTGTACTGAGATTTACTTTCTAGCAGTTCCATGCTTGGTAAGGTTCGTTTCCATTCATTGTATTAATCGGCCAATTGACGTAGGTACCCCATCACCCTGCATTGTCCTCCTTTTCCTCAGCAGTTACCCCATAGTATCATTACTAGCTAAACCAAGTACATTGATTAACTCGATTGCTTTCAGATACACTCGTAGTGTTAGGGAAATCTATTGTCAATTGCATGATAATTTCGACATGAATAGGGTACATGGGAACATTCGTATGCCACTTGACGGGAATTCGGTAGAACACTGCCCAACTTAGTTGGTTTTCCTCATTGGTGGGTAAAATAAATCATCCAATCATTTCACCCAAGTAATTTTGCCCAACAAATGACGGTACACATGTACTTGTGCTTTTGGGTACTTGATTGGACTTCCATACATGTTAGATGTAATGTTTACATAATTATAAGATTCGGGCAGGAAGAAGTTACAAGAAAGTACCATAAAACTTTCACCGTTTGCCCTCCAAGAGAATTTGGGTGCACCAGTGACAATGCACATGATTGATAAATAGTGAAGTGTGTAGTTTAAAGAAACATCCCAATCGTACCATTACCAACTCATCTGCTTAGAGATCCAAACTCTGGTTTTGGAATCACAAACTGGGTATCTGGTACCAAATCCAATTAAATTTGATTTCTGTGAGCACGGCTGATTTATTCCCAGTGACATATGAACCCTTCTTTGCCTAATTAAAGGCTCCCTGTTCATATTCTAAACAAAAGGTTAACTCTGCAATCACTGGGCATTTGAGTGACGGACTTATCTGCTGTGTTAATAGGTTGTGTAATTAACTGGAAAAAGTTCTTCGAAGGCCACGGTTTAAGTGCTATTCTAGAAGTGATAGTGGTTTCTTACAACAAATAAATGAACAGATAAGGAGGATTTTGTTACACCCGACCTCCCCTTTGTGAGGTCTGGTCAGAATGTCCTTATTTTTAAGCAAGTGAAGTCATAATGCGCCATGTATTTCTTGTTTCAGAGAATAGATGGCAGTGAAAACTTTCTGTTCTTTGTAACCGTTGCTCTTTTAAAAATTTCATCCAGGTTTTCAGTGCTATTCTACCGATAGGTTTTATTTTCCAAATTAAATCTTATTCACCTATGAGATCTTATTTTACCACCTTATTGAAAGAATTATCAGCCAAAAAACCCTGCCTTTTACTAAACATATGATAGGGTCAATTAAATTTTACCCAAATTTTAAAACTTTCCCACCACCTTTCAATAACACTTGGGTTTTCCCAACCTTAATTTACCAAATATGGGTAAATTGTTTACCCATTTGTTGGACAATAATTTGAACATGTTGAACACTTTGGATTTTGCCAAACGTTTTTCAGCCAACTGTTTTTATATTGAAGAGAGCAATCCTCTATTCTGATAAAATGTGTCAGAGTCAGCGAATAAATTCCAACGTTTTATATCTTAGCACTGAGTGGAGTTACTTCTAATATATTCGTGTAAGTAAATCCTATGCTATAGATTCACCGTCTTAGTTATGATGACATGCTTTTAAGAATAACTGTAACAGTGTTCATGCATGACCGGTACAGAATAGAATTTCCCAATCGATCAGGGGAAATCTTTCAAACACTATTATTCACCTCTACATATTACAGTACTCTTTCTCAAGGTTTAAGGTTTCTCAAGTAAACACATTGATCGAGAGTACTGCACACTGTTAATAGTTTCTTCTCTGTCACTATTATATTCTAAGTCACAAACTGACGAAGACGGGCGCGGTTGCGGGTGCGAACGTTGTTTCCCTGCAGCCGGGGGTTGCAACAGTCCCTGCTTGTTGCAAACCTGTAAAATAGTACATGAAAAATAAATCTGGAAGCATGATGTGGCTACATCGATCGTAGGGTAACGCAGTTCCATGCGAATATATGGAAACATGTTGTGACTATGTAAGCATGGTGTGACTAAATTATCTGATGTGACTAGTCAAACACGAGATGTGGCTGCGTAAGAACATGTTGTGACTACATGTACTATGGTGCGACGATTTAGGCTGTGTGTTTGACATTGAATTTTGTATTTGAATGCGTAAAAAAGGGTGTTAAGAGAAACACGTATTAAATGTTACATAATTGAATGGGGGTGGGGGACGGTGATCCGTTTATCGCTTGGTTTGTAGAATTAGCTACCAAATCTCAGAGAAATCCACAAAAATTGTTCACTTCACCAATACATCAGTCCTGTGTACGTCGCGCAGCAGCTGGCAGCTCGAAAGTTATCACTCAGGACTTGGGTGTTATGTGCGGCAATAACGCCAGTTCTTTCACATCGTCGAGCAAGAGGTGTGTTCGGTGACGCCATTTTGTTTGGAATAGATATCGGACCAATTCAATTATATTATCTCTAAACCTCTACTTAAAGAATTAATGCGACTGGGCTTGACTAACAATGACATGAACAATAGGCCTCAAATATATGAAAGAAAATCAAAAGAAGTAACGATAAATTTTATATTACAAATCAATATTTTCTGGAACTGTATCACCTTACCTTTTACATACCTTCAGGCCTGTTTCATTTTGCTACGATGTAAACCAATTGCACTAACTTCAGCCTACACAGCACAAATTGTCTTCACAACCCTTGTTCATAGGCTTATATAAAGCACTGTCTGCAAGCCTATATTATACTAACAACTTACCAAGCGCACCCAACAAAGATTGATACGACATTTCCTTTGCGAATTGAAAAATAATTCAAAAGTAATCCTATCAACCTTAGCTTTATACCGTCATTGTTTCAAGCATTCGGCTTCCCTTCCAAACGAAACTTTATTTTTGTCATACTCTTTGTGTTTGTTTTCTACACCGATTTCGGAAGCAAAAAGCAAAGGTATCAGTCAAAAGCCTTGTACATAATTGAAACCAGTGTCCAGAGTATGCGAGCCTGGATGGACACAGAATCCCGAAGAAAAAAATATATTCACGAGAGAGCAGTGATTGCAAGTCATATTCAAGGAGAGGTGGAATTCGACTTGGAAAATATTATCCGAGCAAACTCCTATACACAGCGTACCGTTCAGTAGGGCTGAGCATTGCAAATAATGACGGTGTAACATTAGTCAGTATGTGGAGTTTTACTGCTCAGTTTCCAACCGGTTGGTTTAAGTTGGGCCAGTCAAGGCATTTTTCCAGTTTTTCCCTACTCCATTGCGTATACTGAAAACCAAGCATAATGGTAGTGGGTCTCATTTTTAAAGTCTCCGGCATCAGCCGGCGAGGAGTCCAACTCTAGACCTGACGGCTGCAAGACAAATGCTCTCACCCTTTGACCATGCGGTTGGCGAAACGCTAGACCCTATCTCACTGCATAATAGCTACCTTATACGGTAGGCAAAAGCTTAACGTTTAGGCAAAGCACACAATATAGCTGTTATTGAGCGTTATGGTTCTTTTGTCCTTCTCCTCAATAATAAGTAGAAATCACTTCTCGTCGATCAGCATACAGGGCAACTGCAGACCGAGGGTAAGAAGACCTGACGATCCGTTTTATCAAATTTCTAAGTGAAAACGTGAGTTCCGGTAGTGTGATGTACTGTACATGAAACACGGTTTGCATCATTTTGTGAGCCACCCATATTCATAGCCAAAATAGAAAAATCCAGCAAGATCTCTTGAGGCCAAAACAAGTAAATGGGTGCAAAAAATCGACGGAAAAAACGGTGTATTTGAATAGAATCACAAACAACTATCGACTTCTCTTAAACAGGATAAATTAATCAGCTGTTAGATTAGTAAAGAGTTTCAAAAAACAATGAATTAACAGTTTAGGAGCCTCTTCCAAATCGTAAATGTTTCGAAGCATACGCCTGCCGAGCAAACAAAAGTATTCTCAAATATAGAATCCTACAAAAAAGCGTGTCGTATCTACTTCAAGAACATGCTTGTGTGCTAGATCTTAGTTTATTCCATGATAAAAAAGTACAGCTTTCTCAAAGTCATAATTTTCCAAAGATCAAATTCAGTTCTAAATTTGCATTGGAAAATACTCCGGAAACACGTCATGTTATAGAACACACAATGTGAACAATATGTGGTATTGAAACCAAACTACCTGGTCGCAACCAAAATAACCATTAAACACGCAAATCTTCTATATGATCGCAAACCATGGTCAATGCAGCTCAATGCATTCCAGCAACAATAACTAAACCCATTCCCCCTTTCCATTCGGGAGATTCAACTCCGCCCTGCCCCTTTGCCAACTCCTGTTCCGCGAGCCCGATCATATCACAACAGCAACATATTTTTATTTGTACCTATTGATTATGTGAGTCCTAAATTGAATCCGATTGAATCCAAAACTGGTCAACAACCTTCTTTGACAGCAAAACGTTTAGTGCACTTATTGATTCATTTTACTGTCAAGTGATTATTTTCTAATTACCAAAAAGGGCTGCTAATCCTTCATTGTTTATTGTTTTCGTAGGGTGTTGTCCCTTAAAAGAGAACACCGAGAATAAAACCGGAGGAAAGCATAACGAATTTTTTTTCGTTTACTTTTGGTATCACCGTCGTTCTCCGCCTGATAACACCATATTTCCTCAGGGAAGGATTGAAGCGCGTTTCACACATATTATATTGTGAGGATTACTTCTGATTGATTGATTGAAGTTACTCGATATAAAAAAAATACACGAACAGGTTTGTAGCTTATCGAGGTAGCTAGCGGGCCAGTCAAGTTTATGTTGATTGTTTTTCTCGCAGTGTGAACATAACATAATAAAAATGTAGCTTAGCATAGCCTCCATTGCGTTTATGGCACAGATCATGTTTAAAACTCAGATACCTGTTACACCCCACACCACCTTTGACCTACTTGCTTGTCTGTGTTGCATTCTTAAGTGGTAACGTGACGGTATGGAAATGGCACGCAAAAACGCTCACCTTCCAGTGCATATTTAACAGAATATTTTTGGATCTTTATTTCACAAAGTAACATTTTGGCTGATTGTGCTATCGAATGCTTTCTTGTGACATAATAATAATGGGTTTCTGGGCAAAAACAACAGCTATCAAGTCGGTCCTCCGCTGTTTCTCAGTTAGCTATCAGCTCCATTTATTTCATTTTCCCTCCGAGACTTAAAACATCACTAAACTAAACCAATGGAAGTGATAAAAATACATAAAAAACAGAAAATGCGTCTAAATACAAAAAAAAAAAAAAAAAAAAAAAAAAACTACAAATATAGATATACGTACCACACTAATTTTTGACTATGTGACGTCAAGAACAGCATTTTGAACCTGTTGTTAAAGAATCATTGGCCACGTTTACTTCCTCTAACTTGTAGTAATACATTTTCTCTATACATCCTTGAAATTTTAAAGTTCAAACCACCATTCAAACTATCAGAAAGTTGATAACTTCGTTGAACAGTACGCATATTTGAGCAAAAATATTCAAAATCTATAAAAGGAAGTTAACTTTGTTGAAATATTTCATTTTTTTCATAGATTTATTGAAAATCTTTCCCTCATCTTGAATGCATTGTAACGGCAGGCTAAAAGTATTTTTTTGCTATTTAAGCTTTACTTTTTGTATTCTTCTTCTAAGTTTGTGCCAACAGACTGTCTGCAAGATTTTGTTTGTCAGTTTGTGCAGGTTAACTTTACCCTAGGAGTTGGATCTTTTTGTACATAAAGTTGTTTCTCAAGGGGATTAAGTTATTTTTGTACTTAGGCTATTCTTCTGTTTCTGTCATTTACGGTCACCGTTTATTCATGTCCCGTGTTTTGCGTAACCCCAGTGATAGTGATCCTTGCGTCACGGGGATTGAATGGGCGTATGAATTGAATGTAATGTGTACTCGCCTAAGGATGTCTGGCTCAGAAATTGAGCTGTTTTGTTTAGGTTTAGTTTATAAGGTAGTACCATAAACATCTTGTCTATTAAGGAATTGTTTGAGAAATGAGAGGGGAAACCTTTCTGAGTTGGACGGCAGGCTTCACACCATGAGGAAGCCAACTTTTAACTCCATCATCCGGTATGCTTTAGTACCGTAACATTGT
This sequence comes from Holothuria scabra, assembly GCA_037179385.1. NCBI lineage: Eukaryota > Metazoa > Echinodermata > Holothuroidea > Aspidochirotida > Holothuriidae > Holothuria > Holothuria scabra. Next base: position 22,601,342 of record CM074193.1, read on the forward strand.
CGTCTTTATTTTAAGTTCCCGAGGAGTTCTTTATCGTGTTTTTATTTAGGGACACCTGTCATATTTAGTGTAATTCAGTTTAAAGAATAAACAGACCAACCGTATTTTCATTTCTGGCGTCATTAATCAGGTGTTCCTGTTTCCCTGGCCGATCAATATACAACACCTCAGAACAAGATCACACCCTGCTAGCATTACGCTTCCATTCCTAGAAGCAACTCCCAATATTCATTAAAGTTTATTTTAATACAGCAAATTATTCACCATTGTATTTCTTCTTCCTGTAGTTTGGATTATTTTTCAGCAATCAGTGACATCAGCCCTATCAAAGTCGTTCAATAAGTGATAAGGCTTTTATGTGACTTTTAGTTAATCAAACAGATTCGTATGTCATGTCGCTGATATCCTTACCTCCTACAAAGTTCTTTCAAAACAATTTCTTCTCGTTCCCCCAAACCTATGGGAAGTATTTACTAAGCAGCGCGAAATGCATAGAATAATGGACAAAATTATGGTACGGCGCATGCATTTGAAATTGAATCCATATTTTACTGTCCTTGTTTTAAGGGGTCATGAAAACTGGTTTGCATTTCAATATGTCTCTGGTTAAATACCATCATATATAGATATAAAAAATGAAATGAGGAAAATGATACTGTCTATGTAACAAATAAAAAAGTTAGTTGATAAGGAATCCGTTTCCAGCTCAAATTTTCTTGATGTTGCAACGTTTAGTAATAGTCGTTTTTTCTTCATTCGCAAAAACATGGTCGTTAAATCTCACTCTTTACAGATTCCATTCCAGTTGAAAAGCAGCGGTCACTTGTTCATTACTGTGATTGATTTTAAATCCCGATAGTGAGTTCTTTCCATGAAATGGGTTGAGGCCAAAAGTCATGTTAGTAAGAATCCCAGTAAGGTAAAAATACCGCAATGCTGGCTATGCACTTAGTTTGTATCGTTTGCTCATTTCGGGATGTCGTCGTGACGTAGAAATAACATTCTCTGTATTATCTGCACATCGTAAATAATTTATAAATATGTATTTTCTTATTAATAAATATCGTGTACGACCGAACGGGAACAAACATTATACAACAAAATCAATTCCCAACAATTATATTTATTTCACAACTTTTCTTTACGTTGCATGGCTATGTGTCCCAGACGAGCTTCCAAATCTCTCAGTTGAGACTGATCTTGTTTCATGCTATTTTCTATATTTGATTCGACTTTAACGTCTCCATCGACGAAATTGTGCATTTGATTGAAACCAAAGTTCTTCAACAGGAAGGCACGTTTATTTCCATGCGAAGACTGAAAAGTGACAAAAAGCAAAGATTAGGACAACAAACACTGACTAACTCAATGTTTCATACCTTCTCATAAAATATTTGACGTTAGCAATGGTATATTGGTTTACTCTGCGTGCTAAAAAGAAGCAAACAAACAAGAGAATATAAAATTAAGTTGATCCTATTTAATGTCAGGAGTTAGTTATGTTACAAAATACCCAGTAGATCTAGTTCAAAGACGATTCATAACAATAAAAGATTTGGCTTGAACTCAACAACAAGTCACACAAAATCCGTTTTTGGATCACAAACCACCATGATAGGTAGATCGTTAACAATGTTTAAGTATTAGAGGATTACAAATTATTTTCGAGTTTCGTTATAGAAATATGAACTTACAAGTATCTTCTACTTAAAGTAAACGACGAATACCATTACTGAGAGAAAAATTTTGAAGTGAGACAACGTAGATTACACTTGGACCTACTGTATGAGAAAAAAAATGTATATTTAAAATACCTTTCAATTTCCTCTTACCTCGTCAATGACAACAAAATCCTCCGACACGTCGCCGTGTACTACTCCACAGCTATGCAGATAGTCCAGAGCCTTTGTTAAATCCCTTACAATATCATCTTTATCAGTATCAGTCAGAGTGAAATCACTATTGGTAATGAAAGAGGACAGGATTGTTTTTTTGTATTTATCAGAAGGGAGCGGTGTCAGTAATCTTGTCGTCCTCAAGGAAACAAGAACCCCCTTTAAAATGTCACTTTCACCTGTGAAAAAACCACGAAACAACTTTTACATAACATTGTTACCAAAACCAAGTCAGTGAAAAATACCCAGTGAATGGATGGTAATTTTCTTATAAAAAATGATATGAGTTTGCGGTCGGTTCCCCCATATACAGTATGCTTCCAATTTATGTGTCGACTGCCATAGCAATATTATTCTGCACGCGTAACAGTTGCAGCTTCCCAGATTTTAGAGCCTCAGTGCAAGAAAAATGAACTGCCGCAAGTTTATTTCTCTTTATGTATACCAAGTAGCATACTCCAGTACAAACAACAAATTTTACAGATCGCCTAAAAAGTGCAAAATATAAATATTTTTTGCTTAGGTATAAAAGTGGTATTGGAAAATAAATACCAGTTTTTTGAATTAGGTGTATCTTTTGCATTAATTTGTTCATATTGAACAGAAAAAAACGCATTTTACCTGTGACTGTCTCTTTCTGAGATTGGTACGAAACTTGTTGTTCCAATGGATAACTCCGCGGTTTTTCTTCAGTCGCTACCTTTAGTGACAATATTGGCAGGGTAGTCTTCTCCATAGATGACCTACTTGCTCTTTCGATTAGAAAAGTATAAAGATAAGGATTTAGGGAAGAGTTTATTGGGAGGATAAATACAGCTGTCCATGCGTATACCGTTCCAGAAACTGCATAACTAGTAAAAGATAGCAGTCCCATGACAATAATGGGTATCCAGCAAGTAAAATCTGTCCCAACCAGAAAGGCAACTTTCATGGCGATCCGTAGTTGTTCCCTATTCCCCTGTACATCTTTTCTGATCGCGTTCGAGGACCTTCGAGCAACGATGAAAATAGTACTATAACAGAAAATAATAATCAGGAACAAGAACAAAGTCAGAATTATGAACACAAAGAAGGAGAAATACCATCCATCTAGTCTCTGAGCTGTAATTGGAAGTGCTAAACATACACTAGAGCGACCGTAGTAAGCACCTCCATAAATAAGGGCCGGTAGGATACCGATTAAAGCCATTACAATCCAAACGCAGCACACAATGACTGCAGTCAATTTGGAAGTCAAATGGTAACGTGAGAATGGAAATGCGACGTTCAGGTACCGATCAATGCTGATTACCGTCAGGAATATCACGGAGGACAAACTACTAACTGTTGACAAGAACCCGGCAAATCGACAAAAGAAACTCGTCTGCCAATGATCAGAAAAAAATGCGTAGATACCTCGAAACCGGACATCTGCGATGGCTATGAAGAGCATGTAACATCCCATTAAAAGATCAGCGAATGCTAAATTTACAACTAATAAAACTTGAACTGGATTTCGCTTACGACGCTTCAATATGCCTTGTCGAAACAACCTCCATAATATGACAGACATGTTACCGCAGAATGCGCTTGTACCCAGGATCCACATTGCTATACGCAGCAACACATTTCGGATAAGATCTGAACAACTAGAAAATTCTCCTGGTGTAGGTAGACATGCCTCGAGAGTCTCACTTTCAGACAGTAGACAACAGTAATAGAAACGGTCGGAGTGACTACAAAGTAAACAAAATACATTTATTTTTATCGTAAGTATATATGTTGGAAAATATTGGGAAATAACTACTTGACCGATGTTGAATGTTCACCACTGCTACTTTACGGTAAGTTTAAATGACAGTCTTTGTCTGGATATTGACTAAGTAGATTGGCAGAGTTACAAATCATTCAACTTTAACATTTCCATACCCCAAAATTACCCAGAGGAAAATGTTAACTTCTTGGCCATGTTTTAGTCAGAGGGCTATCGTCTCCAATATGTTATTTTTAAGTTCAAAGAAACAGTAACACATTTAAAATTATATTCACAACGCTATTAAAACTGCCAAAATGGCAAAATCTAAAGTTTTGCTGTCTGCATTATGTTATAGGAATACTAAAATAAAACAATCCTTTCAACCTGTTTTATGACATCTTGGCTTTCTTATTACCAATCTAGGGCCTGTGACTTTCCAAATAAACGTGTTCCTCATCAAATGTTTTACAGTGTTGAGGTAGTGACGCTTTGATGCAATGAATTTTTTATAGTGCAATATAACATGTGATTGCTTACAATGTTTTGATGCTGTCCAGGCCGAGCAAAAAGTCCTTCGCTGATGATGTCATCAAGCCTGTGTCCCGAAGGTCCCTGCAAGAAATGCGGTTTAACGGCTGTTGTTATTATGCACCATGGTCGTTGATTTGGGAGGGGAAGACAGGGGAGATGTACCTTCATGTTTTAATGAAATCGGTAATCTTTGGTGAATGACCAGACTGGCAGTCTGAAGTTGGCAAACACATTTTAAGGAAACTGAAAACGTCTCGGTGCACAGTCTTTATGTAACTTTTTCAGAAAAATGAATAATTTCTAATGCAAAAATTCGACACGAGCACATCACGTATTCGTATAACGATTCGATCATTTCGTATTTAGACCTTTATCAGAGACGTAATATTACACTGACGTTTGCTAGATCATAATATATCTATATGTGACACCGGTAACTACATTGCTATTTTCATAATTTTTTTTTGAGAAAATTTTTCCAATACAGGTCGTCACTCAAACAGTTCGTCGGAGAACATCATTTCGCAGTCGTTGGAGAACATTTTGAAGTAACAAAAATCTTTCAATTGGTAGCCGTTCAATATCAGTTTTGCCAAAAGGAAATGCAAATTCTTCTCAGCCATCCCCAAACTTTCCAAATGTCCTTACAGGAGCCCCGAATTCAAACTTTCTGCAATACAAGCTTCATATTTTCAGTATCTGAAAGGGAAAAACCTTCAATGCGGTTTGCGCGCCTCAAATTACGTCCCTGGTACAATGGTTTTCACACTAGAAATGTAAAATATGGATGCTTGCCCTCCCCCTCCCCTCCCAGCAAAAATGTCTAGCTACGCCGCTGTAGGCACCTTACCAGGACAGGAGAAACAATTTAGGCCAGATGTCCCCCACTTTGGAAATCAAATCGACGCCCCTGACATGCATTCTTGCTTCTGAGCAGTAAGAGATTAATGGTTACATTTAATGTACAGCCAGCGAGGTTTGCAACCGGCAACGCGCTTGTTTTCATGCTTATCGAAATTTAGATGAAGATATTTTTTTTAACACATCAGAGCAAGGCCTTAATCCCACCACCGCTATCTCATTTCTTTCACAATGAAACTTGTATTTACATACTCTAGTCCGGAAAAAATTAAAAACTTGAAATAACTTTTTGAAAAAACTCCAGTGTCAAAAAATTGCAAAACTAATGTTCAGCAATAGTTACATGCAAATTGACACTTACAAATGTAGTATTTTATTGAGATAAAGAAATGGAGATCCAAATGCATTTTTTAGATTCTTGTTTCCGGATAAATCACTGAAACAGAAACAAAGAAAGGTCAAAAGTAGAACGATAATGAGCATACAAAGAAAAACATGGTTTAAAATCGCTGAAACTTTACAAAACAATAAATAAATTTATAGGAAAGTTCTGGTTATCAGTTTCTAGGACTTTTCTGTAATCCTATCAACGTCTTTATTTTAATATTCTGTTAATACACCATTATATTTTCCAGTGTTACCAAAAACATAACGGTAGTTGCATATTTAAAATGAAATCACGAAAGGCATTTTGGCATATTTATTTTTAAAATGTAAAAGAATCGGTATAGTGGCACTGATTTTATTTGGGGGGGGGGGTCACGATGGGTTCAAAGAAACATTGTTAAATAGGTTTTTCTTCTTCCCTTTAAACTTTCTTATTTAGTCGGGCACCATCTAATGGTCATTTTTTTCAGTTCCGGGGCACTACAGTCCGAGACGAAAATGATGGAACACTTTTGCCCAAATGTTGCAAGACGTTCCACAGATCCACTTGTCTTTCAACCCCCTCCCTTCATCAATGTGTTGTCCTTAACAAAATATACTATACTCCAAATTTCAAGAATTGCAACATTAAACGATTAAACGAGGGAGTGGTAGGCTGTCCGGAATTGTAGATTCAGTTTCCCCACCGCGTTGCCTGCAGACACCACACAACAAGGAATTAAGTTCCATGCTTAAAGCCCTTGGTATGATTCCCCCTGAAAATATAACCCTGGAATCCCGCATGAAGAGCGAATGTTCTAGTAATAGATAAACCACGCGATGCGGCAAATTGTGATTGAGGATTCCGAAAGTACACGCACGAACGCATATCGACACGCTTCCGTCAATATATAGACTACAATATCCGTGGGTTTCGTTACATTAAAAAACACCAGAAATAAGTGTCGCGAGTGTTTGTTTTAAATACATGTAGATCACCCTTTGTCACATTGCACTAAGCCTTTTTTTTTTCTTTTTTCGTTTTTTGTCTTTTTTTTAGTACATGCTACATTCGTATCTTAATTCGTTTTTAAAAAATGGAAATGTTAGGGAACTACATCTGATTTTCTTTCACCTTAATTGCTCACAGGAACATCCTTAATTAAGATGACGTAAGATCTTCCGACTACTTGAACTTTTAAAATTCAGAACGATTTTATGTAGACTAATTAAAAAGTTAAGCAGAAGATTATTTGCTGCAAATGGATAGCCTTCAAACTATCATTACCCATATATATATATATATATATATATATATATATATATATATATATATATATATATATATATATATATATATATATATATATATATATATATATATATATATATATATATATATATATATATATATATATATATATATATATGTATATTCTTGTACATAAATAACCTTGTGCAATGCAACGAAAAATGAAAAGATGTGCATACTTCTATTTTATTCAAATGCACTTATAAAAGGCGAAAGTGTTTCCCTACCTTTTTAATAAATAAGTGTTCAAGTTTGGATTGCAATAGTATAAAAAAGTTTAAAAGTTACACTGCGGCAAATTTTGGAAAACTGAAAGACAACTTACAGAATTTTTAGTTCGCGTAATCCTGTGAATGTCCAAGTATCCAGTTCGTTAATTTCATTGAAAGATAAATTTCTGCAATTATGATGTATAATATATAAATATATACGGTACCACTAGAATAAACAATTAGGTAAACTTTGTATACCATGATACATTTCGCTGAGCGAAATGAAAAAAAAAACAGAAGTGTATATTTCGCATTTAAGTAAGAAGATATAGCCTGTATTTATATAAATTCAATTGTCCATTAAACGTTCGCGTTAAAAAAAAAAAAAAAATTGTTCATAATTCGGTCAACATTGAAGTAACTAGGTGTGGTACGTACGTACTCCTTAAAACAGTGTGTGAAATAGTTAAGAGGAAAGTCATACCGCATGAAAAGAGACAACTGTTGGGAGCACTCGACCTTTAGGCGACAAAGCCTTTTCTCATTTGTTTTTCACACTGCTTTATACAGGGATGTGTTAGTATTTCGCTATTACATACCAATTCATCCAAACGCTGTGACCTTTGCCTTTGGGAAAAAGTGATTAAAATTTGCAAACCGGGCTGTGGCTCTCTCAACAAACGTTCGGAATTTATTCCAACTTGCAGGCACTCAAAAAGATTTTTACTGAACCCATAGTGGTTAGCTATGCCATTCCACTGTATTCAATACTGCCTGAGTTTTGCTTTGTCTTGCACAACCTCCCGCACTAAAAATTAAACTAAGATATGTTCTACTTGCCGGCTACATTCTTAAAACTATCTGGTCGTTTACTTCGCTTGAAATTGTTGTTTCATCGTTCGTAGTGCCAACCGCCTGATGATCGGGTCTGGCCCGTGAAACTTAAAGTAGCAGGATATATATATATATATATATATATTTATATAAACATATATATATAAAAAAGAAGGAACAAGATGTTGACGCTTATACATTATATATATATATATATATATATATATATATATATATATATATATATATATATACATAATAAATATGTAAATAATTAGAAATAAATAGGAAACGATTGCTTTTCCCTGAGCATCGTATAAAGTGAAAAGAATAAATGAAATCAACCTCAGCGAAAAATTGACCACCTCCACTGGGACTCGAACCCAGACCTCCTGCTTTACGTGCAGGTGCCTTAACCAATTAGGCTATGAAGCCGGTCTTGGCTGTTCTCATCACAGAAAGATGACAATCTGAGAGATTGTCATCTTTCTGTGATGAGAACAGCCAAGACCGGCTTCATAGCCTAATTGGTTAAGGCACCTGCACGTAAAGCAGGAGGTCTGGGTCCAGATTGTCATCTTTCTGTGATGAGAACAGCCAAGACCGGCTTCATAGCCTAATTGGTTAAGGCACCTGCACGTTAAGCAGGAGGTCTGGGTTCGAGTCCCAGTGGAGGTGGTCAATTTTTCGCTGAGGTTGATTTCATTTATTCTTTTCACTATATATATATATATATATATATATATATATATATATATATATATATATATGTATATATATATATATGTATATATATATATATATATATATATATATATATATATATATATATATATATATATATATATATATATATATATATATATATATATATATATATATATATATATATATATATATATATATATATATATATATATATATATATATATATATATATATATATATATATATATATATATATATATATATATATATATAGGTGGAAAGTGTTGTAGTAATAAATTCGATCGTAGACTCTGACCGGAAAGCGGAGGATGTTGGGTTCGGTCTCCCGTGCGGCTCAATTTTTCTCTCTGGTGTTTTTCTTCAACCGTTCCTTCTTGGATAAGAGTTTAAACTCTATCTTGGATCGGTATAAAATTCATGATCGAATTTATTACTACAACACTTTCGACCTACACATTCTAACTTCGATCTACCAACTTCGACCTATTTTATTTATATATATATGTATACATGAGATATATATATAAAACTATAAAGGGCCATGGAAATTGCACGCTGAAGAGCGAGAAATTTAGTCATGTCATATCTTACTTGCAAGTCTCCTTGTTCAACCGTTATGTCAAGTTATAAATTTACTTACAAAAACTGCAGGTTGTGGTTTGACGCAAAAGTTCCATTCCCTAGCAAAGTTATTCCATTACCACTTAAATCCCTGCAAACATAAAAATTAAAAGAAATAAATAGTATTTAGTCCCAGTAAGCGGAAGGTCATACAAAAAATATTTGATGCATGAGGAAATAAATTATGTGGTCGATTAATTTTTTTTTATTGAAACGCTTCGGAATATACCTCGCAATTGTTTCCCATTGTAGGCTTTAAAGTTTTGAATCTAAAATGACTATAACTTAAGCGCGCTTTTCGCACTTTCGTTATATTTGGTTTAAACAGTTTAACGTGAGTTTGAGATAAATTTTGATTGTACGAAGGTAAAATAAGTTTCGGTCTTAATTTATAGAAAAAAACTTCGCGATAGCCCTATTTATCATAAGCCAATGCATTGACGATAGTATGAATGAATTTTTTTCAGAGAAAATTCAGTGGTTCATGTTTTTACTGTCATGTGAGCAATCCCAACTGATCCCGATATCATATCTGTGAAGACTTTCATATGATTTAGCTAATATGGCATAGTGGAAATGACCCAGCGTGATCTTGCTATTACTTACAGGCTAAAAAGAAAGGGGAAAAGTGTTAAATCAACAAATGTGACTTCCAAGATGGTAGATGGTCGTGAATAAGAGTCTCTCTTAAATCTTCCCTCTATTGTCAAAAACGACAACTGTCTGTGAAAACAAAAAAAAAAGCAAAATTTCTTTGTTACCAGAATTGATCGATTGTAATAGTTACAGAAAATTAAAAAATAAAATTAAAACATAAAATGAAATGTCTAAACGTTGCGTTTGTTTTTAAAAACGAGCGGAATGTCACAGTCAGTCGCCCTTTCGGAAAGCTGACAAAACCTACTGGCCTAAGTAATGCCTAAAAATGTTGTTAAACGAAATTTTGTAGCTTCAGCAAATGCAGATACGTTAATAACGCTCGACCGAACGAAGAAACTTGGACATAATCGGCTTATTCTCTCAACCAGAAGGTCAAAACGCTAAGTGATTCTTTTCTGAAAGGCAAATTTTGAAAATTTAGCTTTTGACCTCTGTTGACCTTAGATAACAGTCTTAGACATTCTTGGAAATTCTAAATTTGGATGGCTAACAACCAGGATCACCTTATTCATACCAATTGTCAGATTCTTCCAACTTTTCGACTTGAACGTATCTAGTTAACAAAGTGTTTCACCCCTTGGTATCTGACATGACTTCTGGTGACCTGGTATTTGACCTCTGTAAACCTGACATATGACCTCTGATGACCTGCCATTTGACCTCTTGTTACCTGGCATATAACTCTCATGACCAGGTATCTGAACTTTGGTGACCTGGATATGACCACTGGTGACCTGGCATATAATGCTGGTGACCTAACGTTTGATAACTTGGCATTTGAACCCGGGTGACATGGCATACGACCTTTGGTGACCTGGCTTTGACTTCTGTTGAACTGGCATATGATATCTGTAAAGTGAGATTTGACCTCTGGTGACCTGAAATTTGAACTAATGTGACCTGGCGTTTGACCTTTGAGGATCTCACATTCCTACCCTCACATATGAAGTACCTGTGGACTTCTAGGCAGTCATTGTACTGGTTGAGCAAGACTTTTAGGGAGGGCAGGGAGCAGGGGAAAGTTCAATTGACCTTTGACCCTTATCACTCAACATGGCAAATCTGTATGCTAAGTATCAAAACTGTCCGTCATTTAGATATTGAACTATTGAGTTTACACGCCATTTTCTATGTTTTTGCAGTTTCAACATCAGTGACCTCAAAGGACCTTTGAAAGCCTCCAGAAACAATAGGGTTCTTCCTCCTAACATAAAAAATATATATAGCAAGTAAGATAAAAAAGTGTCGGTTATTCCTAAACTGAGATATCCTGTTTACGAGGTTTTCCGGCTTTGACCCTGAAGACCGCAAATGACGTTTCACCTCCACAAAAAAATACAGTTTTTCTTCTCAACATTACAAATGTATGTACGCCTACCAAACATGAAAAGTGCTTGTCTCCTATTTTGAGGTAACGTGTTTACAAGCCTGAATTTCTGAGGTTTGCGCAGTTTTTTCTCCAGTGACGTCAAATGATCTCTGACTTCCATTAAAAAAAATATGATTCTACTTAGCATAGCAAAGCTATGAACCAAATATGGGAAGTGTCGGTCATTCCTACCGCATTCTCAAATATCGTGTTAACAAGCCATATTTATCAAAAAAAAAAAACGAATAATCACAGAAATTGTCGAGCAATAGACCTCTGAAAACGGTTTTCCTTATCGACATAAAAAGTAACTAATAAATGCTTTGAAAAGCCTTTTAAACAGCTTTGTGGCAATGGTGTCTTCATGCTTCATCGGTTTTACACTAACATTGTTTCTGAGGACAATATACCAATATAGTGGTCGCTTGCTTCGCGCCTTCCGTGTTTCTCTTCCGCCGTGGTAAATATTATCAATCCCGTGTTTATCTACAACATTATTGCGGGGAGCACAACCAGAATTTATAATTGTGGAACGGAATCTTACAAACTTTGAACAGGAAGCTCACTTCAAGCTCCCTGCTTCTAACTAGCGCATCCTGGGAAAAATTAAAACTATTTTGGGTTAGAAACATCTCTCTGTCGGATCATCCATCATTCGTATATAACCATTATCGATCTTTCCCGAATTTCTCGTTTACTTTTTCACTTATGATTGAACAGGATTATTTGTGGTGCGATTTGAATTTATTGATATGTGAGTTTGTAAATGGTAACAAAGAGGTCACGCGGTAAGACCTCCAACTGCGTTTTATATATCAAAAAATTTACAAATGATGAATGTGTAGAGATTCATATTATAGGACGTTGACTAGAATGCAAAGCGAACTTTTTTCTTGAATTTCAAAGAAAGGGGGCCAAAAATGAATTAGAAAAAAAGTCATATGTAAATTCCTCGTTATTTTAACCGAGCAAAGCATGAGACATATGTATCTCTCTCCACTGGAAATTTTGGTAGAGTTCTCCGGCATGTCGGTCTTCTGTAACAATCACATGCCTTCCCCTCACATCCTCGTTTTAGCAAGTCCTTTTACTCGATATTTACAGGGAATTGTCCGTACTTACAGCTGCTTAATGTCCCTTGGAATTCGTAAAGCCTCGTTCTGATTCCAAAGTATGTTTTGACACGTGTATGAAACTCCATAACAAGTACAATCAATTGGGCATTTATGATCTGTCAAGAAGAAAATTGAAGCACAATGATATCTTCACTGACATGAAACTCTAAACGTATCCACCGAAAAACTGTGACAGCTTCCATGTAGGAAAAACGTCTGTTGTTTTTTCATAATATTGAGATTTGGATAACATATTGGCATTATAAATGCACATCTTATTCTACTTCTTCACCTTGGCAATCCGCACGCGAAAAATCTTTCCCTTCCCAAATCCTGAAGAAAAAACCTTACGAAAAGACTTCACAAATACGATACTCTGTATTGTATTTGGTTATGACTGTTACCCAAAATGTTGTGGTAAAGGTATTTTTCAAAAATGTATGTATCATTTTAAAGATTACATTATTTTTCTTTTGCAAGGACGTATATTTTTGGCCCTTGTTCGTTTTTCATTCTCATCAGGCCTTTCTGTCACCTTTTCATTAAACAGAGTACTTGAATCTTGTTCCGCATGTGGTAAGATGCCAAGAACTTACAAACTGTGACTCTGTCTGCATATGATCAATATTTACCGCAGGAATCCTCGTCGTCACCTTCAGGACAGTGTCGTATTCCATCACACACATGATGCTGAGCTACACAACTGTTGGAGTGATGACACTTGTAGGATCCAGAGCAGTTATACGTATCTTTGTACGAAACAAAAATTAGGAATGAAGGACTACAGCTCCATCCGATCAGGGCAGATGTTTGAATCAACAAGACGCAGTTCCAAGCATGAAAAATCCGTGCGGTGATGTCACCGAACTGTAACATTTTTTACCTTTTTCATATTGCAATCACTTTTACTTTTCCTCTTCTGACCTAACACTATATGTACAATGATTTTGTTGGAGAATGAATTAGCAAACTTTCAAGATTGACGAAGAATCTCTTTGATGCTCATTGCAACAGAATACAAAATGATTTTGAAGTAGTTATATTAAAAATAAAAAATATAAATATAATTATAAAGAATGACAGTAAAAGTTCTGCTTTTTGTTTATGCTAAATTTCGAGGTGTTAAATAATTAACTTGTAGTTTGTATTCAAATCATTGACATATTAGTTTGTCTACTCTATGATATTAGATGACTACGATAAGTGGACTAAGACCTAACCATAGACTTGAGAACAAGAGTTTGTTTGGATAAATACCGTACCACAATTCATTTCGTCTTCTTTCCCCGGACAGTCATATCGACCGTTACACTTGAAATGTTGTGGAATGCAGTATGACTCCTCACACTTGAAGGTAAAATCCGTGCATTCAAAAAGAGCTGAAAATAGATGTTCCAAACACTTTATTATAGATAGTGTGTTCTCATTAATCACTTTTACTGAGAAAATGATAGGTTTCTTTAGTCCAATTACACTTGCAAGTTAGTAATAAGAATTACGACAGGTACCTCAGTTTCAAGCAAACAAGTTTCACTTTCGAAATGAAATTTAAAATTGACGTGGACAGCTTTTTGCATAATTTGCTGTCTTTTTGCGGCCCATTACGAGATCCTTATTACGCTTCTCTATGGGAAAAGGACCGACATCTGTTCACACGTGCGGCAATGATTATTTTAAAAAATGGAATTCCATCAGACAAGGAAAAACTCTTGATCACACATGCGTCACAGCATCAAGTAGTTGGGATGAACAGACTGGCTATACTTGTCGCACGTGTAACGAATAGTAACGAGTAATTACCAAAGGTGGTACTCTCTGCGGTTATTTCCCACATTAATCCCAGAAAACAGACATAAGATGGTGAGGTAGAAATGGACTTTTGAAATTCATACTTTTTAGAACTAAGTGTGATCAAACTGGATTAAGTGTCCCTTACTTTGTACAACCTGATGTTTTAATTGCTTTAGACTGGCAACGATAAAATGTATTTCACATTGTTTTTGACAAAGAAGAACAAGAGAATAATAATATTTTTGGAATTTTGCTATTCATCAGCCGTATATTAGGCACACCATCGGCCCACCTAAAGATTGAAAATAAAAAGAAACAAAGCAAAATTCTTCTAGTAGCAGAAACATGTTTGCTGTTTTTCGGATACGTTACGTATATACTGATTTGGTAGTCACATAAAATATAAATTTTCGAGGTAGTTGGTTATTCACATTAGAAATTATTTAATTTGGTTAATTATTCCCAAAGTCACTGCAGCGTGGGCAAGTTAAATTTGCAGAGCTAAAATTTCCTAGCTTAGAAAATGCTGTTTGTGCCTATCACATATCGGTTGCTACACTCTTAAAAAGTTGGTTAAAAAAATTCACCAACACTGGTCACGTATGTCAAGTACATGAAATTGGTTAAATTTTACCCAATAATTGTTGATTAATGGGTTATCCAAGAGGTTTTTACCACTTTATTGGGTAACCAGCCTGTGGGGTAACCAAATAAACAACACATATTGGGTAAAATTTAACCAATTTCAGGTATTTGACATACGTGACCAGTGTTGGTGAATTTTTTTAACCAACTTTTTAAGAGTGTATGAATTATCGCTTGAAGGATATGAAAATGTGTTGAACATTTATATTAGGCACGAAATTCAGTATTGATTCAAACACTTAGCAGTGTAATCACATGAACAGAACACAGATTGAATATAAATGAATAATGAGGTTGTTGGCCAACACCATAAGATCATAACACCATGAAAACAGATTCCTCCCAACGACAGATACTTAGAAAAAAATCACTAAAAAAGAGTTTCAGTGCACTTTTCAGTACGTTCAATGGGATTTCTGGTCTTTCACTGAGTGTATGGCATAGAGTTTTCTTCATTTTCTCTGCTCTCAAATCGGGGAAATAACTACTGTAAGTTACTCCTTTTACAACTTCCCTTAGGAATTTTGACTTCTCCAATAGTTATTACTTACTACTTATTACTTACCTATTACAAATCAAAATCAATTTGAAAGCAGTAAATATTTACCACAATTTCGAAGGTGTGTGACATCACGACAGCCTTCAGGATAACCATATTTGTCTTCATACATCATGCACACATTGTCCCTTCCACGACAGGACTTGTCGTGACACGTGAATTGGTGTGTTAGGTTACAGATAAAGTCATCTTGCAAATGACCTGGGCATAAAGAAATGTATAATTGAATTATTGTTTTAGTTGGTTCAAATAATATAGAAAGAAAATCAGTGCAAGAATTAACTTTTGAAGGATTATGGGTATTAAGAAAAATGATGGCATCAAGAATAGATGAACTTTTTATGCTAATCTACGAAATTTCTAGCATTATAGATACAGCAATAATCAGATTCTTTTAGAAAAATGGTGAGAGGAAAAGATGTGTCAGGTATTAAATCTCTTGTTTCTTCCTGGATGCTCAGCTTATCTTGCTTCATTAAACCGACATTTTCACGGAAGGAATACCCCAGTTTATGGATAAGATTCTTGCATCTATTAAAAAATTAACATTAACTAAATGCCATCGTCATGGAAAAAAGTTGCAGCAACAATTTTAATCCTACATGTCATCTAAAAACCAATTTATCTTTCAAAAATGTTTTAAATCATTTTTATTTAGTATTTTTTTTCCGTCGAAGGAAAAAGAATTTATTGGGTTTATGAAAGCCTAGAAATTAAAGATGAAATACTGCTAGTGTACGTTTTGTCATCATGGTAAAGAAAATGTAGGCCATGCAAGGGGTATCCACTTATTTGATCACGATTTTGACCCACAAGATGCATTCCTTTCAAAACCAGAAAAAAATAGAAAGCCATGCTCTTGGTCATAATGTAAGCTATTAAGTTTTCGATTATCTATTTTAACCACGGGATACTTAAATTGAACTTTCTATTTTGAAAGGCATCCTTTGAATAATGTGCCCAACATTTCTATTCGCTCTGCTGGTTCTGTAAAAGAGAACGTCATGTTACCTCCGATTTAACCTTGTCTGTAACTTCTTAATAATCTTGTTTGCAAAGAGAAAATAAAAGCTGCTTTGAATGGACTTAGCGTTGGTTTTTAACCTTAAAAAGGCCTTGTTGTTAAGTTATTTCAAAGAAATCAAATGCTGACCATCACTGATAAAAGAAAACATATTTTTTTGACTCACTACAAGTTTCCGGCTCGTCCTCAAACACCTTTCCACTGCAGTCTCTGTGACCGTCACAGAACAAATGTATGGGAATGGGTTGACCAGAGTGGCATTGGAAAATATGCTCTGAATGTACTGAGGAAGACAAAGTGAGTAACATTTTGCTACCTCCAAACAGGGCTGTAGGACTCGAGTCCGGACTCGAGGTAGAGTCCGGACTTAAGTCCACTTTTTGGACTCGGACTTGGACTTGGACTCGGGGTCTCTGGACTTGGACTTTGGCTTGGACTCGAAGTCGAGTCCTTCAAGTCCAGCAGCCATTTTCTCTGATTCTTTATTTCTTTTTAATTTCATGATCGATCCACCAAAAACCCCAGCACTCAACATATACTTGGGCTTTATTATCCTTAATGTAGTATACAGGACTATATTGGCCTGCATATCTTTATGTAACTTGATAATTTTCAAGTGTCACATGCCAGTTGTTAACATGATTTGCATGAAGTTTGTTTCTTGCATAATATTATGAAAACAGTGTTTAACATAAAACAGCTACAACATGGTACTCTTCTTTCAGTGCCATGCTCTGGGGAACAACCCTAAAATTTTCCTTGTCCCTCAAAAATTAGACAAATGCCATAAAAATGCTAGGGAAGGCATATGAAACTCCTAAAAACAGTTAAATTAGCAACAATGAACATGGTCTGGCCGTGCCTTGCGCCTTGCAGCATTGTCAGTAAATCTTCTGAAATCCTTTTCTTTGTTCTTATGGATTCCAAAGAGGGGCCTGTATACTTTTTGCATCCTGTTTCTTTTTTTTCTTCATACAAATTTTACAAAAAGTTTGCATGGGTTTCACAGCTGCTCATCTAACTGCTACTTCTACAAAGGAAAGTATTGCCTTTGTTAATAATTTTGGGATACTGTAAGATAGGTCTATAAATAACCTGTCAATTGGCTTCTGCTGAATCTTCATATGAAGTACCAACAATATGTAAGTCAGGTAAATACACAACAATAGAGCTGAAATTTTACAACATATAAGGCAAGATCAGTCACCCTGACTTGAATTAGTGTATACTGTCCTGTTTCATGAGATGACTCTTTGGAATTATATGTTATTATATGTGACAGTATTTTTTGCACTCAAATGTGAAATTAAGTAAGAGTAACTGCTTAGTTTACCTTGAGTATGCAATATGGAGCGGGTCCTAAAATGTTATAAAAGATGCTTTGAAAAGAAATAAGGGGATTATTGTGACATTTAAGCTGTTGCTTCAAAATAATATTTGCTACTAAAATCAGTTGCCCAGCTGCACAAAGTTAGTTGCGCACTGGACTGAAGCACCTTTGGGTGGACCAGTTAACTAGGCAACTTAACATGTGGGGATCAACAAGGAGAGTTTGTAGCCAAAGGCCTAGGCCTACAGGAAGGTGATTGTCAGTGTCACAAAATTAACCATCAAACTTCAAAGACATTCTTCACATACATCTAACCCATTTCAAACAAATGTTAGACCTGCATGATCTGAATTAGTAATGGTAACCTTCCTAGGCCTTTTGCATCACAGTGCTACTTAGATGCAGGTCACAGTATAGGGGGCACAACCAAAAAAAATAATTACTGTGGTAGGTATAGCAAGTACAGTTATGCCCCAGAGAGTTTGTACAGGTGACACTAGTTCTGCGAGAAAATTGTATGAGAGATCTATTGACAAGGCTTCCAAACAATTTACACTGTATTTTTAACATACCTTATAATTGACCTGGAAGTTATGCATATTCGAATATAGCCAAGTTGCCTTTGTGGCTTTGTTCATTGTCTGTTTATTTGGTTAAGTTCTAATGAGACCATCATACCTTCTAGAGCCACTAACACTATTGAACCGGCTGCCAAACCAACGCAATTGTACACAGGCCTAGGCCTACTATGTTATTTCAGTATCTAAATTACTACGTCATCACGTTCATATGCCTATTCGAATTCCTGCCTAGCCTGTTGACAAGTTGTATGGTTTTCAGCATCATACCTCCTCCACCTTGCTGGAACAATTGCTCCACCTCATGCTTCCCATGGACTAGACACAGCCAGGTAAAAAACTAGCAAGTAACAGTTAATATGGTGGCCGGTAAAGTTACCTAAATAACTTGTCAGGCCATCTGCGAGTCGGATCACTTACAGGTTGTATGTCAATACTGTATACATACAATGCTTTGAACAGTATAATGTACAGTACAGTATGACAATGTTGTTTTGTTGTTGGTCCTAACAAGTAACATATGTTCAACTTTCATTAGCCTCTGTAAATATATCTGTGCTGTACTACATGATATTCATGAAGACAAATGGGCAATATGGCAGCTGGTTTTGCATGCATATATGAAATTGTTCAGAGATAGCTTTGTGGGCTTTACGCTAGTAGAGCAGCTACTAAGGGAT
The DNA here is from genome assembly GCA_037179385.1 of Holothuria scabra. Taxonomy (NCBI): domain Eukaryota; kingdom Metazoa; phylum Echinodermata; class Holothuroidea; order Aspidochirotida; family Holothuriidae; genus Holothuria; species Holothuria scabra. Next base: position 22,620,189 of record CM074193.1, read on the forward strand.
TGTCCATACAACCAGATGTCTGCAGTATAGCTTTAGACAGGCTCAACTTGAACCAATAGGTTGGACACTGGGCCGTAAAACTCTGTCTGACTAACAAACTAACTATAGACAGGCCGTATAATTAAAGTCCTGCTGATGCCTCTGTTATTTAAAAATATTTGATGTGCCCTCCCAAAATTGGTTTCAGGTTGCTTTAAGCACTGAGTGCATTCCCACTATTGGGAACCCTTCATGCAATTCCTGCATAATCCCCAATAGCCTTTATATTGTACCATATTCTCAAACAGCTTGTCCAGTTGGGTTACAAATTTAAAACCAGACTGTATTTTCACAGTGTTTCTCTAGCTAGCCTGTAGTTCCAGGACAACTTAAAAAATCCATTACCCCAACAAAAAGACTTTGTCTACTTACAAAATTCCTGAGTATATTTGAGCATTCCCATCAGGACCCCATGCACTGCTGTAAACATCCCCAGGTTGGGGCATTTCTCCCAGACAATTGGCTGATTTTAAGTGAAAAATATGAGCTACAGTTTACTTAGTATGTAAGAGAGGCAAAATTTTCATTTAGCCAGATAAGTGGACTCAGCTGCAGTGCATGGGCTCCGCTTTGATTTCAGGTCCAGTTGAAACCTATTCCGGGCCAGTTCTAAGCACAGGAAAACCTACATTCAATCAGGAATTGAGTCCAAGTTTATCCCTGTTCATACAGCTATAGCAACCATAGGCCTAGATCTTTACCAGAAAATACTATTGTTGTTTTACTACTTTTGGACTTGGACTCGGACTTGAGATTTTGGACTTGGACTCGGACTTGGACTCGAGCTTGTTGGACTCGACTACAGCCCTGCCTCCAAATAAGTTCGTTCGTACTTCGAGCAGTTCCTTTTTATCCATCTACAAGTTAGGAATGCCTTCTTAAGTTCACAGAGTTAAAAAAAATGACTCTGAATTTTACAAGCACAGTTGCAGAACTCTGTAGAACTAATGCAGAATTGGAAACGAAAGAAGGGAACGGATGAAGTCCACTTATTTTCTTCCTTATTTTGATCATGTTTCAACCTTTTTCGTATCGTCGAATATGAAAGGAATATGTTCTAGAATATTTAAGCAGTTTTAAAAATACGAAATTTCATTCTTTGCCCATTACCACTTCCTAATAAGAAAACGAAACCTATCTGTATTTCAGAAAATTCTTGGGTTAAAATACATAGACACTTCATTGAGCGATGTTTGTGTACTGACACGGCCGCCCTGGCAATTTTTGGATTTCCAATCCTTCCAAAGATTCCGGCGCCTACTTTCAACGTTCTTGAAAGCGAATATCACTTTCCAGTATCGGTTTGGCCGAGGAGACAGGGGGAAAAGTGTCCCGATTGGTTCACCGCGAAAATCAGTTCATTCCACAGGGTTGAAAAGGGGAAAAATTCATGAAAAAAGAAAGGCAAAAACGGAGACAAAGGGAAAAGAAGAGAGTGAAAGGGAAAGATATCAATTGGCTTCATCCAGACAGGGTTCCACCAATTCTATATGCCCACCTTTTATTTGCATTTATGGGGACTGTCTTTAAGATACCTGCTGGACGGGTTACACGACATTGAACAGTGTACTTGTCCGAGTAACTTCTTACTTGTCCCGGACTGTATACGGGGTGAGATTTGCCGAAGCCTGCTTCAGGTAAGTGAGAACTGAGAAGTTCAAAGCCTTTTCTTAAAACCCGTGAAAGTTTTAAGTGAAATTCTTCCTGGATGTCAATCATATTAAAGCAGAAAAAGTTCTCACAATTGTTTTAGCAATTCCTATCGTTTTTATCTGTTACATTACGTACCGATAGTACCGCATGTATAGCACTGATATCGTACTCCAGACAATCAGTTGTCATAGTCGCCAACTTAAGTTTCAAAACGAAAGGTACTGTTTTTCACAAGACTTGCATTTCAAGCAAGGGCATGGCAAAAATCAGGCAGCCATTTTTGAGTTTTAAAAATCTGGCATTTTTTATTTCACTTATTTGGGCGAAACTTACAAAACTCTGCTGAGATGATTTCAATGGCTACATTATACGAGAAGACGGGAATGTGCAGGTGTAAACATCTGCTTAACGTTTTGCCAGAAAAAGTAGTGGAGGTGCATTTTATGTGGCAGTTTTCTGATCATTTTGTAGGTATATTAGCTCACCTTTTTAAAAGTAAGCATGTCTAAATTAACGACTGCGTAGATTCTATTCACAAGCCTGGTGATGCCATTTCTGGCTGTCTGAAGGGTCGCAATTACTCGAATTTTTCTGCACGCTTCGCACCAACTGATGGTGGCACTCCGCTTGAATAGTCTTTCGAACAGAATTATTTATTGCGCTCAGAGAAGTCTCCTACCCCAAACTGAAATGGTCATTTTCGCCCAAGTCAAGCTTCTCGTAGTGTTTTTATGAAAAAGAGTCTTGAATGACCCTAGGCTATTGAATGATACCTAAACCCTTTGCAAACAGGGGAGGATCCCAGATACCCCACTGCCCATGAGTGGTATATTTCAAATCCAACCCAGCACGAACACGTACTATTAAATTAACACCGATAGAGCTTGGTTTATTCAAAAGCATGCACATAAAGGGAAAATTCTCTACTATATTGTAGTCAATATTCCATGCATATTTTACACATTAGGAAAGAGGTCAATTAAATAAGGCATTATTTAAAATTACATCTTACCGCAGTTCTTCTCATCGGATTTATCTGCACAGTCGTCGAGAAGATCACAAACTTTATCTGCAGCAAAACACTGACCATTGTCACATTGAAACTCAGACGAGAGGCAAGGTGGGTACACTATGATTGAATGTAAAAAACACTGTGTTGTAAAACTAAGAAATTTTGAGTATTCAAGCAAGTACTTTTAAAACTCTTGTGTTGCACTGGAAAATTCGAGGATATTAAGCGATGTAACCTTGAAATGTGTTGCTGTTGGAGTGGCAAGTGAAGTCTTCCAAATTTACTTTAAGAAAAGTGGTACAGTGTATAACCTTCCAGTTTCCCGTTTCCCCGTTCCATTGTAGAAAATGAGACAGCAAAAGATAAATATTTCCTAGAAGGGTCGGCGTAAACCTCTAAGGTTCATCATACTTGCAGCGACCTTATTCATTTTTTATCTAGGCCTGCGACTCTCGGATCATCAGCAAGGTCAGTTCTTCGCCTTCATCCCTTCCCTCGACCATTTGGTGATTTCCGTAGTTATCAGTTCACATGCTGATAAATCAGGGTGACTGTGGCAGGTAAGAGTGATTCTTCTGTATGCGATCCTATCTACGACCTTGGTTTCCTCTATAGATAATTGTTTAAAATCGGCAGAATTTTGTACAGATCCCAACAATTGTGTGTAAGTTTTATTGAACATTTTTCCACCGCGTTAATGCAAGTTTAACAACCTTTGAGGAGGACGGATTTCCTTATTGAAAGGAAAAAAGCTTTTCTTCATTTTAAAAGTTAGATTGACTTTTTCCGACTTTTTTCCGAAGTTGTTGTGGACCAACCACCCAAAGGCTTTTCTGCTCCTTAAGTTTCTCATAGCGGACTTAGTACAAAAACAAAAGGGACCTAAACTCAAATGCTTTTTCTATTTTTCTAGGAAGGACAATACTTGATGACCTGCATTTACTTGACATTAGAAGTAAGTCCAACTATGAGAAATTTTCCATCAACACGCATGGATATTTGCTGTGTTCGTTCAAAGTAGAAAAATGTCATCTACATAATCCAGATCTGTAAGAATTTCATTATTGGGTCTTCTGAAAATCCTTATCGTAATGGTAACTCTTGACTACGGTAGGAGGATGATCAGGACTATTGATTTAGTATGTTTAGTTGCAAGCTTTGGTCAGAGTAATGGTTTGCCGGAAATCATAAATTAAAATTGCCTGAAACAGATTTGGAGGGACACCAAAACTTGGCAAATTTTGATTATAATTTTCCTATGCATTGGTTGAATACTTTGTTGAAGATTGCATGCCTTAGAGTAACTGAGAGATTGTTTCGCCTCGTTATTTCGAAATTTGTCGCATTGCAAAAACTGAGATACAGTAGTGTTACTGCTGCCAATGCCACGCAGAATCAATAGTATAAAAGAGTCAATGATACCCCTGAGTCGAATAAAAGAGTCAATGATATCTCTGAGTCGAATAGGGTTGTCGAAAGGCACAGTGGTCTTTTTCAGCTGCTGTGTACCAATGTGTTTCACATTGGTACACATTGGTACACATGGTTTCACATATTTATAGGTTCAAATACCGCTCGATGTACGTGAGTTTTTCTCCGGGTACTCCGGCTTTCCTCCCACTTGACAAAGGCTTGCCACTAAAATCACTTGTCTAGCTGACGAAGTTGGTTGGGCGCCGAACTGAAGCACCTGCGGGTGGACCACGCAGTTTACTAGCCAACTTTAAATTTTCCTTTGCCTGAGTCAATTCAGCATCAAATAGTCGTATGGTTTAGTAACGAAAAGGTAAGAATTGCCACAATTTGAAATAGAGACGATATTGGAAGACAACTTCATTTGGCTTGATTTTCTTCATTATCCATCAACGTCCTGTTGCAAAACTCGTAATTGCAGTTTTTTTTAATCTAGTTCAGATCGACCGTTGTCCTACAGAACATCCTCACTCTACTAATGGGGCTATGGTTTCAATCACGCATTTAGGGAGAGCTTAGACTACGAACAAAGTCGGGATTGTTTAACCATTTCCGAATTCGTTTGCCAGCCTCCAAAATATTTTTGATACTCTCCGATAGACGGGGAACTCCAATAGACGGGGAATCCTTGTATACCGTTAAAACTTTGAATTAAAAAAGTCTTAACTTAAAAAAGTTAGGATTACATACCGCAATATTTTTCGTCGCTCCCGTCAAAACAGTCATCTTTAAAATCACAAAAGTGTCTTGCATGGATGCAGTAACCGCTGTCACATCTCATGAAGGAGGGGTTTGAGCAGCCAAGGGTTTCAGCTGATAATGAATAATGACAAGTTATTTAACAAATTATATAAACGTATCTACACCCACTGAGTGATTAAATTGATAAAGCTTACCACAGCAGCACATGATGGGATGCATTTGCTGTAAGAAGAAATATTCAATGAAATTGGCTGCACTTTGTTTTAGTTCTTAAATTAGGGCACATGCTTTGGGATATAATATCTCCCAACTTGAATCTATAATGATATAAAGAATATTGTTCTTGCAATTGACTTTAGTAGCCGGTGGAAAATGCAGTTTGCTTAAGGATGTTACTATAAAGAGGATATCAACCTATATAAGTATTGAGATATCCTGTTTTACAGTAACCATAAAACTTATGTCAGCTCCATGTGGTACAAGTGTTCAGGTCACAGCCAGTGGACAACCTCAAGAGATTGAGCTGATGACCCAGTTTGGTTGTAGCCTCGTCCTTAAAAGTTCAAACAACTGATGTCATTTCGCGGAACTGGTACTGGCTACACGCTGATGTTTAAATTGATGAATAATGCAACAGAAGTCGTTGTAACAAAGTATTAAACGAAATAATTCGATTTCCGAAAGCCTTATTTTCCTGACAAACCTTTAGATACCTTACGTTTGCCTGCAGTTCGTGAAAAAGCAGAATATAAAATAAGGTGGTCTTTTGGAGGGTACAAATGTTGTTTACATCTGCTAAAACCTTGACTTCGTTCAACTGCAACGGCCGAATCATCTTAACAAAATCTATTAGCCAAGAGTTTTTGCTTCTATTTGGTTCTATTTTGTTATTTTACAATAGTACCTGGAACATTCACTTGATTTTCGGTTATTTCCCTTTTACGTTTGAACACGTTTGTTTGGGACATTATAGTTGGTCTATCAACGCAGACAGTGAGTATGCAATTTTGTACACCCCCGCTTAGCACACTGATTGTTTTTTTAATAATAAATCCTTATAGTTAAGTAGGCTATGTCTTACACTCAAAAACAGGACTGTTACTATATATTTTTTAATGCCATAAATTCAGACAAGTCCTTAAGACAATTTTCTCAAGTAATATCCGATAGAAATTGTATGACATTACGGGATATTAGTCTTTAAGGGGATTCGTCATGGCTACTACAGTTTTTAGGGAAAATCTGCGGTTCCCAATTATAGTACCCGACCACTGACCCATTACTCCTATTAGCTGCTTCAATGAGCAGCAGATTTGATTACCATTCTGGTACAATAGAAGCCCAACAACTTTAAGGTTCAAATGACAAATTTCAACAAATCCTGAAATAAGTGTAGCAAAAAGGGAATCAAATTACCTTAAGCGCATTGAAGGGCTTCATCCCCTTCCAGATTATTCTGACATAAAATGCTATCAAATGTCAACCTTCAGGGTCATTTTCAAATGCTTAAATGGGCATATAATTAGTACTGAGAACAGTTCCCCGACGAGATGGTTCTAAGGGTAATTTTTTCCGACATGAAATAACAATCAAGGTATATTTACTGATCAATACAAAGCCTAAAGTGAAATAAAATTTATTGTTTTTATTCCTTACTATGTTATAATGACTCAGAATTATAAATTGTAGAAATTTAAACTTCATTTTTGAGCAGATGTGGTAGTTCGCGTGAAATAGTACTAGGTTTGATTAAAAATATAACTGTCTTTGTGGACTGAGCATTGTGTACATCTTGTTGGGCAGTGAAGTATATGTACGTCAGAAATTAATGGATATTTTGTGGGATATTGTTGCACAGTTTTACCTTTATGCTGCCTAGTTCAGTCTGGCATAGACCTATAGTATTACATAATCTAAAAGCATCATTTTGCATTGTTTAAGACGACACTGATATTTAATATGAACGTATGCACTGGCAGGATTTTAAGTGCACGGCTATATCCTACAGGCTCATTTTTATCAGGTAACTGAGAAGTCCTACTTAGTCAACTAAACTATATTTTCTTGAAGTATAGATATCCAAACTTCAAGGGAACATACAGTGTAGGTTCTCCTTCCATTATCCATGCATCTGTTGCATTTTACTTGCATTCTTTTGTTGTTGTTCATTTTATATAAGGCTACCGAAATTTTAGTACATGATTCAAAAATAGATTGGCAAACTTAGCCTCCCGAAATGCATGATGTGATGTTCCATTTAAAATTACATCAAGAAAGACCTAAGACTTCCCACCTCACAACACCCTAACCTACAACCACAATAAATTACCCCATCCCCCCCCCAAAAAAAAAAATGTCCGCTGATATGGCTGGGCAACACAATGTCATTGAAATTCGCCTATCTGTCATAACGCTTATAAATGACTGATATTAACTCACCAGATATAACTGATTGGTAGACAACAATATTCTCGTCACTTCCATCAGCGCAATCTTCGCTGGCATCGTGTACAAATAAAATATTTATGCATTCACCAGAATTGCAATGATATTGATTTTGTTTGCACTGTTGGGTAAAATCTGCAAAAGATTGTTAAAAGTTAATTATCTAGTCTCGCCGGTATCACTTCATTTTTCATCATAAGTACAAAATGAGTGGGTCCGGACTGCAATTGTAAAATGTGGGGTCCAATGATAAGATAAATGGCGAATTTCATAAAGACTCCTTGTTGTGAACGTGGGTTTACGCATTATCTCCACAAGAGGTTTCAAAAATGCACTTCTCTCATAGTAAACATATCTACGAGGCATATGATAGTAATCACCGTTGAAATCTTTTGCTATGCACTTCGGGAGTTGCATTTTAACTGATGATTTATTTCTGAATGCGATAAATAAATATTGAATTCAATTTAAAAATAGTGAAATATCATGAAAAATGCTTGCAAGAGAAAAACGAGTTTTAGTTGTTCCAAAAAAGTTAGTAGGGACTGCAATTGAAATTCAGGTGCATATTGAAATAAACGAATCATGACTAGTACACTCTTATTAATTCAAAGTTAAATTAAGTATGAAAAATATTGTCACATGAATTTTTCAAAAGCCAATCATGAAACAAGTCAGACTATTTCACAAATGGAAATTCTGGTGATTACATTTCCCTTTTAAGCCGTACTGTATTATCAGGTTTAAAAGAAAGAATAATTATGAAACCACTTACTTTTTGCATCCTTAACACAAAGGGCCAACTGCAACTGAGACGGGTCACATGTTGAGATCTCACTTTTCCTCGGGATTATACAACGTAGATCACTCCCATTGATCGATGGCAATGGGTTGTCAATGATCACGTGGTCATTAGTCTGCCAAATATATTCTAGGTAGAATATCACCTGATCAAAATATATCATCGCAAAAGTTTCCCCTACTATACTGGATCCATTGTCACAGAATTTACCAATGTTTCCCAGTGTGTTTGTTGGGTCTTGAACCTCCGTCATGCGAAGACATTTCCCGGCTATACGAAAATAGTTCGGTTCACAACCTGTGATGTTATTGAAAAGATATTTCACGAAAGAATTTGTTCTCAAAGGACAATCAGGCTATGCCATTCTACAGATTTATAGTTATTAATGTACCAAAGAGCAAACAGCGAGAACCTGGATCGAGAAAACCACATGTCACATGTTGCAATTTCTGACAACGAGTACTTCAGACATACAGTGAGTGCACCAGTCTTTTACGCAGCTTCAAAGTTTCTTCTATGCTTTCGTAAGGAAGGGAAACTTTCGTAAGATATATGTTTCTTTCATTTATTTTGCCTTTAAACAGACTTTTATATCCCCTGTCTTTAACAAATACGAACAACTTTCTCCGCGTACCTGCTCCATAGAGTTTAAAATTTCCCGCGTTTACATGGCTTGCTCGCTTCACTCCTACACTAAGTAGAAGTAACTTAGTATGCCCTTACAAAAATTCCCCACATGATTACCTACAGGAAATTGGTATGTAGGAAATGTATAGGATTTTGGGCATCTTCCTCTAGGAAATCAAATTTCCTGTAAGAAATGCTTCCCACATAGGAAATTGCTTTCCTACATAGGAAATCACTTCCCACATGGGTCATTCCATTTATATTGTGGGGTGTCTTTTGCATCTTTGTTCATAAATAAACATTTGAGGCTATGGGCATCATGGTGCTGATTGCTGGGGACTTGTGCACAGGCGATAGTGCCATGGCCGTAGTTGCATGCATTTTCCAATTACTGAAACAGGGCACCAATCCTCCACGGAAATATGTGGTATAGGCTTTATGATAGGATGAAAAATAAACATCCAGAACTCCATGATTAATTGCTGGGCTCAATGCCTTTGCTCCGATTAAAAGGAACATAGCTTAATTATCTCCAAAACTTTGAAACAGAAGGAAAAAAGAACATGTTCCCTGTGTTTGTTATAGCCTTTTCAGACAGAGCAATGCAGTATAAAATAAGCTACAACCAGGTTATTCACTTGTTGATATGTCCAGATAACTGCAGTTATCCCAGCTTCTTATCCAAAAGAAATGTTCAACATCAAGAATCAGAATATACCATGACCTAAACTAGTGCATGGATATATCTGTACTGCACAGTCCTAAGCAAATATATTTCTCAGATTATCCATGAGTGTCCACCATGTAAGCAACAGTAATATTCTGTACATTGCTAGAACCACTTAACATTATTTGCTGCTTGAAGCCCTGAAGCCTGTTACTGCACTGAAGCGTACCCTGCGCTGCTATACTACAACATATGGTCCATAGCTTTACTCAGCCCAAAACACATACAAAGGACAGATTTTAAAAGCTCTTTGTTGTGACTCAGTAGGCTTTACTGACCAATGACATGGACTTCCTTTCATGTGCCAATGAATGGTCAGTGTATTAGGAATTGACTCTCCAATTCCTACGTAGGAAAGTTGAAATCCCTGTAAGAATTTGAAAAATTCCCACAGGAAATGGTCTTTCCTACGTAGGATAAAGCAAATTCCTACATAGGAAAATTGAAATTCCTGTAGGAATCTAAAAATTCCTACTGGAAATGGCTTACTTCCTATAGGAAATGTGTTTTTCCTACAGGATTCCTACAGGAAATGTACTGGGAATTTTTGTAAGGGGGAGGCAGGACTAAGAGTTCAACCTTAATTGGAGAAATTCCACCGCTTAACGGATAACAAAAAAAATCTTTACAGCCTTTTATTTTTCCTTCAATCTCCCATTCGCTTAACCTTAGAAGTTATCTTGTCGGCTTTGGGATTGTAGCCAGCTTCACTTCTAAAGCCCCGTCCACACTAAGAGACTCGATGCGACGCAACGCATTGCAACGAGATTGTTCAGACGCGTTGCAAAGTGTGGAATGATTCGCTACTAGTTGCACGAAGACGCGCAACCCAGTCTCATGCGACAGAACATGTTCGGAATATAAATGTAGCAAAACTTTGGGGCCAACTACTCTACCACCCAACCCCCCCCCCCCCCGCAACGTACACCTGGATGCGTTTAGCCTCTTAAAATAAGGCATGTTTATCATTTACAATACGTATTTGTGTGAAGGTATTAAAGATGTATGAAATTTCGTTGAAGAGGAAAAGAAAAAACAGAATTAAGAGAAAGCCATGGCATAAAAGAGGAACAAAAACTTAATCCAAATTTGTTGTTAACTTACTCTCTGTATGAAATGTTAGGTACGGATCCGACAGTTCCGTCCCGTTCACAACTAGAGAAAAGTAGAAATGTAAGATCATGTTTTCATCTCTACATTTAAACACTATTTACTTCTTTTGATTCACAGGTGCTATGCCGTCATGAGATGGGAGAGTCCTTTAAAGTTTTCAAACCGTGATTAATCTTAAATATCACCCTGTAATTTTCGGGTAGATGCGCTCCGTTTAAGAAGGTGTTTCTTGATTGGCTGTTGCCATTGTTTTGTATGGATTGTATTCTCTGTTCGGGTTAGGGAATAGGTTATGGATTAGGGTTATCGTTAGCCAGTTAGAAATTTTTTTGTTAAACAGTGCGCATCGCCCCTAATTTCCTGGTTTCCCTCATCATCGAGCTGGAACACTGTTTGCTTCAGCTGGAAGAACGATTGATTTTTCGTATCTTTGCGTGTGCTTTAGTGACTTCCAGTTGCATCTGATAATTCATATAAATCCAGGGTCCCGTCTAAATGTCTGTTTCGACGGGATGAGGATGACAGAGCTCTAAAGGGACTGTCTTTCAGTGGAGGTATTCTTCGGGAAGACGTTTGAAGTTTGGTTTGGCGAAACGGCCCTTTGCCAGAGGGTCGGTAGGACTTAAGAAAAAGTTCTAAAAAACTGTTTTTCTTATCGGTTAGGCCATTTATATATAAAGGTTATAAGTTTTACATATTTTGTTCAGACCGTCGGTGCATCCTGCTTAATTAAATATATTGTCGAGAGATCTGCGTATAGATCTTTGTCATGCTTTACCATTAATAACACACTTTCATAAACACAAATCGTTTTACCTTGAAAGTGGGCCGGTTTTGCACAAATAAAGTGGCTTGTTAGGGGTTCGGCACATGGTATATCAAGCCAATTTTTAGTGCTGTCAAATTGTTTTAACTCGATCATAGAACATGCCTCCGTATCGCCACCATTAGGTTCTCTTTGATCAGTGATGCTGTGAAAAAATAAGAATTTGATACCGTTAGTCTGTCACGAACATAAACTTAAAAAAAAGATCTCATGTTTTTTAGAAAGACTAGCAATAAATATTCTTTAGATGTTATTATGATTTAGAATCGTTCGTTTCAACTGGTCACAGGCTACGGTAAATGATGACTGATGGTCTTTTAACTTTGTGACAAGCTGAAAAGCCTGTCGCTTCTATCATGAATGTTGTGAAACCCGAGAGACAGTCTGATATTGTACGCAGCAAAATTTACGGGTACTGGCAGCGCTTGCTTCAACTTATCGCAGTTCAATCTTTCAATATACTAATTGAAAAAGTGAAACATGTTGTAAGTAGTTTTCGCTTAGTTCATGCATGGAAGTACTTCCATGGTTCATGATTGATTTTTGTAAACCAAAATTGTCCTTTTTAAGTCTTTCGGAGAATACATCCACCTGTCACCACCTGCCACCACCTGCTGCCTTTCCGCTCATTCACCCACCGATTCACTCACCCATCTGCCAATCCGTCCAACCATACATTGATGCACCAATTGTCATTTTTTAAAGCTACCATTATCATTAGTTGCAAAAACTTGTGGCTTCTGTTAGGGAAAGGAGGCAACTTCACTGACGTGATTTGACAGGCAAGCGTCTATTTTATGAACATGCGCATTAAGAGTACTTGCAATAAGCGCGGTACATGTCACAGTATTTTTTTTTGGGGGGGGGGGGATATCGTGTGCGTCTGCTGTAAATACGCTTACCACGTGCACCTTTTGCTCTTCAATGCCGGGCAAATCCAATCGCGTGACGTCACATGAAATTGCCTTAGCTTATACACAGCACGTGTACAACATAATTTTGAAACACTCACCGCGGATTTCCCGGGAAATACCAGTCAGAGTAGCTAAGGGGTAGACCATCGGTCCACACATATCTCCTAGTCTTCAAATTTGTCGTAAGTCCTATTTGAAAGAACCAATAGCAGATTATACATACAACTACGATTTAAAAATGCATCTTTCTCGCATGAATGACAAAGCACCATTATTTGACTTTGCGAGCGATATACCGCGATGAGTTAGTGTTTGCCTTTTGTGTGTTTCTCACCATAAGGTCACGTATCATTGTGAATTATAAGTTAACAAAGTCTCTTCAGTTTGATTCTCGTTGAAAGTCTGTAGTTCTTTATGGAGCATTGATAATTTTTTTTCAAAAGTCTCTGTATACCATTTGAATGGATTTCGAACACATTTAAAAGTAAACAATTGGTAAAAGTAATCATTTCCATATTCAACTGTAATCGTCTTTGTTTCTACACAAGTTCAGTTGGATGGGTATTTCTTCACACTCGAAGTCGAAATACAGATATCTGGTAATGTTGTTAACAGTATAGAATGTTAGCTTTTACCCTGATCAAAAACTTTCAACTTAAACTTTTTCACCTCGATTTTTTATGTCTTTAGCGATTAAAATGCCAGGTGACTATAATAATAATAATAATAATAATAATAATAATAATAATAATAATAATAGTGGTTGGATTTATATAGCGCCTTGTATGTGTGTTCAACATCTCAACGCGCTTCTCAATCATTACCCCTGGTCATTGGTAACTCGTCAAACCCACACTATAAAAGTGCACATCCCTTGCTGTTCGTGCCCGGCACAATGCCACTTCATCGTGTCCTCTGGGGGACTTCCCATAGGAGTAGCCACATATAGAGCGAATCACTGTACAAGCTTCCTCACATTTCATTCATTTCCTGTTCCATGGATGGTTGCACATTGAAGTGTGTCTTGATTTTCTCAACTTCACTGAATATGAGGATTTTAAATTCACGTAGACAATACTGAAAACGATTAAAGGATAATGGACCCCACCAATGGCTGTCCACAGTCACTAAAACAAGCGCTAATCGGAATCGTCCATAAATTCTCACCAATGTAGAAACTTTCAGTTTCAAACTCCCCCCTGACAAGAAGTTCATGTACAAAGTTCATCTCGGGTTGATTTCGAATGGACACCAAATCAGAGTTGCTTTCCTCACGTTCAAGACAGGTCATATGGGCATCGTTCCAACGAAGAGTTTCGTTTTGTTTGACTATCAAGAAACATCGACCGCCAAAGAGATTCCATCCCACAGGACAGGAAAAAGCTGTGAATTTATGATATAAGTCGGAGAGTGTTTAGTGAGACGTAACCAGGAATTTTCAGTGGGTGTTCAATCTCATGGTGTGACCATGCATCGCCTGGGAGAGGGATTGAAAGGGGGGGGGGTGTTCTTCAACCCTTCCAGATATGTTTGAAGATATAAGTATCCTACCCCCAGATGCAATGAGCTGCGACATTTATGTGGAGTCAATTGTTTGTTCAAATACGAAAAAGCAATAATATTCACAACCCGTTGGGTAGTGGCACTGCCCCTTGTGCCTCCAGGATATGTCCTGAAGTCATTAAAAACTTTATTGAGTCCAGAAAAGGATGGCTTTGAAAAAGCTGTGAGAATAGCTGGAACTAAGTAGTTAGGAGGAATAGAACTGTCTAGGTGATGAACAACACTCCTTTACCAAACCAAGTTATTAAATGGTTTCATTGCTATCATCTGATTTTACAAAGAATCAAAGGGCCAGTTTGTTCAAGAGATAATTTAAGGAACGGTTACAATCCGGAAACCTTAATGATGACAATCTACTGCCTTCACACCATTAAAGAACGTTAACTACAAAGGAGTTGTTTCAACGTCCCAAAGAAAAACTGCACTAGAGGTTGTCATTGTCAATTTTAAAATATATTAAATACGAAGCGCCATCATTCAGAATAGACGGAAACTCAAAGGATCAAGATTTTTCATGAAGGAGGACCTGACCCATCAACACAGACAACTGATGAAGGAAACTCCAATTAAACATAAATTAGTGTAAAATGCGTGGTCGAATGATGGGGAAAATTGCCCTCTTCAAACTGTCAAAAAGGATGGAAGAAGTATTTTTTTTTTAAAAAATAAGGAACAACAGTGGCTTAAAGGGTCATTCCTCTCGCCCCAAACTACGCTTCTTGTACAGGGTACAGAAACTCTCCATTGCCCCAGCTTTTTGACTGACTGTTAATTCAAACAATGCAGATTACCACAGCTTATATCATACAGCATGAACTGTGCCGAGAGTGTTTCGATTGTGACATAGAGCTTTTCCATTCTCACACTGAAGCAATAAACTGAGATTGTGACTGGATAAGGATGAATTTCAGACGACTGTGGGAGGGGCTTAAGTAAGAGGGTAAGGAGAATTGGTTCTGTTTGGGTTGAAAGAACTGGGCCTAGAGATTTCAAGTATAGCATCCGCCGGTCACAGCAAATTATTTAGACCATTGCGAGTAACATACCGACAGAGAGGATCTTAGATCGGAAAACAATACATGCATTGTCATAAAGTGATCCATACAACACTTTTCGCTGCGGGGTCTCTAGAGCTGAGTAGCTATTGTTTGCTGTAAAGCCTTAATTGTATAAATGTGCTTTCCCAGGATTTTGTCATGGCGGGATGGATAAATGATATTTTGCCAATACATGGGTTATCTAACGATAACGTTGAGCTAGGCTGTACCATATTAAAAAGGGTAGCCGAAGGATAGCCGATTTTGATTTTGAAAATACAGACGTACTCCTGGCGCTTATATAATTAAACTTATTAAACGTCGTTAAATGAAAGTCGAATGTGTATCATATGAAAAGAAAAAGTTTGAATAAGAGATTTCAATTCTATTGCTGACTTCTTTTACGTTATTAAGCATGATTTTGCAGTCATTAATTTTTCTGGAACGTGGCTGGACGAGTATTACCACCCTTGATTAATATAAATAGCAACAAAGTTAAACTGAATACCATCGAAAAATGATACGGTATTTACTAAATTGTCCGCAATGACTGAACATACGTAGGACGTGCAAACCTTGCCTTATGTAGCGATACTATCGAAAACCTTTTCCCTGAATTGACAGCCCACACTGTAATGTCGATTTTGTAGTAGGTGTTATTTAAAAACCACCGAACTAAGGTATTTCGCAAACTTAATATGATTTGTATATGACACAAAATTTTGCCAAATTTATTGCAAACTTCAAATACATTTGGCTTTTTCCTAGACAAAACTACACCTACCCATGTCTCAAATATTTCAGATACATTTAAAGATATTATTTTCAGTAATATGTCGTTCATTGATGATTACAGGCATAATATAAGGACTGGCATTTTAGTGACTGTTATTAATAATCATTTCGCAAATAATATCCGAAATTGTATTTCAAGTATTTCTGCGGTAAATTAAAATCAAGTTGTAAGAATATTGATAAAAATATACGGCCTTCTACGCAGTTTGAGATATTTTCAGAAATATTCATTGCATTTTTACAATGATTTGTATTAAAAGTAAAAATAAAAAGAGAAGTTCACCATGGATCACTTCCCTGAATATTTGTTTTATAAAGTGAAAAGCAAAACTATACAGGCAATATTTGAGAAACCCATTTGATAAAGAAAAACTGAGTTTACTAAGTTTAGAAATACACTTAAAAGGTGCGAGTCGCGTAGCAAAGAAGGATTTTACATGTTTTCAAATTCCAAAAGAATAGGAATAACACCAAGGGGACTTTGAAATTTGTGAATGAGCTTCTAAATTCAAACGATGTAAACTTGCCAACTAGTTTAAAAATTAGCGATGAAACTGTCGGTAGTTAACACGAAAATACCAATAACTTTAATGAGCGCTTTGTAAACTTGGGCCTTCCTTAGGTGCGAAAATAGTTCTAATAAACTTCCCAAAGATCACT
Organism: Holothuria scabra; assembly: GCA_037179385.1. Classification (NCBI taxonomy): domain Eukaryota; kingdom Metazoa; phylum Echinodermata; class Holothuroidea; order Aspidochirotida; family Holothuriidae; genus Holothuria; species Holothuria scabra. The sequence goes on from CM074193.1 coordinate 22,636,577, forward strand.
TTAAAGATCCTTGTCCACGTCCTTCTTTTTCTTTCCCCTACAACTCAGGACGAGATTGAGCTGACTATAATTGATTATCTAGATCCACGAAAAGTGCCGATAACCGTGGACCAAATATTGTGAAGAAAGTCGTACTCTATATTCCATTTGCAATTTTTCTGTCAGTACTGAACCGAGGAAGGGGTAGATGCGCACTATTTAACAAGGTGTTTCTTGATTGGTTGTTTCCATTATATTGTATCGATTGCATTGTAGATTAGGGATAAGGCTATCGTTAGCCAGTACGGAAATTTCTTGCTAAACAGTGCTCATAGTTCCCGCGGAAGAGGTCCAGCACATTCTTGATTTTCCAGCTATTTATCTAACAGGGAGCAGTTCACCACCCTTAAAGGGGAGTGGTCTAACAATCGTCCTGTAAAATGTAGTGTACCCAATGTGGTGAAGTGAAAAATTTCTGTTTTATATCTTGTCTCAAGAGTGTCTAATGAAGATGGCATTTGAAACTGTTAATCAATTTTCGAACCGTTGAATATGTATTTGATTATTTTGAGTTGACTCAAGGTTCGCTTTAAATGCTGATAAGTTATTTTGAAATGTTCTGTAAACTTTGTTGTTAGCAAAGGTTTTTATTTTTTTCCCTAGGAGTCGGACTGATCTTCGTTGTTATTCGATAAGGGTTTTGTGTTCACTTCCATCCACAATTATTCAATGTTTCTTCTGTCTATATTATTTTGAAAATGTGGAAATCCAAAAATATTGTAAATCAATAATAACATATTTTCATATTTTAAACAATGAACTATAAAATTGGTTTCCATACATATGCAACAGCAGTGCCCGTAATGTCAAACAGTAATTAGGGTTTAGCATAATATGTAACTGTGGTGTGTTAGCGGACGTTTTGAGTAGATTAACGCAATTTAAGGTTTAAATAGCATTTTACAGTTTTCGTACAATGACATTTAAGAATACTGCCGTGAGAGCGATACGTTTCCCTTTTGGTGATATAATTAAATCCAGTTATTGTGTAAAGTGTATCGAATAATACACTTATTATTCAACATATTCATCTAACGTGACATCACACAGAAGATTTCCGACAATTTTCCTACTGTATAAAGCTGCAACTATTGTTATGTTTTGGAAGTCAATTCTGTAATGGGATCACTTACCCTTGTCCCTTTCTGCTATTTCGTCGTATGTCGGAGTCTCAAAATAGCGTTCCTCGTAGACAGCTAAGAAATTGCCGTAGCTGGTTTGGTTCCCCGAATAAAAAGTTAATTCAAAAATATTTCGGCGAGATGTTTTGGCCCTTTTACCACAGATAACGGACCTTAAATCTTTGTCGCGAGTTTCTATGTACACTGGTTGACATTTTTCACCGCCTGTAGAATCAAATTTAATTACCCGAACCCAAACATAGGTTCCAGGAGATGTGGTTATCTTCCACTTACATACCAAGTTGGGATATCTCTGTGGATAGTTTGGACTACCGAAGTATGCTCTGGGTTTGTTGCAGTTTATGTCGGGACAGGTTTCTTGGACATCTCGTGGAATCACTCCACAGCCTGGTGCTTCGAAATGACCTATAAAATAAATTGGCACGTTCAAAATGCCGAATTAATGTTATAGTAAGATATGGGGTGATCTAAATCAGCATTGCTTTTACGGCAAGGGTTCGAAATCGCCTACGTTTTATACCTCAAGACTTATAAATTCAGTTCGAGGATAGACATGTGTGGCGGAACAAACAACTTAAGATGAATTTTGATTTCGAGGAGCTTGGAACCTCTTCTGTCAGGAAATGGGCACAAGTGCATTGTTTCGCTTCTCGGCCTTTTGGCTAAGATCATGTTTAGTTTCTGTTCTTTTCATCAAGTCTAAAATACCTGACAGACCAATCATGTAAATGGTCTGAGAGCAGTGAGGGTGGTCACGTTTTATCCTACAGTGAACGTAACAGCTTCTCCTGGAAGCATTAGAATGGTTACGCCGAACCCTTTGCTTGTGGGTTGGTAGGGCTTTAGAAAAAGCATAGTTTCGCTTGGAAAATGATGTGAATGATGTGAACACTGCATGTATACTGCGCTCATTAAATTCTTTTATAATTAGCAGCTGCAAAGCCCCCTTTGATTTAAAACAATTTTCAAATAACAACAAATCTCCCCAGACTCATCATTTTTTTCATAATGTGAAACACGTGACACTCTGTTATCAAGGTAATGGAATGGTTCAATTATGTTCAGTATGCCCTCTTCTAAAATTTGGGCGAAGGTACTACTCGAAGTAAGTCAATAGATAGGTTCATGGCAAGAACAATATTTACCCAAAGAGGAATTTTTCCAGTTTTGAATGAATTTGTAATGAGCAATTGTTACCTTATAAGTGTTTTTTTATATTTCATTTACCCGGTATGTTAATTTTATAGATATTGATCGATCGATTTGTTTTGAAAACTTATAGTCACACATTAAAACAAGGTTTAATGGCAATTCTGTTGTAACGAGTTGCTTAAATCTTCTTCTAGCGAACTCGGAGCAACTTTCGTTTGTAATTTATTGCTTTTATTATCTATTCTCTGTGTAGCTGATAGATTGGTTAAATAAGCGTTCCAAATGTTACCTTTTGTTCACTTATTCTACCAGTTACCACCATCCTCTTCATGTTAACCGACTTAAATTAACTAAGATAAATTTCCAACGGTCCCAATTCCTTTTCTTTTAAAGAACAGTTATGTTTCCTGTCGCAAAATGTTTGGCTTACAGAATTATTTGAAATTCAATTTACCCCCGGACGAAGAGTAACGAGCAGCAAAGCCAGATGATTGGTGGGTGATGCCTGCGTAATAAGAAACTTTAACCTTATTTGTCTCTGAGAAGAGCCATATTGGTGACGTGACGGATACGTATTGGGTCGTGTCGATTTCTGATTGGTTGAATGCTTGAAGGTACACATGAATCGGATGTAATCGTTCGATCCTCATGTCGAAAAATACTAGTTTAACAAACTTTCCTTGTGATAGAACTATAAACCATTGACATTTATACGCCGGCGGCAAAATGTAAGGCTGGTTCGTAAAGGTGCGTATAACGTCCTGTGGTTCTTCGATTATTTTATCCTTTGATGGGCATATTTTCTTACATGCTTCCACGCTGCAATCTGTTGAAAGCAGAAAAAAAAAACTCTTAGGGACATATAGACGAATCTGGACGGATTGTGATGGTCTGATTTTAGTCGGCCATTACTGGGGTCCATCACCTTTAATCTTTAAATTTCCTTCCTTACCTGTTCCATGGATGGATGTTCACTGAAGTGTATCTTGATTGTCTCAACTTCACTGAATATGAGGATTTTAAATTCACGTATACAATAAATGAAGACGATTAAAGGCTAATGGACCCCCACTAATGGCCGATCCCTACAGTCACTAAAAAGCAAGCGCTAATTAGATTCATTTGTAAGGAGGCCAACCTATTCTTGAATATGTATGTAGAGAAGAGTCCGAATAGCCTCAAGTGATGGTCTGATTATTTATCAGCCCATTCGCCTATCCGGACAGTTGTCCATACGTTCAGTCATCGACTCTTAATAATCTGTTGCTGTAAAGCCATGTCAGCGAACTAAATGCCATAGCGTTAACAGTCCATTTGAAAGAGACTTATACAACTTTTATACGCATTTCGTATACTAACGCTTGTGGTCTCATAGTTATAAGTTTTGAAAAACAAACAATAGGCATTTTAGGGAGCTTCAATCAGCAGATAAGATAATCCGTTCCACTTCTACAAAAACTTTGTTCTAGCAAAAATCTTCTAAATGCATCCTGAGTAGGCTGAAACGCATATTATTAGAGAAAAATTGCCAATTTCTCACAACCAGATGATGAAATTGTAGTACAAAATACGGTCTGAGGGAACATATAAACTCTTCGAGTACTTACCCACAGTTTCATACAGCAATTGCACAGACAGATGACTATGGGATTCCAGCGGGCTAAGTTGTCCAATTTGCAATGTTAAACTAACGTCGTTCGTATTTGTCAGGACTTCAAAGTCCCGCAATGAGCCACAAAGAGATGGGTGTTGGAACTGTTTTCCATGCGGGAGGTTTTCCGTTATAATCAGTTTGTCTTGACAGTTGTCGGGTTCTACTTCTCGTAAGTTAATGGCATATACCCTGAAACTAATACCAATTAATTATCATTTTATTTAACAAAACATACGTGAAAAAGAAGTATCATTGTAAAAGAACACTGACGCAATTAATGTTTAAGAAGTGTCTCATATTTCAATAGCTAAACCGACCACGAGAGATATTTTGCAGGATGTCCAGCTTTTTGATTGACTGTTAATTCAAACAATGCAGATTACCTCAGCTTTTATCACACAGCATGAACTGTAAGTGTTTTGATTGTAACATAGAGCTTTTCCATTCTCACACTGAAGCAATAAACTGAGATTGTGACTGGATGGGTGAAACTGTGGGAGGGGCTTAAGTAAGAGGGTAAGGAGAATTGGTACTGTTTTGGGTGAAAGAACTGGGCCTTTACAGATTTCAAGTATAGCATCCACCGGTCACAGCAAATTATTTTTCACCATCGCGAGTAACATCCCGACAGAGAGGATCGTAGATCGGAAGACCGTGACAAAACATGCATTGTCATGAAGTGATCCATAAAACACTTTTCGCTGCGGGGTCTCTAGAGCTAGAGCTAGAGCTGAGTAGGTATTGTTTGCCATAAAGCCTTAATTGTATAAATCTGCTTTCCCAGGATTTTGTCATGGCGGGATGGATAAATAATGTTTTGCCAATACATGGGTTATCTAACGCTAACGTTGAGCTACGCTGTACCCTATTAGAAGGGTAGCCGAAGGCCGTGTTTTTTGTTGACTGTTAATTCAAACAATGCAGATTACCAAAACTCATATCACACAGCATGAACTTTACTGAGAGAGTTTTGATTGTGACCCAGAGCTTTTATATACTCTTCTTGAAGCAATAAACTGAGATTGTTACTGGAAAAGGATGAATTTCAGACAATTGTGGGAGGGGCTTAAGAAAGAGGGTTAGGAGAATTTGTACTGTTTGGGGTGAGAGAACTGGGCCTTTGAGGGCGCAACAAACAAGAATACCAGTCCCTTTAAGTTCAGCACGTGGGACCACAAGCACTGATGGTATCATAAAGGAACGCAAAATGACCTTTAATTACGGCTTTAGCATTAACACTGAAATGGTGATAGAAAGCTCTTACTTTTTGAAACATCATCAGTTCTTTGCATTGTTACATCTCGTAGGCTCCGGGAGAAAATGAAACACACTACATACACAGTAAATACGGTCAGCTTTCATTTTTGGATATTTGTTGGACAGTGCCAGATAGACCAAAATACACATAAACATCAAGTAACATTTGGGGTTAGCTGAACTCAATGAAATGAAGGTACTTATCCTAGTTACAAGGTCGCATTAGAGTAACAACTCATACTGTCTTTAATCTCATAAGGTTTCCTTGCTAAATTCTCCAGAAGCAAATGCGCAGCATGAATTAAAATATATAGACAATTAATTACATTACGCGAAAATTTTTGGCGCATGCGTCTTTGATAAGAGCTTAAATTTATACCCATATTGGGTCTTAATTACACTTTTGAGAATAGAGCTGAAATACTTTTCGTGATAACTTAACATATATATGTCTAGTTACAAAGTATTAAAAAGAAAGAATGGTTCCGGGCATACCAATTACGAAAGGGAAACAACACGAACACCGGTATTGACGGTAATTGATACAGCGGCATGTCACGAAGAAAATTACAAATTATTAAAGCGCATGAGAAGGAGAACGGCGATTTTGGTATCCCTAATTTATATGTGCAAGTTCTAAAGTACTTGGAAGTTCATATTAACTCGGCTTACCGTATTGTTAAACCAGACTCAACGCGAATGTTCACCTGAGCTTGGCAGAGTTGGTCGAACCATGGCGGCAGCCCTAACCACTTCAAATAGGCCGCGGTATATGTTATATTTACCAATGAAATCTCATGAGAGGGCCGAAGGATGACGGTAGGGGGTGCATCTGAACAGACATCAGAGAAAAGACGTCACAGAAAGGAAAGGGGAAGGAAATTAAAATTGTATTGCCAGGGACCTTCTGAAATTTTGATTAAGTCATGTCATGGTGCTGTTAACTTTAACCTGTAAAATGATCTATTGCAGTGTCTCTGTGCCGTATGTTTGGTAATCGTCAGCCTGTTTGAGGTGTCTTGACGGTGTCCCCTCCCCACTGATTGTTTTTCTTTGTTGGGGGGAAATCGTGTCTAAAACGTGCAATATATAAACCATTTTGTATTCTCATTGTTTAATTTGTACCTTTCTTTTATATATTTTTACCCTTCAATGGTTTTTCGCCGGAGATTGACTGTAGGCTGCCACAAATGTATTTTGTGTGCATGTTACGACCTACAAAAATGACTAACAACGAGACAGCGACCTCAAATCCACACCCCTCTTCCATCCCGTCCACGCCACTGGTGAACTAGTAAACACATGTCAAGGTTCCTGTGGCCATTATAAATTGATCACACAAAAAGAAAAGCCTCACAGCTTAAAGAAAAACCCAGCCTAAAATCTATTCACCCATAGATCTAGTCCAATAGGTATCGTGTTGCTTTGATCTTTTTCTGAAATCTTTCATATTTAAGATTCTGACGACTTTCACTTAAATTGATGTACATCATTTGGGTGGTGTTTATTTTCCATAAGATCATACATGTTTAACTTGACATCAGGTATCGTAACTCACCTAGTATATATATATACAATTCTCACTAAAAGTAAACCTTTAGAATTCCATTGAATAAAGTAGTTGTGAGGACAAAGCTATTAATTCTTTATCAGACTTTCTGACGTCCCCCAAATTTGTGGCATCATCTTGTCATATCATTTTGCGCTTACTATCAGGTACGAAAATTCTCGGAGTGTCCTAATTAAGGTAAAATCTTCTTATTATTTTAAAGAAAAAGTAAGCCTTCAATTGAACCCACCTTGGACACAGATGAAGGGTAATAAATGAGTACACGGATTATAGGATCTCCTTATCGAGGGTGGAAAATTTGTATGCACATCAACAACCCCAACTTCACATAACAAAAGACCTTCATAATTGCGTCTGGTAGGAATATGGGGTAACCATACTCGGTTCACCGGAAACCCTCCACGTCCCTGGGAAAGAAAAGCCATTTCCTAGCGATATTACAGAATTTAACAGGCAATATGTGGTTCGTAATTCCAACACGATAAGTGAATTCCAATCAGTGAATTTTAATTGGCAGTTTCGATATGATTTGAGTCCAATACATAGAACGCATTTACCAGGTCATCGAAAGTTCTTTTCACAGCCCTGATCGGTACAGCCCAAGGGTAATTTTAACTGCACTCAGTAGTGGCAATCTTTATTGGAATGCCCGTGAAGACCACTTCCGTTACATAAATTTACTGTGTAAAATCTTTAAGTGAATTTATCTACTTAGAAAGTGTTGGGGACATGTTCACCTGTCCCCACTATTGTTGTCCATGACTGACTACATTTTGCATTTCTTCAGCGTCCATAATGTGGGGTGTGAAAACTCGTTTACTGCAAACGTACAAAAACAGTAAGTTATTTTAAATTTCACGCAGTCACCGAAGTTTAAGTTAAATAAAAACTTCAAAAGCTGTGAGTAAATATTTACTCACGGTTTATGGAATGTTTACATATTTTGCGTAATGAAGTAAAACAGCATGTTTTGTTTGCAAATAAGAACGCCTTCTATTGTAGTAATCAAAGGCAGTAACGCAATTATTTAGTCCCCTCACCTTCCAAGTCCGTGCCAAACTGTTGAGGTACGATAGCTCTAATAAAGTACTCCCTCGCCAACTGCATATTTCGGATGCTTCGCTGAAGGTTTTAGCCTCATCCACGTGAAATTTGAAACATTTGTCAGGGAAGAGGTCTTTGACAGAGACCAAATGAAAAAAGTCACACAAAGCTGTTGCAAGAAATGAAAGTAATATCATTACAAAAATTATATCAAGTTTTAAAAATAAAAAGACAATAACATTGACGTAAAATTTCGTGAATGTTACAGCCGTGAAACATGGCAACAACTTTACAAAATAAGCAACGGACCGTAAGCATTATACCCCTGGAGACGATTACATTAAAGTCGACACATGCAATCCGAAAGTCGTTGTGGTGCCTTTTCTTCACTTGTGCTCTATGAAAATGCACGACCAAGTACGACACTTGGGCGGAGTCTGAACATGTCCACTTTTTTCAGCGGATTTTGCAGGGAACACTGCTAGACCCAGGAGAAAATTCCTGTTGAGACCCGTTGAAATTCCAACAGGTTTGAACAGGTATTAACAGGTACGAACAGGCAATGTTCCAATTACCTGTTGGAGTGATGAAAGTCAACAGGCGTCAACAGGTGAAACCGAAAAAGCCAACAGGTTCCTGTTGGTACCTGTTAAAATCCTGTTAAAAACCTATTGATTTTGTTCCAATTACCTGTTGTACCTGTTAAGACCTATTCAACAGGTTTCAACTGGAATTTTCTCCTGGGGACACATTCATTCTGCCGAAGACTCCACCGAACTCGTGCACCCCAAACGGGTGAAGTTCACACGCCTTCCGCCTTTAAGTACCTGGTTTGATTCAAGGGCAGACCCAGGTGGAAGTCAAGGGAGCCGACGGAAGCTCCTGGATTTAAGGATATTTGTGAGGTTACTTAAGGGTTAAGTCCATTGATTGTGAACTGTTTTAACGATTAATCGTGTAAGTTAACTTAAAGTAAGATTTTACTGATGACGAAATTACTAGCAGGAGAGAATTAAACAGACATTTTGAAAAGGGTTAGCTGATCTATAAAGAGAAAGCACTTGATTGGCAATTAAATGTGATTCTCTTAAGGCAACAAATAATGCTGCCTGAGAGGCTACCTGGGCTGAGTAAATTGACACTAGCCTATTTGTTTTTATTATGTTTTCTTTTGAAAGAAAATAAAACTCACTCCCTTTTCCCTGTCCCCAGTACTGTCTGTCCCAAAGAAGAATCTTAATCCCCGAAATCTGGTAGTTACAATCTGACTAGGAAGAAATTTTGAAAATCCCAAATTTCATTTGAGGTTTACGGGGGTACAAGGTTTTTCAAGGTTTAAGTGCTCCCTCTTCCTACTCCAATGGCGACACCACTGTTCCCATGATGCTTCAGTGCTTAGATAGTACATACCTTAGTCAAGGTTAGTCAAGCAATAAGTCCTAGTATTTTTTGCAATCGAAGAGGAAGCACTGTTACTTAATTCTTAAGATTCATCCATAAAGTAGAAATTACTGTCATTTCCCTTTGAAGTCAAATATCGCCTCCGGCCAACACTGACATTTCTTTAAGACTGAAATTTAAGCAAAACTGTAACACACAGTGGTATAACCAAAATGTGTCTGCTAGTTTGCATATTAATGTAATAACTTAGTAGCAAGTAGTAGTACTGGCTGGAGGATGTTCAAGAATGGCACAAATCTGGACATAGGCATGCCATATTTTCTAAAAACACCATATGAATCGCTGTCTTGAACACTTAAGTCACGAAATTCAGATTATCCTCTTGAGAATATCCAACGATTACACAAATTTACTTTGTCTTTTCGTTTTTGACTCTAAACAAATGTTCGAATTTGTCAAGCAGGTCTCTTCATGGCCGCTCATACGGGAAAACGGAGCCACATGTATATGTATACATAGAAACTAACATTTTCTTCTGATATCATTTGCATGCAGTTACAAAAGCGTAATAGGCATTTTTTTTTTTGTAACACTGAAACCTGGGGGAATTTTCAACTGTCGATCTTACCCGTGTCCCTAGATCAAAACATTTTGCACGTTAAGTTTTTCTTTAAAGAAAATTTAACAAGAGGTATTACATGCCATAGCTTGTTTTATCAAACTAAAACTGTTCATGAAAGTAAGTACATTTTGGTGCAAAATTCCTCGGTTTCATGTTTTCCACCCCTGCCAACTACTTACATTGACACTCTTTGTTATTCCGAAAATGCAACAGCATCCCAGGTGGACAATCGCAAGCATAACTTCCAGGATAGTTAATGCAATCTCCATCGCAACCAGAGGTCCCTTTTCGACATTCATCTATATCTGTGTAAAAGTTTTAGAACAGATGTAATTTTAAAGAAATGAACTACAATTAAAGAACACGTGCTTTGTCCTGCAACTACTTCGAACAGGATCTTTCAAGAATGTTCTTGTTTATAGTAAAGGCCTAATATTTTTAAACTTACAACAGCTTACTTATTTGTACTTCTGTACGTGATCTACGTCAATAACTCCGGTTTTATCTTTTGACCAAATGAATTTCCTTTTTTCCCAGCTACGGAAGCGGAGAACGGCGCGGTAGGGAGAAAACGCAAACCGATTTCTCTGTACCATGAATTCCAACCAAATAGGAGAGGGCGTACTTCAAGATCCTTTTGTTAAAGCATGTTAAGTATTGCGTATCCTCAAAATAAATGGTCGAGTCTCAGTGCTACTAGAGAACAGAGCCTTTCAGACGAGAATAATTGGACAGAATATTTGCTCTTTTTAGAGCGTCTCGACGAGAGAATCGAGGGAGTAATCTTCAATTTCCTCGTGAGTTGTTTCCAGTTCACCCTCCCTTTTCAGCCTAGAATTAACTGGGTATTATTTAGTTTGGATGCACTCTTAAGGGCTTTTACCGGTGGTGTCGGCAAATTTGACACAGATTCGGATTTTCCGATATTATGTACCAGTGTCTTAGCACTGCAGGTTTTGTTTTAAATCCTTGGTGTTTGTTCAGAGTTTATCGTATCCTCATTGTTTTAAATGGTCATTTGAGGACTATGAGGCTTGATATTCTGATTGAAGGCTACATATATAGTGTATAGCTACACTGGACTGTCACCCCTACCTAGGCTATTTTATCCGATAGAGATCTATCAAAGAGAGTATTGATGAGTGCTCGGTTTGTTCCACCTTCAGACAAAATTTGGCAGTTTTAACTTGGCCTTTTAAGCCTTTACCGTTGTTTGGGTCCTTTTGGACCCATGCAGAGAGCTCGGCTGTCACTCATCTTTACTGTTTCACGCGGAGCTCGAAACTGCGAGTAGCTACCCGAAAATTCGGCCACAACAACCAGAGGGACAATAGTTTAAGGTCACGGAGTCAATGGCCTACGGAAGCCGATGCGGGGCGGGCTACGTCCGCTCTTCCGCCCACTCCCGAGGCGCGCAAGTATGCCCCGATCGGAGCACAACGGTAAAGGGTTAAGGCTGTACGCTTCATTCCAAAATTTTGAGACAGCACGAAGTTTCTCCCCTTTTGGGGGCTCGGGAAGTCTTCCTACTTTTTGGAAGGAATTCTTGATTCAAAATTTTGTTTCTCGAATTTAACTTATTTAGGACGGATAACGATTTTAGCAAAATGAGCAGGATTACCGAAGAAACTTGTACCCTAGTTATGTGCTGACTCATTTTATCTCTTTTTAAGATGGCTGTGGGTTTAACCCTTTGAGAGTTCTTGAAAGGTTAGCTCAGAACTGAGGGCAGACAGCATAGCTATAGGCTTTCAGTTGTTAGGCCTTTGCGTCCAAGGTAAAAACAACTTCCCGTATCATGTGCCAATCACAGAAGGGCAACCTGTACATCCTGTCTGTGTTTTGCTCTGAATATGAATTTTCAAGGTTACAAGAAGGCGGACAATCAAGAAGGAGTAGAGTTACACAGACATGAAGTTGCGTTTTGGAGCCTGGTCGTAAATAAATGCAGAAGAGATTTCAAAGACGGGCTAGCAGAGTTGCCAAATACTTTTAGAGTTGCCAACGAACATTATTAGCGGGGAGCACTAAGACTTTTCGATGTACACTGTAACAAAGGTTTGCAGAATTACAGAGAAAAAAGGACACCATAAGGTAAACAAATACACATTAAATTAAATATAAAGAAAAAATAGCAAAGTAAAATAAAGGAAAAAAGGTGATAGCAAACTTAACAAATAAAAATGATATACATAGGTCTAAGTAAAAACGGAAAATTTTTTAAAAACATCGTTACTACAGTTTAAGAACATGACGATTAAGAAGATGCGGATATAGAGGTCAATAGACCTGCTTTCAATGAGGTTCCTAAGGTATCCTAAAGTAAAAACTTAACAGTAAGAAAAATACCCAATCTGCAATTAGCTGCAACAAATATCATCAGTGTAAACTGCTGCAACGGTGCCTAAGGGCCGCTAAGTTGTTCCTTATTTTTTGCGTTGGAAAGGAAGTGACGTTAGAGGTAAGAGCCGGTGTCATGAAGAAACAAATGAAATAATTCACGTACCTTAGAACTTCTGGGAGTACTTCATTATGATTTAATATCTCTTACACACGAAACCAAAATTAAGGATACCTCTCTCATTCAAAGATGAGGTCTCTCGAAAGATCCTTCTTCATCTGTTAGGTTTCTCTGGAAAAACCTGACCAAGCAACACACCAAAACGTATTGTGGTCTTTTCGTACTCCCAAAAGTACTAAGATACTCTGAAACAAATCATATATTACACAATTTCTCAAATTTAAGTTTTTTTTTTTCCAATCAGAGATTGAGAAGAAAAAATATCGGATTGTAATCCGATCCGAATTCGTTGCAGTGTGGCCGCGGCTTTATCCTTTTACTTGTCCCTTTTCCTTCCCATTTTCCTTGTTCTGCTTTCCTAGTCGCCTCTCTGTATTTTTCTTCTTTCCCCGTCCCTTCCCTTTTTTCATACGTAGTATCAGATGATGCTACCGCCTACCTATTTTATTAATTGTACAATGAATGCACAAGCTAGTTGAAACATAACTGTACTCTACTGTAGGTCTTACCGTCTTTCGTCAGAAACTTGCCTTTCTAGGAAAAGTTGCAAAAATACACAGTTCAAATGCAAACATCTTAGAATGACACCATAGCATACACAGAAGTTTTTCAGTATACCAGATAGTTATTGTTAGCAGATGACCCTCGAAAAAGAGTAACCTAAATGAGCAAAAAGGTGGTTTAGGTGATACATCGCAAGTTTTTATTACCTGCTATAATTTTTGGTGCCTTTGAGACTTGGTGTTCTCGCATTTAGTTTTCAATATCAAAACGCTCATTTATTTTCATGTTGTTGCAGACAAAAACGGGTACGAACTTACCGTTCTTTTCTTAACGGCTCTGTTTTCTAATAGCAGTGAGACTCGTCCATTAATATTGAGGATGTATACAGTACATAACATACTGAAAGAAGACGTTCTCAAGTACGCCCTCTTCTTTTTTTTGTTGGCCTAATGGTACAGAGAACACGATTGGCGTTTTCTCCCTACCGCGCCGTTCTCGGATTTCGTACAAAGCGGAAGAAACACGAGACCGTTTAATAATTAATATGACATTCATGCGTTTCAGACATATCTCGCCCTGGTCATGAAAACATCAAAATGTGCTTAGTATTTCTCCACTTCCCCCTTCTCTCCTTGTCTAGCACAATCCCAGCTATCTCCATGATCATATATTTCGTATTATGATAGCAAACAATATTGTATAATGGGTAAGCTATCAGCATTTTCATAACATTTTCGTGACAAGAGAGAGTAGAGGGGTTGTTCAGATTCAAAATATTGTCAACCTTTAACTAAACAACTTTATATAAGTGTAGTCGTAGTCTATAACCTTTGGAGTATTTTGCAAACACGGAACTTACTCGTTCAATCTACCTGGAACTTATTTATCCCTTCAATACCGTTACTTTGCGGTATCGATTAAGTTTATCATGCGCAAAACGCGGTCTTGGTAGCGATCCATTACCATACACTTACCAAATTGACAAATTGTACCAATGGCTTGAGAAGTGGATTTGCATGTCAGGGTTTGCCAGTGGTCAGTGTCTGAAACGGAAAGGACGGGACACACTTCACTGTCCTTGTTTGTTACTTCAGATGAGTCGAACAACTTATACTGCAATGGGGTACCGTCTACCCACTGAAACTGAGATGAAGTAGCGTTTAGTACGTCGTGGTGTGTAAGACCTATTCGATAGTATTCATAACCCTGCTGTTTGATTGAGTGCAGTACGCTGGTGAGGGCAGTGTTGATACCCGAAGATTTTATGATTGCCGGATAGCTGGTAGAGTGGAATATAGATGGACACGCCCGATCATTTTGACTCGCCACAGTCGTAAAGCAAAATCCTGCTGTTTCGGCACTAGTAGGCCCGCATAAGTAGCCATTTTCTGTAATAATAACAAGGGAACGTGGTCGTTAATAAAACATTGGCGTTTTATTTTGATTCATTTTTCGTTAGATAACAGAGCAATTTGGAACTATTCAACAAGAAAAGTTGGAAAATCTGGTTTTAAGTAGGAATCAAATCTGTTTAAGGGCAGACTAAAGCACTTTCAGACAGATGAAAGAGGGAATGAAAAACCATTACAACAAGGGACTTTCCGGACAAAGGTTTCATTGCCTCACATTTTGGGAGAAATCACACTAGTCTACTAAGGTACGTTGGAGAGATTATGCAAGCCCTTATTAAAATCAGTACTTTTTATTTTATTTCTGTACACAAACCAAGTGACAAATAAATAAGATGTGCCAGAGAGGTGCTTAATTTCGTCTAGAGTAGATGGTATTTAGACAAATCCTTAAACTCGCACATCGCTGATGTCAATACTTGTTCCTTGGACCACAGTAGCTTGAGAACAGATTAAAAATCACAAACCTGTATAATAGGAATTTAATCATTTACTGAAGGGTAACATACACAATAAATTCAAAAGAAATGACGTAATTACCAGCAGCCAGACATCCAAGAAAATCTACCCTGATGCAGGGCACCATGGAATAAATAAGGTCATCGTTGTAGTATGAAAGGATAAGCTCTGTTGCAACTATCGGTCGATCTAAGTAAATGGTCACTGGAGTAACACTATCATGGTTTGCCTGGAATATCTAAACACAAACAATTGGTTAGTACGTTATGATTCTTTTATTATATCGAGTAAGGTTTTTTTTTCTTCTTCTTTTTTCTTTCCTGTTTTTTTTTTTTTTTTTGTACAAATTGCAACAGTGTCAAAGAACTGGACCTCATTAACAAAGCCTTTAAAGTAAAATAATCAAGCTGTGGTAGAAATAACCCTGAGCCGAATTTATTAGTTTTATAACAGACTTCTGTCATGCACGTTCTACTTGGATAGCCGTTTCGTCAGGCATTGGCTACATTTGTCACACCTTGCTGGTTTACGGCCTCTCACACCTTGTGCCAGGACCTTACCAAGTCCACCTAGTCTGAACGAAACTGGCTGGGTCGGTGTAATCTTCGCACAGTCTTAGTAGGTCCCTTACCTGGGTCATAGTTAGTGCCTCGCAAGATCTTGATTATGATAGCCTGCCATCCTGCCTAGTAAAGGGACGGAGACTAAAGATTCTCTGTCCGAAAAATGAAATATTGTCCAAATGTCTATCTAAGAGGAGCGCCACCATCTGTTGGCACGCCGAGTCGAAAATTTGGAAAAACTGCGACCCCTCAAAGGCCAAAAATGTCATTCTTTATGCTTGTAAGCAGAATCTGAGAAGTCACTGTTTCGTAATTCAGGAGAAAGGACCATCCAAGTGCTGCACTATTACCAGTTTGAACTGATACACAGAAAAAATGAAAAACTCGTTTCCCCTCAAACAGCCAGACATAGCGTTACCTGAGAGCATATGCATACGGGAGCACTTTAGTTTGGGGTAGAAGATTTTTAACCCCGAAAATTGCAGTTCTGCCCGAAAAACTAGTCGAGCGTCACCATCCGTTGGCGCGGAGAGTATATACAGAAAATTTTTCAAAAATCTTAGCACTCAAGCAGTCGAACAAGAAATTTCCCGGGCTTACAAGGAGTATCTTAACAGTCGCTATCTTGAATTTTTGTTTGCAATAAAACGTTCACTTCAAACTTAATTTCAGAGAGAAAGACCACGTGAGCCGAGCGCCACCATTATTGACGTGGGGCGTACAGAAAAATTTGAAAATTGCATTCTCAGACAACCTGAAATAGCATTTTCCAGGCTAAGATTGTGTTTTTGGACGAGCGTGTGCCACTACCAATGGATGAAATGGTCTAGTATCTTTTCGGGAGAAAAACTATGAAAGGGGATTGATGTACTGAATTGATGAAATTGTCAATGAGACTGCCGGAACCCCCGACTATAAATGATTTTCTTTCTATAAGTAACACCTTTGGACAAACTGTCACTTCATGAGGTGGGTTTAAATGAATCTTCGGGCAGACTTCTAACACTGCGTCATTACGTAACTGAAAAACATATAGACCCGATTTTATTACCGTTGCCGAAACTCGGCAACGGTAATAAGTAGGGGTTGTATAAGTAGGGGTGGGGTAAATGGCAACAATAGACTTTGCAAATATATATCCTCCTGTCTGTCAACATAATTAATTTAGCAGTTGAGTTTTTTCAACCTTCAGTAGGATATTTAAGCATTTTTTGGCAAAGATTTTGGAAGATTACAGTTAGTATTAAATGGGGAAAAGGGAAAACATTTTTACAAGATACCCAAATGTGCCGCAAATCTTTATTATCATTTTGTTTCATAAAAAGATTACTTTGAACATAGCGTTTTTGTTTTGAGGCAGAGATTTGAAAGAATAAATATAATCAGCCATTTCGCATATTTTTGCACACGATTAAAAGATCCTGTAATTGATTGTTTCTATCAGGCGCCGGGCTTTCGAAATTTGTCGCGATATTTGTTCAATCATTTCTTGTAAAAATGCCTGGAAGATTTCGGATATTCGACCATTTCGGGCGTTATTTTGTCGAAAACTGTGAAGTAAAATTCACGAATACTATTTTTGGGCTGCCCGAATGTGTAGCGATATTTTGAATGTTATTGATATTTCAAAACAGTTACGGCCGTTATGATACTTCTTTCCCTTTCTCTCTCTCTCTCTCTCTTTTATGATTTCGGGCACGTTAATGAATCTTCTGAATAACCATACTTGGTAACTTGAATGGCTGTCCATCCAAATTTTTAACAAATTCTTGCCCAAATTGTAGATTTTGCAGAAATGTGGGGGCAGTCTACCCCTGTCTCAACGCCTCGCACGCCTATGCTTGAAAGAATATCTTAGCAGAGCGCCACCATCAAAGGCGCAGGGTGTGTAGAAGCTTTTGGAAATAGCAACCACTCAAACCGCAAGAAATAGCATTCCCAACCATTTGTAAGCAGATTTAAACAGTCGTTATTTTGAGTTTTCATTTCGCATTGAAATCTTTAAATCAACTAAAAGACAGCAAAAGTACAAAGTTGTCAGTAATTTGCCCAAAAAACTGCAGGGGTTTATTGGTGTGAAGAAGGGAAAACCCGAGGGATATAAGGGAAGGGGTTGCCATGAAGCAAATATTGCACATCACATAGGCCGATTTTAGATGGAATAGGGCGTTACTTTTAATTCATGAAGTAAAACAAAACGTCTATTTTTTTTTGAAGGGGCCGATCCCCCACCCCCCCCCCCCCCATGGATGGATGAATAAAAGTCAAAGAAACTTACCTAATGCTACTCTCACAAAGAGATAGAAGCCTTTAACGATCTAGAGACCATGATTGACATATTGTTACACACCGGAATTAATTCGGGGAAAATTGTCTAAATGTAGGCCCCAGCTATACTATCACGGCTGGGATGAAACCACTCAACTACGGTCACGACCGAAATAGGACCATGACAGAACCAAGACAGCACCCAACTAGGAACTGTTCTAATGCAATCAAGACCTACATCTGATCGTCATGACTGAGAGAAGACCAAAACATTACTTACACTACAACTCACGTCGGACCTAGTCCGAACTTACCCCGATCATAATGAATAAAAAACGAATACCCACCTCAATTGGTATTATACTACACAACGATCAGCTAGACTAAAAGAAGCTCAAATACTTGTATAATTCGTTCATTCCCTGACAGTTAGACAATGGTGACGGTATTCGTGAGACATAAAGCATGTGCTCTAAATGGAATTGACTGTAAACGTTCTGCACGATAGCCATGGTAGATAATCAACAGATTCCTGCCTTGCATTGGAATAGTTTTTTGGCTCTGTGTGAGAGTCGATGAATTTCAGTTTTCCCGGATATTCTGAACCAGCAAGGCTGAGGTACAGCTGGCCAACGAAACAAAACCAACATCCCAAATCGAGATACAGTCGAAATATGACTTTACCACTTCCATACCAGATCGCTCAGACTGCGTTAGTCTAATGGCAGATCATCCGCCTCCCACGCGGAAGGCCCGGGTTCGGTTCCCAGGTCGAGTCATAGCAAAGACTCTAAAAATGGAACCCTCTGCCGTTGTGCGTGATGCTCCGCATAAGCAATGGAAAAGGGAAAACAAACCAGTGAGCCGCAACTAGAAAAAAAAGCCGTGGCCGTCTCGACTGGAACCAATAGGTTGGAAACTGTGTCGTTAAACTCTATCTAAAACACCAGATTGCTGTTGTGTCGGTTTCTGGTCCGACTGTTTTGAAAATTCAAAGTTGAGTTTGGGCCAGACTCTAGTAATCACGACCATGGAAGTATTTAACAGGCCCCTTTTCGACTTAAGCTGAACTGTTCGATGACTACTTTGCCCAAGCCATGGTTATGTCACTGTTGTGCATTGGTTCTGTTGGTCGAGATTACGTTGACTAGTACAAGACCTTCACGACTATACTCCGAATCTGGAACGGCTTGTCAAGACCAAATATTTAGTTTTTTGGACATGTAGAGAGATGCCTGTAGTTACAAAATCAACAAAGAACTTAAACGTACCCGTATTTCTCTTTCCTAGACTCTACGAAAATTGAAAGGTTGTTTTCAACGTTCGTCTCCGTTGAATTTTTGAGGTAATGAACTGCTCAATATTATTGCCTACGTCCTAACTCAGTCAAGAACCAGCCTGGTCTCCCTCCCTTTTCAGTTATGATAGCTGAGGTAAGATTCTACATAGACTGTTACAGTCCCTGTTTGGGTCCCGTCTTGGACTTATTTCGGTCAAAAAGGTCTCGACCACCATTCTGCCATTCCTCTACCCAACCATTCACTGAAAAGAAATTCATGTCAAGTTGGTGTGATCGCTTAGATCAGTGAAAAATCCTGTTTTTATGTGAGAAATCCTAAGCTTTAAATACCTTCTTAATAGTTTATGTTCCAAAGTTGGTTTAAAATGAAATTATACTACGACTCAATAAATATTAGTCAAATTATAGCAACAAACCTTTACAGATCCGTCAATATTAAGGTAATATTCAAAAGCACAAGATTTATTGTCTAACAAATCCATGGCGTACTGAAGGGTAAATTTTGTGGCCCAGGTAGGTCCATAGTGCGGTTCATTAATGGATCCTTGTACACGGATACCAGTGATTGTGTACTCTGCTCCGAGATTTACTAGCAAAGGAACCTTCACTACTGCTGGATAGGGAAGGATGGTTTGACTCGGATTAGAGGATGAGTTTCCGAAGACGGAAAACGATGCTGGTGTACATATCAGAGAACCTTGAACTTGAATTGCATTCGGTTTATTGCTGATGTTCAGTTGATCCACGCATTCTGCGTAACAAACCAAAAACACAACACAAAAGGCGTAAGGCTAAACTCAGACACAGTCATCAGGAACCAATCACTTCTCAATGCCGGTTTTGTTCCTAGTTCGTAAATCTTTTTCAAAGAATTTTATCTTTCCTCCTAAATGCTCTTTATTAAAGCACGTTTCTTGACTGAAACAGGTTTAAAGAGTTGAATTTCTTGTTTATTTAACTCAGGTTGAAAAGACTGAGGATCAAAGACACCATTCATCAAAATTGCATGACATCCCTGAGGAGAAATAAATATCACGATTCAAGAAACGATGCTCAAATAAATACATGTTAGTCGTACACAAAGGGTCACTTGATAACATTTTGGTCTTCGCTTTGCTTACATTTTAGTGCGCGAGTGACTAAAGTGACGTACACCAAACTCCTCTGTAGTTGTTAATTTGTTGAAGGCGTATTTCCGCAATTTATTTAACAGGAATATTACATGTGAAATCATCTTATGTAAGACAGCAGGTTTAAGCAAAGCAACTCGCATTTGTCAGGCAACGTTTTCAAGATGGGAATCCAGCCCCATTATGATGCGTCAGCTTGGCAATTGGTTTATGAGCCTCTTCAAGTTTGTAGAAGTAAATATTCCCTTTAGGTGGGTAAATTGATCTATTGTGCCATGCAACGAACGAGTTCAGTTTAAGAGTTTTCAAGAAATGGTCACCCCTCTTCCAATGGGAATCTTTTCTTTGAAACAGAGTTTTCAAAAATTGATTCGTGATCTTTATATCAACAGATATTGAGAAGTCATCATATCCTGATATTCTACCTTTGGACAAAATCTCCTCCGTGTTTAGTTTATAACCGATGTATAGTCTATTCTGCTTTAAGGGAAAAGTAGCCAAACTACTTTGGACTAGAGCATCCCGGTTGATATTCTATGGATGTGTCCTGCAAATCATTTGAAGATTGGGAATTATTTTATTCTCGATGAGTTGTGATATATAAGAAGAGTGTAGCCTTGATCTAATTTCCTTTGAAATGTTTATTTTTCTTGTTTTTTGTTTCGAAATGCCAAATTAAATGCTTGAAATGGATTTCATAAATATCGGTGATAATCACCTATTGCAATAAAATACATTTGCGGTCACTGCTCCAATTAATTTAGTGCCATGGTTGCTGTACTGATACTAATTACAAATGATTCTTTTTACTGTATAGAGTGTAAAGTATTAACAGTTCTTCTTACTTTCTTCTGTTTTCAAATTATTACTCAATGAACAAGCCCCATATCATTAAAGGTAAAAGCATACACCTGACTAAAGTCTTGATGTGTTACTGTTTCACCCAATGTTCTAATCATTATGGTGAGATTTGAGGTCAGTTGGATGTAACCTTTACTCAAAATTGTAATAGAACAAATGACAGCAACTTCATTTTTTGCTCTAAATTAACACTGATCAGACACAAACAAAATCAACTCAGTTAAAGATGACGATTTCAAAAGGCACACACTAGTCAAATTTATGCACTCCCCTCGTCTTTCGTGGGTGTTCGGGGAAGAAACGGGAGGGTGGTTTACGGGGAAGGCTGTATGTATAAAATTGTATGAAAGGTTTGTTCCTCAGGGTAAAATACTCATTTTTTGTTTACACATTAAATCTTTTCTTTAACTATTTGACATGATTGATTTACTGTGCCATCGAAACTTTTTGTTCTGCTGCCTTTGATTCATGTAATGCATTTTTATCAGAGTGACAACGTGCTAACCGCATGTTTGGGGGATCTAGTTAACCCCATGGAAATGTTTATAAGCTCGCAGAGTACATTGATTTGCTAAAAAAACCTGTTACCCGGGATAAATCCCAACAATGATATCCATGAAAACGTACCTGTAATAGGTTTTAGTTATAAGTTATGTAACTATACCCACCTCTCGCTGCACAACCAATCAGTTCCATCTTCATGCATGGGGTATTGCCATTCCAGTCGTTAGGTGTCACACGGACAACACGTGCTCTGAACTCTTCTGGAAAATCGTGCCTCAACAGAAAAGTAGAACCACCATTGGCTGGGAAGACCTGGTGGAACAATTCCATCATTTGCAGAGTTTTGTTTACATAGATGATTAATTTAATTGTTTCTTTACATTTCGATGGAAGGTGCAGTATTGAACCCTGGATAATTCACGATCGGGTTAATGCCAGGGATGAGGTCATAATCCAAGAACATCCAGCGATAGCATTAACCCCATACCCTAAAAATATGTTTTGTAGTTAAACACATTTTTGCCCCCACTTTGTAAAAACGTTTCATTCTAACATGTATCACAATTAAACATGTTTAAGACCAAAATAATTAGGAATTTTTCAAGTGTGTTTGGCAAATTGGGGAAAGGCAAAAAGTATTGAGCAAAAATACCTAAATCCTGAACACCTTTTCTTTAGAGTACACAGTTGGTCAATTTTCTCCTTTCATACACAGTAATATTTTAATTTAGGGACGGGAAAGGAATACAATTTCGTGATTAAAATGGAATTTCCCACAGTAGTTTATTCCTGGTTAACTAAGGATCATCTGACCGCTTTGAACCAATTGTTGATGAGGGCTATTCAGTTATTAGCAAATATGAATGAATATAAGCTGATCAATGGATTAGAACATTCCTTTTTCTGATACACATTAATTGGGGAAAATATGTCTACAATTAAATTGATACAATTCATTGAGGTGAAAACCGTCCTGTGTATTTGGAACAGTCTTTGGTCGGATGATAATTCTGACAAAGTACTACTAAAATGATTTGGCGAGATCGTATCAAGAATTCCAGCAACGGTTCAGTTCAAATTTAGACAGACTCTGATCAGCTATAGATCAACCGACTTTTTGTGACCCCTGTCAAATTTTTAGCGTGCCAAAAACTTACCAAGTCATCTTCAGTTGCGGTATAATTGAATGTCTGCATATGTTCAAGGTCATTTTTATTCTCAGCTGAATATTCTATAATGAATCTTCGTGGATATGATGGCACGTTAGGGCAGCCTTGCGTTATTATAGATTTAATCAGCATGGCTCTCGAAAACGTTACCTAAAACAAAAAAGTTGAATAAATTGTGTTGTTGTTCTGATTATTTTGGCCTTCAAACACAAACACTCACACACACACACACACACACACACACACACACACACACACACACACAAAAGACCAAAACGTGGTTGCAAAGTTCCAAACTTTCAAAATTGTATGTTAGGAGCTATTTGAAAACTTACTGCAGGTTGCTCAACACCCATTTGCACAGGATGAACTTAGCTGGGATTTAAATTGTTGCCATTTATTTGCCTTTCATTAATGTATTGCGCAATATTTTGGGGAGACATGTCACCCGTCCCCGGGAGGTAAAAGTTTTCACAAGAAGAAAACAATTATCGCACTTCGCGCATAGGCACAAAAGGAGCCGCAGCGACACGGCTAGGCTATCCATGACAGGCTTGAGATACAAAGTGACACACACAAAGAGTGGTTACCCCCCCCCCCTCCCTCCATATCTCAGAAAGGTCGCCTTGCAAGCATCTTTTCCACAAGTTACGAGAAAAGAGAAAGCTTCCAATGGTAATATGAACATTTTTAAAAACCGTATTGTAAAAATCGGGTATTGCATGTTGATCAGAATGACTGAACAAATAATTGTATAATAAATACTTTTAAATTAGTAGAATATTTTTTCAATATTTAATAACTCGGCAAAGGAGCAAGCTATAAAACTCAATAGAAGATGAATACGGTTCATACATTCTTGTGATTCGTGTCTTGAAGGTACACTTGAACCTCTGAAGCTAAAGCACGGTACAACACAAACCTGTTTCTAGTATTTAAGGGACAATGAAAAGCATGAACTGTAAAACGTGAAATAATCATGGATGGTGAATACATGAGCCAATAATTGCTATATTTCACCGCTTTGTGATCGCTGTAAACTGATGCCGAGATGGACGTGCATTCCATGAACGACAGTTCACTGCAATCGAAAAAGGTTAATTACAAAACCTACAGATTTTTGTTCAAAATTTTACTTCATAATAATGGCATTTACACTCCTTTGGCTTGATTCACACTAGCACTGTAGCATGATTATTGAACACGCTACAGTGGGTGCAAGTATAAGACGTTTAATGTCGAATTGCCGTAATAAGCTTTTAATTGGTTGTTTCGTTTTTTAATAAATCGGAAGCTTTTGCAAACATTTTCTTGCGTGAACTCAGAGAAAACCTAACGTCTCCATAATTGTCGCAGCTCCTTGGTGAAGTAACGGGTACCCCCCCCCCCCGCGGGTAGATGCGCACTGTTTAACAAGGTGTCTCTTGATTGGCTGTTGCCATCGTATTGCATCGATTGTATTCTTTGTTCGGGTTAGAGATTAGGGTTTTCGTTATTCAGTAAGGAAATTTCTTGTTAAACAATGCGCATCGCCCCAAAATAAAAGGACGTGATCCGCCCTCTCTTTCTTGAATTTGTGTTACACTTCATCGCGTAGTCACACTTACCTGGATCCATTCATTGCCCCGTGTAGCCGGCCTCCATCCGAGGGTTGGAATGGCCTGGATTCCCAAGGGCTGGATTCTCACATTACTAGGCGGTATATTACTATCGGATGTGCTGGATGCCGTAATAGCTGTATCCTTTATGCTGTTGTCCATCAAACCCAGGGAATAATCACAACCTGTGGAAATGTTAACCAGTTCAATGTAAATACAGATATTGGGTTTTGAATGGGATGTAACTATGTCACACGCAACCACGAATCTGCCGGGACGGAAGGGGGATCAGTTCTAATCGGAACGGTTCGCTCAAGTCCACCATTTGAAAATGGATGAAAATGATAAAAAGAAGAAATTGAGAAAAGGGAAACGGAAAAAGGAAAAGAATATAAGTAATGGGGAGATAGAAGACAGACAAGTTTTCCTAATTTTAAAAAAAAAAAGGGGGTCCGATAAGAACTTTTCTTTCTTCGTTTTTCATCATTTTGTGTGCTTTTGTTTTCTTGGACACTAGCTGTGAGGAAAAGTGTGCGTGCGTTTTTTTTTTTATTGTTTGCCACATAGATATAAATAATTTTATATATATTTATATATTTTCATTTTTGTGTCCTATTTAATTTCTTATAATTTCGGAGCATTAGAAAATTCTCCTCCTTAAAACTGGGTGTCATGACTTGACCTATAGCGTCATGTCTTGCCCCTTTTAATGATGAAAAATCGCAAATAACAAACTTACCTTGAACTATCAATAACTTAATACATTGGTCTGGAAACTGTTCATTTTATTCCAGTAGTTTTTACTTATAATTTCATGCATAATGTAGGCCTATCTAAAACTAAAGCGGTTATCATAGTTCAAGATTAATTTTGTGACTAATTTTGCCTCTTAATCCGATTCTGTTCAAATTATACGTGGAAATAAAATCTCAGTCCTTGAAAATCTCTTAAAGGTGGATGCCCAGTATCTTCAGATGAACGGCTCAATATGTCGCTGCACTGGTGGAAACGGAAATCAATGTCAAAGTATAAATACCCACCGTTCAAAGGACAGAATTCTCTAATGGTCCGCTTATACAAATCATACATTGACACAGGTTAGAAATTCTTGCGTAATCCAAAGACGGAGACGAGTTTTAACTAAAGTTTGCAAAAAAGGATCTTGATCAGGTCCGATAATACTGTAGAGTGGCCTGCGTTTAAGTGGCTCCGGCAACTCCAAGCAAAATGACCTTCAACGGCCAGTACTTTGAATAAAATTTTATTTTAGTCACAAAGTCCCTAGTGTACTATTTGATGATGCCACGCAATCATGAAAGAGAGCTTACGATGTCATGGCCTAAGTATCATTAAACGTTAATTCGAAAGAATAGGCATCTTCAAAAATCCTGGGGATGAAATACACCTTCTTTGCCACAGTGTACACAGCGCAGTGCGTTACGCACAAAGGAATGTGTACTTGTCATGACTGTCCTCCAGCACTGCGGATCAGTGACGTAATTGCAAAGTGTCTACAGAAAATATAAAAGATGAGTAAGTTATTTATGATTGAAACTAAGACGGTATCTACCGACCGTCTTTAACACCGAGAAACCCAACCTACCGTCTTTGCAACCAAGAATCTCAAATCGAAGTCCCGGAGATCTGTACCATGTCAGCGGCACTATACGTAATGAGTCAGCATAAATGACAGGTTGCAGAGTCACAAGTTTACCACATCGAGGCTCCACATTGCCATCAAGTTCCTGCCAGTTGAAAAAATAGTGTTTGTTGCACATCCATTTAACAAAAATTGGGCACCCTTTGCTCCTTGTCTTATGTTAATTATGTCCCCAACCAAAGCTCAAACCCCCAATCTTAATGAAAAGGGTATAAACAGTCTGAGAATGTTTTCATTTAGAGCTACCGTATCACTACGCTAATAATTAACCGTTTGTACCTCCTCCATTACAATGCTGCAAAAAGTCAGAATATATTTCGCTGCTTGTTATACCAAATTACGAAAAGGTGCTATAGGGTAATGAAAGTTGTCAACAATCGTTACAATCACAATAAAATCTGAAGAGTGTTTTTTTTTAAAAAAAAAGAAATGTTGCAAAGCGAAATGTGGCAGGTTTTAACCTTTTGACAAGGCGGTGATAATGATAAAACGTGTTTTGTTTCTCATATACTTTATATTAATTAACCCGTCCTACAAGCACAAGCTAGTAATTGTAACTATAGAGCTGACTAATTTAATCTGGCCTTCGTTAGTTAAATTACGAAGCTTTGGCTTTGTCGTAAGCCGTCATCTGTATGTGCCCAAAACAAATCTTTTCTGCATTATATGATATTCTCACATTGTGGTTTGGAAGTAAGGAACTAGCTATAAGACAACTGCACTTATCATTTTAAAGAGTTCGTTTTATTATTACGAGAGAGCACGTAAAAAGTTTTGATTGCGTTTAGATTAATTTCCACACTGTTTGAATGTTGAACTTTTAAAATGATCACGAATATTAAATTAACTTTTGCCTACTAGAAAAATTGTAATCGTTGAAAAGATTGTCACGGAGTCATCGTGGGGAAGAAACCTTCCGGGCAATTTCTTTAGTAAGTTTACCTATCTTGTAAAACTTACCTAAAGATTGGAAGACATTTGAGTCTTTATAACATAATTGTTAGTCATTTTAAGTTAGATTGGGCTGATCAGGTTCAAATATTTAAGTGGCCGAAATATTTCATCCCCCAAGATATCTTGTATTAAACCGGGCAATATTAATCAGAATTAGCCTAAGTGGCAAATCAAGTCTGAGTCGTTACTTCGATTGCACATTATCTCCTTGGGCAAATTTGTCCAACCTTATACAAAACCGGAAGGACTCCCTTAGGTCCTTACCCAGGAATCAGCTTTAACAATTGTTTCAATTGAAATCCTAACAGGTTAAATGTACGATAACCTACCTCAGAACCTGTCGTGCGATCTTCGTGTACTATAAAAGGATTCCCGATAGTCCGCGACTCCACACGAATCTTTTGTACCCATCCATTGGACTCCATGTCACACCCCTGTATAACAAGTCCTGTCACGATGTGCCTCTCACTAAAGTCAACCTGAATCCAAGGGCTCAGATCCCTTGCATCTTTCTTCCAGCACGAAGTACCTTCATATCGAGAAAATCTCGGTGCGTTCGAATCAGATGACCAACTCGAAGCGGTTATTTGCGAGTCTTCTATTTGAGATTGTAAAATGTAATCCTGTGAGACTCGTAAGAGCCCTTGTCGCATACCAAGTGGAGTAGGACACATAGCTACAGAAAGAAGAAAAACATACGCAACTGCATTATTGCACTGAACTTTTTTGCATCCGACCACCCTGTCCTTAGTCTCTAAACGTTATCAGGGGAATGCTGTTTCTAAAGATGAAGCACCTCTTGTGACTCACACTGAAGATCAACTGCAGAGGCTGATTAACCTGTTCACTAATGATTGTGACAAGTTCAGTCTCACAGCCGGCATCAAAAGAACCAACTCGTGCTGGACATGAATCTTTCAGATAGTGTCTGCAAAACTGATGTGAAAATAAAATATTAACATTTCATATACAAAAAAGGAACGAACTGGCCGACCAGGGAACGAACTGGCCGATATTTTGACGTCATTTAACCACAAGAGATTGTTTGCTTATTCGGCGCAAATATTTACCATGCACGAAAAACAAGAACTGACCATTGTTCTGTTACAGTTGTAATATAATTCCACAAAACCTGTTTCTGGTTTGAAATTCGTTTTAATGTCAACTTATCCACGAAGTTCAGTTTTAGGAAATAATTTTCTATAACTCAGAAAATTACGTCATTATGCTTCGAGCCACTTTTTGTCTACAGAAAGTGAGTTAACCGCAAAAATGTGACATCTGGAGATATAATTCCTAAAGCAGGCGAAGGCAATTTTGTCGTTCCTTCAAAATCTCTAATTCATGTTTCAAGGGAGCTAAATCTGTAATGTCCCTTGCGTTTTGTACGGAAACGGCGTATTTTATTTTGAAACCATGATTAATGTGAACCTATTTGGAAATTTCTCTTGCAGGAAATTTCCCCCATTTATCCTGAAAAATATATCAGCGTGTTGCCTGCAAAACTCAGCAAATTTCATATTTTTAAGTGGGTGCACCTTAGATCTGTTGAAAACAACATACAGATTTCTTTCACATGAGGTTACAGTTGGCAAGCCACGCCCCAGTGGCGTAGCTAGGATTTTTTTCCAAGGGGGGGGGGGGGCAAAGGTATGAAATTTCCCCAAAACTTTTCCCGGTCAATGTGTATGTATTTCATATAAAATATGCAAACTTACAAGTATAACAACATTACCATGTCATTTTGTAATATTACCTGCATTTTAATCTTAAAGTATAACATAGAGCAATCGGAAATAGCAAAGTATATTATTTTGGTAAACAATATCTGGTTTACTTGTATGTACTAACGCAGTGGCGTACGCAAGATTTCTCTGAAGGGGTTTTGTTGGCCGCAAAATGTTATTTTGTCATAAAGATTATCTAAGCGGAGCGCCACCATTAGTTGGCGCGGAGCGTAGAGAAAATTTGGATAAATCAGACCCCTTAGTTGGCAGGAAATAGCATTTTCCAGGCTAATACGAAGAATCTAGCCAGTCGCTTTCTTCTTATGTCGTTTGCAATAAAATGCTCTCTTCAAAATATGTTCGCAAACTGCAAAGTGATCAGAGAGTTAAGAGCTAATTTTACCCCAAGTATGTAATTTTGCCCCAAAGACCGAGCGAAGCGCCACCATTGGTTGGCGCGGAGCGTAAAGAAAATTTCGAAAAATCAGACCCCCCAGGTGGTCAAAATAGCGTATTTATGCTTCTTAAGAGAATCTAAACATGCAGTCTTTTTTATCGACGCCACCAGCGGGAAACAGAGTCTACCTTTTAAAGTAAAAATTGGAATTTGACAGAATTTGCCTAGGTCTATTTGTAGGAATTAAAAAAAAATTGGCATCACTGAAAGACCTTGCAGGGACAATCCTTCCACTTTGAAAATTTTTGAAAAATTGGGTGTCCTTATAAGCAATCTGGTGCCACATATGCTATCTTTTGAAGTAAAATCTGTGTTAATAAAGTTAGACTACGTATTTTTAAGAACAAAGAAAAAAAGGCATTTGTGAGGGGGGCATGGCCCAATGGTCTCCCCTTCGCACGCCACTAAGGAGGCCTAATAGTGGCTCGATCACACAGGATGTCCTGTGAGAAAAGCAGTATGTTAAGTGTAGAAGGCTACAAGGTACTCATTGTCCATTTATTGTTACACTCAAAGTGAGCAGAAAGCTATTTTCCCGAACTAGCTTGTAAGCCTCCAAGGATTATGGTAAGTAACAAAATCTAAGTGTGCCAACGGATCCCGTTAATTCTAATTTCTAGATTACCTTTAAGTTGATCGTTGGCCTTGGATTGTTTCAGCCCAATCCATCGTTATGTACACAGAGTAAAATCGTACAGCTACTGCTAGCTTGAAGAACAGGGTTGTCCAACCTTTCGCAGCGGTGGGCCACATGTAATGGTTATAAAGGACGAGGGGCCGCATTCTATAGGCCTACTCGTTTTTTGTTTTTTTTTTCAATTTTTTCCGACGCCCAAGGCAACAAAATGCAATCATTGCGCGTAGAGAAAACTGATTCATTTTCGTTTTTGATTGAACAAATAAATAAATTTTAGCAAAAATTGATGGTGTTGGGCAGAATGTTCGGAAAAAGTTTTTTTTTTTTCATATTCCTCCTCAGTGAATCATTCTCAACCCGCCCTTGTGGGTAACACTCCAATGTGGCTAGACATGTAGCAGACATTTGAAATGAATTATTTCGTTCAAAAGTAAGCATGCTATAGCGGACGGCGAAGCCTAAAGTTGTCATCAATTAATCTGCTTACTGAATAATTTTGCAATATAGATTATTTTTGACGGGCCGGACGCAACCTTTTCGCGGGCCGGGTCGTCGCCCGCGGGCCGTAGGTTGGACAACCCTGTTGTAGAAGAACATAACAACCTCGGAGGTCTACGGTAGTGACTTGTCAGTTTTCACATCATTTTACTGAATTCCCAAAGTATCACCTGAATAACAGCTTTCTGTGCACTGAAATGCACTGACCATAACCCCCGTGCGTATACAAGCACAAGAGAACATTCAATCTGCTACGCGGCGAGGACATTTCTGTGGAACGCGAATTGGGCCGGTTCATGCGACACTGACGAAATCTGAGTTCATTTGTTGCATGAAAATACGAATTATGTATTAGAAATGTCTCACAATTTCTTATTCTAACAAACATTTTGAGAAATGTTTGTGAAATTTTGTAATAATAAGAAGATTCATCAGATTTCCCCATTTTCATCAAATTTCCCCAAAAATTTTTCCGGGGGGGGGGCAAGTGCAGCCCCCCCCCCCCAGTAGCTACGCCACTGCCACGCCCTCTGCCGGTCAAAAACATTTTAATGCAACAATCATAGGTGGGTCATCGGCTGTTTCTCACCTAAATTGCTCAGGTAGCTTACATGCAGGTGTGGATAACCCTGTAAGTGGGGATATCAACAATTGCCAAGTACAATCTTTGCCACAAAACTGACCTTTCAAGGACATGACCCACTAAGTTTGAAGCATTTGGAGTTTTCACCAGTTACCATGCATTGCCCTTATTATTAGTTAACAGACAATGAGTAAATGGTAATTGAGTGGATTGTATGCGTGCAGTACGGATAAATCGGGGTCATTTTTGTCTAAGTAAAGTGACGATACACCCAAACTGGGAATGCCCACATTTCTACGGTTAAAAACGTGTGTCCCCGAATAATGCCAAAAATATGTATTTGTGTAGTGAGATTATTGTATCCTCTAGGTTCATCGCCCACTTTTGCTCCTGGCACTACGTAGTTTACGCATCTGCAAGATAACGATGCAAATGTACTTGCTCAAGTACCTGGCCAGCCACTATTGACTAACTTAAGAGTAAAAGGGATTTAAGTGGGGTGGTGGGATGCCTTAATCAATTGACCATTTAAATTCCACCTTAAAACAGAAGAAAAATGTATCTAACCAAGTTTGTAACTGCTGAAGATTGCATCCCAGTGCATTTCATACTAGTGACCATTTCTTACTGTATCTGAATCAAACGATACGGATACGGATCTTGGCATAGATAAATAAATAGATTGCGGAGTTAGAGAGGTTTTACGGCTCAGATTCTAACCAACTGGTTTAACGGTCACGGTCTTTTTCTAGGTTTTTCTAGGTGTTACTCACTGCTGGTTAAGCACCAAACACAATAAGACACTACGTTCTATTTTTAAAGGTTTCGGTATGACCTGGCAAGGAATCGAACTCCAAACCCTCCGGCTTCCAGAAGGATGATCTAACCATTTGACCATGCAGTTGGTCAATTTGGAGTGGAATTCATTACTTTGCATCTTATTTATTTGATTTATCCCGTTGCTGCCCATATCTTTGTCCTATAAATTTATCTGAAAGTGAAAGCCATCGAAGTTACCACAGATTTAGTTTATTTATTATCATACTACCAATAAAGACCGACTGCCGAGAAAATAAAGGTGTATGGAGCTGGTGGGGGCTCAAATGAAATTAAAATACCAGCTGAGAATAAACGCAAATTGTAATTAATCAAGTTTAAAACTGCTGGAGATTGCATCCCAGTGCAAGAAATACCATTGCGCATTTCTTTCTTGATCAAAAAACCATCATCAAAGATAGAGATAAGACGACAGTAGTGCAGTGTACTGCAATTTGATCATGTGTAGCCGTTTCCCTCGAAAATGAGCATTTAATGGAATTGACGGGAAGTTGGCCAACTTAGTCAATGGTAGTTATCTTAGATTTGATGTCAAATGTCTTGATAGTTAGTTAATTAGTTAGACAGGATTTAACGACACACAACACGAATGTGTTATAAATTGTCACCAAGTTAGACAACGTAACAATGTCGGGGTAAAACTACCTAAAAATGTAAAAGATAGAACGGTGGTTGATTTCTTAACAAAAGGATATCAAGCGGGAGTCATGTCAGAGATTTCTATAAAGTTTGCTTTCTTTGAGTAAGCCAAGAATAAGGGAAGAATCGGTTTGTTCAAAAACGTTCTAAGGTCGGGCACGGCGTCAAATGCCTACAGAAAAATTTGAGCGGTATGTTGCAATAACCAAAACTGCATACCACTGGTTGTATTTCTTTCATGAAAATACGAATTATGTAGGAGAAATGTCTCACAATTTCTTATTCTAACAAAAATTTTGAGAAATTTTTGTGAAACTTTTGTAATAATGATAAGATTCATCAAATTTCCCCATTTTCATCAAATTTCCCCAAAAAATTTTCCAGGGGGGCAACTTGCCCCCCCTGCCCCCCCCCCCCAGCAGCTACGTCACTGGTATTTCTGCCTAATTAGTTGCACAATCTGGGTTGATGCTATTTTTGGGGGGTGGGGGAGGAGTTTAATTGAACTTTGAACGACTGTAATTTTCGTGTTTGAAAAAAGCCTTCTTGACTTGACTCAACATAACAACTTGACTCTCAAAAGTAATTGAAAAACTTATGTTCTCAAGATTATATTCTTATCTTGAGAAACGTAAATTAATTTACGACTATCAATTTGGTTTTCGTCCTGGCCATTCCACTGTACATGCTATTTTACACTTTACCAATAAAGTAATGGAAGCCTTCGAAAAGAATCATTTTGCTTCTGGCATATTTCTTGATCTTTCGAAAGCATTTGATACTCTTGACCATAATATTTTACTTAATAAGCTTGAGTACTACGGCGTCCGTGGTAATGACCTGGACTGGTTTAGAAGCTACCTGACTGATCGTCGTCAGTTTGTGGTTATTAATAACATTAATTCGGTCCCTAAGTCAATTACATATGGTGTCCCTCAAGGATCTATATTAGGACCATTGCTTTTTATTATTTATGTCAACGACCTTCATACAGCCAGTGATACTTTCAGTATAACCTCATATGCTGATGATACAAGCCTCTTTCATTCTAGCTATGACATTAAAGATCTGATAGGTAATATTCAAAATGATTTTGTCTATATACAAAACTGGTTTTATGCAAACAAATTATTACTCAATGTAAAGAAGACTACTACTATTGTATTCCGTTCACCATCCAAGTATCTCAGTGCAGACATAGACTGTGTCCACCTTTGTGGTGTTAAAGTTATTTTTTGTGATGCTACCAAATTTCTCGGCGTTTATATTGATAAGAATCTTACATGGAAAAATCACATCCAGCATGTATGTATGAAAGTCTCACGAGGTGTTGGAGTTTTAAATGGGCTTCGAGGACTGTTACCTCGCAGAATCATGGTTACCTTGTATAATACCCTTATCCTTCCGTACTTTACTTATTGTAATGTCATTTGGGGTAGCACATATACTTCTAGAATTCAACCTCTTTTCATTCTTCAAAAGCGAGCTCTGCGCCACATTTGTAATGAACTCCATCTGCAATATACAAAACCTCTCTTTGCCAATCTCAATATCCTTAATATTTATGATATTAATCGTTATTATACTGGTATTTTCATATTCAACTGGTTAAGTGATTCACTCCCGTCAACATTTAAAACTTACTTTGAATTGCGTACTGGCACATATTCCTACCCATGTCGACATCGAAACCACATAGCAATACCTTTTTTTAGACTTAGATCCTCCCAGTTTGGAATTCGGTTTAATGGTCCCAAATTATGGAACTCGTTTCCCAATGATATTCAAGAGTGTAAACTTTTAAGTACATTTAAGAAGCAATTAAAAGATCATTTTATCACCAACTACCTCTGAATAATTTTAATTCTTTGCTTTCTGTTCCATTTATTTGTGTTTTTGTGTTTCTTTTTCTGTATTATATATGTGTTTTGTAGTAATCGTTTTCTGTTAATTTAAGTCTCTGTAAAGGGGTGTCAACGTACATAAGCTCCCTGGAGCTTCTTGTTGTCACTCCTCAGTCTCTTCAGTACCCTGTACATACAAATAATTCATAACATATTTCTTTATATGAAAGACTGAAATAAAGTTCTATGAAATTGAATTGAAATAACTCTTTTATTACTATCATCTGCGAAACGTCTTTAGGCAAGTTCGTAGGCATTATTTCTAGTGTTGTGGAAATAAGAAAAAAAATCTATGAAAAAATTGTTGGAACACTTTTTCAAAGAAAAGATTTTGACTTTCATTTGACACCATTAGTAGTCTTGATGGCACTTTCTATCAAAGTTTTATTGTCAAGAATAATTATTGCTACTAAAATATGAATGTCATTTGGCACAGTGGTCGACAGATCTACCAGCAACAGATAGCGGCACGGCAGACTATCATATCTGAACATCCCTGATAACTCGATCAGTGTTAATATACTTCGATATTCAGGTACCTAGTACATTTACCCCTATATGGCCCTGAGCTACCAGTATAAATGTTTAAGCTCTTTAGTCTTAGTCGAGATACTATTAAAACCTTTTCCTCCTTTGGGGAAAAATCGAGGGCTCCCTCTAACGTGTCTTATACAAGTAGTTTATGAGTTCCAGTTTAAAAACGAATCAACTGAATTAATTTTTTTTTAGAAACGTAGTTGGTCCCCCTTTCTGGTTAGAAGACTTAAGTGTTTGGGAGGCTTCTCCTACAAAGTAGCTCTTTTTTAGACTGCATCTTTGTACGGGGACTCTGACGTAGAGGAACCCCGTACCAACACCTTTGCAGCGGTGTTTCCGTTTCGACGTCGAAGGCAGCTCATGCACACTGTTTAACAAGAAATATCTTGATTGGCCGTTGTCGTTGTATTGTATCGTTTGTATTCTTTGTTAAGGTTAGGGATTAGGTTAGGAATAAGCTCTATCGTTGTTTGCAAGCCTTCGTCTATTATACGATAACCCAGATGAAGGCAAGCAAGGAAAAATAAATAATTTTAAGTTGGGAGGACTATTTAAAAGCCCATTTAACAATTCATGGAAAGTGATTTTCAAAGAGGGAAGACATTTTGTACAAAAATGCCGCGGAAAAGACTATTTACACTTTTCTTTCGATTTTTAGTGCACTGTAGGGATTATTATACGTTACTAGTAGTATATATACCTTGCCATCCTAAAAGGCTACTACTGAATGTAAGGTGTAGCCTTGAAAACTGAAAATAAGCATTTCCATTACGTAACCGGTCTCAGAAGCATTACTTCAGAAGCAAAAAGCAGGCGGGTATCCTAAGATAACACATTCCAGCTGCTATGTCAAAAGTTGCGAGGTTGCATCTCACTCGGCAGACTAAACATAACCAGTGAAACAGCAACTATGAGCTGTGTTATAGGAGACATTTATCACACCAGGAACAAATCTACTGCACATCCCATTTATAATACTGGTTTGCATTTGCCTTGCCAAACAAAGATAAACTAAGCACAGTAAATACTATCTATCATTAATTGGTATCCTACCGTAACCTGTTATGGCTGGTGTGTACTATTCACTGAGCATGTTCTGAGACTTGTGCAGTAATAACCCGTCTGCGCTGAATTTTTTAAGGGCGATTGAGAGATTTACCCATGAAGAGTCAATTTAGGACATTTGCTTTGATATCAAATACGAGTTTTCCACGTGGTACAGTTGTAGGAGTGTAGAGTTTATCGTGGTAACGAGTAATTGGCCTCAGTTTTTCCTCCAGAAGATGACAAAATGCCTGCAAAGGAAATGTAATGATCGTGAGGATCCACTCACAAAAACCTCACCTGGCAACTGGTCAACCAAGAAAGGATCGCATTCTGTAAACAAACAAGTAAGAAAAAATAAAATGTCAGAAAAAGTGTTTCACTCTTAGTGCTTTGATTGCAGGCATGATTAAATTTGGAACATGTGATTTGTAAAGTTGTTGCTGTTTTGATAAGCGCAGCCTAACAGTTTAGTCACCAGAACACTAAAACATATCAATATGTCAGGTAAAAGATTGAAATGTCCTTATGACATGGGAATATGATGATTCTCAAAAACCTAAATTCTTTCTTTTTTCAAAAGATTCATTTTACCACTAAAAACTTCAACCCATTTTCGGTCACTTCTCTCCCATTTCAGTTATTGAATCGTATTTTGTTAGTTGAATCTTTTCCGAAGATTCCTCAATAAGGCACAACTAGTGTTTTAACTAAGGTTGAAAGGAGAAGAAGATGCAAAGCCACCCCTCCACACTCCCCCAGAAAGTTTCAGTCGAAGGGGCAAGGGTTAAAACGAGTGGAAGAATCTAAGACTCTTAAGAGCAAAAGTGACGATGACTTGCATAGTTTGCTTTTACAAGTGGGCTGAGAAGAAAATTGTTGTGTCTGAAGTGTATATAAACTTTTATCACTGTCGACAGCGTATGCGCGCGTCCGTTGCAAGTCGCCTAGATCCGGCACTTCTGAGTTCAATCATCTACCCGGAGTATCTATATTAAAATGCCTATATCGTTGAGCGTGATGGAATTAGCGATGTTCAAATGTGCCTATATCAAAATAATGGAAATACCATTTTTTTAATGTAATACAACTAATAATTACCATTTTCACGTCGCATGTATGTCTCTACTGAGCTGTCTCTAACCAAAAAGGCCAAACGACCATCTGTATTAGGAGATCCCTCTGACCACACACATTCTGCAGAAGTATCTTGATCTGAACGATAGCTGGAATACAAAATTAAGTTGTTTAAAAATGTCACTTTGTGTACCGCATGTGACATAGAGTTTGTGAAAACAAATACGGAAAGGATGTGTAAAACACCCTCGTCCCACAATGAGCATTAAGCGGGAAATCGGTATCATATCATGGGGAATCTTCATATACCAATTTAATTCCACATATACTACATTGCAGCCATAAATTATCAATTTGAATCGACATATACCAATTTAAGGGGCGATGCGCACTGTTTAACAAAAAAAAATCCTTACTGGCTAACGTTAGCCCTAATCCTAACGAAATCACTAACCCGAACAAAGGACACAATCGATACAATACAATGGCAACTGCCAATCAAGAAACAACAGTGCGCATCAACCCGAGTTTGAATTGACATATACCAATTTAAATAAACACATTCCAGTTTAAATTGACAACTACCGATTTACCTGATTAAAATATTTGATACCTTGATTTCGCAACCGTCGCATAGCACATGCTCTTTGCAATCCGCTAAGGCCTCACCACTTTGTACGCATTTGGCCGTTATTAAATGCCGATTGCTGTCATGCTCCTGTGTATGGTTGCTTGCTATCTGAGCGTTAATGTAATTTAGTTGTATGTTTTACAGCTCAGTTTCTAACCAATTGTGTTAATTCGGGCCGGTGTTGGCCTTTTTCCAGTTGTGGTTCACTGTCTTTTTTCCCTAAGTTCCTATGCTAAGCACGAAGCACAATGCCAGTAGATTCAATTTTAAGTCTTCGGTATGACCCGTGGACGTTGAGTGGAACACCAGGTTGGTAGTGGAACAGCAGTACTTGAGCTACCACACGGCACTTTTCTAACTGGCTTTAATTTTAAGCGTGATTCGATCACTTGACTCAAACAGAAAAAATGATAGTTAACGATTAATAACCTACCGGAATGGAGAGAGCATGTTAAATGCAAAGATTTCGAAACCGGGACATCAAATATGTTAAAGAGGGAGCGTGAATCGGTACGCGTCGCATTAAAACCTGTATATGACAATTTAAATTGCTATATGCCGAATTAACCCTTTACCGTTGTTTGGGTAATTTTGGACTCATGCGGAGAGCCCGGCTGTCACCCATCTTTACTGTTTCAAGCGGAGCTCGAAACTGCGAGTAGCTATCCGAAAATTCTGCCACAACAACGAGAGAGACAATAGTTTAAGGTCACGGGGTTCAATGGCCTACGGAAGCCGATGCGGGGAGGGCTACGTCCGCTTTTCCGCCCACTCCCGAGGCGCGCAAGTATGCCCCGATCGGAGCAAAACGGGAAAGGGTTAATCTAAAATATCTGCACCACTCGGCTAAAGGGTTACGTGCACACACGCAGAGACAGTGGCATCAACTTTGCAGTAAATACACTCCACAGGCTTATTTTGAATTGGTATGCACGTGTCAGGCTCAATTGGTTTTTGTTAATTTAAGGTGCTATGTGCCAATTTAAACCGGTATATGTCATATTCAATTGGTTTGTTTCGATTCCTCGTGATTGGATACTAATTTGATTGTCATAAAGGATACGCATATAAGCGAATAATTTATTACACATGTCATAGAGACTGTTGTCGATCGTCCATTCTTTATGTTAAAACCACTAAATAATTACCCGTGAGTAATCCTTGTAACGAATAAAACTAGCTTTGCAGAGTTGAAGAAGGTTTCAAGTTCCATGGTTCCAAGATACGAAAAAATTCCCATTGAGTCCCATTTGACTTTCCAATAGGACTTAATGGGACGTTACGGGATGTTCCAGTTTCCATATTGAGTCAATGGGACTATGGAATTTCTCGAAGACTCAATGGGATTTTAAGTTGTGACTCTCCAAATTCAATGTAAAATCTCATTGAATTCAATGGGAAGTAATGAGAATTCAATAGGATTTCAATGGGAATTTATGGGATCCCATAAGGTCCTATTCAACAGGACTTAATGGGAATTTTCTGTTGGTCACCAACTCCTTACCTCAATAGCGAACCCCTTGTCTAATGACCAGAACCATCTTTCCAGTCAGAATCAATTTCTGAACGTATCTTCCTTTACGTACCCGGAAGGACAACGTAGTTAATTTGGTTTTACTTGATCAAAACATTGATTAAAATACAATAAATTGAAGTAATGATGAAAGGTTGGACCTTCACGTTCTTTTTGGTAAAGCTGAAAACCATCTTCGTTGCACTTTGTTCTACGCAAACCTTAGTAAATGACCTAACTGATGATCTCACCAAATTTTTGTGTACAGGTATGAAGATAAGCGCTTTAAAGGGGGAAATGAGTATGCCCTGACCATATTGGGGTGTAAATTGATTTTCCCCCAACTTGAAAGGCGGTTATATCACGAACTGATGTGCAGCATAGAGCTCATAATATCTCCATTGTGCTTTAAAGCATTCCAATTATTTGATACTTCCCTAGAAATTAACAGTTTTCTAGAGCAACCACAAGTTGACCAGTGGTTATTGCATCTTTCTATTAAGCTTTTGCAATAGACAAAGGTCGCGAAATGTTTAGGTTTAGGACGTATGCCTCTGTACGCGTATGGACCGGGATCCCGAATCTAGTCGAAAATAGCAGCATTTGTCTGGCGTCATTTGCCTGAAGTTCAGCAAAACGTTGACACAGTTACAAGTTCGGACAAAACAAAATGTTTTAGTTTGTAGTAA
Source organism: Holothuria scabra (assembly GCA_037179385.1). NCBI lineage: Eukaryota > Metazoa > Echinodermata > Holothuroidea > Aspidochirotida > Holothuriidae > Holothuria > Holothuria scabra. Next base: position 22,676,131 of record CM074193.1, read on the forward strand.
AAAAACCGGCTCCGTTAGGAACTTGCATTGCTGCCTCCACCTTTTAAAATTATCGACGGTCTGCGCTGGTCTCACTTGTTACGCCAATACATATGACGTAATAGAACAGAATTGCAATCTTGGCTAACGGTAAGCTGATCGCTTTTGCAACTCGTTTACAACTTACACAAATGCAAATTTTCCAATAGAGAGAATCTTGCAGCTTCGCAAAAGGGAAATCATAGGGTTTTTTTGTATGATTGTTCGTTTGTTTTTTGTTAATTTTTGGGTCGTGTGTGGGTATTTTGTTTTCCGTGGAAGAAATATTTTACAATCTGATTAACTTTGGGTACCGATGCATAAATTAAGTGTAAGGGACCGCAAGATGCTGAACAGTTTGCATGTTTCTTTTTCATTCTTGTTCTTTCTTTTTTTTTCTTTTCAATATTGTCTTCCAAAGAGTTTTTCAACGGCTTAAGTCGGCTTAAATGAATATTCACAAATGAACATTGTTTAAAAAGCTACATTTTTTTAACCTGCTCTTTTTAAAACCAGCGCAAAACAAGTATTTATTTATGCAAACGTTGCGTAGCTCACGGTACACTACATGCAGTGGGAATGTTTTGGTTATACTTTGGCGTCTGGTAAACCTGAAGCTCCAAGGGTTGCCCTGACGCAATTAACTGGGATTTTGTCTGGAAGAGATCCACCACATTGAGAAGGCGTGCCCTATCTTTTTTTGGTAGAGGTCAAAGGTCATTTAGGGTTACCAGAGGTCAAATGGTAAATTGCTTGTTAACACGATATCTCCAGAAGGATAAAATGTGAGGTATCTCATACTTAGCATGTGGGTTGCCCGTATAAAATAGATTATCTCTATTGTTTTTTCCCCTTTTTTGTTGGAGGACAAAGGCCATTTGGGGTCACCAGAATTAAAATGGTTAAAACTTTGTAAACACGATATCTCAAAAATGGTAACTGTGAGGGATGTCTTACCTAGCATATGTATTGCCCATACCATGTAAATGATTCCTATTGTTTTTGGTGGAGCTCAAAGAACATTTCGGGTCCCCAGAGATGAAAAGGTCAAAACATTGTAAGTACTATATTTCAAGAGGGGTAAATTTGAGAGATCTCAGAATTACCATGTGGATTGCCGATATTGAGTAGGTAATCCCATTGTTTTTATTGGAGACTAAAGGTCATTTGGGGTAATCAGAGGTCAAAAAATCAAACCTTTGCAAAAACTACACCGCAAAAAGGGTAACTGTAAGAGTTAATATTCATGCGTAAATAGGGTTAAAGAATTTTGAACGGCATGGGTAATGATGTAAGAGGCATAGGTAAGTCTTTTGGAACAGCTTATTCACTTCATTATGTAAATGATCAAGTGGGGTAATTTGAAAATGTGTCTACTATAAATCAAACAAGGGACACTTGTAATCTGTTAGGCTTTTCCTATTAGTACACAGGAAGGCAAAGTACAAGTCTTGTTAATTACTGGATTGATAGGGGTTTCCCTTTTCGTTAATTTTCCAGGACATCGTAGCCATTAGGAAGGATATTTAACCAAAAACAAAAGGGCAGCCCCTAATAGTCAAGGTTACACCTTTCTGTTCCGATGTCTCTATTTTCCTATGCATGGAGGACAGTGTTAGGACGAGGACCTGTTCTTACACTAACCTCAAAGGCTGTATTCGACACCCAGTTCTTCACTGTTCCCGAACATGCAGAGAACATGGGAATCCCTTCTGTAGGGTCGAACACATTCAGGGATAGTTACAATGGGTATACGTAACTCTGCGCATGTGAGCCTAACGTGCCGCTGTATCGTGCCTTGCTTTCACCACTTACCGTTCGTTTTATTTTCATTATAACTCTTAATGACTGTTACACTAGTGATTTATTCCTCTTGGATGCATGTCCTGCCCAAGATCAGTTATTGTGCTGCTGATAATTCCTTAAATTCCTTCCATGAGAAGCTGTCTCCGCCATCTTGTTTACTGTTCGTTCTCGCTGCACCACCGGTGAGGTGGTGTGAAACTGAAGTACAAGAACATGTTCGCCAACTTGTTCTTTCATGCTCGACTGGTATTGGAACAGTGTTCTCAGTTCCCGAACAGGGAGTCGAATACAGCCAAAGCGGTCGACTTTTCAGAACATAGCGTCACTAGTATAGAGAGCTGTCCCCAATTCCCTTTAATTTTGATTTAAATGAACATGTTTTAAAAATACCTCTTAGCCAAGTTATTAGACAATATTAAGTTTACCAGCGTCATAATATTAGTACTAAAATACCGTACCCCTTGGTAAAGATGTTACAAACATTGGGTATGAGCTTTTGCTTAGCCCTAGTTTGGAGGTCAGTTAATTTCTACTGACCATACATACATACATACATACATACATACATACATACATACATACATACATACATACATACATCCATCCATCCATCCATCCATACATACATACATACATACATACATACATACATACATACATACATACATACATACATACATACATACATACATACATACATACATACATACATACATACATACATACATACAAACTTTTATAAAGCGCAAATTCCATATGATCAATGCGCTAAGACACCAAGAAAAATAATACCAGCAAAACACAATTAACTAAATAAGTAAGTCTTAAGCTGTTTTTGAACAGCGCAACAGATTTGGAATTCCGTATGTGAGGAGGAAGGGAGTTCCATAACATAGGACCTGCAATGGAAAAGGCCTCGTCCATTGCAGACCTAGTAACAGGACCAGATAAAGGTGTGGTTTTCCTTTGGAGCATATTAGAGAGATAGGCAGGAGCCAAATCATTCAAACATATGTAAACATATAAACAAACTTTAAATTGGATTCTTTCGCGAATAGGTAACCAGTGAAGGGCACGTAGAAGAGGTTTGGGGCAATCTACCCTACCTGCCGAGAAAATGAACTTAGCACATCGATTTTGCAAGGATTGGAGGCGATTAAGGTCCTTTGATGAAGCACCATAAAATTTTAAAATATACAGCAAGGAACCACAGTACCCATTGGGCTCTTCTTTTTTCTTTGTTTATTGCGTTGCTTTGGAGTATTGAATATTTATGAGTTGTAGCATTATAATTGACTGTACATTTAGACAACAGGAATGAAAGGGATATAAATAGCAAGCCGTCATTATCAAGTTATTTCTTTACTTTTTATTTCTTCATTGTAACTTATTTTCTTTTATTCATTTACTTATTTGATTTTGGTGGTTACCTTTTTAGAAATTGAAAAAGTTTTGAATAATTATTCAGCTGTGGATTTTTTATTTGACCCGATTGTTCAAATGGACTGTTGGAACGTTCTGCCAGTAACTTGAAGAGAACACTAAAGTCTTTTTACTGACCTTTTTCAGTTTTCATCCCTGTGTTTTTATGCTGAATTAAGACTTTTTTCTTTTTTGTATTTTGTGTTGCCCTTTTGTCTTGTATGTTTTCGTTTGTCTTTTTTGTTGTAAACTTTTAATGGCTCTTAGCGACCTGAAAATTGCAAGTAATAATTGTAGAGGGCTGAAAAAAGACGAATAGTTTTTGCTTATTTACATCGACATAAATTGGACATTATTTTTATACAAGAAACCCACAGTGTTATTAGCGATGAGCGTCGTTGGCGAACAGAGTGGGGGAATGAAATATTTTTTACGCATGGTACGAATACCAGCAAAGGAGTAGCTATTCTTTTCAGAGCCGGTTCTACTCTAACCGTGTTGAAAAAGTTGACAGATGTTCATGGTCGATTTACTGTTTCAGATATTACTGTAAACAACGAAGTTTTCACGCTTGTTTGTGTATTTGGACCAAATACCGATAATTCAGCTTTCTTTCATACTCTTTTTAATCATGTAGAAAGTTTTCAGTTCGATAATATTACATGTGGGTGCGCCTTTAACTTTGTTCTTAATATAGCTGTAGTCAAATAGGTGTTCAAAAGACCAATTTTAAGGAACGTGATGCCTGTATCTCATACATGGATAAATTTAGTCTTGATGACATTTGGAGGACAAGGAACCCTCTCTCGCCTAGCTTCACGTGGGCCTCTGATATTGATAATATTCGTTGCAGACTAGATTTTTTTCTTATATCTAAAAAGTTAGTTAACAAGGTCACTGATAATCATTTCCAACCTCCCCTTCAATCCGATCACCACATTGTTATACTGCATATGTGACACCTCGATAGAACCTAGGGGTCCGAGCTATTGGAAATTTAATTATTCGTTACTTTTAGACCCCTCTTACATAAAATTAGGAAACACTTTAATTACTACTTCTTCGGCAGACCCATACAATTCGAGCGGGGACCCAGCGAGCTTCTGGGAGGGATTAAGTACACGATTCGAAACAGTACCATTCGTTTTAGTAAATCAAAGGCAAAGAATTCTCGCATGTATGAAAGTAATTTAATTAAGGAAATGGCTAAGTTAGAGTCTGATTCTATTACTAATGAAAATTTGTTTGTATTTCTCTGCTCACTGAATTTCAGAATACTGTCGATTGCAATGTATTTGAAGGACTTTTAGATCTTGACGAATGCCGTTCTGCACTTTTTAGTATGCCAAATGGCAAATAACCTGGAAGCGATGGCTTCTCTGCGGACTTCTGTAAAAAATTCTGGCCTCGTACTGGTATATTTGTTTTGAAATGGTTAAATGCATTTGAACAGCAAACCCTTTCCTGTGAACAGAGAAGGGGTATAATCACTTTAATTCCAAAACCTGTGAAGGACCCTCATGAGGTGACAAACTACAGACCTATTGCACTTTTAAATACAGATTACAAGATTGCGGCAAAGACCATCGCTTCTAGGCTCAAAACGATACTCCCTTTACTGATAGGTAACACCCAGACAGGTTTTATGAGCGGCAGATTTATTGGTGAGAACGTAAGATTTGTGCTAGACATTATCGAGTTTTCAAATCTAAACAATATTCCTGGGTTTTGTTTTTTCTTGATTTTGAAAAAGCATTTGATACTTTAGAATGGAGTTTCTTTCATGCTACACTTGATTACTTTAAGTTTGGTAATGACTTCAGGACTTGGGTACGTACCTTTTACAATAATACAAACGCATGCATATTTAATAATGGTGTATCGACTGGGTATTTCCAGTTAACAGAGGCGTACGTCAAGATGTCCTTTAATCCCTTATCTCTTATTCTCTGTACTGAAATCTTAAGAAAGATTATACTTAATAATTCCCAGATTCAAGGTATCACCATTTTTGGCAATGAAATTAAGTTATTGCAATATGCTGATGATACAGTTCTTTTTTAAATGGAAGCCAACGGTCACTTGGGTCAGCCATACAGCTTCTTCACGATTTTCGTCGAGCCTCTGGGTTAAAAGTAAACCTTCAGAAATCTCATCTGTTTCCATTAGGTACCTATGTTACAAACCACACAACTTTTGTGTTATATTTTGTCACTCCATATTGGTCCTATCAAATTTCTTGGAATTACTTTTTCTCATAATGGCAACGACTTGTACCGACTAAACTATGTTACAAAATTATCTCGCCTCAAAACCATTTTGAATATATAGTCGTCTCGAGATCTTACCCCAATTGGCAGAAATATCATTTTAAAATCTTTTGCCCTTTCACAACTAGTTTATCTATTTCAAGTTCTTCCTGATCCACCGGACTCTTTCATAAACGATGTAAATCTACTTTTTTTATTTTATATGGTCAAAAAACCCTGATAAGATCAGAAGAAGGACAATGTAAAACAATTTCAGTAATGGGGAACTAAAAATTACTAACGTAAGAAGTTTATTTATGCCTTACAAATCTCTCGGGTGAAAAGATATCTTGATGGAAGTAACGCTATTTGGAAATCATTCTTTGATCACTATTTAAATTCGTTTGGTAAATGTCTTATCTTTCAGTGTATTTTTACCCCCAAGGATATTTCTCCAATTCACAATATTTTTATTAGACAAGTATGCAATGCATGGATTTCTTTGCATTTCCATACACCTGTAAATTACTATGGTAATCGAGTTCTCTGGAACAATCACTTTATAAAAGTTAATGGTAAGATTTTGTACAATAAAAAACCTCACAGTTCTGGTGTGTTATATGTCAAGGACCTATATGATGGTAACCACAACTTGATCTCATATGTCGATTTTTGTAACAAATTTAAAATAACACGTTATCCTTTTACTAGTTTTTTCGGACTGCTAGCTTCAATCCCAGTGGAGTGGGAAGAAAATCCCTTTAACAACGATAACCCTGATTCTATGTTTAGAGCTGCCCTTAATCAACCCCGGGTCACGTATTTCTCTTATTGTAAGCTTCTTGATAAAATAGTTTTGCCTCCTAGATGTATTGTTCACTGTAATGCTACGTTCAACTTCACAGAGGATGACTGGCAAAAAAAATTTTGCTATCCCCCGCGCTTCCCCTTTTTGATAGCAAGCTTATTTTTTCCCAATTCCGCTTTTGCATAGAATGCTTACCACCAACAAGCTGCTGTTTGCTATGAATAAAATTGATTCCCCTCACTGTTCATTTTGCAAAACCGAAATCGAAACTTTGGAGCACCTATTTTGGAGTTGTCCGTTTACTTCCTCCTTTCTGTTAGACACCGAACATCATCTCTTTGGCAGGCAATTTATTTTAGGTAAATCCGATTTTTTCTTTGGTTATAAGCTCCTTCTACAGCACCCATACATTTTTTTTTGTATTGCAAACATTTTATTTATTGCTGCAAACTTTACTCCGTAATTCCTCATTTTTAAGAGTTTCTACCATAAACTTTTATTTATACTTTAGATAGAAAACCATATTCGTTCCAAACCCAGCTGTTCGCCGAAAAGAGTCACAAGGTACCATGCACTTGTTAATGCCCTCTCATTCCGACTAAATTCTCACTAAATTTTTTCTTTTTTTTCCCTTTTGCCGTAATTCTCTTCTATTAATTGAAATTATTTTGATCAATTACTGGTGTTCTCTGTTATATGATTTATGCTGCATTGAGAATGTCTTCATGTCTTTATGTATGTGCTATGTCATGTTCTCTGCTTTTTGTTAAATATATTTTACTAATCTAAAATATTGAGTACACATGGTGAAAAAGTTTTTGGTGGAATTCTCATGAACGAGTGTTAGACAAAACGTAACTACAGGTCGAAGTTAAGATAATCTGACTTTAAACTGTATTTATGCTGATATTTATATGTTATGTTAACTATGTATATATTGTAACTGTCTAAAAAGAATGTCTGAAAACGTCCGATTATTTTTATATATGAACGCCGAGTCTCGAAATAGACGGAGGAAAAAGACTTGAAGAGAATAATTTTAATGTACTTCCTTTATCTGTTAGAATCATTTTTAATTGAGTGAATGCGCCCATAATTCTACGTTGGATTGCGTAAAGGCTGTCAGAAATAAACAATATTGTATCGGCCTTGCGTTGCTGATATCGTTGCTGATAATTTAAGACTATGCGGTAGCTCCGTTAATTAAGACGATGTTAATAAGACAATGTTATTATTATTTTTATGTAAAAGCTTTGATGATACTGCATATATTTCTCTGCCAATTTATTATATTATCTTGAGATTTGCCAAAGGTATAATTCATAAAAAGTGCTAAATGGCTGACTTGAAATTATGCACTTATAATGTTAGAGGCCTACAGCAGAGCTGGAAAAGACGTCAAATTTTTGCGTATCTACACAGGAACAAAAAAGATGTTTACTTTTTGCAAGAAAAACAGAGCATTCAGTCTGATGAAAACTTTTGGGAAAATGAATGGGGTGGTGAAATTTTTTTTAGCCACCGCTCTTCAACAAGCCTTGGGGTTTGTATATTGTTTCCAACATTAAATTACACTGTTCATAAAAATGACAACAGTGACGACGGTAGATTTCTTATTACTGAAGTAACTATTAAGCAGAAGTTGCTGACATCGGTTTGTTTGTATGGCCCTAATCAAGACATTTCTAACTTCTTTGAATATCTCTTTCATAAATTGACAAATTATAATCATGATTCACTTTTTATTGGCGGGGATTTTAATTTTGTTTTTAATTTGGACAACGATAAGGTTGGAGGTAACCCTCGCACAAATTTCCATGCCAGAGATAAATGCATCCAAATTATGTCGTCCTTGGATCTTGTAGATATTTGGCGTGGAAGGAATCCCCATCAGAAGAGTTTTACATGGTCTTCTAATGTTTGCATTGCAGGTTAGACTTTTTTCTTATTTCAAGAAACCTCATTCATTCTGTATTAAAAATTATTTCATGTACGCTCTAAACTCTGATCACTCAATAGTAAATTTAGATGTTAGACTTCATAGTGACAAACGGGGTCCAGGTTTTTGGAAATTCAACAATTCTTTGTTAAACGATGCGGTCTTTATTGGTATGATTAATGGTGTCATTTTAGATGTAACCAAACAACATAGTAGTTTGAATCCTAGTATGAAATGGGAGTTAAGTATGCTATCCGTAAGACCACTATTAAATACAGTAAATTGAAGGCAAGAGAAAGAAAGAAAAAGGAGCAGAAGCTTTCACATGAAATTGCTCGTCTTGAACAAAGATGCTACTTTTCGAATTCAGAAAATGACACATATCTTTTGAGGCAAGCTAGAAACAATTTACAACATATTTATGACTAAAAGTTGAAAGGAATAATAAATCCGAACCAAACTGGTTTATAAAGAATTTATTCATCGGTGAGAATATTCGGTTTGTTCTAGACGCTATTGATTACTGTAAAGACCGTGAAATACCTGGCTTTCTCCCCCTTGTGGATTTCGAGAAAGCGCCTAGAATGGGATTTTATAATTTGTTTGACTTTCTTTAATTTTAATGACGCCTTAATTAGATGGATACGTACCCTGTATTCAAATGCTTCTGCATGTGTAAGTAACAATGGATTTTCCTCAGCCTTTTTCCAGATTTCTAGAGGGGTTAGACAGGGCTGCCCTATATTTTTATTATTTGCGCTGAAATTCTAGCCCTCCGCATTAATAGTTCTCCAAATATTAAGGGGCTTAATATTTTAGAACAGGAAATTAAAATTCTGCAGTATGCAGATGACACTACTATTTTTGTTTTGTTGACGGTACCAGTCAAAGTTTAAGGGAAATTGTTAATATATTCCATACACTTGAAATATCTTCTGGGTTAAAAGTAAACTACAAAAAGACCAACATTTTCCACTTGGACCACTTGCTGGAAGTAAACCACGCTTTCTCGCTGACTTTGATTTTAATTGGACACAGGGAACAGTTACTGTATTGGGCATCACTTTTGATGATCAAAGAGATAATCTCTTCCATTTGAATTACTCCCCTAAATTGTCTCGCCTCAATAACCTATTGCATTTATGGTCATCGAGAGACTTTACTGCTATTGGGCGTATCACAATTGTTAAAACTTTAGGGCTCTCACAACTGGTTTTTCTCTTTTAAGTTTCACCTCACCCACCAGAAGCTTTTGTAAAAAAACTAGAGTCTATTATTTACCAATTTATTTGGGCAGGCAAACCAGATAGGATTAAGCGTAAGACTTTAGTTGGAACTATTGATCAGGGCGGTTTGAAGGCACCGGACATTAAGTGTTTTATTCAAAGTCTTAAATGTACCTGGGTCAAAAGATACATTGAAGGTACTCCAGCTAATTGGAAAGTATTCTTTGACTTTTATCTTCAACAATATGGAAAGGTTTTATTGTTTTCTCGTAATTTTCAAGATAGAGATATTTCTGTGGGTAATCCCTTTTTGAATGATGTATGTAGAGCTAGGTCTAGTTAAACTTATCTAAAACCTACTAACTACTTAAGTGTAAGCCGTGGCTAAAAGGAATTTCACCACCCCATTCATTTTTCCAAAAGTTTTCATCAGACTGAATGCTCTGTTTTTCTTGCAAAAAGTAAACATCTTTTTTGTTCCTGTGTAGATAGGCAAAAATTTGACGTCTTTTCCAGGTCTGCCGTAGGCCTCTAACATTATAAGTGCATAATTTAAAGTCAGCCACTTAGCACTTTTTATGAATTATACTTTTGGCAAATCTCTCTTTAGCAGAGCAAGAAATCTATGCAGTGTCATCAAAGCTTTTACATTTTTTGAGTGAAAGGTAAATATCAGAGTTGAGATGGTTGGATAAAAACAAAAAAATAAAGAGAAACAAAAAAAAAAAAAAAAAAAACATCAAGAAGTTACCGCAAATAAGACAAGCTCTCAGCAAGTCGTGGAACTCCAGGACAACTTTGTCCATTGAAAACGATCCTGAAATCCAGGGAGCTAAAACAGGTTAATTAATGAACATCCGAGAGTATAAAGTAAATCCAAAATTTAGTGAAAAACATTCAAAATAACAACTTATTTCCATGCATCAGTGAAAGTGTATGGCCGTCCTCCATGCGACCTCCAACATCCTCTAGAAAAATGAGTTCTAAGGCCATCTTGAAAAAGTTCATTTACCTTTGGAATCCACTTTTTCTTCTCCTTTGAGTCGGCTTTTGTTAAGTCGTCGATAATGTAAAAATTATCGTTACTCAGCGCTTGGCAAGCTTCCTTCAAAACATAAACTTTGTCTCGGAAATCTGATACTTTAACCAAAATGTGACGACTTCTGTTTTGAAAACTCCTGCCATCCCTATGAGCACGGTCAACCTTACATCCTGGTACTCCAACTTTTGTGAAGACGTCAACGGCAATTTTTACACAATTTTCCTCAGGCGGTTCATCTTTTCCCACAATCCGAAGATCGTTTTTACGAAGGAATCTTTCCTGACTGATGGGTCGGCTTTCGAGATCCTTTTGAGTAGAGGCAGTGGAAGATAATTGTGTCTCCAATGACTGACACTTTACTTTTAAGTTATTTTTCCCAGCTTGGAGTGCTTGATATCTCTTGTAATCTTCTCAATAGCCTTCCCAAATTCCAATCGTATCTTTGGAAGTTCCGTGTATATTAGTTGAAAAGAGGATTCAAGCCCTTCCGATAACGTGTTAATGGGCGTGTACTCATCGCCACGTCTACAAGCACTAACTGTGGTAGGGAAGAACTTAGGCGAGAGCCTAAGCCTCCCCTGTGGGCACCTCGGCCTCGCCCAGGAAAATCGGACTGATTTTTTGGTCCAGCACCGCCTCTTGGACATCCTCGTGGCATTTCGTCAGTGGAGGTTAAAGAATAAAGCAACTGGAACAATCGTCACCATCACCATCACCATCACCATCACCATCACCATCACCATCACCATCACCATCACCATCACCATCACCATCACCATCACCATCACCATCACCATCACCATCACCATCACCATCACCATCACCATCACCATCACCATCACCATCACCATCACCATCACCATCACCATCACCATCACCATCATCATCATCATCACCATCACCATCACCATCACCATCATCATCATCATCATCATCATCATCATCATCATCATCATCATCATCATCATCATCATCATCATCATCATCATCATCATCATCATCATCATCATCATCATCATCATCATCATCATCATCATCATCATCATCATCATCATCATCATCATCATCATCATCATCATTATTATTATTATTAATGCCAGGGATCTTATCAAACCAGGACACCTTTATTATTATTATTTACTGGTCCCGATTTAAGAACGTTCATTGCAAAGTTGAAAGAGGCACGACTTACGTGAAGGCTCTGCAGACGAATGATGTTTCATACATACAGTAGTTAGCGCATTCTGCCTGTCCATCTTCGGGTGAATACAACTTGATATACTTATGTTCGTAGACGGATAAATCGATGCTAAGTTCAGCGTAGACACGGAACTGTCTTAAGATGCCGTCCTCTGTACAAAAGATAAGCGAACGTTCACATTACACCTATACATACAAATAAAGCGATGTCAATTTTGAATAAAAATTAATTCTTTTGAAAAAACCATAAAGATGGAGTGATATGTTTGCGCAACTAACGAACCTATTGGTAACCAATCGCTGTCAAATATCGTTCCTTTCTTTGAGACCTGTTCTATATGAAATAGATTTTACTAGAAATATTTTGGTGCATTTGTGAATTAAGAGTTCATTTCATTTCACACTTTGTCAAGTGTAACAGTACATGTAAGACAATTAATCACGCATTTACTCACATCAGTCTACTGAGGGAATCTCACAAAAATTTACCTTGCCATGACGAAAGAAGTTTGGACCTGGCAAATATTTCATGTAGGAGAAATCTGAAGTTCAATATCCAAAAAAACAGAATAATCGTGTTCACGCTTGGGTCAAGAGGTAGTGGCATTGGTTAGCATAGAGCGTGCGCAGGAAAACATGCGTGTTGTTGTTAATTCTTGCGCGATGGTACGCAAAATGTAGACCAATTGCAACCGACCTTTTACTGTTAGAACAGTGTATTAGTGCCCCTAACCAACTCTTTTGACGCCGAGCCGTGACAGCTTTCATTTGTAAACATTGAATGAGTCTGTACTGGATTCAAAAGGAAACCTGTAAAGGACGTGACCTTGGGGCATTGCTTTCATCATCGACCTGCCTTTCCAATTTTAAAATCATAAAATCTCCGCAGGTAAAAGATCTGTAAAATAACGCAACAGCTCAAATCATAGCTTACTAAATAAAGTGTTGAACTGACAAAGATAGTAATAGACGTGTAATTGAAATGATTCCAGCGGAATCAATTCTAGGGTCCAAATACAACGTTTTATTGTACCCAGTGGCGTCACCAGACATTTCATTCTGGGGGGGGGGCACTGAGGGGGCACAACGATTTTATGGGGGGGGCATTGCTAGACTCCACTCATGGCGTTGGAGGCGCCACCGAGCGCGAAGCGCGAGGTTCAACGGGTGGGGTCCAGGGGCCCGCCTTAGGGCCCCTGGTGGGGTCCAGGGGCAAAGCCCCGGTGGGGGTGCAGGGGGCGAAGCCCCCGGAAGCTCCTGGGTTTTAGCGTGTTTGTGAGGTATTAAAGACGTTATTTAAGGGTAATTTTATTGACTTAACACTGGTCTAAAAGTTACCTCCAGGGTAACTTCAAGTAAGCCTCTCGGTAAAAAACCACTGACTCAACTACTAAGAGCTTATCCGGCTGAAATTTTGAAAATGGGCTAGATGATCTATAGAGAAAAAAGTTGATGGGCACTTCAATGTGAATTTTGGTGGGGGTCCAGGGGGCGAAGCCCCCGGAAGCTCCTGGGTTTTAACGTGTTTTTGAGGTATTATAGACGTTATTTAAGGGTAATTTTATTGACTTAACACTGGTCTAAAAGTTACCTCCAGGGTAACTTTCAAGTAGCCTAAGACTTTCGGTAAAAAACCACCGATTCAACTACCAAGAGCAGATCCGGCTGACACTTTAAAAAAGGGGTAGATGATCTATAGAAAGAAATTTGATGGGCAATTCAATGTTAGTCTTAGTGGGGGTCCAGGGGGCGAAGCCCCTGGAAGCTCCTGGGTCTTTAGCGTGTTTGTAAGGTTTTAAAGTTGTTTTTTAAAAGGGTTGTTTTAACACTGGCCTAAAAAATTACAGGGCAATTTCGAGTAAGATTTTATTTTTGGTAACAACACAAACGTTAGTGAAACTACTCTCAAGAGCGTATCAGGCTGACAATTTGAGGAAGGTGAGCTGCACCGTGACTATAAAGAGAAAGAAAGGCAGTTGATGGTCAATTAGATGTGATCCTCTGAAGGAAAAATGTAGGCTTAATCCTGCTTGAAGGGTTACCTGAGCTGTGCGCCACCTCCAATTGACGTAGTCGGAAGTGTGAAGAAAATTTTGAAAAAATGTAACCCCTCAGACAGCCGGAAATGACATTGCCAAGGTTTTTTTTGGGATATTTTCATTTGGAAAACATGAAAATCTACTGCCTTTTCTTTTCAACAGAGGAATCGAATCCTAAAAAATTCATAGTCACACTCTGACTACAGAAGACATATTTTTTTGGGAAAATCTCAAATCTCATTTGGGGGGGGGGGCACACGGGGGGCTCACGATTTTTCAGGGGGGCACGTGGCCCCCCCCGCCCCCCCTTGGTGACGCCACTGATTGTACCTAGGGTAGTGAATGAGCCTATGAAGAGACAAATTCATCACTTATCATTCAAATCGCGTCAAAAAGATATTGGCATAACATGGAGATAGCTTTGTTCTCAAGGCAGTGCCTTTGATTTGGAAATGATGCTGTTGGTTGGAGACGTTAAAGTGCACGGGTAAGTAAAATTTAATGAAGTCGGACTCGTCTACAGCAAAGGTTTGTTGATGGGGTGGCTTAATTAATCTAATTTCTTTGCTGGCTGACATGCCTTCCTCGTGATATGTTACGTCCGATCGCGAGCCATTGTATTAACTTATTTATTCATAGGTTAGGTTTGGTAAGATGGAGTTTTAAGGCTCAGTTTCTAACCAATAGGTTCAAGTCGAACCAGTTACAGCCTTTTTTCCAGTTCTGGTTCACTGGCTTGTTTGCCCTACTCCACTGCTTATACTGAGCACCAAGCACCATGGCAGTATGTTCCATTTTTAAAGTCTTCGGTATGACCCGGCCAGGACTCGAACTCCCGACTGCACGTCTTATGTTCGTCTGATGCAAAACGCACTAGTGTTTGTGCCTTCATATCATGCATGGTTAGCATATATAATACATCAGTCCTCCCGTGGTTGCTATACTGGTCTCTGCATATCATCACAACGGCCGGTGTGTAAAACCACGGTAAAACTTTAGCGAATTCCGATCGGAATCTGATCCGAGTTTTGCGGGCTCTTGTTTCAAGATTTCTCCATTTTTGGTCAGAAAGAGCCAGAAATTAGTCAACCAGTCTAAATATACGATTTGCATCTGATGTCTATGAAAATAAAAGCCAACTTATTTTTTCGTGGCACCACGCCGACAAACATTTTTAATCGGACAGCGTAACCCGATAAAATCTGTCTGTAGATGAGACGACACGAAATAATAAGCAAAATTTTCATTTTTATTTTTCTCAACTATTTATACATGTTGGCAGTTGGAGACCAAAGATATAGGACATTTCAACACAAATTCACAAAAATCTGATCGGAATTCGATCCGAAATCGTTGCTGCGTGACCGCTGCCTAACCTGACTGTATTATATTTAACCGATCAGTATGCATCATTCAAAATAACCAGTTAGAATGACAATACGCAATCAACTTTTTTCAAATTATCTGATTGTGTGCCACGAAGGACGACGTATGAATCCGTTACCATCTTTACATACCCCCAAACTAGCAATCATAAGCTGAGATACAACTTGTAATCAATTAATATAAAATGTTAGATTGGCAAAAGTTTATGATGCTCCCTCGTTATTCCTGTACTAAACAACTCATAATCCTTTTTATGGAGTAAACAATTTGGGTTCAAGTAGGATATATTTTGCTGGTAAAAGAAAACTAAACAAAGTAGCTAATAATTAGTAACTCCCATTTTCTTGGCTACACAAATTTTTTCGCTTCTCGGCCTTTTTTTTTAATTTTCACAACTCTGTAAGACTTTTGTATATGTATATGTAATGTGAAGTTTACTCAATAAATTTAAAGAAAAGTATCTGTTCTTTTCATCCAGTCTAGAATGGACCCATACATGACAGACCAATAATGTTAATTGTGTGAGGGCCGTAACTTTGGTCACGTATTGTCCTTCAGTGGACGTAATAGCTTCTTCGGGAAGCAGTGAAAGTTTTGGTTTCGCCGAACGGTCATTTGCCATGAGGGAGGACCTTAGAGGAAGAATTCCTGAAATGACTTTAGGAACAGTAGCTTTACAAATTCTTTAAATATATTATACTATGCAAATTTAAAAGGAAAGAAAAAGGGTGTCCTGGTAATGGGACAATTTTTAACGATATATTTCCATCTTTCAATTTCTTCTTTCCCTTTTTGAATTAGCTAGGAAGCATATTAATCGCTCTTCAAAGATTTACATTCTTAATAAGAATAAATCAGCAAGATCCCCCAAAATCGCCCACAAGCCGGACGGAAGAGTCACGAAATTGGAAGATGAAACATGTTACTCCAAAATCGTCTCCTTCTTTTATCGTTTATGGAATGTGAAATGTTCTTGAAATGAAACATGTCATAACCACGGACTTATTTACATGGACAAAACATGTAACGTGTACGTCTTATCCGTAGATGGTCTCCACCGACGGGGACAAAAAGGCGCACCAAACACGAAGCTGTAAGTAGTCTGATTTGACGACGACTCTGTAATATTTTAAGGAAAAGTTAAACTTGATTGGGAAGCAATATCATATTCCTACAATACGTTAAGGGATTTTGACCTTAACTTGCCATATTTCAAAAAAGTTTCAACTTTCTTGCAAAATCTGCCGATTTACTTGAGCAAGTCCAAACTGTCACACAAAATCATATTAAGACGGCCATCTTGATGCGCTTTTTCTGACACTATGTTAGCGGCAATGTACCGTGCAGTATGCTCTGTCCATGTATTGTAAGTCTGTGGTCATACCTTACTTAGCGGTAATTTATTTTAACAAGTCGAATGAATGTATTTTAGCATTTCATGTCACAAGCATTGGAACTTTGAATATCAAAGTTTGATGAATGATAGTCATTTTGTAACTTCTAGGATAACAAATAATTTATATTCTTAACTTAAGGTACACTTTAAATAGATAATTATCTTTTGTTTAAAGGCGACTGAACTTGAACCATTATTGTGCAATGCCCGTGCACTTTTGAATACTGAAAACGTAAATTGAAGGACAATGGCTTTTTCGTAGTATAAATTTATGTTTATGTAAAATCAATTGAGAAAGTTAGATAACCACTCACCTTGGGGAATCACCTGACACCATGACGTGCGAAGAATACATAAAATGACGGCTATTACCATACAAGAAGAGTACGGTTTGAAGATTATGGGGGTTATCATTTCTATTATTCAAGATTCCGGTTCACATCCACTCAGTTCAAACCAACTAGGTAGCTTCACTTTTTGCGATATGAATCCTTTCGTTAAATCACCTATAAGCAAAAGTAATATTTGTAAAATGCAATTATCTGAAATCTTCTAGAAGACTAGAATGCCATAAATTTAGAAGTATCAAGTTCTTTTTCAAGGAATATTTTGATAACTGATCGAAACACGTACTGTGCTCGACATTTTGCAAAAACTTGTGGGTTTTGCTCATTTGGGTCGATCGATTTCAATTTTATCCTTCACTACACGTCCTTAATGCATATGCCTACTTCGTAAGAAATGCACTGCTCTTTATGGCATTCTATGAATCAAAGATAGTCGTTCAACCTACATAGGGAAGGGTGGGCTATGATTGCAAGTAGGCGTGCTTATTCTTACAAAACTCATTTTCTGAGCTTGTATGTGCAATTTGTAATAAAACAGAATTACCTTTGCTCACGCATGTACCATTATCCTCTTGCCTGAACGTTTTCTACGGGTGTCAGGTAATTACTAGCTTAATCCATCTAATGATCTCGTCTCTACACTCCTCATGCTCTAAACTATAGGACACAATGAGTACTTATATATCTATAACTTTTCAGCCTAGTCACCTCTCACTTTGTAGCATGATCGTGGCGGCGTTTATACTTACAAAATTGTTTGGTCAAAACACCTCCTACATGTTTGCTAGTTTTCAATGGAGAGACCCCACAATTTCACGCGGCAACGAATTACAGATTTCGCTGATTGCCGTATCACAAAAACAGACGAGGAGGATGTACAGATGTAGTGGGCCGTTACACGGGACAGATGGAGGCAGTGTGGAGGTCCCCGAATCATAGTTTGAACTAAGAGTAAATTCACTTACTTGAGCGATATTTATTTTCACTAGTGGTATAAGATATAAATTTAACACGAACATTAAATTCAATCAGACTAAGAAATGTCATTCTGGTGGTCTAGTGGGAAGATTACTCGCTCCGCTCCACGCCAAATAATAGTGGCGTTCCGCATACCAGATTATAGTATCCTTCCTTCAATAGAAATATGGCACCATGTCACCCCTAATCTTTTAATCATTTTGCAATTTGCGTTGTATTGCAGTGAACATTTTTTGTAAACAACAGCTCAAACTAACTATTGATTTAATTCTACTGACACTCCGACGATTTTCGGTGGCTTAAGTGATCACGATTTTCAATCTTTTCCGAATGCCAACCGCCAACCTATGGTGCACCTTCAGCGAGAAAGTCTTTTGGGCATGCAAAAATATCTCGTTCCCTCAGCCTGAAACGTCGCACTTGTAAATGAGTCCTTTTAAGACCCCTCTTAAACACTAAGAAAAATATTGAAGCACATGAAGTCCATCGGCGATTACCACCCACATCATCAAAAGAAATCTTAAACCCTCCCATGCTGATGACGGTTAAAGTTACATTAATGAAAATGCGATCAAAATAAAACGAGCATAAATACCTACACCTGTAGAGAAATAGCCTCTTGAACCTCCTCAAGATTCCTTTCCGTCCAGCTGATATACCAAGTTCTAAAAAAGTGCTTTGGAATTAAACGTTTTTCTAAGCACTTTCAGTAAATTTGTTAACACGGTTTGCACGGTGTACATTTCCATAAGCGGCTAAAATTACAAACTGTGTGACGTCATCAGAGCTTAATATATTTTGGTAACCCTGAGGTCAGCTTTTCAACTGTGTAGGGGATAAATGCACGGATACCTCACGATCGTAAAAGTGTTTACAAACGATGATGTACTCGACAGAGGTAATATTAGTGAAGCCATTTGTGGAAAGTATGCGTAGGTAACTAAAGTGTCATTCACATATTACCACTGCCCACAATGTCGTGTCCACTGCCCATGGATAAGTTACATAGAAACATAAATATTTGTGACCTACTCACGGTGTATACAGTGCAGTGAACTATACTGTCTACATTGTATGTAGCTCTGCCCTCACATACCCATGTCCCATAAGAATTCAACTATAAGACGTTTCGATAAACTCATTACTCGCTTCAGATATTCAAGTTCTAACTCGCCATTACATTTTACTCCGAAATGGCATAACATTCTGTAATTGGATAAAGCTCTAGTGCGTTATTATGATCTCAGTAGAACGCTAGCAAACCGCAGTCTCTTAGGTTGAGTTGAGATTAATATTTCTAATCAGTTCCCGCTAGTAAAGAGCCAGACATTCAAGTATTTCTTTGCTCTGAGGCATTCATATTGCGCAAATGAGAAAGCAAGCGCAAATCCACCTGAATTTTTTATGAAATTAAGACTCGACATTCAATAAATCAGTACCGACCATTTTACTCTACATAACAAGCTGTTTCTGTTCATGAAGGGTTACCTCGTCGGGACTAACTAGAAATGTGTGCAGAAAGGTAAAAAGTTATTAACAAAATTAAAAGTCATGTGACATGAAAATAACCAAGTTTTGTATTTGATAGAAAAGCAACAAAAACTCCAGAAAATTGCCCGAATTCCCATCACAATCCGTCAAAAATTGACCATTTTTCAAGGCAATTTATGATTTGTACTTAATGTTGCATAGACGTGAGCAGAAAATGATGTCTAGGAAGGCCGGGTTAGTCAGTTAGATAGATTTTTACGACCCAGTTTCCAACCTATTGGTTCAAATCGAGCCGGCCACGGCCTTTTTCCAGTTGTGGCTCACTGGCTTATTTTTCCACTCAAACGCTTATGCGGAGCATCACGCACAACCTGACAATGGCAGTAGGTTGAATTTTGAAATTCTTTGGTATGACTAGAGCTGGGAATAGAACCCTGGCCTTCCCTTCCGTGTGAGAACTGGATGCTCTTACCGTTAGACCAAACACGCGGTCCAGGAAGGGATTGCCATAAATAGCGAATATTATCCTTCGTTTTTGCAATCTCCCTTTCAACTCAAATTGTAACTTTAGTAGCATTTCACGGGGATTTCATTTTAGAACTTTAAATTGTATCCATGAACACCAGCAGTATCAGTTACCAAACCATAATTATTCAATGAGTACTTAAGAGATGTATATATCTATAAGTAGGGTTAACAAAAAGAAATTTAAACACTGTGTAACACTCGATCTACATCGTTATTTTTGCATAAGCAACAACCGAAGTTGTTTTAGAAACATTTAGGCTTTGAAGAGGCGTGAGAACCGTAAAAGATACTGGCATGATTCTAAAGGGGTTTTCCGAAGAAAGGTTTATTCTTTAACAGCCAACAAGACAGGGCTTTTTGCTGACATGTTTCATTAACATTAGCTGCCTGCACCGTACGGGGGTGGCAAGGATAGTAAAAAGGGACCTATAAAGTGTGAATCTTTTAGTTAATGTACTGTAGGCGCGCCTGCCTGTCATACATGTCAAGATGATTCCACAGAACTGACTGTCGTCTGAATTGGAAGTGAATTGGGAAAGTCTGGCAACGAATTGGGAGATTCGTCCTTCACTGCCAGTTTATTTTATGGACTTCTCAAGGTTGGATGTACTGGGTATATTTTAATACAGTGATTTCTTCAAAACGATGCATTTAGCAATTTATCAATAAATGCAGATTCTATGGAAAATTTCAACCTTTCTTGATGTCAGTTTTGTTAAGTTCGAGTTCAATGAACATTTGAACTTGATTTGGAAAAGTAGACAAAAGATCACAATACCCGTGCACCTGTTGAATTAGATTTATGACTAGAATTTAGAAATGTCCGGTGGCCCACTACATGACGGTCCTGTAATGGGCATGATGCTGATTGGTTCAAAAGTGCCTTCCCATCATGCACTTATGTGTCAATCCAGCGGGTCTTTGACGGCTGACCGTCGGCCATGATGGCCACCAGCGGACCGCCAGATTTTGCTCACGGGGATACGACTGCGTGTTCTGTGGAATCAACCTCCCATGTGCTTCGCCAAAATTGTGGCGCCCAAGTGCACTACAATAACTATAGTCACTTCTGAATCCCTTCCATGTGGATGACAATTTGGAAGAGAATAACAACCAGGAACGTATAGTCGGCAAACTTTATACTTGCAAATGAAAAGAGGTTGCTTTATCTCCACATAAGGGATCAAACAAGTGTAAGCCGTTGCTTATCGAACAGTGGCCTTCCGCTAGACGGATATATACCATGTGTGCCTGATATGGCTACTTATTGCTTAGACTGGACTGCGTGCGATATGCCCACTTAAAAGAGCGCCAGCTTGTTTCATTTACATAGACTAGTTACAGTGCTAAGTGAGTACATAATATTGTTGCAATAACCTTACCTTTACCTCACGGTCAAGTTATTGCAAGAATGCCGGAAGGTGGCAAACAAGTTTGACGGACGAAAAATAATTTTGAAAGTACTTAAGAAAACGTCCTTGACCGAACAAAATTTACTGATTTGTGAAATATATCATGGTTTGAAAAAATGTTAGCCTCAGGTTAACTTCATGTTCAAATTCACCCCAAAATAAAAGAGTCCCCCGTATAATGAAAAGTCCTTGAACACATTTTATATCCAAACTTCGTAAGGCCTAAGGGTGGCAAAGTAGTTTTGCATGAGAAACCAAGCCACGCGGTCCTGGAGGTTCCATCGCATTGAATGAAAGAGACAGCAGTATCGCGCACTGAAAAAAAAAAACATTTAAAATCAATTTTACAATAGCACAAACCAAACATGGTAAGTTGCCTAAAGTAACTAGTAGCACTCACAAATTTCGGTTTTCGGATTTCTCATTGAAATACGAAGAAGTATACGTGAAATGATTTTGTATACACTAAAAATATTGGAAGGAGCTTCACTGGTCAGTGAAATACATAAGGGTATAAAAGACTATTACTTGAAGTTGACTTTACGTTTAAAATCATCTTCAAAATAGTTGTTTCGTAGGGGAACAGAAATCAATATTGGGTGGCTGAGGGGCTAGGTGCCTGCAAGACTAAATAAACGGAGCGTACTTGAAAAATCAGGTTGGTTTGGAGCGAACAATAAACTGAGTGCCTTACCCTCCTCACCCAACAGCCTGGTGACCGGGAACGAGACTTCCCGACTGTTACAACCTGCAAGTGATTTGGATAGGCTACACTACCCAGGGAGTTGTAACTAGATCACACCTCCCTGCACTAACAATATGTTCAGCACCCACTTCCAAACTATGCAAGGAACCGCCTTTTCCTAGTTGAAGAGATTGTTCAATATTTTACACCAAAAATCCATCCCTCCTCTTTATAGCTTCACCGCTACTGAATTACTCTATTTCATGATGAATTTCTGACTACTTTTGGTGGACTTAAAGATCGATGATTCAGACAGATAAAAATTTGTGACATTGTGACTTTCATGCAGCAAAAAATAAGAAGTTCGCATCCATCCCAAAAGGCAAAATAAGATGATCGTAATCGCAAAATTCTTGATCTTCGTCAATTAGATTTTAAAATGAATCTTATTCCTGCTTGAAGCAAATTACAACTTGTAAGTAGCACAAATTAAGCTATATGCCTATTGCTCTGTACCGACCGGCCTAAAGGTAGACATTCATTACCCCAGACATTTCCAATTTTCTCAACATGTTTACGTTTAAGCACTCCCACAACTGTTTAAAACGTACTATCCAGACGCAATCGTACATTATTGCGTGGACTTAGGTGTTATTTAAGGAATCAACTGAATTTGACTGCCTACTATTGGTGAACAAGCCGTCGAGACTCCAAACTTGGCAAAATAACGTACGAAGCGTAGTCTGCTTGAAAAATTGCCGTTTTGAGTGACGACTGATTACAAATAAAAAAAGGAATATTACGTAGAGGGCCAAACTCAAAAATGTTTCGACTTTCTGTTTTAAATGTGTGAATATCACTGAAAAAGGGACAACCTTTTAGGCACTCACAACAATAACGTTGCCTTTTAAATGCAACTACTTGCAAATGGGAAGCATTAATTGCAGAAACTTTGATATCTAGATCTCCCGTAGGGAGATTTTAAAACACGGAGACTCCTGAAAAGTCGACACTAATTAGCAGCAAATCTAAGATTGCACATCGACTTGAGATGGGTGTTGCATAAGGCCTGTGTTTTAAGGCTCTCTGGGGATATTTTAAAAGCTTCCGATGCTGTGTTCCTATTTGTGGACTATATGTTTCAAAATGAAGAATTTTAAGTGGAGGAAATTTTGGTATACTGAAAGAAAATTGAGGAAATACGGTACTGTAATTTCTGGCGTCTCATCATGTAGCAAATCAAGTTTCTTTTACGTATCCACAGCTCGGAAGTGTTCACAAAATCAGTTTATGAGCGAACACTATTGCATTAAAGGTTGCAATAAATTTTTCATTTTTGGGAAGAGATGACAACAAATATGGAGCTTGTAGTAAACACAATTCGGAATTTTATGAAAGAGGATTTGGGAAAATCTCCCACAACTTGACTGGTGCCACATATGGCAAATTTCAGAATTTTAATTTCAATGAGTTCTTGGTTCGTCCCACTTCTAGCAAAATTCCCCGACTTCCCCGAGCCATTGGAGAAAGATTTTTAATTGAGAAAAGACGTTTGAATTTTTTGGTATATGGTACCGTACCCAAGATATACGGGGCGATGAGCATTGTTTAACACAATATTTCCTAACTGGCTATAACGATAGCCCTAATCCCTAACCTAATCCCTAACAATAACAAATAATACAATTGATACAATAAAATGGCAACAGCCAATCAAGAAACACCTTGTTAAACAGTGTGCATCTACCCAGATATACCTCTTCAAAGTTTGAATGTTTCTTCAGCAAATTGTTATCTATGTAAAGTAAAGATATGGAGGTTTGTGCAGTGTTGACATTTCTATAGATCTACTTCTCAGAGAGTTTACGGTCTGGTGAACGATGCTTATGGTTTTTTTTTTTATAAAGACACAAATTGAACTTCCAAGATAAAAAAAAAAACCTCAAGATAAACTTATATTTACTTATGCTGTCCTTGAATTGCAAAATGTTAAAACAAAGGATAACATCAGCCATAAATGCCTTGTCTCTCTTTTGACATCACAACATTTGCATACTCAGGATAGTCGATCATAAAGATATGTTTCAAATTTTACGTCAAGCAGAGGAATTTTCATCGGCCACATTGGTTACAGCAGAAAGAACGATATTTATGTTTCGTGCAACTGGCGAATAACCTAAAAATTTAATAAAACTGAAGAGGCAACAGATTACATCTTTGTGTTAGCTATTTAATCTAAGCAAACTTATATCTTACATACATATTCAGAGCTTTACGCTGTGAGATTACTTGGTGAGTTTGAACACGCAAACCCAACTTCAACGTTTTTCTACTTTAGGCATTCTACATACAACTTAAAGATTTCTAGTGAGCTAACTTGAGGAGTTGTTTACCTTTCTATTTTTGAATTACTTTATCAAGTTGAAAGTACTTACAATTCTGTGATTTCGCCGCTGGTTCGCTTTGGCTAACAAACTCCCCTTACGGTGGAAGGAAATTAGTAGATGGCATTTTCAATAATTGTTGTTATTGTCTCTGACGCCCACTTCTCCATATGACAGCACGTCTCCATGCACCTTAGAACTCATAGTAAAGGCTATTTACAATAACAAGGGTATTCGGATAATAATATTTCTGTCTTGTATGGAAGCGTTAAAGTTCCACGGCATCACAAAGACATAATTTAACACTATGCAACAATTTACTACTTAGCACGAACATTTTTAATCAAAATGTCAAAAAGTCCGATTTTACACTACGCTACTTCAATTAAATATATGAAAAAAATGTTTTTTACGCTTTGTCTTTCAATCTGTCTTCACTTTGTTAAAACAGCTATACATTTTCATGAATAGATAATGAAAACGGCGTTGATGGAGGAACTTTTTTTAATGTGTGTGTGTTTTTTTTTTTTTTTTTTCGCCGGGAGCTTTAACGGGTCAACTTCCATTTTTCTAGCGATGCCTACAATTTTAATAATAAATTTGTATATGAAATCTAAAACGAGTTACCCGAGGGTTGCGAGAGTTACATTTGGTCTCTAAACAGTACTTCCACACCTGCGAAAAATGTATTTAGACTAAAACGCAGTGTATATTTTCACTAAAAAAACTCACTCTTTGTTGTTATTAAATTGTATTCACCGCATTTGTAACATCCTTGCATTAAATGTATGTATATATACATACGAATCCGCAGTTATCTTTTTAATAAATGGTATAAAAAAGTGTTTATATTCACATTTTACCACTGACAAAAAATTGATGTGTGATAACTTGTGTAAGTGTACGCCACATTAGGTTTAAATAACATACTTTTTGTTAATGTAACGACCGCAAGTTTGGGGTACACAAGTTCATTTATTTTTTAGATTTTTACGGTTGGTTTCAAGTTTTGCTAATTGAATTTTGTGGAGCGTCAGAAATATTTATTTCTTTGTCCAATGAAAACTTTTAAAGTTGAAATCGGGGATCTCAAATAGAACTAATACAATGAAGTTAAATTTGAAGGTTTTGTAATTCTTATTGAAATTTTTCTTCTTCCTGAAGATCAAAAATTTCAAGGATAAATCAATGAAGTAACTTTAGTGAGATATATTGTCACGTGATTCAACATCCAACCACGAAAAACAACACGCAACTACACCTAATCCAAATTTTGATGACAGTATTGTTCCTTTAAAAACTCAGTTTTAAAACACCACGAACTGGCCAAACTTTTCCTTATATATTCATTTCTGAGGATTAATAGAAATTTTATCACAGTGTTAAGTTGCTTCTTTTCCAAAGACTTTGTGATCGGTATTAGATCACATCTTAAGTGGAGCATATAATTTTTCATTCATGTTAACCTCTGTAAGATACATATCATAAAAACAATGCAAGTGACTTTTGCAAAAATTATAACTTTCTGTGTTAATACCTCCCAACTCGTTAATACCGTCCAACTCGTAAATCTCACTGCTACCATCCACATGACGGATGAACAGTAAGCCGCTTGTTTACACGTTTCCTAGGCTGGATAACTTTTGTTTTCCCCTTCTTCAATCTACAGCACACGTGACCACATTAAATCGCCTTAAAAAAGGATTTTCGTATCTAAGGATATTGAACTCCATTAAGACAGCATTATAATAGTCTCTCTCATTGAAGTCATTTCAAGTTCACTATTTAGTGCTTACTTTGTCCAAGAGAAAACGTTTCCGAGTACTATTCTGAACTTATTAAACACAAAAGTCACACAAAGTGACTTTAAAGTGCTTTCACTTGAGAACATATATTCGGAGGCCTATTTTTGAAAAGAAACAATTTATCACTAATTGCTAACATGAAACTTGATTTGTGCATGTTTCTACTATTTTCTCCATTATGTGGTAAGCACACCCGAATTTATCAAGATCATTTTACGACAAGCTTCAGATAGCGGTCACCTTCCCTAAATGAAGTATTAAATTTCCTGTACCAATTACTAAGACTAATAAGGCTTATCTTCTAAAATGTTTTTAAATTGCATTGTATATTAACGTATGATAGGTGAATTTAAAAGGGATATTTTTCATAATGAACTGTATGTCAAGTTGCAAATCATGTTATTTCCCATAAAGTTGGTGACATGTATAAGGAGAAAAATAAGAACAATATCAAGTAATGAGTTAAGATTTGAGCAAAATTTATTGCCACAGATAAAGAAAGAAGAAGATTAAACAAATTTTGAAAAAAAAAAGCGATTTCAGTTTTAAATAAAAATTTTCGCGAATGGCTAATTTCGGCAGAAGGTAAATTCAAAGTAGGTATGGGAAATATTTATGACGCAAAACAGTTGCTTTCTATAATGCTACTTGCATGGAACAAAAATCAATTGCATCGAATAACAATCAATTGGATCGAGGAACAATCAATTGCATCGTACAACAATCACTTGCTTCGAACAACAATCAACTGCAACGAATAACGATCAAATGTAAGCAATATGAGATCCTCACGGTAAAGTAGACCATCGATTATAATTGGAACTTAGAAAAAGTGTAAGGTTTTTTGAAACTATATGCGTAACTATATCGACTCAGTTTGGTTTTAATAAAGACTTTCAAATTTGAAACCAGTTGTTATTATCTCAGAATAACACAATACGGAAGCTTTCCTTTCAAGAATTAAGGCCCTGATAAATAAAAGTTCAATTGTTTGTTATCTTTCAAAAATATATTTCCAATTAAACTCTTCAAAGTTCAAATTATGCACTAACTTAACTGCTTTAATGCACTTAAATGTATAATGTTTTGAGAAACTCTTGCTTGACTTTAATATAGAAATTGAATGTTTTCCACTATTAATAGTTTCTTTGGAATCCTGACTCGTGAATTTAACTACAATACTTTCCCTTCAGAGGTAACTCCTCGAAGTAACATACGGTTTTTAATTTCTATAAAAAATCACAATACGTACTATCAATTTTCTCCACTGAGATGTAAGGCTCGACAGGACGTCATGTCGGGTCATTTCAAACAAAATTACTGTGTGATAGGGGAAGTATAATATGCATCTACTAGTTTCGGTACCTACCATAGCTGTTAATCTTCGGTAAGTCAAACGACAGAAATGTCATAAGGTGTTATATTTGCAATTAAAATGTAATCAACGTATAAAGTTTCGCAACTTTCGCAAGTTGTCGGGTCCGTCGGTTTGATCCCCTGTCAAGAGCCCTGATTGGAAAGAGGACTAGGCTACCCGTGCAGTCAAAGGGCAAAAGTAGTATGTTTTGAGTTTGAACTAGTATTGTACTCTATCCTATTCAATGAATGGCTGCTGAGAATCATGTCACAACATTTGTCTTACTGAATTGTGGAATGTACGAAGAGTTACACTAACAATGCTTTACCGTGGATATATGCGATATTTAAATCCTAAAGTATAATAAAGGTACTGGGGAGAATTAAGAAGATGAAGAAAGTGAGAACTACTGTAGCAGTTCAATGGTGAGTTGTGTCACAACAGTATCGAATTCCAAACAATCGTTTTTTCGAAATTCATGAAGTGTATCTTTTGAGATATAAGCAGGTACTTCGGGTATTGTAAGTTTTGCAAAACTTTTTCGGTGTGTTAAACGAACGAGCGAGGGAATTCTTTACTCTTACGGAAGCAAAAAGTTACAATACGCTGCAAAACTACACTGCCATTTTTTTAAATATTATATTTAAACTTCATGAAGTTTGGGGCCTATTATATTTCTGGGGTGTGGGCTAGGTTTCCCACCCCACCCCTAGCTACGCCACTGGAGTGGTTTCAACTGACGTAGCCATCGGCAAGCCGCACCCACTCTCGGACAAAAGCCGACAGTGTTTTAGTGAAAGTGTCGCACTTGGTCGTCAGCTAGCTACACTGGCTATACTACACCACAATTTGCCGGCCACAAGGGGTGGCGCTTGTAACGTCAGTGCAAGCAATTTATAAAAGATGAAAATACATTAGAGGTTTTTTTTTTCATTTCACGGCATGATCTCATAGACTCAATTGAAGAACTGGTATTGCATACATTTCATCCATTTAGAAATCTCATTAGCTTTCTCTGTTATGAATCATTGGAAGATCAAAAATATTGAGATAACAAACCAAAACTCTTACAATACGTTTCTCCTTCTCCGGTTGAAAATATATAGGTATCCAGTTGAAAACAGAGCCATGACGACACTCCATTAAAAGCCTACAAAGAGCAAGGTACCATTTTGCAATGGGAGACAATGATATTTAAACACCTTTGTGACTTATAAGTGGCCACGTGGTGTTATAAATTATCATCCTAAGTAGACATATACGTTTAATATTGTTAAACATTGTGCGTTGGTGAAGAGACAATTTTGCCTCCATGTTTTTGCACAGGATAGCCTACGTCATAGCTCGAAATATTGGTCATGGTTTCCTACCGTTGGAAAGATCTATTGGTCAAATTGAGATCCTTATATTAATTTCCATAAATCAAATGATTGATATATATATATATATATATATATATATATATATATATATATATATATATATATATATATATATATATATATATATATATATATATATATATATATATATATATATATATAAATGTTTTCCGTGTATTGGTCAATAGTTAAATAGACAAGACTGAGAAATTAATAATACTGATGACCAACAAGATTGATAGATATCCGAATATATTTCAATCCCACCTGGGATCTTCCTCAGCGGATTAGACGGAGAACGTACAGCGATTACAAATGAAAATGTAAATGATAACGCTTAACGATTTTAAGTTATTGTTCAAAGTTAATACATTGAAGCGCGCGTCATGAGTTAGTAATAAATGACGCGTTTGCAAGGATCAAAATAAAGAAATTATGACGCATTGCTACAATATTGTGACGCAACTGTGATAAAGACACGCTTAGAGATGTTTACAAAATGATGTGGGGGTAAAATGATAGGAAACCCCGATCTTTGTTTAAGCCATGGGAGACTGTTTTCAAGTAATGGATCATTTTAAGTTCGAAGATTTTCCTCTACCGGATGTCGGAAAAACCCCCTTTAAGAATAAAACACTTAAAATCCCTCGAGTGATTAGCTTCGCTAAAATGCTTACCTACTGGCAGGCATTGAGTTCCGTCTCTAATGCTCTGTTTGTGGTTATTTATTCTTAGGCGAAATTTAGTAGAGGTCTCTCCAACATAAAGTCCGTTATCACAGGTGGGACATTTCAATATGTATACGATGTTGGAGGAATCACAGGTGTAGTTGCCCGGATGAAGGGTCACTGGTCCTCCCGGGCGGTTAAGTACAATCTCTTCATCAGTTAATAATATATCACAAACTTTGCATCTAGGATTATCGCACTTGCGATTTCCAGTGCGCTGATGAGGTTTCGGAATTTCACTGTGAACTAAATGCCTTTTGAGGTTCTTTTAAGAGTTGTCACCCTCAGCATATGAAAGAATCCGTTGTATATAGCCAAATCTTACGTTACAAACGTATATGTTCTGATTCAGAAGATTTTCAGGAACAACTTAAACAGCTCTTGCAGCATTTCCTCAATAAAGCGTATCCTTGGAAAATTATCCAAAAACAAGTTGAAAAGGCGGCGTTTGTTGATAGGAAGGATCTTCTGTCTTATAATACAAAATGTTCTATGGATAAAATACCGATGGTCCAGGTATATCACCCAGCTGTAGTCCCTACTAATGAAAAGATCAAGAGAGAGTGGAAAGCCCTCTCGAGGATACACCCCAATGATCCAATATTTGCCAAACCCCTTCTCCCCGCTTTCCGTCAATCTAAGAACCTCAAAAGGCATTTAGTTCACAGTGAAATTCCGAAACCTCATCAGCGCACTGGAAATCGCAAGTGCGATAATCCTAGATGCAAAGTTTGTGATATATTATTAACTGATGAAGAGATTGTACTTAACCGCCCGGGAGGACCAGTGACCCTTCATCCGGGCAACTACACCTGTGATTCCTCCAACATCGTATACATATTGAAATGTCCCACCTGTGATAACGGACTTTATGTTGGAGAGACCTCTACTAAATTTCGCCTAAGAATAAATAACCACAAACAGAGCATTAGAGACGGAACTCAATGCCTGCCAGTAGGTAAGCATTTTAGCGAAGCTAATCACTCGAGGGATTTTAAGTGTTTTATTCTTAAAGGGGGTTTTTCCGACATCCGGTAGAGGAAAATCTTCGAACTTAAAATGATCCATTACTTGAAAACAGTCTCCCATGGCTTAAACAAAGATCGGGGTTTCCTATCATTTTACCCCCACATCATTTTGTAAACATCTCTAAGCGTGTCTTTATCACAGTTGCGTCACAATATTGTAGCAATGCGTCATAATTTCTTTATTTTGATCCTTGCAAACGCGTCATTTATTACTAACTCATGACGCGCGCTTCAATGTATTAACTTTGAACAATAACTTAAAATCGTTAAGCGTTATCATTTACATTTTCATTTGTAATCGCTGTACGTTCTCCGTCTAATCCGCTGAGGAAGATCCCAGGTGGGATTGAAATATATTCGGATATCTATCAATCTTGTTGGTCATCAGTATTATTAATTTCTCAGTCTTGTCTATATATATATATATATATATATATATATATATATATATATATATATATATATATATTTATACATATACATATATATATATATATATATATATATATATATATATATATATATATATATATATATATATATATATATATATATATATATGTATATAGTGCCCCTTAGAGCAGTTGGTTGCGCTTATCTCTGATTTTGTGGGGCTTTGTAATTAGGGGGTCCAAATTACACGGCTTTCCCCTACCACTCTCAGACAGTAGTTTTTCTAGATGTTACCTCGTTCTACCCAATATTGTGTTCATTTATACCAACTATTGACACAGTACTTCGCTTATTTTAGATATCATTTGAACTTCGACAGAGAATTCAATATCATTGTTTTAGCTATAGATCCATACATGACTTACAGATTTACTCCAACAAATTGTTAAAACCTTAAGGACGTCAACGTTACCATAATATTTACCGCACATTTTTTATACCTTTCGTTCACCCAGCAGCCCCGCGATGACGTAATAATGTTTGGATAGCAGCCTGCTAATCAATGATAAAAGGAATGCCTCATTTAAATATCCACTGTCGTACGGTAGGAAATATTTGTATCATAAAAATATTGTTAGAAATTTATTTTACAGATTTTCACTGTTTTTTGTTAACATATTTCCTAGACGAGTTTTCAGGTCTCTTAGTTGAGATTGGTCTTGCTGTATGATGTCTTCTATATGTGTGTTTCCCTCAGCAAATTTGCCCTGGTGAAAGTCTAATGTCTTCAAGAGAAATGCACGTTTGTTCCCGTAAGTAGACTGAAAGACGATAAAAATATGGAGATTGAAAAAAATCTGTCCCTTAGTCACACACCTTCATACAAAATGGTTGTTCGATATAACGAAATACGCAATTTTCACTTTGAATGTTTCAAAAAAGCAAACACAAAAATATGAAATCAAAGTGGCCCTAAGTATTAGTATATATTTGTGGAAACCAAAACAGTCAATCAAGTTCAAAGACAGCTCATACCAGAAGAAGACTTGAGCGCGGGTCTTGAGTGAATTTTACTGGGTAATCCAACAAGGCTAATTTCAAATTTTGCTCTTAGAACATTTGCTTTTTAAATATTCCGGCTGACTGCATTGAATGCAATTCTGCGATTTGCAAGTAACTGCTAAAGGCATATACAGAGGAATTAATCTTTACACTACTAAGAAACAAGGAAATTTAAAGAACCCAACTGAATTTTTATATTGACTTTCTTCACCCTTCACTGAAGTTTAACATCCTGTAACGTGGCTTCTTAAGTATGCAACAAGTACACTCCAGTAGAATAATGGAAAAATGACGGTATGGGGGTGTAGCTGGCACATGAGGTTCTTACACGATCCGTGCCCGCTAGTAGTACGTGCCTTTCAGGGTGTTCACACAACGAAAAAAAACAACTGACACATATTTGACTGGCCTGTCAGCTAGCCTAAAATGTTACGTAACTTTCTTTATATTTGGAGCTGTCAATTAAACAATCAGATTTGAAACCTGGCAATATGAAGTGTGCATGTCCAGTGACTCATTTCCTACAAAAGGAGATTGGGCAAGTAACTGCTAAAGGCTAAAGTTGTAATCAGAGGATATTTCAGAAAGTAAGAAGGAAAGTTTCATTATGAAGACATTTCAATTTACCTCGTCGATCACAACATAATCCTCCGAAACGTCGCCATGCGCCACTCCTAGATTATGAAGGTAGTCCAGAGCCTTTGTAACGTCTATTACAATATCCTCTATGTCCGTCTCAGTGAAAATAAAATCGCTACTTGCTATTAGAGAAGAGAGGATTGACCTTTTGTATTTATCAGAAAGCACAGGCGTGAGCAACCTTGTTGTCCTTAACGAAACGAGGGCAGCCTTTAATACGTCACTTTCACCTGTTAAGCAGACATTTTAATAACGATTTACAACTTTTCAAAATAGATAAAATATGTGGTACTGTCCAATTTACATCAAAAGCATCTTAAAAGTCTTTGCAAATCCAAATGGTGCGCCCTGCCTTAAACATGCCTTCAAAATAGAGCTACAATAATTATATTACCCTGTGAGTAGAATTATCGGATGCAGATAATGGCTTTCAAAAAAAATCAGGTATTTCGGATTAAACAAGTTCAGCAGCCAATGTATTCAAACTGTTGTCCTTTCTATCTGCATAATAATACCAAAATGCTCAAATTATGAACAAAAAGTCTGAATATTAGTGTCATATGCCAACCGAGGAGCATAATCGGTTGATACACTCTCAAAACACCTGGGTTAAATTTGACCAGGTGTTGTTTTTGCTCCAACATAAACCTGGGTAAATTTTAATGCAAATCGTGATTACACTAACGCAAATTATGGTTAAACTAACTACGATTTCAGTTAGTGTAACTAGGAAACTTAACCACGATTGTGTGCGAGTAAACAAAACACCGATATTTTTTAAATTTAACCCCGGTGTTTTAGGAGTGTAACAACACCTAAAGGAAAAGTTTGACAGTATTCTAGGAACAAAACAATAAGAGACAGCCGTTTTGTCAGGTAAGTCTTTCATTCATTCTCCAAAAACAATAGATACATTTTACCTGTGATTATTTCCTTATGTGACTGGTTACGGGTTTGTTCTACCAATGGATATGACTGGGGTATTTCTTCAGACGTCACTTTTGTTGACAACGTGGAAACGGTATTGTTTTCCCTTGATGATTTGCTTGCTCTTTCGACGAGAAAGGTGTACAGGTAAGGGTTTACGGATGAGTTAACTGGAAGCACAAAGACAGCTGTCCACGCGTACACTCCACCAGAAACTGCAAATCGGGTAAACGATAGAAATCCCATTACTATGATGGGTACCCAGCAAATAAAATCCGTCCCAA
Source organism: Holothuria scabra (assembly GCA_037179385.1). Classification (NCBI taxonomy): domain Eukaryota; kingdom Metazoa; phylum Echinodermata; class Holothuroidea; order Aspidochirotida; family Holothuriidae; genus Holothuria; species Holothuria scabra. The sequence continues at coordinate 22,710,092 of CM074193.1, forward strand.
CTAGAAATGCGACTTTCAGGGCCATTTGAAGCTGTTCTTCTTTTTGTTGTGTCTCGCATTTGGCGTCATTCCTGATCGCTTTCGAGGACTGACGAGCTACGACGAAGATAGAAATGTAGCAGAATACAATGATGAGGAACAAAATCATTGTTAGGATTATGAAGATGAAGAAGGAGAAATACCATCCATCGAGTCTCTGAGCCGTAATTGGAAGTGCTAAACATACACTAGAGCGACCGTAGTAGGCACCTCCATAAATGATGGCGGGTATGACACCGATTAAGGCCACAGCTATCCAAACGCAACAGGAAACAACTGCAGCCGATTTAAATCTCAAATGTCGACGTGAAAATGGAAAAACGACGTTCAGATAACGATCCAAGCTGATGACTGTCAGGAACATCACGGAGGACACACTGCTCAGAGTTGACAGGAAACCGGCAAATCGACAAAAGAAACTCGTCTGCCATTGATCAGAAAAGAAAGCGTAGATACCTCGAAACCGTACATCTGCGATGGCTATAAAGAGCATGTAACATCCCATTAACAGATCAGCGACTGCTAAATTTACCACTAATAAAGTTTGAACAGGATTACGCTTACGACGCTTCAGTATGCCTTGCCGAAAAACTCGCCATATTATTACAGAGAGGTTACCACAGAAAGCGCTCATACCCAGAATCCACATTGCTATACGCAGCATCCCATTTCGGATTAGATCTGAACAACTAGAAAAATCTCCGGCGGTTGGTAAACATTCTTGGAGGGTTTCACTTTCAGACAGTAGACAACAGTAATAGAACCGGTCGGAGTGACTACAAGGTAAAAGAAAAAATGTTTTAATCATAAATATATTGTGGACCATTCACAACAAATAGAACGAAAATTTGACTACAACTTCAATATTGTCATCAATGCTGTATAGTCTGGATAACCTACCAGATTTACAGTTAAATATCGTTGCAGTTTTCTCTTAACATCTGCTTAAAATTTAAACTTTACTTCTATCCAAAAAGCAAGGGACACTGTGTATGGATTGCCAATTCTGCACTGTTGTTCCATTCACTGAATTAGCTCTAATATCATTTAATTTTAAATGTGATCTATTGCAAAAATGTGCTCAAGCATGGGCGTGTTTTGGTTTAAATTCTATTACTAACAAGTGCAAAAAATCCAGACACAGAAAATTCCAAACAGGTGTTTCAGCTTGTTTCCATTATATTTAAGCACTTCTGTTAAAATTGGTACGTACAACAATTTAGACTGTTTTGTGTATAATTTATACATGGTTAAGTATGTGTGTGCCTCTTGCACATTTCAAATTGAGTTTTTCTACTTTAAGATTTGGGAGAAAAGTGTCGTAATCTTCATGCAAAATTTCAACAATTATAGATGCAAAGCCAGACAAAACCATTTATAAATTCTTAAAATATCACACCAGATATACATATGAGGAGATTTAATGTGGCCATACCAAGATGGGTGTCTCTTGATAAAAGAATGTAACAAATAAAAACATAAAGTTTGATATGGCCCTCATGTCGGATATACATATTAAGTGAATTCAAGACAATGGGTTTTTTTTTTCTTTTTTAAGGGGAGATGTTTAGAAAGCCCTTGCATGTGCATATGCAAGGTTTCTGGTGCTTGATGTAAGGCGGTGAACTGCATAATTTTGTGGAAGACATGGCCGAAACGTGCATGACACCCCTTGATCATACAAAGGATATCCGTGTTTGGTGATAGAAAAATTTCATATGTCTCACTCTATAAGATATTTTGGACCAGATATAACATTCTTTAGACCAGATATGGGCCTTTGGACGATATTAGATTATATCTTCCCAATTGTTCGTTAAAGGCAGATGTGAATCTCCCATCTGGTCCAGGTATGGCGCGGATATTATATTCCTTTATACCACCGATGAGACTTTAAAGTATTTGCTGTATGTACACCGTATCTTTCCCATATAAAATTCGAGCCATGACAAATTTTACTTGGGCCATATCGGGTTATCTTTAACTATTTTTTGCTAAGTCCATATCCAGTATGGCCTAGATATAAATATCCATATATGGTCCACATAATTATGGACATTAAGTAAAGGCATCCAATAAGCAGAACCATTCCAAAGAAATCAAGCATAACTTGGTGGTAAAAAGTACAAAACGATGCCACCCTAGAGCAAAACAGAACATTATTTATAATTAAGACTTAAATTTTTTGCTTACAATGTTATTATGCTGTCCAGACCCATCACAAATTCATCACCAGATGTTGTTACCAAATCAGTGCCTTGAAGATTTCTGAAATGAATATGGTAAATCATTGAAAGAAACACCAAATCATACCCTGCTCTGTTTCGAAAGCATCCTTTATTTATAAAAGAAAATGTTCAACGAAGTAAGCCTGATAGAAATGAGTTTGATCTTATATGAATGCGAATCTTTCTCTTAAAAGACACTTATTCGTGACCTTAAACTATAATTACACCAGAAGTCTAAAAAGATTATCAATCAACACAGCTCTTTCATTGAGATGAATTGCAAAAAAGAAAATGTAGACTAGCTCATGTTACACAGAATGCCCTGTGAATGTTCTGATTATACTTTAGGACCTTGTATACACACCAGGTTATGCGCTCAAGCAAACAACTGGAATTGGGGCTTGTTGAGGAGGAGTTTAAGATTTTTGTTGGTGATCAAGAATTAAGTATGTTGGAAAAAATTGGAACCGTCCATATGTTAAATAGCTGTCTTAAAATTGCTTCAAATAGACTTTCAGACCTTAACTGTGTTTTTTTTTTTTTTTTTTGTTCAAACAATAATACTAAGACTTATATGTTCTATGAGTGAGGTTTTATGGCTCAGTTTCTAACCAATGGAATTTGCTTTGTCACGCTTTCGCGTAAAACATGACAAACTATTTGAACATCTTTCGTTACCCTTGTCCACTGAAACTTACAAATGTTGCAGTTTGTTGAGATGAAGAAAAGGGGATCCAAATGCATTTTGTAGATTCCTGTTTCCAGATAAATCACTGAAACAGAAAAATAACAAATTGAGTACACAATACTACAAGGATGGTTACATACATTTAAAATTAGTTGCATGTATGAGGAGTAATGACAACAAAAAGCAAGCTTTATTCGTACCACACATTTTTATAATGCAAAGACGAGAGAATGCTCAGAGAGGTGTCGATGTTAGTATAGAAATCCAGATCAGGCAAGTTGGCGAGGGTGCAGTCAAAAGTAAAATTTGCATACTCAGGTGGGCCGCGTTTGTGTAAATATATACTCTTCAATATCCGTGTGTTAGCTACTTACTTGATTTTACCGTATTTTTTAAATTTTTTTTGAAGCAATGTTAACTTTAGAAATATCTCTTAACTTTCATTTACGTAATAGGTATTCATTGCGTTAAAAACAATAAGTTGTAGCCTACATACCGGTTGACCAATTCAATAAAGAGTTTGCAACGGCCTTAACATATAGATACATCACATCATTTTACCTCACAAGCCCAAACTTTGAAAAGGGTTAAACATTGCCCACCTTGTCAAAAGAGAAACCTTAAAATAGGGTGTGAAATACAAAAAGCCTTTACTGAAATGCACTTTCTGTTTTAAAAACTTTTGCGAAACTGGCTCACAACTTACAGAACTTGTAGATTTTGTAATCCTGTGAAAGTCCACTCATCCAGTTCTTCAATTTCGTTGAAAGATAAATTTCTGGAGAGATTAATGAATTATGTACATTTAATTTGAAATTTATAGTGCAACGTCAACTAACGGAAAACTATTTGAAAATGTAGGTATAGTTAATATTCAAGTCTGCTTTTGACAATGTCTTTAACCTTTCCATTGCGACTTTTCGTCCAGCGAAAGATAAAGCAAGGAAAAAGATGTAAATGGATAGTTGGCATTACAAGAGTACTTACAGATACCGCAAATTTTGATTGGATGCAAAAGTGCCATTCCCCAGAAAGGTTATTCCGTTACCACTCAAATCTCTGAAAATGAAATGAAATGAAATGAAATTATGTAACGTTAAAGTAACTTTAATAAGTGTTACATAATATTAGACGACCAGCCCATTAAACAGTAGTATTAATATCAGTAAAACGTCACAAAGGATACGAGTAACCACAAAGAAATGTAATTTGTTAATTGCGGTCGAAACAAAACGTTTAAGAGGTCTTTAAAATAAAACAGAGCCATATTCTAGGTCATGATTCTATAGATAGTTCTCACTGATGTCACAAATATGCGTTAGCAATCGCCATGTTTGGGGGCAAGCATGTACATACATACCGGGGTTGTCCTCAAACATGACTGGAATACTCCACGTGGAAAGCGTCTATGACGTCACGTGAGAACTACCTATTTGTGGTGTACCAACGGACGAACATCTGCACTGGAATATAATATTCGCTCACATTCAGTCCACTGCGATCAGTTTTTAAAACGGTATATAACAAGTACTTATCACTTTTAAATCAAGTACGATGACACATTTTGTTGAGTTAACCTGCTTCCCCGTGTACCTAGCATGTATTATGTTTATAGAAACCCTTGTCATAGTAAAGAATGCTTTATACTATGGAATAAGGAGCAATTAGGCGCGCAGGTACAGACCTGTGTTTCTATGTTGCCATTTCACTAGAAAAGAAAAAACAGAAAAGAGTCGATGCAACAATGAACTGTTATTACTTACAGGCTTAGAAGTAATGGAAAAAGGGAAAGGTCAATATATGTGACTTCTTCGATGGTGATTGTTCGTAAATTAGAATCTCTCTTAGATCGTCCTTTCGTGGTTACGAATGACAGGTGCCTAAAAAGAAATAACAGGTAGCAATCTTTGACAAATAAAACATTCTCAAATACAACGATCATAAAATGAAAACGATTTCCACATTTCAAAAAGAAGGAAAAAAATTTCTCATCCAACGTCTGATTATTCAATAAAAAGAAAAAAATAGGAACCGTGTGTGCAAAATGCTACAAACTGAAGCATATGTAAATGATTCTAGCTGTCTAGTAAGAAAAACGCGCAATGGATTGGACCGAGACTATTCACTAACCGTAGGCCGGGTATGACCGGGCAACAAGTTCACCCGCTATTGGATTACATACCGCAAACGATTCCAAAATAGCGCCACGAAGATGGTAAGAGAGACCGTCCCTTTAAATCACAAAAACAGGAGTAAAAGCGAAGACAGAAACAGGGGGAAACGGGAAAATGAAATGGAAGAAGAAGGAAAGAAATAAGATAAAAGAAGGAAAAAAAGAGTCGGGTAGGCTCATATCTGATTCATAGTTTTTGTGATGTAGAAAGCAAAACTCAAAGGTGAATTTTTCGCTCAATATAACCCCAAATTGACCAATTTTGCTAACTATTTCGGGTTGACACGGATATTACATTCACTGACTCCAAAACTCCGTATATTGGCCGTCGGGCATCATTTCACTCAAGGGCGGATCTAGGATTCCTTGTTTGGGGACACCGATACCCGATGAACCTTATGTGTTTGGATATCAATTTTCCAGGTGTTTTAGTTGACTCCAACCAACCAGAGGCGGTTCCAGGCTCTGGCTCATGTATGTACAGTTTGATAAGAGGGCGGCATCATTGGCCGGTTCCAGAAAATGTTTTAGGCTGTCCTACATACTATCTAAGTAAGGTTACAATCATATGGGGCTGAGCGTCCAGAAAAGTCACCACCGTTTAGTCATTACCACTTAGACAGTGGGAAATGTGCAAGGCTATGAAGTGAGACTGAATAAAATGTCTTTCATGCATAAGTTTTCAGAATGCGCGTGTGGAATTTTTGTAATCCTTGCGAATTTTCATCGAAGATTTACTGTCAGAGACAAAAATAGCTTTTTATTTTTCGAATTAATTTTTGAAGGAATTTGGACATGCTCAGGAGTTTTGTTTAGATAGGTTCTACTCAATATTCAAATCTTGTGTAAGTTTGAAAAGCAGTCTGCCAGTAGGCCTGTATTGTTTAGACTTTTGTATCGTCGTATTGACACTTTACCTGAAATACGAAACTGTGTTTTTCTATTTTTAATTTCTTTTTTTTTCTAGTTGGTTTTAAAAAATACCACATGATGTAGCCCACAAACGAGACGGTGAAATGCACCCATTTACGAAAGTAAAAAAAGAAAGTCTTGGTAAATTTTAGGGGGACGAGCGCCGGGCGCATCCACTCCAAATCCACAAACAGCAATCCCCTTTACTACCCTTGCAAAAAATATATGGACGTGTCGTTACACCACTTTTTAGGCGAAAGTTACCAATATGAAAGAAATGACACAACTACTGTAGCCGGGGGTCATGCTCCAGTCTCACACATGGGTTTTTAATTTCCTTAAAAATGAAAAACGTGTCAACACAAATTTTGGTTCAAAAGTACCTTTTATGGTGACAAACAATTAAAAGGCAAGGGAGACTTCACCACCATTAGATACTAGTAGACTAAGTTTGGAGACAGCCTCCCGAATTTCTTCAGCATCCGAATTAGCTTGGGTGAGGTATGAAAATGCTCGGGCAGTTTTCTAAGTCTGACATGGTTTTCATAGTTAAATTCAAGAAATGCCCAAATCCTTCTAAACATTTGACTGAAGAATTAAAAAGCATCGTCTGATCGTGGTGACGGAAAAATGTTTTCGACAGCCCATGACAATTAACTATTCCTGTGCCACACTTACTTTGGGCAACATTTTGATGGAAATGTTGAAATCCTGATCAGGCGAAAATTGCCCAAAAAAGTCTGGAATATTTCCAACGTCCAGACTACTGACGAAGACGGGACGACATAAAGAGTGTTAGTTCTGTCAGTTTATTGGGTAATCCACCGATCTTTATGCAGTTTGTTCATGTCATACTGAAAACCTCAAGTTAATAACTAAACAAATCTACTTATAAGTCTTGGAAGTGTCATGTTGGGCTATCTGAGTGATCCCGATTTTTACTTTCCTTTGAAATTTTCCTCACGCCCCGCGCCAAATGGTGGTGGCGCTCTCCTTATGTAAAGTCCTTAGTAGCCGCTTGTACGATCACATAAAACAATGCATGCCCCTCCTTCGAGGGAATTCCTAACTTCGCCACTGAATGACACGAAATTTATTTCACTTTCCTGACGTACGTTGCAATAGCAGTCGCTTATTCACGTGCAAATAATTTCCCAACAAACAAAAAACGTTTTTAAATCATCCTTACTTTTTTTTTATGAAAAGGCGTCTCATGCTACTTTACGGCGGATTAAATTGCAAATCTTTTCACCATAAAGACAATTTATACACGATTCACTGCACAAAAAGAAACTTGAGGTCCTTTTTTTCGCTATGGATGGATCAAGGAAAAATCTTTTCACTACATTTTCATGTAAACTCGAATTTTGGAATACGTGTTTTAGGTGCAGGGTTGATTTGTTTATCCGGACGATTTGGAGGGTGTGCGAATGTGCATAGCCACCGAAACAAATTACCGAACTGGCTCATTAAATTAGGCTACAACGGCTGCGAAAATTTTATGTGCAGCCTGTGTCGCATGTTCTTATCTTTCCTTACCACTGTGGATATATCCTTAACAATTGGAAACGGTACAACAACTGTCTCCTCTTTGTTATGTACATAATGGTCAAAAGTCGTAAAAAAAATGAGAAAAGATCAGCCACGAAAACTGAAAAATATTTGCTTAACTTACCTTGAAGATTTCCTGGACAAATATGACTTCAAAAGATGCTAGTACACCAGATTGCCGCTAATTATATGTGGAGGTAAAATTTTCCCCAAAGGGGGAGGGACACGCCTTATTTTACCCAATCCAAGCGGGAGATCACTCATGTCATCCTCCCTCTTCCCTCCATCAAAAATTCTCCAAATTCTGTACGGCCTCCATTTAATGTTTTGTGAAAATTTATGATTTTAATCAGTACTAGACCCCTTTTCTGAAAATCTCGTTTTATCGGGACACACCAATGGTCTTGCTTGATAAGTTTTTCTGAGAAGGGAGCTAGAAGTGCTAAACCTTATATTGCTGGGTTAATCAGGTTCGTAGCTATTAGGTCTGAAAGTTTTGTAATTAATAGTTTACTTAACATTCTTCTACGCTTCTACACCGTTAAAAACTTACAATTGCCTAACATCACGTGGTGTACTTGAAGCCATGGATGGATCCCAATCCATGTCAATGCAGGTGAACGAAACTCCGTAACAAGAGCAACCAATAGGGCATGCATGATCTGAAAAACAACAGCTAATAAACAATCACCGCATATAAGGAATGACATCGTACTCGTAATATCCACTTCATCTAACCACGATATGAAAAGCTGTGAAGGCAGTAGTAATTTTTTTTTTTTTTTTTGCTTATTATGAAATCTGCCCGAAAATATTGACCTGTCTAGAGCACATTTTCTTTTACCTCATTAAGATGGCAGATTGATAATAAAAGGATTGCATATTTAAACATGGCTTAAGGTACGGGAAGACCAGGGGTGGAACCCCAATCGGTCAAAACCTTGATGAATCAGACAGAGTTTGGTACCTAGGTCGGGCAGAGATTATGTTCATGAAGGTTGGATCTGAAGTCGGGCAAAACCTACCCCCTCCCCGCGGCGAAGAAAGAGCTCCGCCCGGCCATGCATTTAAAAGTCGAGGCCATGTATTGAAATTTAAAAAAGTATTACGCATGCATTTTGATGATCTTGAATCATTTTAGGAATAAAATGTATTACACATTGCACTCCCTTTGCAAGAGAAATTGTTCGCTGTCAATTTACAGATCAAAAATTAAAGAAACACAGAAAGGTTACAGAAAAGTTCTGGCAAATATTTGCCAGTATTTTTGTTTAATTTTTTATGCGTTTTATTTTTTTGTTTTGTTTTGTTCTGTTAATAAACAACGATTTTTAAAGAGTACCTATTTTTACATTATGTAAACTTTACCATTCTCATCCAAACGACTTGTTTCTGAGTCGTTGTCCAATGGTATTAAGAATTATATGAGTGAAGTGAAACCATGAGTCAACTACTTGTAATATTCTTACAAGACTTACCACAAGATTCTTCGTCGTCACCTTCAGGACAATGGCGTATTCCATCACATACGAGATGTTGAGCTACACAATTTTGCGAATGGTGACACCTATAGGCCCCGGTGCACTTGTATGTGTCTTTATACGAAAACAAATTGTATTTATTACATACAGATGCCTCTAACTTCGCAAAACATTTGAAATTACGAGCATAGACTAATTCTTTTATTGTCCTTTTAACATCTATTAGTGTCTATAACTTTATTTCATGGACAATCGTACGTTAACATAAAGGCGAATAACGAACAATCAATACTATCCTGAACTAATTACAACATTTCAATCAAGAAGTTTCAAGGAGGATCTAAGGTCAGATACTAATTTACAAAATTAACGGGGCAATCAGAGTTTGACACCAAAAAAATTGTACCTTTTGTTGCAATACATCGTTTCCCTTCTCAACTGATTGTTCACCAGAATATAGACACATTGAAGGGATTGTACACTCTAAAATCAAAAGAGTGAACTTAGTTACTCTTTGATAGAGTGAAAAGTGTAAATTCACTCCATTAGAGTGATGATTCACTCCAAAAGGAGTGAAACCCACTCCCAAAAGAGTGAAATTCACTCGAGGAAGAGGTAAAATTTACTCTTCCACGAGTGCTTGCAATGATCACTCTTTTTTAAGAGTGATCATTGTGGGCACTCCATCGAGAGTGAAACTTCGCTCGTTTTGAGGGAATTACACTCTTTTTGGAGAGAATTTCAATCTTCTTGGAGTGGATTATTGCTCTAATGGAGTGAATTCACACTTTTCACTCTATCAAAGAGTGACTAAGTTCAATCTTTTGATTTCAGAGTGTAAAGGTTAGAAGGAAAGTTTGTTTTGTTTTAATTGCAGTTGAATGAAATAATCTGAATGTTTGTCGGATTAAGTTTCCACACATGGGCAAGACAAGACACCCTCCTCTACACTGTAACCAATCACGACTATAACTCGTAATCGCGCATCATGTTTGCTAACTTTTATTCAAAATGCAGATGTAGTGCAGACTAAATTTTGTGAAAAAAATCTGATTACCCCTTCAAGCTAGCAGAGAAAAGAGTATGTAAGATTTTAGGGGATGATAAAAGAGAAGAACTCAATTAATTAGATCTAGCACTTATAGGGTTCTCTGTTCTTCAGTGTGGTAAGAACCAGCCATTTATTGTCTTGATAGTGTATAGATGTATAGCGATGGCAAAACGAAACAGTGATAATAGTTTACGCTATTATTTACATTGTGATCAAGTTAACTATGTCCTCTTTCGAGCAACGGACTGCCTTGATGTCATTTTTTCTTTCTTTCATTCTTTTTTTTTTTTTTTTTTTTTTTTTTTTGGGGGGGGGGGGGAATAGTCCACATTATTGCGTTAGAACATTTATGTGTTTATTTTAATAAGCTATTAAATGTTATTGAAAGGTCATGAAAGATATCAATACAATATAATAATACAAATATATTTTGGTTGTTGTTTGCAAACTTCCACCTTTGCTTCAAGCCAAAAAGTTCTGAAATTATGATTTATTTACAATTCATTGAAATTCGCTGTGGATTTCACCGTCATCTTTCCCACCAAAGATGACTAATATAGTAAACTCATGAGTGCCGGCCTTAATGATGATATGCATTGACTAAATATGAAATAAAAGATTTTAAACGACATTTGCATCAAAAACAGCTTTCCTTAGTATTGTAAAATTCCATACCACAATTCATTTCATCTTCTCTCCCGGGACAGTCATATCGGCCATTACACTTGAAATGTTGCGGAATGCAGTATGATTTCTCACACTTGAACGTAAAATTTGTGCATTCAAAGAAATCTGAAAATGTAAATATTTTAGCAAAGACAGTGAGTTATCATTCTTATTACTTAAAAAATAGTCTCTTAATCTTACCGTATACTCCCTAGAAATAGGTATTTGAGGTAATAGCAATGGTTGAAAATAACATAAAAAAGGAAAGCTGTTGTCATGTAAAATCTTAATTTCCTAAATTAGTCAAAGAATCTCAGTGACGGCGATTTTGGTTGGTTGGTGCTTTAAAATGAAATTAATTTATGAAAAAACGATCCAGCAAAATTTTTTGAACAAAGTGTTCATGAAATTTAAAAACAATGTGTTATAACAATAGTAGTAGAGAGGGTGCATGGGCACCCCCCCCCCCAGGGGCGGCCCCCGCCCCGTTTCTTGGGACGTCTTTCGGGGCGACCTCGGAGGGTACCCGAGAAGGAGGGCGCAATTTGGAAATCAATCTCCGCTCTGCGTGTTGCTATAATTGCGCAATAATACGACTGCGTTTGTTTGTGTGTTTGTTTTCATTTGATCCTCCCTTGCGGGACTCGGCATGAGAATACATGAATTTCAGGGTTTTTTTTTTTTTTTTTTTTTTTAATTTTTTCTTTTCATTATTTACTAAAGCGAACAGGTCTTAACATGTTGTAATATCGTCATCGTTTCGTATATAGGACTATATATAAAAAGGTTTTGATCGGCTATATTCGGCATTAGTCTATATTGTCACAATGGGTGAAATAGGTAAAATCGCACGAGAAATTGGAAGGAATTTTGTAAATGACGAGTTAAACCCTCACCCGTCCCCTTACATGAAAACCCTGTACCGTGTGGGAAATGAAATTGATGAGAGGTTCGAAACTTCGTTAAATGATAAAGCAAAGCATGTTATGTATTTCTCAGAAAATGAGCCCAACGATATCGCGAACAAGGAGAGGATAAACATACAATTGAAAAACTCGCACAGTCTGCTGGAGAATACGTTGAAGACCGTTGCACTCAGTGGATCGAACAACGGGGAGGTTGGGTACGGCTGTAAGTATAAGACCATAAGTCTGCATTTATGAGGGGTGAAAAAATCTAACCGGCGTTTTAATCGATTCATGTATTGTTTGGTTTTACTGTGCATGAGATGTTTAAAAGAAAAATGAAGCATATCCCGCCAAGAAAAAAACCAGCAGGCTAGTTCCACAAGGATACACACACAAACAGGTGAAATATACACAAAATTGCTACGTTTTCAAAGATTTACAGATTTGACTACGTCATGTTACCTAGCTGCACCCCATTAACTAACACCTAAAATGGAACACACCATAATGAAGTCGCGGAATCTAGATTGTTGACCAAATTGCAAACAATGCATCTTTGAAAGAATAATTCACTGTTATAATATGGTTCAAGAGCAAAAAACTCGTCCGATAAAGCCCTTCTGGACAGGAAAAATAAACGACTTTGGTTGAGAAGAGCCACGCATCATCTAAAAGGCCCAACAAATTGCTGGTATGGGGAGCAAACGTGATCGATAAGGCCCTTCTGGACAGAAAAATAAGCGACTTTGGTTGAGAAGAGCCAAGATATCGTGTAAGAAGTGCGTCCCCGAAGGAAAACAGAATGGCAGTACAGGAAGCAAAAAGTGGTCGATAAGGTCTAAGGACAGGAAAAATACGCGGCTGTGGGTTAAAAATAAACTTAGATATAGTAAAAGCTGTGCATCCTCTAAAAGGAAAAACTATGCGCTGATATGAAGAACCAAAAAGCTTTTGATAAAACCCTACTGGGCAGGAAAAATAAGCGCATTTTGAGAAAAGACAAAGATATCATTAATGAGCGCGCCCTTCGAAGGAACTGAAATATAGAAGTTGGACAGAAAAATTTACTGATAAGGGGAGAGGTGCGTGGAGGTTTAACTGTATAAAAAAGGCTACCCCACAATGTACGAGCATTCTGATTCAGATTCTGACAGAAAACCTTGCTGTACACGTAGTGTCAACAAAGATTTACTTAGGTCTCTGTCTACCGTGAGGAGGAAGGGTTCACAGTGTTGTACCCCATTCTTGGCGGTGTCACCAACGCAGTTTGTGAGTGTTAAGAGAAGGGGCCAGGGAAGTTGGCCGAATAACTCACGTGTACGTGAGCGTCGTGTCATAAGGACGGGTCTTGCTCACTGCTGATGGGTCACTCTCAATCGATGAAACACAAAGAAACACGGAAATTTCCCGAGTGGTCTGTAGAGGGTGCAACGCATTAAAAACCATCTCTCAAAGCCCTCATATTCGACGAGGTAAATGGGTGTATTGCGACTGAGGGCGCATTTGCATCCATGAAATTCTTCCCTCATGGGTTCGCTTAGACTCGAGTCATTACAGTACGGAGAGAAACGAATCTCTGCTTGTTTAGCAGAGGACATGTTGAGTGGAAAATGGAGTAATGCTTTGGGTTTGGGGGATTGCACACCATTTCTCTTTCATTTACGGTCGGCTTTGAAACGTCTCAGCCAAAAGGTGTAATTTGTTCTGGCAGTAAGAATTGAATACGGTACACAGTTACTCATCTCAAGAAAAACAGTATACACTTATTTAGGTTTTACTGTATACGTGACGACTGGAATATAACTTTGAGAAAATTGACAGATATATACGATAAACATTGAGATGCTCTCAGTGTGCTCACAGTCGTACTGCACATGCTCTAACTGCTCAGTATGCACCAAGTCATGATCGTCAGTTGCACTGGCAAGGCTCTGTACTGCTCGTGGGTGCACCCTGTTGCCCTCTCGGTTAGGAGCTACGAACATCTTGATAGGAGCAATGCTCACATTGCTCTTAAACGTGCTCCAAGAGCGCAAGGCAATGTCTGTCCATACACTTCACAGACGGTTGAGCCAATCCCATTGGTTTGTCATATGAAGCCATCAACATGTTCAGACGCACTCAGTGTTCCCGGACCGAGGACGGGTACGATGTTGCAAGAGTTTCTCTTTATTGTAATCGTAATATTGGAAAAGTGAACTATGACACCGTGAGCTAAATAACGACACAAAAATTCGTTTGCATATATTTTTCGATTTTGCTTGGTTTATTTAACTTTCAGAACGTCAACTTTTTTAATTATCATTCATAATCCTGCACCAAAAATTTCCAGCGACCATTTATTCTAGGCTGTATTAAAATATGGATGTAGAATCAAGTCCTCTGTAAGGTGCGTTTTAAAATGTTTCCAATCGCTTTGTTTATTTCGGTCAGTGCTGCCAATGTTTCCGTGGCGCCAGGATCATAGCCACTGTAGCCACGGCCCTCATCTTCTTCAACGTCACTATCGGTCTCTTTCTCATCGGGTTCCTCTTCGCTGCTGTTGACTTCCTCAGTGTCACTGTCGGTGTTATCCGTGTCTTCTCTGTCACTCCCAGTATCCCCTTCCATGGGTTCAGAGGTACTCTCGTTAGTGTCACTCTCGGAGAGACTATCATATAGTAACTCTTCTTGGAACGCCTAGCGTCGCTAGCTTGTTTACCACCGCCGTCACGAACAAAAGAGTTCTCATCTGGATTTCTTGTATGGCGGTCGTGGACCCTCTCTACATGGCGACGGAGATTTAAGTTCCGGGTAAACGTGGACGGGCAAATAGGACAGCGATGCGACATCCTGAAAGTGGTTACGTACTTTGCCGTAGTTTGTTTTAAAGTGAGAAACTAGCGGGTCATGGAGAAAGTTAAATATCTTTTTATCCCGACAGCTTGGAGCGTCGCATCGCTGTGGAGCAAATGCTCCTGCGCGTGGGGCATGCTGAGCAAAATATGGGGCCCTTTTGTACACTATAACGACCGTTAAAGCAGTGTGTAGACACCTACAAAGAGTAACTTTCTCTCATCGCACTTTGCCAATACCATGTTGCATATAGTATCAAACTGCTAAAGCGTGTTTTCCCTTTAGCCCAAATGGCATGATGAGTTAGCCGTCACCCGATGCCTCCGATTCGTACTGGTTCTGGATGGGGACGTATAGTCAAAAACAACATGATGACACAGGCAAGGGTTATGTGAGTAACATGCATTTTTGATAAGTGTTGAGCAAGAAAAAACTGGATTATAAGCATTCATTTCCCTCTCGAGATGGTAATCTATATACGGGCGGGCTTACACAGAATTCTATAAAGACAACTTCGTCATATCAAGGTGTACCTTTTTGTGAAAGCAGCCACACACTACAAGAATGATGTCACAGACATGTTGTAGAATTATAGAAGAAAACGTAAAGAAATAGTTATGAAAACATGAAAAATGCTGCCAATATATGCGAATCACTGTAACATGTTACTTGCATTGATGTTTCTGACATTTCTTGAGACATCACGACTTTTTTATGCAGAATAGTGATGCAACACATAAGTATCATACATATCATAGAAACAAAATTGTCACAGTAGTTCATTTACGTCCCCATCCAGAACCAGTACGAATCGAAATCCAGATGAGAACTCTTTTGTTCGTGACGGCGGTGGTAAACAAGCTAGCGACGCTAGGCGTTCCAAGGAGAGTTACTATATGATAGTCTCTCCGAGAGTGACACTAACGAGAGTACCTCTGAACCCATGGAAGGGGATACTGGGAGTGACAGAGAAGACACGGATAACACCGACAGTGACACTGAGGAAGTCAACAGCAGCGAAGAGGAACCCGATGAGAAAGAGACCGATAGTGACGTTGAAGAAGATGAGGGCCGTGGCTACAGTGGCTATGATCCTGGCGCCACGGAAACATTGGCAGCACTGACCGAAATAAACAAAGCGATTGGAAACATTTTAAAACGCACCTTACAGAGGACTTGATTCTACATCCATATTTTAATACAGCCTAGAATAAATGGTCGCTGGAAATTTTTGGTGCAGGATTATGAATGATAATTAAAAAAGTTGACGTTCTGAAAGTTAAATAAACCAAGCAAAATCGAAAAATATATGCAAACGAATTTTTGTGTCGTTATTTAGCTCACGGTGTCATAGTTCACTTTTCCAATATTACGATTACAATAAAGAGAAACTCTTGCAACATCGTACCCGTCCTCGGTCCGGGAACACTGAGTGCGTCTGAACATGTTGATGGCTTCATATGACAAACCAATGGGATTGGCTCAACCGTCTGTGAAGTGTATGGACAGACATTGCCTTGCGCTC
Organism: Holothuria scabra; assembly: GCA_037179385.1. Taxonomy (NCBI): domain Eukaryota; kingdom Metazoa; phylum Echinodermata; class Holothuroidea; order Aspidochirotida; family Holothuriidae; genus Holothuria; species Holothuria scabra. The sequence goes on from CM074193.1 coordinate 22,726,149, forward strand.
TTGGAGCACGTTTAAGAGCAATGTGAGCATTGCTCCTATCAAGATGTTCGTAGCTCCTAACCGAGAGGGCAACAGGGGTGCACCCACGAGCAGTACAGAGCCTTGCCAGTGCAACTGACGATCATGACTTGGTGCATACTGAGCAGTTAGAGCATGTGCAGTACGACTGTGAGCACACTGAGAGCATCTCAATGTTTATCGTATATATCTGTCAATTTTCTCAAAGTTATATTCCAGTCGTCACGTATACAGTAAAACCTAAATAAGTGTATACTGTTTTTCTTGAGATGAGTAACTGTGTACCGTATTCAATTCTTACTGCCAGAACAAATTACACCTTTTGGCTGAGACGTTTCAAAGCCGACCGTAAATGAAAGAGAAATGGTGTGCAATCCCCCAAACCCAAAGCATTACTCCATTTTCCACTCAACATGTCCTCTGCTAAACAAGCAGAGATTCGTTTCTCTCCGTACTGTAATGACTCGAGTCTAAGCGAACCCATGAGGGAAGAATTTCATGGATACAAATGCGCCCTCAGTCGCAATACACCCATTTACCTCGTCGAATATGAGGGCTTTGAGAGATGGTTTTTAATGCGTTGCACCCTCTACAGACCACTCGGGAAATTTCCGTGTTTCTTTGTGTTTCATCGATTGAGAGTGACCCATCAGCAGTGAGCAAGACCCGTCCTTATGACACGACGCTCACGTACACGTGAGTTATTCGGCCAACTTCCCTGGCCCCTTCTCTTAACACTCACAAACTGCGTTGGTGACACCGCCAAGAATGGGGTACAACACTGTGAACCCTTCCTCCTCACGGTAGACAGAGACCTAAGTAAATCTTTGTTGACACTACGTGTACAGTAAGGTTTTCTGTCAGAATCTGAATCAGAATGCTCGTACATTGTGGGGTAGCCTTTTTTATACAGTTAAACCTCCACGCACCTCTCCCCTTATCAGTAAATTTTTCTGCCCAACTTCTATATTTCAGTTCCTTCGAAGGGCGCGCTCATTAATGATATCTTTGTCTTTTCTCAAAATGCGCTTATTTTTCCTGCCCAGTAGGGTTTTATCAAAAGCTTTTTGGCTCTTCATATCAGCGCATAGTTTTCCTTTTAGAGGATGCACAGCTTTTACTATATCTAAGTTTATTTTTTTAACCCACTGCCGCGCATTTTCCCTGTCCTTAGACCTTATCGACCACTTTTTGCTTCCTGTACTGCCATTCTGTTTTCCTTCGGGGACGCACTTCTTACACGATATCTTGGCTCTTCTCAACCAAAGTCGCTTATTTTTCTGTCCAGAAGGGCCTTATCGATCACGTTTGCTCCCCATACCAGCAATTTGTTGGGCCTTTTAGATGATGCGTGGCTCTTCTCAACCAAAGTCGTTTATTTTTCCTGTCCAGAAGGGCTTTATCGGACGAGTTTTTTGCTCTTGAACCATATTATAACAGTTTGAATTATTCTTTCAAAGATGCATTGTTTGCAATTTGGTCAACAATCTAGATTCCGCGACTTCATTATGGTGTGTTCCATTTTAGGTGTTAGTTAATGGGGTGCAGCTAGGTAACATGACGTAGTCAAATCTGTAAATCTTTGGAAACGTAGCAATTTTGTGTATATTTCACCTGTTTGTGTGTGTATCCTTGTGGAACTAGCCTGCTGGTTTTTTCTTGTCGGGATATGCTTCATTTTTCTTTTAAACATCTCATGCACAGTAAAACCAAACAATACATGAATCGATTAAAACACCGGTTAGATTTTTTCACCCCTCATAAATGCAGACTTATGGTCTTATACTTACAGCCGTACCCAACCTCCCCGTTGTTCGATCCACTGAGTGCAACGGTCTTCAACATATTCTCCAGCAGACTGTGCGAGTTTTTCAATTGTATGTTTATCCTCTCCTTGTTCGCGATATCGTTGGGCTCATTTTCTGACAAATACATAACATGCTTTGCTATATCATTTAACGAAGTTTCGAACCTCTCATCAATTTCATTTCCCACACGGTACAGGGTTTTCATGTAAGGGGACGGGTGAGGGTTTAACTCGTCATTTACAAAATTCCTTCCAATTTCTCGTGCGATTTTACCTATTTCACCCATTGTGACAATATAGACCAATGCCGAATATAGCCGATCAAAACCTTTTTATATATAGTCCTATATACGAAACGATGACGATATTACAACATGTTAAGACCTGTTCGCTTTAGTAAATAATGAAAAGAAAAAAATAAAAAAAAAATAAAAAACTGAAATTCATGTATTCTCATGCCGAGTCCCGCAAGGGAGGATCAAATGAAAACAAACAAACAAACAAACAAACAAACGCAGTCGTATTATTGCGCAATTATAGCAACACGCAGAGCGGAGATTGATTTCCAAATTGCGCCCTCCTTCTCGGGTACCCTCCGAGGTCGCCCCGAAAGACGTCCCAAAAAACGGGGCCGGGGCCGCCCCTGGGGGTCGCCCATGCACCCTCTCTACTATTAACATTCCTTTGCTGTAAAAGCCTGGAAATTTAAGACAGAAATGGTGCGTGTAAACTAGTAAAAGAATTGATGGTATTGCGTGTAACATATGTCCAACTGTTTCATAAGATGAATAGAATGTTGATAAGACGAAGTGGAAGCATGTGACATTTTGAGTTTTTATCCATCCTTCGCGGAGACGAAAATTTCACATGTACCGAATAATCATCATTATGCACGGACCTTTGTAAGTGGAAATGTGTCAACCTATGTCAGATAAAATATGCAGTATTAAACCATTCATGGTTACATCACTGGTTGGCACAGAGCGTGCGCAGGAAGATATTAGGCTTTTCGCGTGCAGTGATCTGGCGATTACACGCAGAATGTAGGAGAATTAGAACGTACATTTCACTGTGACGAAAACGTAAGCGAACATCAACAATTCCGTTTTTAACCGGCCATTGACACCATTTGTTTGTAAATATAAACGACTTTTAATTCATCGAATCGTTAATTAAGAAGTGTATTCAAGCTTACAGCCACGAGACATGGTAGATATGTGATATGAATAATCAAAACTACTTAGCTTGAATTTACATTTATATATTAGAAACATGTTGATAACCTACTTATTAAAGTGATGACATTGCTTGGGAAAACGTTGAAATCTTTCTGGGAGATTAGTATGGAAAATATTATACAAAAAGGTTCAATGCACTTTCTTAACTTTCCAACATGTGACACAACATCATAAAGTGACATCCACGCCAGTGTAGTTTTAACATATTTACACTAAATTCAAACATATTTCAATAAGTTTCTTTTCAAATTTTGTCTGAAATTCCCAATTTCGTTGAGTTAAGGTACATTATAAAAAGCCAACGATCTGATTTTGAGCCGACAATCTTGTAATATGAGAGATCCCCACAACCTTCAAACTTTTAAAATGTACTCACAAAAACCCATTTTTATATTTAGAATTTCCCCAAGTAAAAGCTCCATATATTTAAATGTTTCTTAAGGCAAGTTATGTTAACAGTTCAAAAAATAATAAATTAGGTGTTCCATTCTTGGGTAAAACTCTATCGAAGCCTACCTCTAACCATGGCATACCTCTTCATTCATTAAGATCTGATTCTGTTGTGACTTTTGAGTGACTTGGCCGAACGTGTTCACATTTAACTTACCAGACAATTTGAAAGAGGTAAATATTTACCACAATTTCGAAGATGTGTGACGTCACGACAACCCTCGGGATATCCATTTTTGTCTTCATTCATCATGCACACATTGTCCCTCTCACAACAGGCTTTATTGTGGCATTTCAACTGGTGTTCTCGGTCACAGGTGAATCCATTTTGTAAATAATCTATGCACGGAAGATAAATTTAATGGCACATTTGCAAGTCGCTTTTGCAATAGAAAAATTAAAACCATTGTGAACATTGTATCTATTGTGATCGTTAATTCATTAGTTTTTACTTGTTTCTGAAGTTTCTTCTATTCATAATTTACTACTTTTCTTTGAGATTCAGAATGGTTGCTTTTACCAAAATCAGCCAAATTTGGTTGAGAGGTTCTTGCCTGAATCAACAAAAAAATCCTGAATGTATACACACTACAGTGATGAATGCAAAGTGTACTCTAAAGCATCCATTTATAACGTTGCACAGAGTGGGGAAATCTCTTTACAAAATTGATAAAACTTGGTTGAAAATAAATCAATTTTAGTCATCCTTGAAGCTACTCCATTTAAATATTTGTTCAGAGTACTTATTAGGTGCCCGAATGATGAGGTTCCTCTACGGTCATTTTCGTAAATTTAAGACATTTGTTTGAGTGTGACAAGAAATGTCATGAAGTTATCAAACCAGAGACAGCTTAAGCTAACCTTTATACCAAATTACGTTTTGATTTTTTCTTCTAGTAACTATACAGTATAAACTATCAGACATGGAAGATTAAGACAATTGACCGATCCAGGCTCCAAACAGCCTCTCTCAATCTCAAGACTCATTTTAAGGTAAAATAAAATGTTCTCTGTTGTAGCGGTAGCCCACCCACTGAATAACCACAATTTCAAACCTAGTGGCATCCCTTGGCAGGACTCTTGCAGCTTTCCATTATACAGAAAAATGTCAAATTTGACCAGATCAAGCCATGGTTCAATCCTTTAGCCACCCTTGCGGTGGGCGACTGCCTCAATGTCGGATAGCGTGGCCGTTCGATAGGTCAACTAGCCATTGGACATCAGAGTTTGACAATGCACGTTCTGAATAAACATGGCTTCAAAGCAAAATGTTCATTTCACTCTCACGAAAATACTTCATGCCTTTATTCTGGTTGGAGTGGACTCGATACAGTAAATCATCGGTCACAGAATCAAAGTGGTCCTTTACATCACGGTCCTGTTAACTATGCCCTATTTTGGGGACATCCACGGTTCCAATATCCCTAATATGTGAACTTCCATGTTTTTTTATTACAGTTCCTTACATTTTTAACTTTGCAAACTCGTGTGACAAAATTATAAGGGTCGTTGTTTTAAAACAAGATAAATGTAAAAAGTAGTAAATAAAACCTAAGGAAAAAGTTTTGCATAACCCACCACATGACGTGGGTTCGTCCTCAAACACCTTCCCACTGCAATCTCTATGACCGTCACAAAATAAATGTATGGGGATGGGTTGACCGGAGTAACATTGGAAGAGATGTTCTGAATTTACTGCGAAAGAAAAAAGAGAAACATTGACATATTATATATTTGAAGGGTCTTTTAAGTCATTATCAATAACTTAACTACAGTGTTGAAAGTTCTGCTTCATGACACTGTTTTATATTAGTTTGATAGTAAATGTCACATCCAGAAATAGTTTAATAGTTAAATTTGTTGGTATTCTGGTTTGTAACAGTTTTGTGCATAATTTGAAAAAGTGTCTGGTCACAAATTTGAAAGACGGTGTTGAGTCGTTCATTAATAACTTACTCAAGTTACATTTATTTGTATTTAGAACTTTATGATTGTCTAAGTTTGACCATTTGTCATAGGTAAAGAAAACTTGACAATTTCGGGAGACAAAGGAATGTAGCAATCCAAACCCAATATCGTCTTAAGCTCTTTCCTCCTCAACTGATATCAAGACATAACATTTGTTTTTTACAGTTGTAAATGTGATTAACGTAACCTTATGGATTCAATAGGTAGCAGAACCACTATTAAGCTGCAACCAAAATAACGAAGAACGACGAACATGTGCGCTTTCGTTACTCATCTTTCTTCATGTTCCACACCTTCCGTTTCTATTCGCATCACCCAGTGTCAAATCAGCTATTTAGGAGCAGACGAAGGAAGATTAAGGCAATACTATGGCGCGTCCGATTAAGAATACTTATCTCTAACGTTTGCATATTTGAATTTCACTTGACAGAGACTACACTAGCTTCTATACAGATCCTTTATTATTTTGTAAACGATTTAATTGGTCTTTAAATCCTACCACAGTTCATTTCATCCGACCTGTCTACACAGTCGTCAATAAGATCACAGAGTTGGTTTGAAGCAATGCATTGCCCATTATCACATTGAAACTCCGATGAGTTGCAAGTTGGATACACTGCAATTGAATGAAGAAGAAGACGTCACATTTTGATTTAACAAAATCAAATCAAAAAGTAAACTGCCGATCTCTATTGGATCAAGTCGGATGTGACCATGCAGTCATTGAGTCTTTCAACTTAAATATGCTCTATGGTGTAGCAGAAGATATATATGATAAAACAAGCAAGCTGCAATAAAAAGCGAAAGCACATCGCTTTTGAATTTAAAACATTTAAATTTAAAGCATTTAATCCACTTCATGCACTTCCGTCCCAGCATTTCAAGGGTACGATTAAGACAAGTACGTATCTTTGAGACCTCAAAAGCAGAGTTTTTCTGTGCACGGGTGGATACGTGGTCACAGTCTTACAAGTTAAGTCTGGTTAGCGCTTCATGTGTTTTCCCTTAATCTAATGGCATGTGACGCCAATGCGTAAAGAAACACTGTAAACACAAATTAGTCAAGCAGTGCCTGAATCAACTGATCACGCTATAGTAAACAATATTGACTAATATTTCAATAAAATTTGACCCAGTTGAAATTAGTTTCTAACAAATTTTAAGCCATCTTGAAGACGTTTTGACAAACATTCTTTGGTCCATTACTGCGAAATTAGTCAGATATTATCACAAATTGGTCAAATATGAGCGATTAGTTAATTCAGGCACCGCTTGACTAATTTTCTTTTACAGTAAATTATCCTTGGTTACATACCGCAATATTTTTCGTCACTCCTGTCAAAACAGTCATCTTTAAAATCACAAAAGTGTCTTGCATGGATGCAGTAACCGCTGTCACATCTCATGAACGAAGGGTTTGAGCAGCCAAGGGTTTGATCTAGGAGATATTATAATAATTCATTAAACCTAGTTACATAACTATATCTTTAACCACTTAGTTCATATATTTCATAATAAGACGAATAAAAGGTCAGATGATATTTTTTATTTTTTTAATTATTTATTTATTTTGGGGGGATGTTTAAGGGTACTGATTCTAGTTGTCAAGCCCACTTTGGAATAAAAATATAGTAACTCCATATCCTGATATCTCGACCAGTACGGTACATTGCTGCAAGTTGTGTAGATTAGTTTGTCTTTTCGTATGAGAACATTACCTTTAGCTTTTACTCTTCCTTAAAAGGCATAGGACAGCAGAAATGCATATCTAAAGGCTTCAGTCATACGACTGAGCCTGTAGCAGATGCAAAAAATAATTTGCTTAAGAATTTAATGGAAAAAGGGATATGAAGCTTATCCTCTGGAAGATTTGTAAGCACATAAGGCTTCTTTTAATACATTTTACGATTCATTAAACCTCTGTAAACAGTGAATGGTGCATAAACTATCAACCCAAAATAAAAATTCACGGCAGCCAATCTGACTGATGTCATAATCTTTGTTAAAAGCTGAGGTAAATTGATCATAACCTGTTGACTGGAAATCAGGAGCATTCTTCTCATCAGTTCCGTCGGGACAATCTTCTCTGAGGTCGTTAACGAACAGAGCATTGATGCATTCACCAGAATCACATTCAAATTGGTTTTGTTTGCACTGTTGAGGTAGTTCTGCCAAAGAGTGTTAAAGGTTGTGACATTCCTTAAATAATGGGAATTCGCATTATTGAGAGTTTTTATCTTACTTCAAAGGACGATTCAGTAATACTGGGTTTGTTTTACGGAAAACTGATATCTTGAAAACAATTTTTACGGACGACACAAAGTGAAATATTAAGCAAAATGCCTTCTTTTATATAGAAAAAGTCTCACTCACACAGATAGAATTCAAGTATCCATTGCTTAAAAAATGACAAATTGTTGTCCAAACAGTCCAAAAGTCAAGTGAAAAAGCTTGACAAACTCATTTAAGTCATAATGCTTAGAAAAGGTGAAGTTATTGCTCACATTTGCCAGTGAAACTATATAATTTCATAACAAAAACTAATTAATAATATACCCGAATCATACACAAATTGACGCAAAAATGGTTCTTTCAACAAGGTAACCTATGACCATCCCTGGGACAATGTACACCCATGAAACTCTCCATCTACGCCCTACACGAATGCTTAATTGTTGTATTGTAATTTTGTAGTATTATTATAGGTAGCATTTTGCTTCGTTATAATTGTGCCCTATTTCCCTTTACACTGCCTGAAATCTGTCCAAATTATAAACGAATCCGGACAACAAGTGATGGTCTGATTTCAGTCGGTCATAACTGGGGTCTATTACCTTTGACTCTTTCAATAACCTTGCTTACCTGTATCATGGATGGATGTACTCTAAATTGTACATTGATACCTTTAATTTTCCTGAATGTGAGGGTTTGAAATTCATGGAGACAATAAAAAAGACAACTTAAGCCGATGAACCCCACTAATGGCTGCCTACAGCCACCAAATACAAACGCTGACTGGATTCGTCTACGTATAAAAGTCCCTGGTAGAATTGTTTCAATAATATTGCCGGTCACGCGTGAATAATCCTCTTTGTGAAATACAAATGTAAATCTTAGTTGATTTCTGTTGCAAAAAATTTCAGACTCGAGTACCATGAGTTGGGAATTTGCAATTCCGAAAGGAAACTCCTGGTAGGGAAACAAGAGGTTAAAGAAAAGTCATTGCAGACCTTCTCACAGACTCGGTGTGGCTACGGGATGAGTTAAATGAGATAGTCTCCTCTAAAGGAAAAAAAAACATTCAACACACTTATACGAACTTACAGTAAAAATTTCAGTATTAACACAACTGTGTTTCTATTATTCGAGAAATATTTTCGTACCCTTCAAGTTCATGTCCTTCATAGTTTACTAATATGTGTTGTACCTTTAGTTACTTAAATAAAACGCGACAAGGTAAACGGTGGACTTAGAAAGATCTCCGATTTGAAAATTGCGTACCATTGAACATGGTGTTTCTTGATTGGCTGTTATCATTGTACTGTATCGATTTATTGTTTGTGGGGGTAAGGGATAAGTTAGGAATGAGGGCTATCGTTAGCAAGTTAGGAATATTCTTGGAAAACAGTCCGCATCGCCCATGAAAATTTAGTATGAATTTTCACATTTCCAAATTTTATTTTCCAAGTCGCATCTTTTAAAACAATATTTTCACATTAATTTTTCGTAAAAATAGCCAGGTTTGAAAAGAATAAGAATCTTTATAAAGAATATAGATTAGTAGTTTAAGTCATTTCTGTTTACCACTCGTATTCCTAATCTATCAGCTCTAGTTATGGGTTCCATGTGTTCAGCTCACTTAAGATCACTAAGGGTGGATTTTTGTTTATTTTGCTCTGGTGAGACATAAATGCAAATGTTTAACTTCATCTGTGACCAACGGCACAAACCAAAGACATGGCTTAAACCACGGGAAATTGCTTTTTTTCTAAAAGTTTGGCTGATACACTTCGCATTGAGTTCTATCGGTATGATGTCGTTTTAATGAAGTGTAAATTATGCATTGTGACTCATTGGAGAAGGAGCTGCCGACGGTGTCCATATTCAAGTCAAACTACAAATTGTTAGCCAACCGCTCTGACCTAAAGAGACGACAATAACTTTTGAGCCAGGTCAATGGCGTTATTACTCCCACCTGGCAGGTGCTTTCAAGCAACGTTTTCCCTTAACTCGTTTTGGATATTTGTGTATATATAACAGCAAATATTTTGCACCATAGTGGTACAATAATAATGCCTAATATTTTAAGGTGTATACGAAGTTCTGGTTGGTTTCTTGAACATTCACATGCCAACAGAATGACTAGGATATTTCGTGGTTATACCACTTTAGGCTATACCTTAGGATACCTTAGGAACCTCAGTGGACGCAGGTCTAAAAGACCTCCATGTCCGCATCTTCTTCACTATCTGCACTTTCGACAACTGATGCAGCAATAGCAAGCTAAGGGCTGTTTTAGGCTATAAACAGAATTCATAAACGAACGAATGACTCAAGACGTAATAATCGCCCGAAATAACATATACATTGCAAACAATCAACTTACGTATTACATCCTTTACACAAAGTGCGAACTGAATTTGAGACGAGTCACATGTAGTTATCTCACTTTCGTGCCACCAGATACAGGGTAGTTGATCAGGATCGGCCCCTTGTGACGGGCTGTCAATGATCACGACACCATGAGTCTGCCAGACGTGTTCCTGATAAAATTTCACCTGATCAAAATGTTCCTTAACGAAGTCCTTTCCGACTAAACTGGATCCATTGTCACACAGTTCACCGACTTTTCCGGATGTAACTGTTTGGTGCAGGACCTCCAAAAATACCATACGAAGACATTTTCCGGCTATACGAAAATAGCTTGGTTCGCAACCTGTAACATATTACATTGACCATAACGTAACTAAGAAGAAAACTATATCATTCTATAAAAAAAGGTACGAATATGACGTCACTGTGGACTCCTGGGGGAGGAGAACAAGGGATCACCCCCTTCCAAGCCTATAGAGCCTTTGCAGTTACGTCACGGAACCGCCATGCTGGAGGACATTCATGCCAAATACACGTGGCTTTGTGCCAAACGCACTGCACAGTGTGCACTGTGATATGCACAATGTGTACAATTCAACGAGCAAGCACGTCCCTTATGGTTTACTACGTAGTTACATGTACTCCAACATGGCCGCCGGAGAGTATTATGACGTCATGTGAAAAGCCTCTATTGCCAAGTTAAAACTGAAAAAATGAAGAAAATATAGTATCATAGCTATTACAGCTAGAATGCAAATTGTGCAATTTGCTCAATTTTTTTCTTGTACAGGGACGTTGTGTGGCGTCATTGCATAAAATTTATAAAAGCTGCAAAAACATGCATCGACTAAAAAGGAGTAGACCAACGCATGGACTAAGTTAGCTTTTTAGATAATTTTAGTAGGAATTTATTAGGAATTCTTCCGCATTCACAGACGTTCCTTTATTTACAACGGCTGAGTTCTCTGTTTTATGTAAAAAGCACAGAAGACTTAGAGGAAAAAATCTGTTGTTCACAGTTCTCATCAAAATCTATTAAATATTACATGGCTAAAGGCTATGACTTAGGCCTATATGGCTAGTTAATTATCCTTTGTTTTTGCCACGTTCATTTCAAGGACAGTTGTAAAACTAGTATATTTTGGAAGTTCAAATCGAGTCCTTCAAAACAATCAGTGTCATTTGAGTAACCGTTAACTATCTAATGAGTAATGAAGCGATGATACATGATTAATACAGGGTTAATAAAAGAAATGTGAACACTGCGCAGCACTCCACATGGTATGCATGGGAAACTAATAATCAAGAAACATCAAAATTTTGAAGAGATGTTTCTCATGAACGTAACAAAAGTGGCAGGATTCCAACGGGACTTTTCCTTGAAGAGTCTTGCCCTCTAATGAACTGTCAAGTAAATCCTTCAATATTATGATAAGATTACAACAGACTTCGATTTGAACATTTCGTGCCGGATGTAGACAGCTGACATTTCGGAGCCTTAACAGATTCCAACAAATGTCTTGAATATTCATTACCTTTGGGGATATGCTTGATATAGTTTCTATTCAAACAACGTGAGACGGTTCGTTTTTATCATCCACCTTTAATATTTACCCTTACACTTTTGGTCAAATAACTAACAAGTGAAAAACCATAAAAGGTTAAAAGACTTTCGCTAAACTGGTAGTAACTTACTTTCTATATGAAATGATAGGCTCGGTTTTACAAAGTGCGGTCCTTTGCCATCTACAGAAAAAGAGCGACATACACGTATTACTATCTCCCTAACATCACTGCATAAATGTAGGGAAAATAAGTTTTAGAATGATACACTATTTATACTCTTAGAAATATATTTTCCCCACTGATATTAGTGATAAAGTTTACTTTTAAATCTGACTTTTGTAGAAGGCTGTTACTTTGCACCGATGGCACAGTCTTATTCAAATTGATTGATTACGCTCATAAAGATCGTGTTCATTTGAATGTCGCCTCATAAAAATTGAAAACAAAAAGATATATTTGGGTGATTATTAACATCATAATACAATTTAATGCGACGTCACCTTCCAGCTAGTGCTGAATGTTATCAGAAAGTTATAATTGACCGAACCTTTTTTCTGACCAGGAGCTCACTTGTTCAGGTGGCAACACCTTAAACTGACTTTAATGGCAAACACATACATGCAAATTTATTCAGCTTGATCAGAGGATTTACTTGAAGAATTCTCATTTTAGAAATCCATCGTACCTTGAAGGTCGTAATGGGCCGGTTTTGCACAAATAAAATGGCTTGTTATAGGATCCGCACATGGTATATCACGCCAATTTTTTGTACTGTCAAACTGTTTTAACTCGATCATAGAACATGCCTCCGTATCGCCACCGTTAGGTTCCCTTTGATCAGTGGTACTGTGAGAATAAATGAGGATTTTAGTTTTAAGAATGTTTATTAGAATAATAATTAGGATTTTTATCTATATACTTCCACATATAATTTATCGCAAATTTAACTTAAAAACAGAATGTAAAAAAAAAAAAACGATACGAAATAAGTATAGTTTCGAACTACTTACATACATCGGACTGGTTTTGGTAAGGTCCTACTTTTAAACGATGTCCCATGTAAGCAACTCAAATCGAAACATTAAAGCTCCAAACGTTTGGAAATAATTTTTATGGAATGATTGCTTATGTAAATATGTTTAATTGACATCACTTTTTTCAAAAAGGACAGTAGTAAGAAATGAAAATAAAACAGACCATTTGTTGGAGTCAAAAATCCAAGTCAACTCAAAGGTCCGTTCAAGCCTTTATCCAAATGCATGGAGGACAGTACATGTGGCGTTCTTACAAAAATATTACCCTGGTCGTCAGTAATCCCTCCCAGAGGTAATCCCTCTTGTCAGCCTAGAAGCAACCCAATTAATCGTCGTCAAAAGATGTAACATACCTCACATGTAGGTGACCCTCTTAGGTCCTTGTTTCTTTTAATAAGAAGCATATAATATTGAGAAACAGCACAACGTAATGACCGCAGCCAAGCAACTTTTGTATACCAACTCCCAAGTCCCAAGCCTAGTGTGTTGCTAATAGGATCATCCAATTCCTAGGGTCGGGGTTCGAATCGATCTGGGTCATAGCAAAGGCTGCCATTGTGAATGATGCTCCGGAAAGGCAATCACTGGTACTGTAAATACCTATTCATTACCCCACAAAAAAGCCGCTTGAGCCACTAGATTAATCCAGCATGTTATAATTTGAGTCGCAAAACTTTATAATACACCCTAGCCTAATTGATGGTTCAGTCAATCGTCAACCTTGTTCTCTGGATTTTTTAACATTGTACACAGTTTTAATTTTGACATTAAAATTACAGTTAAAATGCAGTGAAAAGGTTTGTTGGTGGAATACTTACACGTTAATACACTGTCAGATGCTGAACCAAAATTAAGTCTAAGTTAGCTTTTTGAAATTAGATCCTACTTTAAATTTCAAATATCTACCATTAGGAAGAACCGTGTGTGAATTAATTGGTGTGTTCATATCGGATGAAGGCCTATTTCGGAGCATAATTCAAATAAAGTTGATATCAAGATGAATTCTACACTCTCAAAAACTGTTGTGAATTAACAGAACAAATAATAATAGGCAAATAAAAAAATACATATAAATAAACATATTTACCAGTATTATTCTGTTATCTTTATGTATATCTTTAGTTCTTGTGTTAATTTTTAAACGTGTGTTCCAAACTAGCTTGTCAGTTCCCTCTGAATGGGGAAGAAAAAGACGGTACTCAAAACAATAAATTAAAACACTAACTATGGATTTTCTGGAAAATACCAATCCGTGTAACTTAAGGGCTGTCCATCGGTCCAAACAAATCTCCTCGTCTTTACATCAAAGGTAAGTCCTGCGTAAAACAAATGTGATAACTTCAACTCAATATGCGATGAATCCAGGCTCTTGGGCTTGATCTTAATTGATAGAGCATGGAATGAAATATCAGTTAGTGGTCTCTGTTGCAGAGTTGGATGTCGTATTTTCACAGACACTGTATATGGCCAAAATTTACAACACCGGACCGTTTTGCAGCAGGAGTAGACGAACTACACGTGCACTTGTGTGCGGTACTGTACCGAGGACGTGGGCAAAGAGAGAACAGAGGGAGAAACTGTCTCCCTTACAAAATTGATTTTTGGAATGTTTCAGCATGTTCTTTATTAAATCAGAAAGAGTATGCTTATAATTATGACATATGATAATGATGAGACTGGCAAAAAATGCACCAGATTGCATCTAAGAACCTTCATCAACACTAAAGACACTTTGGTCAACATTCCTGAAAGGGAGAGGTTACCCTCTCCTTAGACCCCTCCTAGAAGGTCAATCACAAATACCCCCCCCCCCCCCCCACACACACACAGCTTGCAACTTCCTGGCTACATCAGTGTACTGTATAGTTGGTTATCCTTCCTTTTTAAGCATTGGGTAACGTGCAAGGTACAGCGTAGCTTCATATGAGGGTCAGATGTAACAATCAATGTACAGGCAACATGTCATCAATCCCAACCCATCCGTTAAAAATCCTGGCTTCTGATTCACACTGGTTCCCAAATCATTTCAAACCTCAGTCGAATTATGCAAAACTCAAAAGACACATCCAAACTCTTGCTCAGCTCTGGCAGTGTCGTGTTTGTTTTCCCATGGACGCATTGAACCCTTACTTATGGGCGAAATGTCGCTGTGCCCACTGCCCCACCCCCATTCCCGCCTCCACTTTCCTTTTAAAAAACGGCACAGAGATTTCCCTCTGACGTCACAAACTCCTCCTTTTTGGTTTGATGGGTCAAAACTGTACCGTAGTAAATATAGCCATCTGAGAAGACGCTGGCTACCGACAAGATGAATGCTTATTTATTGTCTGACAGTAAGCGCGACTAACCAATGCTAAAGCTGCGTGAATATAATCTATACAATCTAATTAATCTACTAAATCCCTACCGATGTAAAACTTGTCCGTTTCAAACCCTCCCTTGACAAGGAGTTCATGTACAAAGTTCATCTCGGGTTGATTTCGAATGGACACAAAGTCAGAGTTGCTTTCCACACGTTCAAGACAGTGTTTATAGGCCTCGTTCCAACGAAGAGTTTTATTATGCTTGACGACTGAGAAACATCGTCCATTGAAAAGATTCCACCCAGCAGGACAGGAAAAATCTGTGAATTTGTAATAGTTACACTGTAAATAAATAGTTGCAGTTCGGAATTACTTATACGTTTAAAAATGTATTGTAATTGCAGAATGAGATAATTAATCGTCTTTAGATTGTATCAATAATAATGAGCTGATAGATCAAATTTCCCGAGTTGAAACATTAAATGATCGGTTCAACGAGTCTGGGTTAGGTCAGATTGAGTTTTACCGGCTATTTTCTAATCAACAGTTTTTTTCCTTTTTATTAATTTTAATTAATTAATTTATTAAGGACAATGACAGTAGGTTCCGATTTTAAAGCCTTCGGTATTACCTAGCCAGGACTCGAACTCCCGATCTCCTGACTGCAGGTCTGGTGCTCTTACAACTTGGCCATGCAGTCAATCTCAACGATTCTGAGAGGAGACGAGTAAAATAAGTTTCAGTAAATCAAAAATAATCATCCTATACCAACCCATAAATATTTATTAATGTAAAACATGTATTATTACAAATCATAGCGAACAACTTCCTAAAGAGCTGCAGTTTGTTCAAAATTTGGTTTAACGTAACCCTTGATGACTAACCTTACCATCATCGATAATCAGAACAACACCAAAAATCGATAAACCGATAATAAAAAATTCGGTAGCAGACGGTTCCAAATAAATTGATGTTGAAAATATATATGAAACTGTAGCAAACACCAACGATCTGGAAAGAGAGTAGAAAGCCACCACAGCATCCCTCTTTCATGAATGCGTCATATGTAATGTCTCTGGTGTATTGCCCTACTTTTATTTAAACTAGCTTACTTAATATTTTAAGTAGCCTACTTCATATTTAAATGTAGCACATTTGAGGAAAAATGTCCCGCATTTCGTAATTAGCGACATTTTTCAATACCCGTCTCTTCTGATGTACGAATATTTTCCCAAAAGATCGGTTTGTTTCTTGATGGGAATCGTCCGATAAACTGAACAAAAGAAATGGGGTCACGTGATCTTTAGAAAATGCTACCTACTGAAATAATGGACATGCTGTCATGTTCATTAATAAATAGTGTAGTGTACTTTACAATACATTCAACTGTTTAAGGTTATGTTACATAAGGGACTTGCACGAGAAAGAATATCTAACGTTAGTGAAAAAATGCAAGTGGATGACTTCGACTCGTAGGAGGGATGCGGTACATATGACTGGGCGTAATTGCCAGTAAAAACCAGAATGCAAAAATGCATTAACCCTTTACCGTTGTGCTCCGAAAGGGGCATATTTGCGCGCCTCGGGAGTGGGCGGAAAAGCGGACGTAGCCCGACCCGCATCGGCTTCCGTAGGCCATTGACCCCGTGACCTTAAACTATTGTCTCTCTCGCTGTTGTGGCCGAATTTTCTGGTAGCTACTCGCAGTTTAGAGCTCCGCGTGAAACAGTAAAGATGTGTGACAGCCGAGCTCTCCGCATGGGTCCAAAAGGACCCAAACAACGGTAAAGGGTTAAGGTTTCAATGATACAAACATGCTCTTTTCAATGACATGCTAAATTTCTGGTAACAACTGGTGACCCAAAGTGACCTTTGACTCCACCTGTTAGCAACTGTTTTTTTTTTTTAACCAAAACATTTCTTCATTCAAAAAGCCAAATTTCATACTGTGCCTTAAGATATTCTGCAAACAAGCTGCTTACATCATAACGCATCAACGTATCACGTTTGAAATGAATCCAAGTTTCCTACCTTGAGATAAAGTGTTAACAAGGTTTTCTGAGTTTGACCCCTATGACCCCAAATGACCTTTGACATCTACCAAAATCAAAAGGGTTCTTCCTTACATCATAACGCATCAACATATCAAGTTTTAAATCAACCCAAGCATCCTACCTTAAGATATTGTGTTAAAAATTTTTTCAGGATTTGTCCCCTTTTGACCTCAAATGACCTTTGACCTCCACCAAAATAAATAGGATTTTTCTTCACATCATAATGCATCAACATATAAAGTCTGAAATGAATCCAACTTTCCTACCATGATGTATCATGGAAACAAGGATTTCATTTCAGGGTTTGACCCCATGTGACCCCAAATGACCTTTGACCTCCACCAAAATAAATCGGGTTCTTTCTTACATCATAATGCATCAATCTATCAAGATTGAAATGAATCCAACTTTCCCACCATGATGTATCATGTAAACAAGGATTTCTCAATTTGACCCCATGTGAACCCGAATGACCTTTGACCTTCACCAAAATTGATTGAGTCCTTTCTTACATCATAACGCATCAACATATCAAGTTTGAAATGAATTCAAGTTTCCTACCTTGAGATATAGTGTAAACAAGGATTTCGGGGTTTGATCCCATGCGATCCCAAATGACCTTTGACCTCCACCAAAATTAATCTGGTTTTTCTTTTCATCATAACGCATCAACATATCAAGTTTGAAATGAATGCAACTTTCCTACCATGATGTTTCATGTGAACAAGGATTTCAGGGTTTGACCCCATGTGACCCCAAATGACGTGACCCCACGAAAATATATCGGGTTTTTTCTCACATCATAACGCATCAACATATCAAGTTTGAAATGAATCCAAGTTTCCTACCTTGAGATATAGTGTAAATAAGGATTTCGGTTTTTGATCCCCTGTGACCCCACATGACTTTTGACCTCAACCAAAATAATAGGGTTCTTCCTCTCTGCAGTGTGGGGTATCTGTGTACCAAGTTTGAGAACGGTCAGATCTTCCCTTCTCAAGATATCGTGTAAACAAGCAAAGTGTCACAAACACACACACACATACACACATACATACACACCTACACACGCACCTACACACATACATACACACACATACGCCATCATGAATGCATAGGTTTCTCTTTTTATCGAAACCAATAACTCGTGTCTAAATTCCAATAGATGATTAGTCCGTTTGGTTTTTTATGTATATTAATTTACACAACAATGGATTGAAACTGGATAGAGTGCATGCAGGAACCACTAATATTTTCAGAATTTTACTCAGTGTATCATGAACGCAATTCGCGGAGCGCGATATTTTACTCCTTTCAAAAATATTCAAAATACGAAGCTTACATTACAAAAAAATTGCAATGTAATTTAAAACGTTTAAAATAGTTAAAGAATCTGTCCTTTCTAACAGGCGACTGAGGATCGTTGTTGCTCCATGATGTAATCTCAAACAGCACTGCAGTCGCCCGGACTTATTTTGAAGCAAGAGCTAAATATGACACAATTTAGTTCTTATTCTCTTCAAGGCATCTTTCATGATATTTTGGGACTTTAGAACTGAATATTCATGGTACAACAAACAGTTGCTAATGACAAAGTTTAAATTTAAGGAGAAAAATATTGTCACATAATTCTCAAAAGACAATCATGGAACATGATATTCTACTACACTTATTCAAGTTGGGGTGAATGCTCTTATGCTTAAAGGTCACAAATGCCTCCACGAACGGCTACGGTCGCATAAAGAACGTCTTTCAGACCCTACCGTACCACCTTCGTAAGAACGTCGTACGAAACCAACATTCGTACACCATTTGTAAGGCGACCGTAAGTCTGCAGTCTGGTCGACGGTCTTGCCCAAAACTTTTTCCACCTCGTACCAAACTCCCTCTTCGTTAGGAGGTCGAAGAGAAGTCTTAAGAACTTCGTAGGAACAGATTTCGTGGGGTCCAAAAACAATTTTAGAAACCTCAAATTCTTACGATGGTCGTAAGAACGGCCTTAGTTGTTCATAGAAGGTTCTTCACAGTTTTGTCCAATATGGTCAATCATAGTCGTTAAGTATAATAACAAAAGTTACAAAAAAATACACTTATGTCTAACTTAGTTTGGATGAAATAATTTATTAAAGGAAAGAGGACAAGAGGTAAGTAAAGAAAGAAGAGGGATGAGGAGGAAGGAGGGAAATAAAAAAAAACTGTAGCAAAAGCTTCAACAATAGATGCTTGGCCTTGCGAATTAAGAGGTGCTTGTACGAATTTCGTAATGAGGCCGTTGAGAGTATGTCCCATCTGCGAATCCTCGGAATTCGTACCCCAAGGCGAAGAGTGGTTGTCGACTTTTATCACACGCCTAAATTGAAAATTAGCCACGGCGGTGGATTTCCAGGCCAAGGCTCAACCAGCTGTTGTGGGGGTCCTCAGCGTATACCTAGGCTTCGGTATTTTTTTTTTTTTTTTTTTTAAACTTTAGCTTAAAGTTGCAAGCTCATTTGATTTTTATTTTTTTTATTTATTTATTTTTTTTTTATTTATTTTCATTTTTTGAGGGATGGCTTCGTGTTTTTTTTTTTTTTTTGAGGGGGGCTAAAGTCCCCTATACCGTCTGTCCACTAGGTGGCATTAAGGTCTACAAGCTTTTAATTTATGTTTGCACGTACTTGCAAATATGCGCAAACTTTAAATTATCTACTTATCCCGTGGAGTTTTAGTACCAATCAAATAAATTCCCACTATCTTGAAATACTGTTAATGCAGATTTCTGTGCCATGGGCAGGAACATTACTTCTGCTAGTACAATTACTTTCAGCTGTGTAACAACATTCGACTGTTTTCCCCCTTCAAATCAAACATAATCTTAGTACTTGAGTTACGTAGTCACTACAAGTGTTCGTACTGAGACTCTCACTAAATTGAATAATTTCGATCTAATTAATGAACTACAATTTACAGACCGGAGGGCAACGATAGTCTTATATTCCTTAGTGCTGAAGAAAATGGTATTATGCCAATTAAGTGTAGAGAATGACTGTTTGCACCCCCAGGTGGACAATATTGGCAGCATGAAATTGCGGCCGGTGATCCCAGGTGGCATGGAAATGCATCTAGTGATGTGACGTCCTTTCGGCTGAATGAAATGCAGCCGGTGATGTTAGCCTTTCTGAAAAAGAGGGCGCTGTGTGTTTATTGAGCAATATGGAACATAGCCCGCGGAGCAAACGAAGTCTTTTCGTTCAGCTCATGGCTACGAAAATCGTTTCAGCTTGGGTAGAAATCCAGCGAGAACTTCATTAACATAACTTTACGTGGATTGGTTGAAGCGAGGCTATTAACCCTTTACCGTTGTGCTCCAATCGGGGCACATTTGCGCGCTCGAGAGTGGGCGGAAAAGCGGACGTAGCACGCCCCGCATCAGCCCCCGTAGGTTATTGAACCCGTAACCTTAAACTATTGTCCCTCTCGTTGTTGTGGCCGAATTTTGGGGTAGCTACTCGCAGTTTCGAGCTCCGCGTGAAACAGTAAAGATGGGTGACATCCGCGCTCTCCGCATGGGCCCATAAGGACCCAAACAACGGTAAAGGGTTAATATTTATTTAACAGGCAAACACTTGTACCATTGTGAAACAGTACAAAGAGTCACGACGGTCGACGTTATTCGACACCAAGACAATGGTATTGTGTGGTACCGTGCTAGTCTTGGTCAAGACGTTATTACACCTTTACTACCAGAACTCAAATAGAGGGCGGGCTTTAAATTGACTGTTTTGCAGATAAGTTACCTTCAGAAATAACTACAGAGCTGAGAATTTCTGAAGCATTAGAGGGCGTACTCAAAAAAGTAGCAGATGTTTTAGTGTAACTAGTGTTACGGTCTTGACCAAGACTATACCGTGCAAGCATACGAATACACACACACAGTACAGCGGTTAGTTAATAACAACCGATCACACAGCCACGGGAAAAGACCGTTCGATACTTTTCAACAGAATTGATGAAAGCTTTTACTGTTTGAAAGAGGCTGTTTATGATCAAGACTTTCATCTAAATTAAAAGCTTTAACTGACGTATTAAGCGACAGGCACTGAGGGGCGGCAGTCTAAAGGGGGCGGCAGCCACAGAGGCGCTACGCAGGCTTTATGAGACACAACTCGTGCCTATGCGTTGCAACTGAGATGAAGGGCCTCTTGACGAAAGTTGTCGACATGAGTTTTTGTAATGAAGTTACTCACCTTTATCCCTTTCTTCTATTTCTTCGTACGTCGGAGTCTCGAAAAAACGTTCCTCGTAGACAGCAAAGAAACTGCCGGGCCTGTTAGGGTTCCCCGAATGAAAAGTTAATTCAATCTCGTTTCGCCGGGACGACGTTGGATTAGATGACTGTTGCCAGTTGGCACACATTCGGTACCCAAAATCAAGGTCGCGAATTTCTATGTATACGTCCCTACAGCTCGTATCGCCCTCAAATTTAAACACATGGACCCAAACATATGTACCAGGTGAAGTGTATATCCTCCACTTACACACCAGATCAGGATATTTCTGAGGATAGTTTGGACTCCCGAAATAAGCACGGGGTTTGTTGCAAGTTATGTCGGGACAGGTTCCGTGGACTTCTCGAGGAGTCACGGCACATCCGGGTGCGTCAACATAATCTGCATAATTGAAAAATATTGAACATGCAAATTTGCTCAGCAGTTAGTAAGACTTCAGTGCTCTATACATTCCTCCTACGATATACTGAGTCTATAGTAACACTTTTTACCAGCACGGTGTTAACTGTATGAAAGTATGAGACTCTCAAAACCGTTGGGTGAACTTAAATCTACTTGGGTCGTTATGACACCTCCTACAATATTCTGTGGAGGACTGTAACTTGCCAATGAAAACTACTCTACTTGGAAGATAATCCTTGTCAAGTGTATGGCAGACAATCATGTATAAATGAAGTTATTAATTTTTCACGTTGTATTTATCTTTTAACTGAGGTTGATTGTTAATTATTTAAGTTGATTTGTTTCGTGAATTTGCATACACACAGTTAAGTTGTGACACTAATTTTTCAATGCATTTTTGGGCCAATGCAAGTTTCGTCGTTCTGTCCTCCCGGATAGCTTCAGTAAATCTTTATTACAAATTCACTGTCTCTGTTCAATTACTTCACCAACTAACTACCACTATGATCTCCATCATACAGACTTAGCACCCGACTTGGTTTTGGTGCTCACCACATGCACGGTTGTATGGAAAACGAACCCGTACAGTACCGCAACTGGAAAAGGGCCTCAACTTAAAGTTAAGCAATTTGGACAGAAACTGAGGCGTAAACTGCACCCTTTAAATAACTAAATACGGTGTTCCGTACAACTCCCTGATCTCTGTTGGTTAAATGGTGGTTTCTAATGTAGTTTCTTTGAATTACATCTCAATATTTTTGCGTTGATGTACTTTACCAAACCTAATGTTCTACATGTTTTTCTTAGTTAATCGTTTTCGAATTTAATCGCTTTTACGGTGGACGATGCGGAGTGTCAGCTTACGGGAGCCACTTTTTTTTTATAAATGTCTGCTGTTTCCCGAATTTTTTCTGGTCATTATTGCAACTAAATGCTTCACATCCAACATTTTCGTTTAAACAACCAGTTTAAAGATCAATCAGTAATGTCACTCACTATTTTGAGGTTTATTACCAAAGTTTTATGTACGATACACCATCAGTGACGTATGCAGACTCTCTCTGGGAGGGGGGGGGCACGCAAATTTTCCGACTTATTCTTATTAGAGTCTGAACACTACTCTATTAGGAACGTAAATACGGCGAGCGGAGCACATTGAAAATTTTGGTTCTAAACAAAGATTAATTGGGGGACTATTGAAGAATTTGTTTTTCTAATTAGCGTATATCTGAGATTGCATGTGGACTAAAGATTGTTCTTTTACCTAATGTTGCCGAAGGAGTACAATTGAGGCTTCCCGGGGACATTCAAAAAGCTTTCAAAAAATTGATGCTTCTTTAGAAAAAATACTTCAACAGTGAAAGCCTATATTTGAAGAAAATTTAGGGAAATGACACTATAGTGGCCGGGAAAATTTTTTCACTAAACTCATTTATAAGCGACAACTTAGTTTAGTGGAGATTGCAATTTCGGGTGCACAAAGCGCGAAAATTATTCCTTTTAAACTAATTAATATTTTATTAAAACAAACACGGATCTTTTATTAGAAAAAAATTGGAATTTTTGAAGAGAAAGCTGGGAAAGCTACTTCGTTCTTAAAGGCCTTAGACTTTCAGGTTTCTTTAAAAAAAATATTGTGTTTGTTTGCAAGAAAAATCAGTCATTCTTTTAAAAGTAATATTTATTGTCACGGGGTGATAGATTATCAAAAATAAGACAGTATGGTAGCCTTCTTTTTCAAGAAATAAATTTCCCGTAGATAGAAATTCAGTTGTTTGTTGCCCAAGAATAATTTGTTTGCCCAAACTTTCAACATTTCAAATGATGCAACGTCCATGGTCCTTCTTGTGCATAGTAGAGATGTTGCTATTGCTGGGGCTTATAATATTTAAGACTGAATTGTTGTTTAATGTATGAGCCATTTTCTTTGTACTCTTTGTTGAAGCATTTTAAACACACACTCTAAAAAATATTTAAACGATTTTGTTTAAAAATTAGGATACTCACGAAAATGAGTATTTCTACTCGAAATAAGTGAGTACTTCAACTGAATTAGTGCAAAATTTTACACAAATTGCTGAATTTGTGCAAAATTTTACACAAATTGAGTTGAAGTACTCACTTATTTCGAGTAGAAACACTCATTTTCGTGAGTATCCTAATTTTTAAACAAAATCGTTTAAATATTTTTAGAGTGCAATATTTCCCTTTAATGGGGAGTAGTTTAGTTCTAGAGAAATTCAATACGTTGTTCATTCTTTAAGCCAATCCTAAAACTTTTTATATAAAGTAATGTTTAATGGTCTAATATATAAGTGTCATACGCAATAACGACATTCAAAACGACTGTTACTCACAACATATTTTGAAACAGATTTTGATAATATAACAAAGAGAATTCACAAAGAGATTTGAAAACGTCTTGGGGAAAAGTTCAAATTTACCAAATTCATCTTATTCGATAGCTATACCAAGTTCAAGGAGCCTAAAATGTTGCTAGCAATTAACCCGAAGGCGTAAATGATGCATTCAAGTTTCTAAAAGATGTATTACTATTAGATTTAACTCCTCTTCTTTGGATTCTGATTAAAGTTCGTGTTCAATTGCAGACATTTGAACTGGTAGTAAAACGCGAGTCTATCATCTCACAGTACTTTAAAACGTTAATGAATAATTATTTCTACGTTTCTTTAAACAGGATTCCTGAGCAATATCAAAACAATGAGGTTCAATTTACCTGCCGACTCAGAATAACTAGCATCAAAGCCACCTGACTGATGGGTGATACCTGCGTCATAAGTAACGATTACCTTATTGGTCTCTGAGATGAGCCATATTGGTGATACCACAGATACGTATTGCGTCTGGTTGATTTCTGATTGGTTAACCGCATGAAGGTATACATGAACCGGATGTGAGGGCTCGATCCACATGTTCCAAAATTTCAGTGTTGCAAATTTGTCCGCTGATACAACTATTGTCCATTTACAGGTATATGCGGGCGGCAATATGTAAGGCTGGTCCGTAAAGGTGCGTATTAAACCACCTGGTTCGTCAATTATGATATCCCTTGATGGACATGTTGTCTGACATGTTACAACGTTGCAATCTTTGAAAGAAGGAAAAGGGAACTTGGGAAGAAATATCGGGCCATAATTTCGTTGTCTCGCTACTTCCATGTTAAATAAATTGTCCCTTATGTGAAGATGGTTTCACCTTCACTTTGCTGACAGTGTATAGTATCAAGCATTCTGTATCTTATTCTTACTTTGTTTCACATATTTTTGACGTGATCAAATTTCCCATGGACCTTTATTTATCGGTCGGTCGGTCCGGTCCGTCGGGTGGGTCGGAAGGGTCGGGTTGGTAGGGTTGGTTGGTTCATTAGTCAGTCAGTCAGTCAGTCAGTCAGTCAGTCAGTCAGTCAGTCAGTCAGTCAGTCAGTCAGTCAGTCAGTCAGTCAGTCAGTCAGTCAGTCAGTCAGTCAGTCAGTCAGTCAGTCAGTCAGTCAGTCAGTCAGTCAGTCAGTCAGTCAGTCAGTCAGTCAGTCAGTCAGTCAGTCAGTCAGTCAGTCAGTCTGTCAGTCAGTCAGTCTGTCAGTTAGCTAAATAATATTTAACGACACTCCAACACGAATGTGTTATATAGTGTCAGTCAACTCGATAAAAAGTTCACAAAGTTAAAATTTATTTTCAAGTATGGTTCAAGTTCAAGTTTGGCTTCCCTATAGTCGCCTCTTGCGACATGAGGGATATACCGTGGGCATATTCTACAACCCCCAGCCCACAGGTAGCTTTATTGATGGGAAACAAAAGCATCTCCACAGTTTAAACTTTACACTTCTATCAAATGTCAACATTTTTTTAATATTGAAAAAGGAAGATCTAATTGATGTTGATAGCATTTCGATCTTGACAAGATGAGTCAAAGTAAGTTAAGCAGGATGAATTTTTCGAAATATGTGTTTCGAGAAGCCTGGTATATC
Organism: Holothuria scabra; assembly: GCA_037179385.1. NCBI lineage: Eukaryota > Metazoa > Echinodermata > Holothuroidea > Aspidochirotida > Holothuriidae > Holothuria > Holothuria scabra. Next base: position 22,751,835 of record CM074193.1, read on the forward strand.
GATAATCCAAGTTATCGCTCGAGAGCCTAAGATTATTCAAGAATATGTAGTTAATCGAAGATTATGGCATACAGTTATCCAAAAAATTCAAGTTCAACTGTTGCTCAAGATTTTTCAGGTCAGAGGAGAACATTTAGTGTTAAGAAGCAAAAGGACTGTGTGGTCCTGGTATTAAAGAGCATGCTAGTTTATGCTTCTTAAATTACTTACTGGACGTTGATGGACTCACCAACAACAGATATCCACAACTGTAAAACCGTTTCCGGCCCGACTAAAACCACAAGACTTCTTCCCTCGATTTCATAAAGGGCAACATCTTTAATGATACGCCTTAAGGCTAACCCATTGCGACGTCACATTTATCAGAGTCCCAACACTTTTTGGTGAATGAAATTCCAGACCTTTTCAAGACCTTTTCCAGACCTTTCCGTAGTTTTTTCAGACCCAAATTATCACCTGTGGTCTATACTATAGATGACAAATACGCACACCCATAATAAGGCATAGACCTGTGCATATGATCGGCCTACATTTATTTACCTGGTACCCCCTGTGGGCTGGGGTTGTAGAATTTGCCGACAGTATTCCCAGCCTGTCTTAAGAGGCGACTAAAGTGAAGGACTTGTATCGTATTTGAAACAGAACTTGAACTTGTGACAATCTGTTGTGTTTCCTCCATTTTTTATTCTGTTTTCCTCAGAAAGCCACAATGTGGATTTCATAGAAAGGGCCTTAGGCCCCACATGAGACCTGGACCCTAACATCCAGAAAAAATGAACAGATCACTAATCAAGCATCATTATGACAGGTGGTCAACTGTTTAACTCTGTCTGAAGGAGTTAGGGTCAACCAGTTTGAACACCACACAGACCAGTAACCAATATCATTATAACATCCCACCAACTCTCTTTAACATTAAATGGTGGAAAAGTTAATCATTTTGCAATATTTCACAAAATGGAACCTACGGCCCATCTTTGGCCCTGGGCCTCAAATTTCTGAACACCCTGCAGGTACTGTATACCACCAACGGAGTATCATTATGACAAACTATCAATACTGTCCAAGGGAATATCTGCAAGAGAAGTATTGTGCAGAATTTCATAAAATAGGCTAAAGGGTCCACATGGGACCTTAGACCAAAACTTTCTGACCACTTCAAATGGCCCACCTCCCAAGGAACATTATGTGCAAGTGTCATATATATCCCTTGAGAAAATATGCGAATGACAGCCACTTTGCAAATCATAACAGGCAGATAAACGGATAAAGATAAATACTTGCGGTGGTATGAGAATAACATTCCAACCATTGTCCCAATAAACCTAACTGACACATGCTACAAAAAAGTGAGGTTACCAATAGTAAATTTAATATCTTTCAAAATCGACAAGTAATTTCTAAGCTTCTTTAACCCCCAGAATGTTGTCCAAAATCTGTGTCTAGGATTCTCTCCGAGTCCAATAATCTTGGATTTGCTGTAACTGAACATCTGGCTTGTCATACACATTGAACTTGAGCAAACTCGCGCCCTTATACGGGTGAGTTGGGGAAAAGTGAGGTTGTTGGTGAAAATGCTTGAGAAAAATCTCTACAACAACTACTGACAAAGGTCTTAGACGCCGCGAGATTTAACCAAACGGATATGGGTCTATATAAGCTGAAGTGGCAATTTATTTCCAATTCCAATGATGTGGGGAAAGGGGCTGTATTATGGTAGCAAAAACATGACAGCATGCACATACTTTAACAACGCTTATCTTTTCCATGCGTTTTCTTTGCATCCAACAAAAATCTTTCAAACCACATCTGATTAAGTGGTAAAACTCATTTCAAAGAGTCCCTAACTTATCTTTTTACACAATTATCACAACCAACCACAAAAAACTTGAATATGATCAAACATTTTTGAATAATTACCCACTGCTTCATACATCAGCCTCACTGATAGGTGTCTAGGGGGATTCATCACTGTAAGTTGCCCAATCTTTAATGTTAATTTAACATCGTTAGTTTTTGTCAGCACTTCAAAATCCCGCAACAGTCCGCAAAAACTGGGATGTTGGTAATCCTTTCCGTTGGAGAGATTTTCCGTTATTGTAAGCTTGTCCAGGCATTGGTCAAAATTTTGTTTCCGCAGATTGACGAATAAAATCCTGAAACTAATGTCAAACAATAACTGTTTATAGAAATGCCATGATATCATCATCATTTTAAGATTTACATTAATACGAAAAAAAGAACCCCCCGAAAGAAACATTGCCATGTACACCCAACCTTACAAACATTTGTATAGTACTTCGTAAAACACTTCAGTAAGGGGTAAAAGGGTAATCATATTGGATATATTCGACACTCTGTTCTTGACTTTTCCAGAACATGCCAAGAACATGTGAACCCCTTCTACAGTGTCGAATACTGTACGCTTTTGTTGAAACGGGCACAACTCACGCTATGCAAAATGGTCCAAAGTGTCATGATTTTACCACAGAAATTTATTTTCAAAATAAGCTCTAAAAATTGTTATTTTAGTTCTAATTCTACATCCAAAACAATAGTTCATGGCATAACTGGGCAGGGCGGTGAACTGCATTCTCTTCCCCAACATTGGCCAAGATTTTGCTGAATCGAGCAAGTGGAAGGGGATTGGGAGTGGGGCAAAGCTCACAGCCCCCACCCCGGAGAGAAAAAGTCGTCCCGTTTGGCCATAATCGAGTACCACCTCCTTTTTTGTATTTACATACATATGTTAATGGGTTAGGAAAGTACCAACATTTGTAATTACACCGAATAGCGAATTTGTGGAAAAAAGAAAACTTAAAGGGTTCTTTTCGGGTATAGGGAGTTGATAATGACTCTACCTACCGTAATGTTAAACCATACGCAACTCGAATGTTCAGCTGTGATTGGGTGAGCCGGTCGAACCAAGGCGGTAGTCCAAACCATCTCAAATAAGCGATAGAATGTGTTACATCTAAGACTGAAATTTCAGGGGATGTTTGAAGGCTCACAGTTGCAGGACCGTCTATCATATTGAAAAATAATCACGAATTAGGAAAAAAGTTTTTTCCTTTTTTTATGGTCATGTGACTTCATTACAGGAGATCAATTAGCATTTTGTCAGTGACAAATTGGTTCCAAAATTATTTTATTAATTAATTTACTTCAGGGAACATGTACCAGAAGTGGACCTTACTTGAAGACTCACTTCCACCTTCACTAGAGAATTCGGCTTCTTGAAAGTGGACGTCATGACTTGGCTGATAACGTAACGACTCGGCCGATTTTATAACAATAGGAAACCGCAGACAACAATAGATGGCTACTGAAACCACGAAGTCTGCTACAATGTTCCATTTTGTCAGTTAGGTAACAACAAAGACTTCAAGGACAGGATAATTTTTGTCGAAGATTCAAGGGAGTGGATTCTCTAATGCTCCTCTGATGAAACGCCCTGATACCATCTTTAATTCACACCTCAAACCCTTCCTGGTTTGGTTGGTTGCCTCATGCATTTGCTCTTTTTACTGCTTACTCATTCTTCTTTAATATCATTTCCTTTTTCTCTTAATCCTTAAGAGCGAAAAAATAAGTCATTTGGAGTGAAATTTGGGATCAATCTACATTTTGAGTGAATAATACAATCGAAGAGGAGTTATTCCCACTTTTTTGAGTGGAATATACAGCTTTCATTTTGTTTCTTTGTGTAATGTCACTATTTGTAACATTGTTGGTTTTAAGATGACAACGATTACACCACACAATTTATTGCAGAATCTACCATGTTTAATTAAGGGAATCAAATGAAATGCACCATAACTCAACATAGAAATATCTTTGAAGACTGTGGTTGGACCATAATTTTGTGAATTGAAAATATATATTTGAAAAATTTTGACATCTGGTAAAACTAAAAATCAAAAATCAAAATTCAGAAAAAAAAATAATTTCATTTATAAGAACCCAACATTTTCAAGCTCTTTGAAGTTTCATAAAAATTACTTTAATAAAAAGGATATCTAAACTGAACACACCTTGAACACAAATAAAAGGCAGAGGATATGTGCAAGGATAATGAGAATAGTAAATCTTGGGTGGAGAATTCATGTTCATATCGACAATTCCTATCTTGCATAGCAAAAGACCGTTTTGGTCTCGTGTAGTAGGGATGTCTGGCAACCAAACGCGGACCACTGGAAACGGTCCAGGTCCCTAGGGAAAGACAATCAACGTATAAATACTATTCTACATTTTCTTCTTGTTAACTTGATTCAAACTTCCAAGAGTATATATAAAAGTTAATAATATAATATTTTAAAAGCTGACATTAAATTAGTCAATAGAAAACGTCTCGCCTCCTCCTCGATTTTTCGAAAATACGGTTTTCTAGCCGGGAAACACAGAACTTGAAATTACTTATCCCACATTTTACTGGAAATCAATCATATAAACAACGTTGTAAATCGTAATACGTTTACTTATTCCAGACAGCAAAATAATTACACGATGAGGTTAGCATTAGTTGAATGAAATGATCCAAAAATGTTCTTCTACAGCAGAGACTCTCTTTGTTTTTTTTTTTCGCAGCCATGTAATTTATGCAAATAAAATCATATAGTGGTATAACCACACAGAAACCTTCAATTGAGGAGGAGTTGGGTCTTTTCCTTATCCGTAGCTAGAGAAGGGGTATGGAAGGGGAGACGACTTTTCAAGGGGCTAATTTTTCAGAAAGTGAAATTTGTTGAGATGTATTGAGTCAATTTCAAACTTCTAAACTCGCATGCAGGGAGTGAAACAATCATAAGACTCCCCCCCCCCCTCTCCACCAATATGGTTATAGACCTTTTCCTTCCCTCTAACGGCTTCAAAAACTGTCATCTTATTTGTTCGCTCTTGTACGCTCTGGTACAAATTGCTACACAGTTTTCATGTGCAATTTGCATACTCATATCCGGGCTTCCATCCAGCTCCCCTCTCACGTTTGAACCTCCTAGCTGCGCTGCACAGGCGAGTGCCTAGGCAGGTGGAGGTTTCCCTTCCGTTTTATACAACTTATACATAAGATATTGCATTGTAGTGGACATTATTCATTTAAAACTAACTCAAAAAATAATGTATCTATTGACTTGTTTTCCCTACTCCCCAAGCAATGGAGAAGGGAAAACAAGCCATTGAGCCATTATAAGAAGAAAGGTCGTGGTCGGTTCGAGTCAAACCAATTGGTCGGATACTGGGCCGTAAAACTCCATCAAATCTAACCCAACCTACCCGCCATTCATTAGCCAAACGATCGAGGTGCCATATCTCTCCAAAAGTTCCCCCACTCCGACTGCATACTTCGGTTGCTTCACTGAAAGTTGAAGGATCGGCAACGTGAAATTGGAAACATTTATCAAGAAAGTTGTTGTTTAGAGATTTTAAATGAAGGAAATCACACAAAGCTGTAATAAGAAAGAAAAGAAAGAGGTTTACATTAGAAAGTATTAAATTCAAGAGTTTTGAATTTTAATATTTGCTCCAAGGTATTCGTTTCGTTTCCCTTCGTTTATTTGTTTTTCTAAATCATCAAAATATATGGATACACAAACGTAATAAATACAGTACATATGTAACACTGAAGTAGATGGAAGTAAAACTAAAAAACCCTGAGGGGCTCGTCGAGAGTTCTACTCCCCAAAACAACAAAAGCAAGTTACCTAAAGTAGTTGTATAGCAAACACAAATAAGCGAAAAGGAAAAGAAAAAGGACAGAAAACTCAATAAACTAAAGGGAAAGGTAATGAATAAGAATACAAGACCATAACTAACCCTTACAAAAACCCCTCTTAACAACACGGCCCCTACCCCCCTGCCCCCTCCCACCCATGAAAGCCCTAGGCTTCCCACAAACAAAATGCGCATAGTGACAAAAACATGTATGATGCATGCACTTGAACAGTATGAAAAGTCAACCATGAAGTTTTAACCTTATAAAAATGATGATGAAGACAACTGAAGTATTAGTACAAAGCTATGTAGAACCAGGGAGGTGTTATTAGACCAATTCTGATGAATTATGCAAATGAGAAAAAGAGGAATAAGACTAAACATTGCTATCGGATTTTCATCAATACTCGCATTCGCTCGCATGGTCGGAATGGCACACCCAAATAGAGTAAAATACAGAGAACAAGACAAGTATGTTGTAATCCGCGTCGAAACGCGTCGAAATCGTCAATTTAATTTTCATCCTTTAGCGACTGGCAATATTAAGACAAGGGATAAATTTCCCGATCTGCTGTTCGACACCTAGCAGACGACGTAACAGGCCTGAACACCTGCTAATACCTCAGTGTTAAGCCTATTGAATCGTAAAGAACAATACACAAAAGAGATTAGTGTCGGCAACTACTACGTCTCAAAGAAAAAGGTTCTCGATGGATCTCCATCTAATCACACCTCCCTGGTAGAACTGGGTGAAATCTCTTCGAAAAGAATTTATACTTGGCCTGTTAATTAATGAATTAGGTAATGAGTTCCACAGTATTATAGCTTTGTAGCTATTAGATTGTAAACTTCAAATATACTGCGTTGGCCGTCAGTTTCTGTGATTGTTTTGATACTGATGAATATAAGTTAAAATATGAGGTTGTTTGAAATGTGGCGCCATGAATCTCAATGCGTATAAATTTGTAAGATGAGCTGAATGATGGTCAAAAATGAGTGAGCCGTCGGGACAGCGGGCACGGGGCTGACTTAACAACATCTGGAGGGACGTTTTCGAAGAGGAAGGACAAAACTTCTTTTCTTTTTCTTTCTGTTCTTCTTTTTTTTTTTGGTTTTGTTTCTTTGAATATTGGTAATTTTATAAGATATTATTATATTTAATTATTGTTGGGACCAGTCCAGAAAAGTTTTTCAAAACTTACTTGTGGTTCCACTTCCTGCTTGCTTTCTTGCTACCCCTGTTTTCATTTCAAACATTGTCACAATAATTATGTTTACTTGTATATGTATATACATGATGATGTTATGTAATATACTACGCAAGATGGAAGAAATAAACTGAACTGAACTGAACTGAACTTAAAATGTAGGAGAAGGGAAGAAAGGGAAAGATAAGTTGTAATATTAAAAAGATGACAGAATAAATTACAATGAGAAAACTGCGAAGGTGTCAGCCTAGCGTAGTGAGTTTTACTTTTATAATAGGCCGGTTGGAAGGATTTAGTCTTTGAGTGCGTACATAGTGGTGCATAACTTGTCTTAAAATCTTCTGGTGAACACAATTATGACCTTCATTTTTGTTTCAAGTTGTGGTTTCCTCCATGAAGTAAAGTCGAACTAGCAATTTAATCATTCTCGTTTGATGATTATTGAAAAGAACCGCCACTGAATCGCGATGTGGTATGAAGTATACTTAGAGAGCCTCTCTAGTCGCCAGGCGTTTCACGACTATGACTAGATCCCTGCGAAGATCCAAAAATTCAGGCAAGTCCCAAATGTTTGGGACAAAATGTTGAAGTCGGCAAGATAATTGTTCTTCGTCCCTTCCTCACCGATTGGGAAAGCTGGCTGCAATATTGTTCAAGAATTGCAACATTCTGGACGAAAACATTCCATACCATTATTTTACGGAAGTCTTTAAACACCCTCATTTTGTACACTACATTGCAGAATATCCTCTGACGAAGGTACATTGCAATACAGAACTTGTCTTTGCTGTTTTCAACCCCAAACAGATCTAAGATTGTGTCAAATTAGTGGAAGTCTTAACCGAAAAGATCGGAACCATGCATGAATTTTATTTGTGACAAAGGCTTTTGGCGTTTCTTGTGTAATATCATTAGCATGCAGCTACTTACAGTGACACCGTTTGTCATCCCCAAAATTCAGAAACATCCCAAGTGGACATTGGCAAGCATAACCTCCAGGGTAGTTAATGCAATCACGAGTACAGCCAGAAGTCCCTTTTCGACATTCGTCCAAATCTGTGAAAAAACTTCAACACTTGTCGATTTGAAAACAAAATCGATATCATATTTACAGTTAACGAACCTTTTTGCTCACCATCTGCCAAAAGCGTACACACTCTTAAAATGTGTGTAGTACATATTTTTGCCACAGGACTATTTTCTGCCCGAAGTACTCTCTAAATCCTTTAGAATAAAACATCATAAATTTTATATTCTAATTAGGGGCCTACTGCAATTAGGAGTGAATTTTTTCAATCGAAAAATAGCCATTCCACTCTTTCAGGGTGAATATTTCGTCCAAAATTTAATATGTCCTGAATTTCATCTTTGGGATCTAGCGATTATGTGATCCTGAACAAAAGATTATTTAGGGGGATATCACTAGCTGGCGCGGAGCGTCTAGAAATTTTTGAAAAGTCGCTACCTCCGTTAGAGGGAAATGCTAATCCCCATGCTAATCAAATGTTTGTATTCTTTATTCTGAGCTTTTGAGTTCTCGTTTGCAAAATCTTTACAGCTCTTTCGGTATTATTGCATCGCTGCCCCCTCCAAATCGATCTGGGGAGCTGGCAACGTCCGACCGACCCATACGGCAACGACTTCTTCGATTGAAAGCTTTGCAAAGTTCTAGATTGTCAATATGTAATTTGTCAATGGACAGATGAGGTCGACATCCAATTATAACATTAAACTACAAAATGCTATAAAAAATTAGCAATGTTTCCAATTTAGTAGAAGAAACTCTACACATGGGTATGTCCATGAATTTCAGCGGAGAAAGGACGAAAGATCGGACCTGTCTTATGTGAGACTAAAGGGGATGGTGTGTTTTTCTTCACCTTTTGAAAATGCTGCCTTTCGAGAGAGGATTTTGAATTCCAGCTCGTGCTTTTAGGGACCTTTTAAGGCATAAATAAACTGTCAATACGCAGGACACATGCACTTCCTAGGCCTGCAATAAGCAATATCAAGTTCGGAAATTCGATTTGTGGGACGTCTAGCTCCTTAAGGGAGCAGAACTCCTCCGGGAGTAATCGTTTGGTTTTCGCCCCCTGGCTCTTCGCCAGAGAGTCGGGGGGACTTTAAGAAAAAAGAAGATTTGTAGTTGTCCTTCGCGACCTTTTGGCTAAGATCATGTGTAGTATCTGTTCTCTTCATCCAGTCTAGAATGGAGCCATACATGACAGGCCAATAATGTAAATGGTCTGAGGGCCATGAGGTTGGTCACGTTGTGTCCTTCAGTGGACGTAATATCTTCTTCTGGAAGCAGTGAAAGTTTAGGTTTCGCCGAACCACCCTTTGCCAGAGGGTCGGGAGGACTTAAGAAAAAGATTTGTGATTGTCCTTCAATGGACGTACGGCTTCTCCTGGAAGCAGTTCATAGTTTGGTTTCGTCGAACGAGCCTTTGCCAGAGGGTCGGGAGGACTTTAGAAAAAGATTTGTGGGCTATGCACATGTACGCATCCTCTGACGTTCAATAACCATACTAATTGCGACTAACAGGGAATCTACTTCTTGATGGAAGATGAACCGTCACTTTCTTAAAGACTCAGTCACGGTTTGGTCACTAATATTATACACCTAAAATAATAAAGCGTTTATTTATCTACGAACGTGTTGCTGTAGGGCTTTATATTTATCCTCTAAATTGGGTATTTTAGGGCTGTAAATGGTATTTTAACCAACTGTTGTGTTTATATACACAAATTATCGCAGAACTATGCTTATTTGTCTAATTATACATTTTGTGTGATAATTTATGTAAACGTACACCACTTTCTTTATTACGCGAGGACATTTCTTTCAGCGGTTATTTAGAAACGACATTTTTTTTTTCTTTTTCAGTCTTGCAATGGAAATCGTGTTGCTTCTAAGGGAACAATGTTTGAATGAATTAAACCCAGGGGCTTTAATTTCGAGTTTCATTGAATAAATTCCTAATTGACCAATTCCTCTTGTTGATCAATCGTCACAAATACAAATTTTCCAGAGTCGGGGGGTTCCTTTCTGAAACTACCCCTCTGCGAATACGTCACAAAAAGTTAATGGAGCTCTTAAAACCCAATTTTCGAAGTGAGATTAATCACTCACCAAACTGACATATTGTACCGATCACTTTGGATGAGGATTCGCACTTCAGTGCTTGCCACTGTGTCGTATCTGGGAGGTAAATGGCGGGACAGATGTCATCGTTGTTGTTTACCAAATTCGGTGGGTCGAATAAACGATACTGTAAAGGAGCGCCATCTACCCACTGAAAATATGTAACCCTCGCACCAAATATGTTGTTACGGGTTAGACCTATACGGTAGAAGTCATAACCTTGCTGTTTGATTGAGGGCAGTACGTTAGTGAGGGCAGTGTTGACACTCGGTGATTTTATGATTGCCGGGTAACTGGTTGAGTGAAATATAGCTGGACATGCCCCATCATCTCGACTCGCCACTGTTGTAAAGCAATATCCCGCTGCCTCGGCACTAGTAGGTCCGCATATGTAACCATTGTCTGTGAAAATGATGAACAGGAAAGGTATGTAAAAGTTTGGCCACATTCTTGTACATCTTAAACTAGTCAGAGACAATTGAATAGTCCCCCAATTACAAATCTTCGATATGCATGGACTTCAGCAGGAAAGTTTCAGGGGAGGGAAAAAACTTTTGATGAATCCAATCGGAGAAATTGCTCACGACCAAAAGAGGGCTTACTTCTTTTACGCTTTTTACAGAGGTGTTTCCAGCAAAATTCCACGGAAGGCGGAACGAAACTTGTAGAAAAACTATCTAATCTTGTAGCGCAATCATATAATTTGTCGCCAAACGTTAAGAAAAGTTTTGCCTTATTGGCAAATGGCACTCACCAATCCTTGGGCATTAATCGTTTTCTGTTTTAATGTTTCGAAATCTTATGTTCTGGAAATTGAAAAAGATTGTCGATTTTATTTTTTCCTGCCTCACTTCTTCATTTTTATTTTACTTTCAGGGGAAAGAGCAAGTGCTCTCCTCTCTTGCACCTACCTGTGGACGGCCACAGTATGTATTTGTCAGGCAAATTATGAAATTCAATCTGCATAACAAACATCATCAATGGAAACACGGCAAAAACAGCGTTTAGGAATCCAAACCTTTGCATAACTTTTTAAACCCGCTTTGGAAACATTTTTGTCTTAATATGTTTAGGAAATCAAGCACAAAAATGTCTAGAAATTAGAAGCATCATTTAGAAATTTAACATGCGGTGCTAACATTTGTGGTATAAATTCAAAGTAGAGGCAAAACCTTGCGTTTTATTTCGAAACCTCTTTTTTTTGATGGGGGGAAATTTATAGGGTGAATAGTTAGTTACGTCCAAAGTAAGGAAAATCACCAACGTAATTTTATTTTAGCTACTTCAAAGTAACCCCTCCAAATCTATGTCCCCTATACGATAAGTCAGGGAATTGTTATGGCGTTCAGGGTTGTTCGTCAGAGCGTGCTGCACCCAGGCTGGTCAAGTGTTAAAGATGCGTGATATTTATATAGGAATAACATGCGAGAAGTATCTAAACATGCTTACAAAGTGGCATAATGTGTTTAAGTGTTCAAATCCTACACATTTTTTTCATAGTGAATACAAAGAAAGATCGTTGTAAAATTGGTCAAACAGAGGTGAACTTATAACCTGCAACCAAACATCCAAGCAAATCTACTCTGATACAGGGCACCCTGGGATAGATAACGTCATCGTTGTAGTATGTAAGGATGATCTTTGTTGCGACTATCGGTCGATCCAAATAAATGGTCACTGGGGTAACACTGTCGAAATTCGCCTGGAATATCTGGGAAAAAAAGTCGTCATTGTTAACAGTCTGGGTTATTTTGTATTATAGCCCACATTTATTTCAAACAGTAGAATAAAGCCCATTAAAACTCATATAACTTCTTTTTGAGATAAAAGCAACAATTTTGTTACGTTCTAACTACTCCCTAGTTCTTGAAACGACCTTATGGAAATGAAACTAGGGGTAACAACTCTCTGATAAAACGTATTTAAATATCCATTTCCAAACAAGGGAGTGCATTTCAAGTGGGTTATGCCAGAGCTAATGTTTATTAAAACGTTTGAGGTGGGTCCCTTGTGATTTCGCTCTCTAGGCGTTCTCTGGAGATAATTTTTAGTCATATACTTGAATGAACTCCCAGGTACTAAACAATCTATTGCCGTAAAGAGGCCATCACGTGGTTATAAATGTTTCTGTTTTGAACCAATCGAAATTTTCTCCATATCTGGGGAAATCCTCATTTTCACCTAAAAGCGGCTGTCTCCCTAACTCTTTTAGTATACATGGTATGCATCGAAAACTGTAAACGTATTCAAATATTCATAAAAATCATCAAAACATAATTACTAATTGTTTTTCAAGTTACTTAATAGGTGACTTTTATAAGAAAGATAGGTCATTAATATCCATAAGAGATCCATCAGTTTTTCTACTCACGTAACAGTTTGGTCACACACTATATTCGTTTGCCTCAGTCAGTGGGCACTTTTTCATGAAATATAGCCTAACTGAGCTAAAAATCCTAAGGCGTGATCATAATAAACTGTGATTCAAAGATGATAGAAAGGGAAAAAAGAAATAGTAACTGGATAATGATCAATGTAATTATGGCGGCATACCTTCACAGATCCGTCGGTGTTGAGGTACTTTTTCAAACCAGGAGATCCGTTGTCTACCGATTCCACGTCGTATTGGAGGGTGAACTTTGAGGCCCAGGTAGGTCCATATTGTGGTTCATTAATGGAGCCTTGTACACGGATGCCAGTGATCGTATACTCGTCTCCGAGATTTACAAGCAATGGAACTTTAACAATAGCAGGAAAGGGGAGAATAGTTTGACTCGGATTAGAGGATGAGTTTCCGAAGATAGAAAATGATGCCGGTAAGCATGCCAATGATCCTTGAACTTGAATTACACTCGGTGACGTATTGCCGATGTCCAGTGGATTGGTGCATTCTGGGCAATAAACCAACGACACCTTTAACGTTAACTCATTAACTCAAACCAGTGGTTAGTAATCAATAAATTTTATTCATTTAATTTTGTCCCTTAACTTTAATGCATTTCGTATAGAAAAAACTCAGGGTTGCTCAAATTACCCAGTGGTAATGCAGAGCTTTCAATGGACATAGGAGTTTATAAAAACAAATCAGCACAGTACGGTTTAAGTCAAACGACGGTAGATATGAAAAAATTCAATCATTCACTTCATTCACTCTACGACATGAGACTTGGTATTTTGTCAAAAATTCGGAGAAGTTGAAATTTAAATACACAATTAAGAGCAGGTATTTCCGCAGGCATTGACAATTCAGTTTGGCCGTTGGCCTCAAACACTTTGAAAAATAAAGGAATGCACTTAGTCTCTCTCTATTAGAGTGCATGAGGTGTGAATTCGCTCCATTACTGATAGTAATTCACTGCAAGAATAGTGAAACTAAGAAGAGTAAAATTCACGCTGAGAGTGCCTAGGGGGGTCAAACTTTTTATCAGTCGTCCTTTTATGCACTCCATCAAGAGTGAAACTTCGCTCTTTTGGAGTGAATTTCAGTCTCTCTTCTTGGAGTGAATATTCGCTCTTTGTGAGTGGACTTCATAACTATCTCCCTTCTCACAAGTGGAATTTTCACTCTTGTTTATTTCTTAAGAATACATGTGCGAAGTAACCGTCTGTTGATATGTATCAGAATTTTTATACCTTTCGCAACACAACCTATCAGTTCCATCTTCATACATGGCGGAATATTGCCTTCAGCCCAGTCAACAGGTATCACACGGACCACATGTGCTTTAAACTCTTCTGGAAAATCATGTCTCAGCAGAGAGGTAGCATCAACATTACCTGCGAAGCGCTGGAGGGAGAGTTGTATCATAAGAATAATTTTGTGGGGAGATTATAATGCTACAGTTATCCTCATTAATCTCCTATTGTGAATTAGATGTATAACAATCTTCTGTATGCCTCATTTTGAATTTATATTCATTGCCGACAAAATGAACAAATCCAATGCAGTGTGATTTACAATCTTACTGGCGCGAAATCTCTGTGATAAGAAGATATGCATTGCCGAGAAAATATCTCGCTACAGAGTTTTGCTTAGACTATCCTTCCCGATTGTCTGGCCAATTTTAAACCCAGTCTGATCTTGCGAATGCAGACCTACAAAGTCATTAATTACATTACACTCTAAAAAATATTTAAACGATTTTGTTTAAAAATTAGGATACTCACGAAGATGAGTATTTCTACTCAAAATAAGTGAGTACTTCAACTGAATTTGTGCAAAATTTTACACAAATTGAGTTGAAGTACTCACTTATTTCGAGTAGAAATACCCATTTTCGTGAGTATCCTAATTTTTAAACAAAATCGTTTAAATATTTTTTAGAGTGTAGTTGTTTTACCAGAGGTGGATCTGGTAAAATCTTAGATCAGATTGCCGTCAGATCCCTTTTTTAGACCTTAAGAGTATCAAACACTCACCAAGGCATTATTACTTCCAGGATAATTGACCGTCTGCATATTGCCGTCCGTTTCCTTCTCAGTTGAATATTCTATAACAAAACTCCGTGGATATGATGGCAAACTGGAACAGCCTTGCGTTATTATACTTTTAATCAGCATGACTCCAGAAAAGCGGACCTGCGAGAGGAAAGTTTAGAGTAGTTTTTCAAGCTGCCCGCTTGACAGACGTATATTAGTTAATTGTGCAAGCTTGGGAAGTGCCATTTCCCACTGTTTAAGGACCCGATTTTTCCAAATTTTCTGAACTCTCCACGCCAACATGGCGGCGCTGCGCTTAGATAGTCTTTGGCAGAATTACTTTTTTCCGGGAAAAATCTTTCTAGTAGCATTTCAATCACTTTGCAGTTTGCTACTTTATTTCAAGTGAATATTTTATTACAAAGGAAAGCTCAAATACCAACTGCTGCATGGACTTTACTTATACACCAGGGAAATGCCATTTCCGGCTGTCTGAGGGGTCCGATTTTTCAAAATTTTCTGTACCCTCCGCGCCAACCAGTAGTGGCGCTACGCTAAGGTAGTCTGGATCTGTTTCTAGGTTAATACTGTGCAATAGGTCTGAGGTATATAATATCCTGGGGAAAAAAGATCCCAATCTCTGATGGCGCGAGGAAAGAAGCTGTGTTTAGAGCAGTCCTCGATGCTTGGGATGGCAGTGAAACTATTTGAGTGGTGATGCCTAGAAGGCTGCCGGGCTGGTTGTATAGGAGGTTGGCAATTGGCAAAAGAGGCAGAGTAAGGATCACAGATACAAGAGTAATACTTTAACAAGGCTCTAACAAGTATAAGATAGGCATTAGTATATAGGGCAGAGTTATTCGGGCAAAAAATCTTCTGCCCCCAAACTGAAATGCTCCCGTGCGCCTATGTTTGCACCTTGGGTTGGTCCCCTCGAAATGTGCCCCCCCCCCCCCCAACCATCGGTTATGAATTTTGAGCTACGTCACTGAGCTCAGTGATATGAAACCAGGGGTTCATTTGGGGCGCGTAGGCTAATCGAATTACATAAAAGAGGCATAACAAATAACAAACAATAGGAAGGTCTTGACAAAGGTTACTGTATGTACAGGAAACTGCAAGGGAACAACCCCCTTACAATTCTCTTTGTATCCTTTCAACACACTCACCTGGATCCATTGACTGGTCTTTGTACTTGGCCTCCATCCGAGGGTTGGAATGGCTTGGATTCCCAGGGGCTGGATCCTCACATTACCGGGAGGTATACTACTATCGGATGTACTGGAAGCTGTAATGCCTGTGTCCTTTATGCTGTTGTCGGTCAAACCCAGGGAAAAGTCACAGCCTGTGGAAATGTAATTAAGTCCATAGAACGTATGATAAAAAAATCATCTCAAAAATCACTGATTTGATAAATTAGATAATGTTGTTAGCATTCTGGTGAAGATGGTCAAAGAAATTGTGTCATTTAATTGTTTTCCTGATGAAACTAGATGACGTTGTTGCATGCAACGTGATACGCTCACGTAAAAAGGTCCTATTTTATTTTTTCTTGGCAACGTATATAATGTACTAATGTTTTCCTCAGTCAATACCGTCCTGTCACTATTTGGGTATATGGGGGCATTTGACATTGCAAACTAGTGAGGGGGTAGGCCTTTAATATGT
Organism: Holothuria scabra; assembly: GCA_037179385.1. Classification (NCBI taxonomy): domain Eukaryota; kingdom Metazoa; phylum Echinodermata; class Holothuroidea; order Aspidochirotida; family Holothuriidae; genus Holothuria; species Holothuria scabra. Next base: position 22,767,984 of record CM074193.1, read on the forward strand.
AATTTCTAAAACAATACAAAAACTAAAAACAGGCAAAGCAAAGTATTGTTTTTCTTTGTAAGGAAATAATAAAACCTCTACTATAGCCACAAGCTTTCTAGTGGTCACAAATCAACTTAATTAATATACCCGGAGATCTGAATATTATGCCATGAAAACTTCAACTGACGTAAACAAATAACTGACGTAGTTTGTCTTTTACATTTATGTGATAGTCTTCTTCCTAGCAGACATTCCTTAAATCGTTGTAACAATTTATTTACATTGTAAAAATCCAATTTTGTTTTCCAAAAATATGTCTTAGAGCGTTAAAAAATTTCAAGATCATGAAGCTCAGAATTACATTTATTTACTTAGAGACATATTCTAGTGGCTTTTCATTAGGTTAGGATCTCGAAAGGAAGACAAAAATATCCCAGATCAAGTCCTCCAAACCCTGTCGGAGTACACATGTACTCACTCAAGATATCTCACAAAATACCTTCTCTTTTCATCAAAGCCATAGAATGTCATTTAACCATTTACCGTTGTTTGGGTCCTTTTGGACCCATGCGGAGAGCTCGGCTGTCACCCATCTTTACTGTATCACGCGGTGCTCGAAACTGCGAGGAGCTACCCGAAAATTCGGCCACAACAACGAGAGAGACAATAGTTTAAGGTCACGGGGTCAGTAGCCTACGGAAGCCGATGCGGGTCGGGCTACGCCCGCTTTTCCGTCCACTCCCCGAGGCGCGCAGATATGCCCCGATCGGAGCACAACGGTAAAGGGTTAAGGTGAGCCCATTGCCTCAGATTCTGAATTTTTGGTTTCCCACAAGGGAATTAGGATGAAGTTACTGTCCTCAACCTTGCAAAAACTTGAGAGGGCCCACAGATTGTGAAGTCGGTATTGACTATCACAAGCTATCAATAGGTCTGACAAGGCCACCTCCTTATTTTGTATGCTATTGCTTGAGACACACAAATTAACACAAAGCCAACGATGTCCGCAAAACTTATCCAGATCTTTGGAAGACTAGCAGACCTGTGTTGTAAGTCTCACCCCATAGGGCCTACTCAGAGCTGTTAAAAATTTAAATGTTTAAAGGCTTTCACTAGGGGCGTTTGTTATTGAAATGTAGGTATCCTTAGCATTGATTACTTGACACTTGTCATTATCAACCCAAAATTCCACAGAGATTCTTTTTTCTTTTGACTTTTTAAAGGAATATGGTTGATTTCTGACGAGTATTCTTTCAGGAAACATGCAGAATGTGGTTTTGACTTAATTAAATGTCCTCTTTGTTTTTGAAATTTCTATGCTATTGGATAGCTTAAATACCATTTCTTCATTAATATTTTCTGCACCGACATCACAATCATAAAAACATTGAACGCAAATTCAACTAATACATCGCGTTGAGTTCACAGATTTCCCATAATGCAATAAATCTCAAGAAACAAAAACGCAAAAAAGAATTTACTTTGTAAATTAGTACCTTCTAAAAATATTATGGTTCTGATCGAAAAGCAATTTTAACTTCCTGAAAGAAAACGATTTTCGGCACATTTTGAAATTATCATGAATTTCGTCTTCGGAAAATTAAAATCAAAGATTAAAAGTAAGCTACAGACGATTCATGGTAGACTGAAGGGAAGATGGAGTCCCCCAATTTGAATTACTGCAGAATTGTACGACCCTTTATCATTGGTTTACAACAAATATGGAATATCCATATACTTTCTGAATTTTTATGAACAATGACAATTTTGGCAGACAAATGAAGTGAACTCTGTGAGATTTAACCTAAAGTGAGATTGCTAATATCCTTTAATTATACAATACAATATGTGCACTTGGACAAACTGACTCTAGCTGCTTAATGTAAACGGTATACACATCAGACGACTCAAACTGAACCCACGTTGGTCCAGATAGCTTTGAGTATTTGGCACAGCCTCTTCCCGCACTCTTGCAACTCCAAACTTTCTTCAACTGACTGCTTGGGACTATTTTTCAGGAGACAAATTTCTGGCGTTGGCGATACTGTCAAATTTTACTAGAGAGCAATCTTATTTCATTTGGAATGCTGTACATCAGGGCTTATTGGAATGAACTGAAACAAACTCGAGGCTCGTGGCCATAAATATACCAAGTGTGGGCGAAACATGTAAACAGATTACGTAGTTGTAGTTTCACCATCAGTTCGCTAAGAGGGGGCAAAAATGTTTGTCTGAATGTTTCCCAGATCACTGGGAATGACACTTCCAACGCCTTTCACGTTGCATCTACGCTTATTAATATGGGACGGACTAAAATATCTTAAAATGACATTGAAAAATCTCAATAATATGCTCAAAAAGAGACGGCTCCCATCTCCCCTTCTTTGGCTGTGCTCCTGAACACTGACCTTCACCTTTAATCATTGACGGCTCCAGAATATCAAAACTCAGGGGCAAACTAGGAGCAAATGATTATGTTGGAGACAAAAATTTTCGGAGGCAGTGCTAAAACGAGCTCAAAGCGCGGGAGTGGGGTCCGGGGACGAAGCCCCCGGGAGATCTGTGGTTTAAGACAGTCTCTGGATGAAATATTACGTCCCTGGAGAGGAATATTATTTTTTCGCTTAACCCATCTCCTAACTGACCTTAGTTTAGGGGGTAAAAGCGGGGTAAGGCCAAAATCTGGGGGAACTGCCCCGTCTTCACCCCCCCCCCTGTAGCGCCGTCACTGCCTTTAATCCAAAAAAAGGAAAAACATTTTAAACTTGGGTGCGTCTTTACTCACTGTCTTTGCAACCAAGAATCTCAAATCGAAGTCCCGGAGATCTGTACCATGTCAGCGGCACTATACGTAATGAATCAGCATAAATGACTGGTGTGAATGTCACAAGATTACCACATCGAGGCTCCACATTGCCATCAAGTTCCTGCGAATAAAAATTATTTACGTGACTTGCATTTACAAATAAATCATAGTAAGGGTGATTTTGGTGAAATAACTTTTCATCTGATTCGTTCATTTTCAATTTCTCTTTACAAGTTGTTTATTATTTCTCACAAAAAGAGTGGCACCGGCACGGTGTGGGTGGGGCACGTTTCCCGAAACGAGAATTGTTGAAAATTAACCCAACCGCGAAGAAATTTGTTTCGAGTGATTAGAGGACCTCTTTTAACCATTTCTGAAACTGTGAAACAAAACGTTCCAACACCGTATGAAACTTTCCCCCACATCCTTCACAGGCTACCAAATTTCCCGGGCTTTAGGTGAACATTCAGTTTCATTGATCAAATAAAATATACCATCAATAACGTCTCCAACGCTGCAACAGTAACCATCGATGTGTAAGATTTAAGCAAAGGGATGATTAAGGGGAAGAATGCAAAGCTGCGGTAACACTACAGCGAATTCGGCCAAAAATTTGCCAATCAGTGTGAATATATGATGTGCATCAGAGGTTTATGAAAATGAAATGTTAAGTGTTCATGACGTCACACCGAGAGACGTCTTTTATCGGCCATGAGTAGTCCTATAAAAGCTGTTTGTCGAAAGGATGTCACAACATAATTAGCATAACTTTATTTCTCATTCCCCTGCGATACAAATTTAATAATTGCACAGGGTGAAAAATTTTGGAATCTTTCCAACCAAAGATTTTCACTAAACCTTCCTAAAACATGAATAGAGCATGTAACTCGTACGTACTGTGCGGCCTTTTGGCTAAAATTATTTGTAGTATCTGTTTTTTTCATTCAGCCTAGAATGGAGCCGTACATGACAGACCAATGATGTGAATGGTCTGAAGAACGTGAGGTTGGTCAAGTGCTGTCCTTCAGTAGACCTAATAGCTTCTTCGGGAAGCAGTTTAATGCTTGGTTTCGCCAAACGGCCCTTTGCCAGAGGGTCGGGAGGACTTTAGAAAAGGCGGTCTTTTGGCTATCATGTGTAGTATCTGCTCTTTTCATCCAGTCTAGAATGAAGCCATACATGACAGACCAATGATGTAAATGGTCTGAAGGCCGTGAGGTTGGTAAGGTGTTGTCCTCCAGTGGACGTAATAGCCTTTTCCGGAAGCAGTTTAGAGTTTGGTTTCGCCGAACGGCCCTTTGCCAGAGGGTAGGGAGGACTTTAGAAAAAGCGTCCTAGGCGAAGATTGTCGCCAAGCCTAGAGCAAAAAAGGCGCGCGCTCCAAGGTGGCCGCCAAGGATGTGTGGAAGTATTACAGAACTCTATCCTTCTGTCTTCGCTTCGAGACCAACAGCGCGGCAACATGTGCGGTACACGTACCCAACATTGTAACAGAAGACAGTATTGCGAAACCCGAATGACGTTCTTTGGTGTTCTTTTTTCGGTTTGCTCGATGGCGACAGTACAGGTCGTGTGATCCTCTGATCATGTATAAACGAACCCGGACAGCAAGGGAAGGTCTGATCTTAGTCGGCCATAACTGGGGTTTATCACCTTTTAATCTTTCGATTTTCTTGCTTACCTGTATCATGGATGGTTGCACACTGAATTGTACCTTGATTCCTTCAATTTTACTGAATATGAGGGTTTGGAATTCATAAGGACAATAAATGAAGACGATTTTAGGCTGACGGGTCTCACGAATGGCTGCCTACATGCACTAAACACAAGTGTGCTAAACGGATTCGTCAACATAGGAAGTTCACATAGAAATGCACTAAAATCGGAATCGAAATCCGAACCGATTTCGTTACGGTTGTAGTGTGACCGCTGCTTAAGAGATGGCGAGAGTAATCGCTGATTGTAACTTCTGGTTTGAACCAGTTAATTTTCACATAAAGCAGAAAATAAAGTGAGGTATCGTTCCGACAAGTTCGTATCTCTTTTAACCGTGATGTTTCGTTCTAACCGTTTTAATCATTCAAGCAGTTTCCGTAAAGTACCTAATCTTAGTCATGTACCAATTCTATGACTTGATAAATTTGTTAGTTAGATGAGGTTCAACGATACGCCAACAAGAATGTTATATAGTGCAAATACGGTTTTAGATACGGTTCATCTCCTTCCCTTCAGTTGACCCTAACGACAGGCGGGAAATGCCGTGGGCATATTCTAGGGCCCCCAGTCCACAGCGGACAAACCATCCAGGGGCTTGTTCGGTTTTGAGGCGCCGACAATTCGCCAGTCGTCTGGTCGTGGGGTGTGTAATAACGGTCTTATGTGCGCATTTTATAGTCAATAATTGGGACAAGCTACTCAAGACACATGCGACCTCCTTTCCCCACCGGGACTCCAGTTTAACGTTATACCCATGACTTTATAAAAGCCATTTCAAAAGTTTTCGTAATGTTCAACCTAGAAAGCTAGCCTGAGCTGTGACTGCAGCCCCCTGAGGCCGTAGCGATTAGCTGAACGGAAAGACTTCGTCTGCTCCGTGGGCTTCCAGGGAGCTGCGTTTGGTTCAACGGTGCCGGGTTTACGACATATTTTGTCGAAAATTTCTACCCACGTCGCTTGTTACTGTTTTCTACGATTTAGTTTCACCGTTAAGGGAGAATATGAAGAGTCCCGCATACTCTCTCTTACCCATCGATTTTCAAAGAAATGTCCTTTTGATATAGCTCCAATGGAAATTAAGATATAGATTCCTGCATATATGAGGTCAAGCGTTCTTTTGTTCGATTGATGGATCTACGTTTTATCACATCTTATCATAAATGTTCTCAAAAGTAAATCTTTCATTTATTACCGAAATAAGCGTTCTGTGATTCACACTTGCCTAATAATTGTGCTGTCTTCATTTTACCTTCTGGAAAGTGGAATACCGGAGGGAGTGGACATGTTGAGGTTAACCAACCAGAGTGAATGCATCGTTAGAACTACAAGTATATGCCCAAATATGATTGGACAGAAAAAGAGTACCTCCCTAGGCTAAATGGGAAAAGTATTTCATTAAAGATTCCCCGCTCTACGTCCTTGCATTCTTTCAAAATAGCACTTACGTTTATTGCCCTGAGACAGTTTCCAGCTCTTTTTTCCATTGTCAAGAGCTGAAGCCGAATACCTGAATACCGTTAACGATTTACAGCTTTGGGGAGTGGAAATATCTTACCTGCAAATATTGAAACTGTCTGTGAGAGCCAAGTTTAAAAGAGCTCTCAAAATCTATTTGATTTGCATGACGACGGTGTATTCCACGCATAACCACGTGTTCTTTGTCAAACACGTTTTGGTATGTGGCTAGTGTAGTGCCCTAAATGCTGGTATGCATTTATTACACTAAATCTTTTACATAAATCCCTCGAAATAATCTATTGTCCCTTCTCGTTTTCTTATGTAGTGGATTTAACGGCCTAATTATCTCAACCAGAATTACAGTTTTTGTAGTATTCCACAGAAATTCCCGATTGGCACAGCTCTTTGATTGACATCGCCCTGAAGCAAATGAAGATCATGTCTGGATGAGAATGTACTGTGGATAGTTGTACAAGGGGCTTAAGTAAATAGGTTACGAGAAATGGAACTGTTTGGGGTGACAGGATTAACCCTTTAAAGTTGCACTTTCATATATTCAGATATTTGTGTTAATAAAACTAAAAGTAATGTTGATTTCTTATGATGGGTCATATTAACAAACTTTCTTCCAGTTCCACGAAGGATACCATAGACTCATTTCAATTAGTCCTACGTGACCTCATTCTTACAAATGGTCGTCCCTTTTTATAGTTAGTTAGTCAGTCGGTCAGTCAATCAGTCAGTCACTCAGTCGGTCAGTCAATCAGTCAGTCAATCAGTCAATCAGTCAGTCAGTCAGTCAGTTCAGTCAGTCAGTCAGTCAGTTAATTAGTTAGTTAGAGTTTTACGACCCAATTGGTTTAAATCGATCCTGCCACGGTCAATTTTTCACTGTAGCACACTGGCTTGTTTTCCCTCTTCCCTTGCTTATGCTGAACACCAAACACAATGGTAGTAGGTTACATTTTTAAAAAACTTCGGTGTGACCCAGTCCTCCCTTTCAACAGAAACCCTCGACTAGAGACTATAATTTACAGAAATCACTCTCCGTCGAAAGTATTTGTTAAGACAGGCGTGTTCACCTAGTAAAAACAGGAAGATTTTTAGAAGATTTAAGACTGTTGGACGATGTCCTTTTATTGTCCAATTTCGTCCGACTCCTTTACGCGTTAAATTAGCGTCTACATCTAGGTAGATTTGCGTTTTTTTTTTTTCTCAACACTGAATTTCCTAGGCCGGACAACAATATCTTTCAAAAAGGGTATAACGGAACTGAAAGTTGGAATCACGTCGTCCAATTTCATTATAAGTTGAGGCGTGAAACACTATCTAACTTTATGAACCTAGCTAAAAATTTGTTCAACACTGTGATACTACCTTAAGATAAATTGGTATCTTGCGAAGTCGTAAACTTCCACTGAGGCTACACTGTAAAACAAGCACATAAATTTAACGAACAAACAATAAAGATGTTTATAAAGATTACTGAAAAAGTGCTGGCAACTAAAACGAAAATTTGCCACAGAACTTTTTCTGCGGTCAAGGTCTCATTGTATTTCGTCATTTCTGGGGTGTGTAATTTTACAGACATTTTTGAAGAGTAGCATTGACCCGGAAACATGAATTCTCAAATTGTAATTACTATTTGCCCTTGCAACTATTGCTGAAGTTGAATTTACATTTCCTCATTCAATCCCCGTGCTATGTAGCTGCACTGACTTTATTCAAATCTTTGATTTTAAGCATCTTCACCAACTGACCAAAAGGTACCCTTGAAAACGATTAGTGAGTATGGCTCACAGGGGATTCTTGAAACAGGTAAATACCCTGAGCCTCAGCAAGATCTAAGTTATTGCACACCAACCTAACTTAGTTTTCCACATTGCACTGCATGGTAGAAATTAAGATAGACTTTTCCATTACTCCTCCATTTCTCCTCTCCGAGCTGTTCCATTAAAACGCATGTTTAAACTTTCTATCCCTTCCCTTCAAAAACTAGTATAAAAACGGCCATGATTCGATTTTGTTAGGCTAAATTCCTGATTCCAGTAAAGTAATAGCCCAAGATTGAAGAAAAGGCACTACCTTTTTGGAAATCTACCAAAACCAAAGGTAAAATTTGTTTCATATAGGGAACGATTTTTTGGAACTAAATCACTGTTAGATGTACATTTTGATATCTGAAAATCAAGACGAATACACAACTGAGAATCACCGAATTGTACTCTATATTATTTACGTGATGCCTTTTTAAATACTCAGTAGGCTACTCTAAGCAGTTCATTGACTTGATTTAAGAAATTCAACAATTTTTCCAAACATGTTAAGTTTTCTTCACACATCAATGACAAATGGTCAAACGTAAACCATGTCCATATCCAACACACAAATGGCTGTTTATGCATGAGTACTTAAAGCATGAGAGGACGATCGACAATGCGGAGTTGCCACCATGACGCATCAATTTTTCCGCACCAGGCACAGCTAAACCACAGATCTAGTCGGGTGTTTTACTACCCTACTACATGGCTGCCAGACGCTGCTCAACGGTAGAGGGCATAATAGTCTGCACGCTTAGTCAGTGAAAACTACAGCACCTAGATGTATTACCGTTCGTATCGTACCTTTATACACGGAGAATACATGAAAAAATATTGTCGTTACACATGAATACGTGCACAGTGCAGTGATTGTACAGTGCGCTGTGCAAGTGCGTAGCTACCCCGTGTAAGTAAGATATATTTCTGTAGGGAGGAAGAAGCTAATGAACAACCATTGCTGATGTGCCATAGGCCTACTGGCGTCAGATCACGATACACGTCAGACGACGATATGTCAAGTTCGAATGTTGAAAAGTCTTCGCATGAGGGAAATTGCGTTTGTTTTCCAAGAAAAATTCATCCTTTTAAAAATAATATTTATTGACACAGGTTGATAGATTATCAAATATAAGGCAGTATGGTAGCCTTCTATTCAAGAAATAAGTTTCCCACAGACAGAAATTCAGTTGTTTGTTGCTCAAGAATAATTTGTTCACCCAAACTTTCAACATTTCAAATGATGCAACGTCCATGGCTCCTCTTGCACATAGTATTTTGAAGAGATGTAGCTATTGCTGGCGTTTATAATTGAGACTGAATTGTTGGATAGTGTCTGAGCCGTTTTCTTTGTAGTCTTCGTTGGAGCGTTTAGAACACAATATTTCCCTTGAACGGTTCAAATCTGTTTTTAAAAATCCTGACTATAAGCGTTGTAATGTGGAAGTGACCCTTTAGCACTATCAATATCATCTCGATGAGTCCCTTTAGTGTAATGTAAGAAAAGACCAGATATGCTCGGCATTCTTGTCCTGTCCGTAACTTCTTTTAAAAATTGAAGTTAGTTTCATTATAGATGTTTTATTTTGGCTTTTAAGTCCACGAAAGTATACAAAGTAGAATTTTCACTGGACGTAACAGCGTCTTCGGGAGGCAGTGATTTTTTTTGTTTCGCCGAACGGCCCTTTACGAAAGGGCCGTTCATATTTTGAACTCTAGTGTTAGGATTCTGAACACTTTTTCTCCATATTTGAACTCTTACCGTATTTGAACAACTCACATTTTCTAATGTTCAAATTCTAAACAATCAATGCTCAAGTTCTAAACGCTGGTGTTCAAATTATGAATCTGGAATTTGAACACTTTTTTGAAGTTCAAAAGTTGAACCCCCGCGTTTGCAGTGTAGAGTCACAATTTGTGAGTTTTTTAGCAATCGTATTCTGTACTCCTTCCGTCCTTGAAGTCTGAACGGGTGAACTTTGAGAAAGACTTCTATCATGAATGACAAACTTCGGAGTCAGAAAACGATCAGTGGTCACAACTAATGTTCAAACCATCTAAAAATTTATAGCCTAGTCTGATTGATCGTTGTTTTGATCTAACGCATATGTCATGCTGTGCCTGTGGGTTGCACTCGGTTTAGCAAATTTTCCCTTACTCTAGTGTTATCCGAAGAATTAATTGTGTCAATTTTTTCTATCAAAAGACAACGCAACCGTCTCATCAACAGCTGCCCCATCGAAACCAACCGGCGAACTGAGTAAGCATTTGGGAGGCTTTCACTTATACATGTTACACCGTGTAGGCTTTTGACATAAAGAGTTTTACCAGGATGTTAATGATAAAACGGTTTTTCGTTCTCTCATGATTGTTTCACATCTGTAAAAGTATTGAAACGCTTGTTATAGTAATGAGACATCGATTCAGTTAAAATGGCTGACTAATTTAGCTGACACTAGCTTAATGACATGACTTCAACACGGTCGTAAATCCACATCTGTCTTAGATCAAACTAAATTGCTTTCCCGCATGTTATATCATGAGAACTATAAAAGAAACCAATTAGCCTATACAAGAATGGTAAGATAGATACATAGTTACATTTATCAGGGAACCACACGATGATGCAAGGTGTGGAGAAAAATTGTCAGAGATAAGGCAATGATTTACGAAGGAATAGAGTATAGTCATGACAATACTGTGCACGTGGGACTCCCATAAGATTGGAACGAAATTCCAATTTTTTATACTTGGCGCAAGTAAAGCATGTAACTCCCCCTGTGGGCAGTGGCGTCACCAGACATTTCATTCTGGGGGGCACTAAGGGGGCACAATGATTTTATGGGGGACATTGCTAGACTCCACTCATGGCGCCGGAGGCGCCACCGAGCGCGAAGCGCGAGGCTCAACGGGTGGGGTCCAGGGGCCCGCCTTAGGGCCCCTGGTGGGGTCCAGGGGCAAATCCCCCGGAAACTCCTGTGTTTTAGCGTGTTTGTGAGGTATAAAAGACGTTATTGAAGGGTAATTTTATTGACTTAACACTGGTCTAAAAGTTACCTCCAGAATAACTTTCAAGTAAGACTTTCGGTAAAAAACCACTGATTCAACTGCCAAGAGCAGATCCGGCTGACACTTTAAAAAAGGGGTAGATGATCTATAGAAAGAAAGTTGATGGGCACTTCAATGTTAGTCTTAGTGGGGGTCCAGGGGGCGAAGCCCCTGGAAGCTCCTGTGTCTTTAGCGTGTTTGTAAGGTTTTAAAGTTGTTTTTAAATAGGGTTGTTTTTACACTGGCTTAAAAAATTACTTACAGGGCAATTTCTAGTAAGATTTTATTTTTGGTAACAACACAAACGTTAGTAAAACTATTCCCAAGAGCGTATCAGGCTGACAATTTGAGGAAGGTGAGCTGCACCGTGACTATAAAGAGAAAGAAAGGCAGTTGATGGGCAATTAGATGTGATCCTCTGAAGGAAAAATGTAGGCTTAATCCTGCTTGAAGGGTTACCTGAGCTGTGCGCCACCTCCAATTGACGTAGTCGGAAGTGTGAAGAAAATTTTGAAGAAATTTTTGCGATATTTCCATTTGGAAAACATGAAAATTGACTGCCTTTTCTTTTGAACAGAGGAACCGAATCCTAAAAAATTCATAGTGACACTCTGACTACAGAAGACATATTTTTTTGAAAATCTCAAATCTCAGTTGTTGGGCACACGATTTTTCAGGGGGGCACGTGCCCCCCCCCGGCCCCCCTTGGCGACGCCACTGCCTGTGGGTTGTACAATGTGCCCACGGTATCTCCAGCTTGTCGGAAGATTCGACCAAAGGGAAGGACTTGCGTCATGTTTGAAGTGTATTTGAAATCGAACTTGAACTCGTACCGTATTTGAACCCTACATCACACATTCGTGTGGGTTTGCCGTTAAATCTCATCTAACCATGCAGGGAACTAATCTAACTAACCTTAAACCTATAAATAGTGTGATTTTAGTGTTTGGATGATTGTTCATGCTGTTGGACTTTCTTTGGAATTAAAAGTCTAATCCTCTCATCCTAATCAGCTTTAATTCTCCCAACCTTCTTACTTAAGCCCCTCCCACAACTGTCTTAAATTCACCCTCCTTAAGACACAATCTCAGTTTCAAGCTTCAGGGTGAGTACATACAAGACCCCAATGTGTAGCGTAGTGAAAACACTTCCAATATAGTACATATTTTGTGTAATATGAGCTCTGGTACCCTGCATTTTTCGAACTTGTTGTCAATCAAAGAGCTGTGCCAATTATGAATTCCTGTGGACTACTACAAAAATTGTAGTGTGAGTGAGAGAAAAAAGCCCTTTAAATTAATTCCATGATTACAGAATATTTGTCGCCAGTGGGATAATGGGACTATCATGAGTATGATAAAATGGTGGTTGTCGGTGGGAATGGAAAACACAAAGACATGTGAAGAGAGGGGTGGCAGACGCTCTTGTTTATTTTTGCTACACTGTTAGGAAAAAGTGGTATATTGGGTTGATGTTTTGTGCTTCAATGAAAAGGTATATAGAAGGCCAAACTATCTGTTACATATATCAAAGTTAATTAGAATAATAAGCCAAATCTTATGTTAGATTTGACCAATCAGGTTTAGGCCTATATGTTTATTAGGCTTAGTTGGAAAAATTAGACGAAATTCGTATTTACCTTTTTTGTCAAATTATGCTACATTAATGCTGAAAATCAGATTTAACATTTTTAGCAGGAAATTTCATGAAATAAAATTCTGTGAGGTGTTTGACATCAACCGGTAACCTACCTCTGAGCCTGTTGTGCGATCTTTGTGGATGACAAAAGGATTCCCGGCAGTCCGCGACTCCACACGAAACTTTCTCACCCATCCATGGAACTCCGTGCCACACCCCTGTATAACAAGTCCTGTCACGATGTGTCTCTCACTAAAGTCAACCTGGATCCAAGGGCTCAGGTCCCTTGTATCTTTCTTCCAGCACGATGTACCGTCATATCGAGAAAATCTCGGTGAGTTCGAATCAGATGCCCAACTGGAAGCGGTTATTTGCGAGTCTCCTATTTCGATCGGTACGATGTTGCCACTGTAGAGGGTCAGTAGACCTTGCTTCATGCCAAGTGGAGTAGGACACATAGCTAGAAAGACGTAAAACACATGCTATTGTATTAACAGTCACTTACTACACTCTACAGTTTTCAATGCTAGCATGAAGAATGTACGATGCACTATGTTAGTTCATACGTCATGATGTGTAACTTCCATTGGTCCATCCATTACTGCCATGTGACTGCACTTTACAGTTTACCCCGCCATAAACTCATCGTGCCGGTAATGAATGCACTCCTCTAATTACCTTCAGGTTGTGCTTTTTGAATGTGCTTATTTGCAAACGGAATTTTGCTTCTCTCTTGTCTTTTAAATTCATGCGTTGTGGTGGATGAGTGTTAACAATTAAAACACTCTGGATCTGTGCATTAGAACAGGATTAATGTGCTAATGCATGGTCGACCGCCGTTTAACCTTTAATAATTATCCACCGTGTCCTTTCAAGACTGCCGCGAACGATCTTCGACATTACTTCTGTAGATTTGTTTTTTTATTTATTTTTGTCACAGTCAACTAGCCTACATATTTAATTATGAAGCTTTATCTAGCATGCTTATCTGTAGACAACCTAGGAAAATAACAACTAGCTATTACATGGACTGAACCCATCATAAAAACCAGTAATAAAGGGTAACCCAAGTGACTAGCTGTCGAATGTTCAGGTGTTAAGAACATTCTCTTAAGTTTTCTTGAATAGATTTACCAATTAATTTACACTTTGCAAAGTCTTTCTCGACGATATCCTTCCACTACATAATTTCTAACGTTCTATGAAAGCCTAGCAACTCCCATTCTACAGAAATAATGTGCCCTTTATTGGGAAGTGTAGATGTGACGGTGCGACTTCTAAATATAGAAACTGAAGAAATTGTTGGAAGCGGACAGACGCGCATAAATTTATTCGACTCTGTCCGCTTCCAACAATTTCTTCAGTTTCTGTAAATGTGCCCTTTCTATATGTTTTTGTAGTATTTCGTAAGCCGCACGCTGTCAACCGCCTCCGCCCTGTATCCACGTCCGCCGGAAAAGATGGCCACAGGAAGAAGATCTCATGAGGGAGTTCCGCCTCTTGAACGGTGGAAATTTATACCTTTCTCGATTTCCGAAGCCAGCAGTGAAATGACATATTTTGGGGCTGACCTTAAGACACTTAGCACCCAACTTTAAAAGATTCTTAAGGATTTGTTTTTCTACGTATAGTGTGAATAGAATCGAACTCAGCAGCTCAAGTACGTACCAAATAAGTCTCGAACCATGAAAAGTGACTCAGATTTAGTAAAGTTATGCACGAAATTTAAAAGTGCTGTAATAACATAAGAAATTGCTGGATAATTTGTCAAAATAGTAATATTTGGGACAAACGGACGGACATATCAAATATGTACTTCATGCTCCAAAATTGACGAAACCGTGTTAAAAAGTACAAACGTGCATTATTTCTTGATATTTTCAACAGCGAGGTGTCCCTATTCATTGTTTGGGCTGTGAACACCAGATAGAAATTTCAAGGTCAGTTTGTTATTTGCAGTTTTCTATCTTTAAAAAATCGGGCAAGTCATGTTATGACGCACAGACATCTGACAGATTATTTTTGTATGTCGCTTTCAAATAATTGCATATTCAAGGCAAACAAACCATGCAGCCATTCTCCAAACTTAGGGAACAAAATATTGCCACATGGTTCTTAAAAGGGCAAACATGAACAACGGCAAACTACAATACCGTACCGTACTACACTGATCCATTGGGACGGACTGCATTTCTCCTGTAATTAAAATTTTTATCACCAGATGCCACATGAAAATTCTAAGGCAGATTTTTCTCGTTGCGCTTGACGTTCACTAGCACTCTCAACGTGAATTTTAACTGTAGCTCTATATACTACCGTTACCGACGTATATCTGTACATTTATTCGCCAGTCCGAGTCCAACGAAACATTAGGTCTTACAGACCAATGAAAACCAATCATCCTGAAAAATGTTTCAACAAAAATCTAGTACAACGGGTGTCAACTTGGGTTTTTTTACGTTTTCTTTTACTCACGCCTTACTAAATCAAATCGATTTAACACAAAGAATTGTATAATTCTCTATTTTTTTTTTCAATAAAATTGTTTCTAACTGCTGTATTTTAAAGAAACTCTCGTGTCACGAAACATTCGGCACAAGTCAACCTGGAAAGAGTTACAACATAAATTTGAGAGGATACCCATTTTAATATTGCTAACTCGGAGCCGCGTTATTTCTGTGGCATCATCTTTCAGGACCACGGTTTTTACAAAAGGATACTAAAATACAGAATCGTACCTATACGTAGAGGAACAGCAGTACCTTTCAATTATTTTTTTTTTTTATCGTGTACCAAATGTAAACTGATGTCTCACAAGTTTTAATGAGCGTCGAAAAGCTTGGTTAATTGCCTGCGTTCAACTTCCTCCATGAGTCCATGACACCTTGAGTTAATGAAAAAACCACTAGCTTGAGTTCTCTACTACTCCCGATGTCGTTCACACCAACTATCGACATCCCATGAAAATGACTGAGGATGTTAAAGGTAGTGTAACATGTCAGCAAACTGTCCTAACTTCATTTTGCAGTTGGCGAGAGAACTTTTCTGCGGAAAAATCCTTTGGGATCACGTCGATGTTATTTACGGTTCTCAAAATATATCTCTTCAAACTTTGGATGTTCCTGAAGCAACTCGTTGTTAGGCAAAAATAATGATGTGGAGTGTTCTACGATGCTGACATTCCTCATTTAACCTTATATAAATTATCTCTTCATTACTCTATAGTTTGGTAATTTATACTGATGAATTTTCAAGGACACAATTTCAAATTCCAAAATGAAAGCCTCAAGACGAACTAATGTTACAACTGTCCTTAAAAATGAAGGTTGTAAAAACCAAGGCTAACATTTTCCAATTATGGCATGTCCCTCTCATGACATCACAGCATTTGCATAATGAGCTCTGATTTATTAATGATTAAGTAAAAATCAGAAATTGTCCAGTTATATGGTCAATTTTTGATGGATTTTGAAGGGAATTGCGACCTTTTTATTTGTTATTATTACTGCTTTTTACTTCGTAAACCAATTGTCATTTTCATGTCACACGGCATTAAAATTACTTTTTCTAAAGTCCTCTCGACCCTCTGGCAAAGGGCCGTTCGGCGAAACTAAATTTCAAAGTGCTTCTCGAAGAAGCTAAACCTTTAAATTTGCAGCCATCATATTGAGAGTGAATTTGTGTTTTTAATTCCCAAACATGGCATAGCAAATAAATGGTCCCAGACTCTTAGTCATTATCAAATTATTCAGTCTTAACAACAAACCGAAGAATATAGCTCCATCTCTTCCGATTATTTTGCAACACAGGAACTGAGCAATTCGCATTATTTGAACATTTGTCAAAGTTTGGGGAACAATGTTTTATTGAGCATCTTCATTTACTGAATTTTTAACTGTGAGGAACTCATTCCTCAAAAGGGAGGTTTCTGGACTGCCTTTTTTAGGATAGGCTAATCTTTTCCTATCTGCCAATAAATATTCATTATTCAATATGAAAATTTTGTGTTACACAAGCAAAACATTCCGCACCTTTCAGAAGAACTACCGAGGGGTCTCTTGAAAGGAGACACCCATTCACCAACTTCGGCTTCACAGAGTCGATTATTGCTATGAAAACTTCATGTGCCACAACAAGATGCAACCTTCCTGAATTTTACTTCCTTGTCACATGAACCGCTGGCAACAGAGATCATTTACAGTGTTAAACCACCCATAAAATCATTTTACTGAATTTGTAAACCAGCATGTACTCTGTAAAGTTTAAAATTCACATAACCCAACTTTTAAAGTAATAAAATACTTTATGAAGCATTTGTTCCAAGTATTTGAAAAGAACACAATGAACCTTCAAGCTAGACGGATATACCATTTTCTTTTATTATAGGCTACATGGAAAGAATGGAAGCACCTGAATTGGTATAACAGCTGCCGAGAAAGCAATTTCATATGATCCATACTACATTGAAACATGATGGATAACAATCGGTAAATTTCAAATTCATTCAAATTCAAATTCACAAACAAAGCTGTTTCGGTAGTCACTCTTCGTCAAAGAACTTTTCAAAGGGCAAGAAATTCCTAAAGGATATGTCGCTATAATTTTAACAATTTTAGCATATAGTAAAAACGTTTTGATTATTATTCGCACTGTCCTATGATCGCTTGACCGCTTCCGAACTGCACGGTCAAGTGTTATAGCATCCGAGTTGAAGTCTGGATGTCTGGAGTTCGAGTAGAAACTGAAACGGAAAACTTCATCTAGCTAAATACCCAACCTAATCTCACTGAGAGTGTCAAAATTACTTTCATCACATATCATTAATTAATTTGTCCTGCTTTGAAACTATTGCATGGATGCAAGTGGAAGACAGGAAAAGTATCATATTACACAGACGTGGTGGGGTGGTAAACTTTTCAAGGTGCTTTCTCCGTCTTTCGTTTGTTTGTCTGTTTGTTTATTTGTTTTTGTTTGTTTGTTTGTTTGTATTTTCATAAAGCAAAGGCTTGTCATCGCTTTGCGTACATCCACTTGGGTGTTAATCCTCTAATTCTTCAAATTATCGTGTGGAAGTCTTCGAATAACATCAGCATATGTAAAGCCCCTCCCCGACCTGCTCACTCTCAATCCCAGCTTAACATTAACCATGCGGAATAAGGATATACTGATAAAATTCCTGTGATTTATGTGTTTCTCTGAAGCCTGCCCAACTAATGACGTATTAATCTTAAAGATTTAAGTATCACTTAGTTGACACCTCAAATATTGAACTAGCTGAAGCATCTAATGAAAGTAGGGTATCTATATATCGTAAACTAGGAATAACGGCATGTTAAAGTACCGACACGTAGCCAAGGAAAGTCCCGTTGAAAGCATTAAATTTCTTTTAAACCCTTTTTACGATATTATCATATCCGCATTACCTCTGTGTATGTGCTCTACAAAGACTCGGAAATGCCATTTCCAAACTTTTCGCTAAGCTTCTACGCCTAGATAGTATGTTCACATGTTTTCTCGCTCCTTGACAAATTTTCCTGCTACAAGCTTGCTATAGTCAATTTTACAGTCGAAGCCTTGTTTGTGATAAGCAGTTCCTTTTGGACTATATCACTACTCCACGCATGAAGCAGTTAACGCTCATTTATATTTTATTTTCCAATTATAAAATCATTTGTTGAAGGCAAATCCGTCAATCAATTGCATAAAGTACAGTATTTAACATCAATTTGTAAAAGCGGGGACTTCACTCAGATGCATTAACTCAGAATTCTGAGTTAAATTTTACATCAAACTGAATCTATAAGACACTATGCCTTTCTTTTACTTTGGCTCGGAATGTATTTTGAATGTAAATTGATTTTTAAAAGAACATTTTCAGTTTCTGTGTGATAAGCCGAAGAAAGGTTTGTCAAAATTTTCTCTGTTTGGTTATTCCGGACAAAAATTGCCTTACCATCCAATGATTTGCAATCAGTCATTATTATATTGCTAGAGAAATGTCTGTCAATGGGTTGAACATTATTTAAACGTTTAACCGATAAAAGAAAGGGTATTACATAATAATTAAAACTCTTTTCCTTAATTTAAAGGGGCAGTCAGAGTTTATTTTTACAAGTTTTCACCTATTTAATCTGCACCACAATCATACATTGCATTAAAACTAAAAACTTTTAATGAAATGTCATTATTGTATGACGTTGTGATTGGTCACCGTATGAATGAGGCTCTCTTTTCTTCCATTTGTGTGAAATATTAAATATTTAAAAAAATTTAATCCTGAATATATTACAAAATTTCCATACACGGACTTCTACTACATGGACAGAGCATACTGCACTGTAGATTGTCTCTACCGTACATGTGAGAAAAAGCGCACCAAGATGGCTGTCTGCTATGATTTTGTGAAAAATTTTGGACTTGCTGAAGTCAATCCCAAGATTTTGCAAAAAGGTTGAAATATTTTTGAAACATGGCAAGGTAAGGTCAAAATCACTTCATGTATAGCAGGAATATGGTATTCTTCCCCATTCAAGTTTAACTTTTGTTTAAAACATAACAGATTCGCCGTCAAATCAGACGATTTATAGCTTCACGGCGGTCATCTTGGTGCGCCTTTTTGGTCCCAGTCGGTTGCGACAATCTACGGATAGGACGTAAACGTTACATGCTCTGTCCATGTAGCCTTTATAAGTCCGTGTTTCCATACAACAGTAGCTAACAGAGTTTAATGTCTTGTCTTCCTTGAAAGACCTCTTCAATATCTGTTGATTCTGGAGAAAAACGAAGTCATGGAGCAAAAGGTTAATATTAGCTGTCAAACTCTGTTCCTCCAACTGACATAGTGGAAAATTTGTCTTACTGATTTCTAGTACATTGAAGAGGAAAATGTATTAAGAATTTACTAGGAAGTTTTATTGCTGGTTAAACTGACATTTTTTCGAGGGTGTCATATTGGAATCGTCTAAAGTAGGATGGGCTGTATTACTTTCAGATCATGATACAGAACGATATCATCCAATCAGATAGCTGATACAATATCCCCTGAAACTACCATTATTCATGACGAGAGAACAATTAGGTATTTGATGTTAAAAATGTTAAGCCTTTCAGGATAGCAACTAGCCATAGTCCTAATCAAAATCCACGGAGTTTTGTCCCTGATTTTATGGGTAAACATGACATGCAAATATGGGATGTTTAGAAAGGAACTTGCCGTGGGTTATACACTCTAAAAACGGTTTTACGAATTTAATTAAACCGCTCCACGGTTAATATACGTGGTAAACTAAGTTAAACACGCTAGTTTACTTCTTGTATTATTTACATTTAAATAAATGAAATATTACGTGTTTAATATTAAACATGTTTAGATAGTGACGGAGCTGCCATATGGTCAAGGGAGCGCCCCCCCCCCCCCCGAGGACCAAAATCGTCTGTCGGCGCCCTTTTTATGTTTTTAACATACTTTACTCTTGCACCGATATTGGCAAAATACATAATTTAATAGCGTTGTTTTAAGGCACAGATAAGAAAATGATCAAACCAGTAACTGTACCATCTGCACTTTATTCTGATGAAAAGGATCATCTTCTGTAATATAGGAGTAGGTTTTGCCAAAACGTATATCTTCATGCTTTATACGCACTAATGAATGTTGTCGCTGCGCTAAGTTAATTGCTTCCACACCAAGCGTGATTATAATCTTACAAAATACACAGACTGACAATCAATTCACCCTTCCGGCCAATAAAAGTTGTTGCAAAGGGCGCAACAATAATTGTAGCGCAAATAGCCCTCTTTTTGTCGGGGATAATTATCAACATCATAAGACAATAAAAAGAGTTTATAAAGATACCAAAATAGTTTCCACAACATTTTTCAAAATCATTTGAAGAGAACATTCAAGTTAAAATAAAATAAAACTGTTATTATGGTGGTAATGGTTTAAGAGTTTGAATGAGCAGTTTCCATTTTGCTTTTCTTCAAGTGACCATTTTCATGATAAATGGCTATTTCTGACACTGGGCGATAGTCTCATGAAAATGCTTATTTCTGTACTTTTGTGGTCTCAAAAGCCAGAAAATTGCTTATAATAAGCCCTGGTTTGGGCTACTTTTATTTTTTATGAATTCGGTACCTAGAGAGCCAAGCAGACCTTTTGTCTTGGCTATTTCTTTCAATGTACTTAATTTATGGCTATTTCAGAGCATGGAAGTAGGTAGCTTTCCATGTTTCCATTCCATGTTCAGAGGGGTCACATGATGTAAAATCATGTTTCTTCGTGTACTTATCTTGATTTCCAGGTGCCAGAAATGTACACCTAACGGTGATCAATTTCCATAACTTTTTCCCCCTGTAAGATTGCTTGCCATTTAGCTCTGGCAGACTTAATCTTTGTCTTCACAAAGAAGCCTATTATTACATTAAAATCTTGGTAGTAACACAAAATATAATGACCGCCTCCATATGATACTAAAATGTGAAAGAGAGGGATAGAAACATGGGCGTCAGGGGCAATGGGGAACTTGCCCCCTCCCTGGGTAATAAAAAACCTGGAAAAACGAAGAAAACATAACGAAAAAGACAAAGAAAAATTAAGATCACCATTTCATAACAGTTCACTCAGTGTTTTTCCTATTTATATGCGGTAAATAGGCTTTAGAAATGCCATTACCAGCGGTCTGAGAGGCATTTTGGGCCAATATTTTCTTGCGCTCCCCGCCAACTCATGGTGACGCTAAGCTTCCCCCCTAAAAGAATTTGCCCCCCCCCCCCCGAATTTTCTTCTCCAGAGGCCCATAGATTTAAAATAGAAAATTTAAACATGTTTTAATAGAAAAACTTGCTGAGGAGAAATAGCAAAGTAGTATTCTACCGGGTGCTGAAAATCAAATGAAAAGTATGAAAAGTCGTGGCTTCGATCGTGCGAGTCTCAGCGTATTTACTCCTTTGAAGCGCCCCTGCAGACCATTTTTGCCCCCTCTGACCGAAATCCCTAGCTCCGCCACTGTGTTCTGCTTCCAGAAGGGGGATTGTTTAGAAGAAATGAAACTATTCTTTACAGCGTATAGCTAATTGTTGCTTGTGTTTTCACACTTGATCTCAAGCAGGGGATCAGATCCGGATTTGATCCACCCCTCGAGATCAACTTTGAAGTGTGAAAGCTCTCGCACTCAGGATCAGATCCGGAGATTTTGATCCTCCCACCGGGGCAGATCAGATCTCGCGCGGGGGATCAAAAAAACGTGTGTGAAAGCTCGGAGGATCAAGGTGACCCGAGATCAACATGACCTCTGACGTAGTAACTTCCCGTTTCAACATACACGAACATTGCTCTGCACAGCAGCGCTGCGGTATGCACACAGTGTATATACACATACTACATAGGCCTACTATATAGGCTACTCTGTTTGACGTTAGTGATTGGCTTCAACTTTGAGCGTCTTTCTCAAATTTCAAAGAGTTTTTAGAGTGAATTCAAGAGTAGCGTTTCTTGCGGGTTCCATTTTTGAAGTTAGAATAGTGTCCTTGACAACCAACAGTTACACCAAGCAACCCCGTAAGACTGAGTGTTAAGTGTATTTGGATTTTAAAAAAAATATCAAGCGGCTCTGTAAACTTCTAATTCAAGTTGGTATTTCGGGATGAACAATGAGCAAATTTAGAAACTCTTAGTCTTAAGAGAAATACCTTTAGAACCTAAAAAAAAAAAAAAAAATCTTACTCTTTAGCCCTTTGGCGTCTGGCTCCAATATAATCTGGGCATATTTGCGAGCCTCGGGGGTCGGGGGAAAAAGCAGAAGTAATACGCCCGCATCAGCTTCCCTAGGCTATTGATCCCGTGAACTTAAACTATTGTCTCTCTTGTTGTTGTGGCCGAATTTGCGGGTAGCTACCCGCAGTTTCCATCCCCGCGTGAAACGGTAAAGACTTGCGACAGCTGCGCCCTCCGTCTGCCGCAGTAGCGACCCGCAAGGGCAGATGAGGGTCAATTATCAAGTAATGTCAGAACAAAGTTCATGCCATAAATAATACAAAATTACCTTTGAGCAACAACCTTCATAAGAAACAAACATGGAACGGACATGATGGTTGGAGTCACATTTCTGCTTACGATTAATTTTGGTAAAGGA
This sequence comes from Holothuria scabra, assembly GCA_037179385.1. Lineage (NCBI taxonomy): Eukaryota > Metazoa > Echinodermata > Holothuroidea > Aspidochirotida > Holothuriidae > Holothuria > Holothuria scabra. The sequence goes on from CM074193.1 coordinate 22,790,582, forward strand.
AATGGGTGGAAATTTGTCATCAATATTTCAAACAAAACCAGGTACTTATTGTTGCTAGAGTGTGTCATGTAAGAGGTTATTGGAGTATGCATATCAGCAGCTAAGTTGTAGTCTCAAAACCATTAGGCAAAAGAGACTGAGGCCAGTGGCGTAGCCACAGGGGGCTTGGGGGCCTAGGCTCCCCAGATTTTCTTCAGGCCCCCCCCCCCCCAGATTTTTTGCGTCCTGATAAAGTAATTGAAAAAAATAAAAATAAAAAAATGTGTAAAAATTAAAAAAAAAAAATGGATGAATGTGTGTAAAACACATTTTGTCCGCACGTATGAAATCAAGCAATAACTTCAAAATGCCTACTTTCACTAAATTATATACCGTTTGTGATCTGCACTGTAGTTTATTGCATTTCACTCCGAAGATGAAACGAAAGTCTCGACGACAAACTTTAATGCGACTTTGTTAGGTTAAGACCCTTTCTCCCTTTCGGATGGCTGATTGATTTACTGAAAATAAGGCAATCGTACACTGGAGACACTCTTACACGACCCTTCCTATACTTAATTATACACAAAATATGCCGTAAGCAGAAAAGGATAAGGTACTGCCTTCGGATAATTCTTCCCTTCCATCCTTAACAAGTAGGCCTATGTCGTGCCTCACTCCTGCCCATGACAAGTGCCACTGTAAAAGTTTTTTTCGACAAGTCCTCTTTTTAGTAGTTGGCACTGGCGTCCGGGGGATTTGTAAAAAGTCCACAAGGTCCTGATTTCATGTGTTTCCCACATGATCCATACTTCTGCTTTGAGGTTCAATTATTTTGAGGGATTTATTCGTAGTATTTTAATTTTGACCACGTAATGTACCGATGAACAAATACTGCACCATTTTGCACATTGTTTCTTTGGTAGTATGTACGTCTCTTGTAAAATCTCTACAAAAACTAAAAATATTTTTATATTTTTCATGCTCCCCAAAAAAAGAAAATCCGAAAACTCAGGCCTATAATCAGTTCAAAGTTTTGCCAAACATAGCACCATTTTGCATCTAGGAAATCTAACGCAAAGAAAGTTTCTCAGAGGGGGACACAACTACTTTGGGTTTTGTTGTTAAAGGGTGAGGTACTGCCTTAGGTAAGCTGAAATCCATTCAAATATTGCCGAATTTGCGGCTGGGTACATCCAGTTTAAAACACGTGGGAAGTGCCGTTTCCGGCCATCTGGAGGGGTTTTAAAGCCCAAATTTTTCTTGTACGCTCCGCGCCAACTGATGGTGGCGCTCCGCTTAGATTCAAATATTGCCGCATTTGCGATCTACGTGCTTCTGAAGTTTACAATTTTTCCCAAGGGAAAGGGAGATACCGGCTCCCTTTAGTCTCATCCCCCAGGCCACAGATCAGAAGTGCCCAGTTTTGAGGTCCCTAAAAAGTGCATGTATTACCATTTTTCATAGATTGATTTTTTATTCTCATTATTTGAGACATCGCAGACATGAGATTCGTATTTCAAGGCTGGGTACATCCAGCTTAAAACACATGGGAAGTGCCGTTTCCGGCCATCTGGAGGGGTTTTAAAGCCCCACATTTTCTTGTACGCTCCGCGCCAACTGATGGTGGCGCTCCGCTTAGATAGTCTTGCCGTGCCTGACCCTCGGAGGTACCAGGCCCCCCCCACTTGTTACCTAGCCCCCCCCCCCCAAAAAAAAAAAAAAATCCCATTCTGGCTACGCCACTGACTGAGGCAAAGTTTTAAATTTCTAGATGCGAATCAATGCAATGTTTGTAACTCTAACATGTGATAACACGTAATAAAGTAACAGATTTTAAACTGACTCCCTTTTCATTACTTTGCTTTTCAAGCTCACCCTTTTTTTCAAGATCCTTCGCGGATCCAGACATTCCAAAAAGGGATGACTTAAGAGGAAGCAGGGGTGTGAGGGAGTTGTGCTGCTAATTTCTCGAATGTTTTATTGTAGATGTGGCGAAAGAGGAAGGGCTGAGGCCGTAAAATCCCCCCCCCCCCTTCAAGTAAGATCCGTCCCTTGACAACACGCCTGGTGAAAGCGTTTACTTGCAAAAGTCTTACCTGGCAACTTGCCGACCAGGAAAGGATCGCATTCTAGAAAAGGACAAGAGAGAAAATAAAAATATATCAAGAAAGGGAAGGGTTTTGGAAGAGTAAAACACATTTGAAATGGTGTAACCAGAGAGCTTTGACAAATCCCCTGGTGAAACAGCTACTCAATATGAAACATGCCTCTTTAAGAGAATTCTTTTTCTATAAACACAAATTGAAAACAAGTTAGAACACTAAAACGAACCTGCTATATTTCGTGTACACTACTCAGGTAAACTCACGGGGGTTGGGTACAATTCATTCACCAGCAAACGTAATAATTAAGTTGTTTTTGTCACTCAGTAACAATGTTATCTTTTGTCTGCAAAACTTATGATAAATTCCAAGACTGAAGACCTGTTACCTCCTAGTGAACCTTCTTTTCCACTTTCAGTCAGGTTTCAAAATAATGACAACTCGCCTTTCTTTCTCAGTTGAAGGTCTACTCCTCTCACCCAAACAGTTCAAATTCTCCTTATGTACTTCCTTAAGCGTCTCCGACAACTGTCTTAAACTAATCTTCTTCCACACACAATCTGCAGTTTATTGCTTCAACAGTTCAGGGTGAGTATACAAGACCGATCTGTAATCAGAACACTCTCAGTACAGCATATGCTGTGTCATATGAACTACAGTTTTAACTTGCTGTCAATCAAAGAGCTGTGTCAATTGAGAATTTTGTAGACCAAATACAAAATCTAAGTTTGGTGTGAAAGTTGACGGACTTGTATGTGTTGGAACTAGGAATTACACTTCACCCTGTAATGATATTTGGTATATGAACTGAAGACGGAAAGAAAAGGGACACCCTCGTCGGGAATGTATGATCTTAAATCTCGGGGATGGGGGAGATAATGTCCCTATAGTTGGAGCAAAGTTTGGATGAAAGTCTGGACCAGGGTAAAGGTATAAAGGGAAGGGTGTTTGCCTTCTATCGTTGGGAAATCTTTACTTTAAGAGAGTTCTGAAATGCGAAATGGTGCTTGCTGTATTAACACAATTTGAAACATATTCAGACATGCTGACTAATAGAGTAAGAGCATGCCCCACTCGGCTGGATTTGCCCCTGAATTAACATTGTTCACTAAAGTATAAGCAGGTCCATGTAGTTAACGGTGATAGCATCGGCTATATTCGAACTAACGTATACACTCTAATCAGGGAGCTGCCACTAGAGGCAGCTTAATTCCTGCTCTTATAAATGGAAGAGTGAAATTTCAGGCTCATTTCAATGGTAGAAGTTAGTTATAAAGTTCACTCCAAAAGAACGGAGTTTTAATCTTGACGGAGTGTCTGCAGTGATCCCTGTTGTTCAGAGTGCATTTTCACTCTTATTGGAGTGAATTTCACTTTTCTTGGAGTGAATTATCTCTCTGATGAAGTGAATGGAGTTCACTCTTTTGTTTTTAAAGTGTATATTACAAGAGTTCAATGAAAAATAAATCACCATTTTCAAGTCGCATGTATATCTCTACTGAGCTGTTTCTATCCAGAAAGGCCAAACGACCATCTGTATTGGGAGATCCTGCTGACCACACACATTCTGCAGAAGTCTCCTGGTCTTGATGAAAGCTGAAATAAAATAGTAAATGATCTAAACCGGTTACTCGAGAGTCATAACAGCCTGACAGCAGTACCGGTTCTGAGAAGCTGTAATAGTGAGGGATGCAGGTGCAATATATTAGAGACGCATTACAAGTGTCGAGCTTCATGTGTGTCTTATTATTGTCCACCCAGACATGCTTGAGATGCGAAGGTTGTTTTTGTTCATTATATACAAATCATGATAATTACTTCTGAGGTTTTGGTCTCCCTCTGTGGGCTGGGGGTTGTAGAATATGTCTGCAGTATTCCCTCCTGTCGTAAGAGGCGACTAAACGGGCGGACTTGAACAGTTTATGAACAGTATGACACTATATAACACATTCGTGTTGGTGTGTCGTTAAGCAACTAACTAACCAACTGAGGTTTTGGTCTGTACTTACATTTGCCATAACTAACACAGAGAGAAATTTTCTGTGCTCCGAAACTGGCACAAAGGGAATAAACCCCCCCCCCCAAAAAAAAAAACAAAAAAAAAAAAAAAAACAACGAAACAACTGGAACCGTGACGGGAAACACACGTACAAAAACTATACATTGTGACAATGCAGTCTAAAAACGTGTTAATATAAGTAATCAAACATTTATTTTGTCCCCTCTATGTTAACACGTTTAAATTCTAAACATGTTTAGCAATCATAGACTATGGGTTTAGCAATTAAATCTAGAACTAAAACAAGTGTTTCTAGGATCTAAACATGTTTATAAAGTGTGGCAAAAAGTGTTTAGGAAAGGTGATAAATTCCTAAACACCTCTTTAGAGTGTATGCATTTAGTTAAACAATCATCGGGCATAACGGACGACAGTGATACCCCAGTGCCACGTAACCCCCGCAATCACGGACATTCAGGGTCGCGACTCTCGTCCGGAATTAGTGATTCGCCTCTACTCCCCTTGGTGGAGTCACTACTTTCCTGGAATTTTTAAAACTATTCAAGACATTCATAAGATCGTTTTTGTGTGCTTTAAACTTCTGCGCATTTGTACGTTTGAATCCGTTAACAAAATTATCTAGTGTAAGCAGGGAGGTGTTACTCTAATAACACCTCCCTGGTATAGACGAATCCGGGCAGATTATGATGGTGTGATTTTAGTCGGCCATTACTGGGGTCCACCACCTTCAGTCTTTAAATTTCCTTCCTTACCTGTTCCATGGATGGTTGTACACTATAGTGTATCTTGATTTCCTCAACTTCACCGAACTCGAGGATTTGAAATTCACGTAGACAATAAATGAAGACGATTAAAGGCTGATGGATCCCACTAATGGTTGCCTACAGTCACTAAAAACAAGCGCTAATCGGATTCGTCTATAAGATGTTAAGTCGCCTTCACGCTACAACGAACTGGGATCCGATTCCGATTTTTGTGAGTTTTTATTCATGTTCTACATCTCTGGTCGAAAAAATCCGAAATTTGCCAAGCTGTTTAAATATATGATTTGTATCTCAAGACTCCGAATTATAAATTTTTACTCATTTTATTGTGACGTCACATCTACAAACAGCCTTGGTCGGACTACATACGTCCAATGAAAGCCGTCTGTCGGTATGCCCGTGACGTCACCTAAAGAGAAAGGTCACCCTTAATTGTACTAAACCTCGGTTGATGCACATCATATATCTACACAGGTTGGGAGCTGTTTTTTCTCTTACCGACAAGGTGGAGGAGGATTTTAACAAAACATTTCAATAAAATCCGATCCCAATTCGCTGCATACAATAAAGTGTGAACAAGTTTTTAATTAATTCCCATCATCCGGGAAGCTGAAACAGCTCCCTGTACCAGCATATTTTGCGGCTCCACATTATCCAGCTCAAAATGTAACACTCATTTGTGAAAGTGATAGTAATAACACCTCTGACACAAATACTCATTAACAGTTGAGACTAGCTACAGAGTAGCTACTAAACAGACAATTAGAACTCGGTTCCAGAAATTTAGAAATCACCAACGTTAACTAACTTTGACCAATAAGACGGTGTCGCTGACCTGCGAATGAAAGTGTAGTATTCGTAGAACTCGTAATATCCCAATGGTTTGAGCGATTTTAGTATTTAAAAGTCAACAAATTAAACTTGTCGTTTCGAGATTTATCTTTTGTCGACTTAAACAAATTGATGTTCCACAAAACTCACTGCATAGGTTTAAATAGGGACTATAGGGTCATGTCATAATATCATCAGTCTACTATCGTAGCAGTGAAAGGGCAAAATATTGGCATGGGCGTGAAGGTTACAATGAGAAAAAAGGGACCAATGGCTTACGTAAAGGCTCTACAAACAAAAGAACTTTCATTGACACATTGGTTAGCGCATTCTTCTTGGCCATTTTCGGGTGCGGTCAAAGTAGTTGATTTGTGCTCGTAGACGGATAAATCGATGGTTAGTGCTCGGTAAACACGGAACTGTCTTAAGATGCCATCCTCTGAAAAATATAATCAAATATTCAATCTAAAACGGCTTGGTTGCAAGGAGTAAGTCAGGGCTCACAACGTGTTGTCAATTCCTTCTTCTGTCGTAGTAGTGATGAGTCGCTGAAAAGGTCTCATTGAGTTGATATCGATAACTTGAAGAGAGTGTTTAGAGGCACTACCACATGTAAATGCTGATGCATGAAAATTGTCTTGTATAAATAACATGATTAATCAAGTTTAATATCCAATAGCTATGGAAAAGGTTAAAATTTCGAATCATTGTGAATTCCAGACTTTTAACGGTTTTTGCTTATAATTGCAAATAGTGGCTGATCACAATTCTTGAAAACCGAATTGATCGTTTTCTCACTCATAAAAAAGTTATTTTTGTGTAGGATATGGGGATTGTCTAGGTTTGACCATTTGTCTTTGGTATGTGAAGTAAACAGCTTTGGAAAAATTCGTTCAATTTCATTGACAAACTCAATGAGACGCTTTAAACACGAATCACGAATCTTTAGATTTAATTTCCAATTCAAATATCATGTTATCTCAGTTGGGGGATATTGGCTTTATTTAACGATGGTATTTTACATTATAGAAAACGATATTATCACAAACACACCCTCACTTTTCAATGCCAAGATAAGTAGATTCTGACGAAAACCACATCCGTCACTATGCCAAAATGTGACTCGTCAGTACTACGCTAAACAGTGGACGAATTATACCCAAATTTTAATCATTTTAAAGTCCATTTGAGATCACTGGATATTATTACACCAGAGAGGTGTTATTAAACTTCCCTGGTTATACTGTTGTACTATTCAGATTCCCTGTTTGTATTTCATTGACTTTTCGAAAGCCATAAACTACCATCTGTGGGTGAAATAATTATCTTGTACTGGTAAAGAAACTCTATAGCCTACTGTGCTATCTATAAAACTTGTGCTGTGTAAGAACATTAAGTATTTTTCAATTAACGAATTTTGTTTCTTGAGAGCTGGACATTTTCTCCTACGTCGTAGGATAGCATTTAAAAATATTGTAGTTTAATTCTGAAAGAGTGGAGTTAGTGATCAGTTCAGTAATTCCAAACGAATATATTTATGTTATCTCTATTGGACTAAGTTTAAATCTTTTGAATTAAAGGGCCATTCCTCTCACCCCAAACTCCAGTTCTTGTAGGGGGTACCGAAACTCTCGATTGGCTCAGCTCTTTGATTTACAGCTAATTCAAACAATGCAGAATACCAAAGCTTTTATTACACAGCATGAACTGTACTGAGAGTGTTTTGATTATGCACATTGAGCTTTTCTATACTCACCCTGAAGAAATAAACTGAGATTGTGTCTGGATGAGGATGAATTTCAGACAATTGTGGGTGGGACTTAAGTAAGAAGGTTAGGAGAATTGGTTCTGTTTGGGGTGAGAGAATTCGGCCTTTAAGAGAGTTTACACTTTGACCTTGATTTCCGATGCAGTGTAGTGACGTATATTTGCTGTTAACTTTCCGATACAGATATTGGGCATAGTCCACTTTCAAACGATTTTAAGAATTTATTTGCATTTTCAGGTATAATGTGACTAGAATCAAATTCAGTTGCTAAATTAGTTATCACTTATCAAATGAATTTGGAACCATGAAAATAAGTTTGCTTTAGTGAAGTTAGAATAAAATAAAAAAAATGCGACAATGGGATTAAAAGTTTTCAGACCAATCTCTCAAATTATTAACGTTGGGACAAACACATATCAAACATTTAAGCCCCTAATGTGTAATCAAGCAGTGCACTCTCAGTGCATGGTGTGTAATACGGGCTATTCTGCACTTTTTTAGTTTGATATGCAAGCAAACATCTGCACCAATTAATAATCTTGGTATAGCCAGGGTGAACTTGTAGGTTTGAGGTGACGAGTAACTGCCTTAATTATTTGTGTTAAATAAAAACAATGGGGAGATAGAGAATTAACCACTTACCTTGAGGGATTACCTGACACCATGATGTATCTACAAGACATAAAATGATGATTCCTATCATCCATGAACTATACGATTTCACGATGAATTCCATGTACATCCTCTCCATGTGACAGATATAGAAGAAGTGATTATGCTCTCAACTTCACACACATCAGGGCCAATCGACGAGTGCCAAATATTATTGCGATACGCCCTCTTTCGTTAAAACCTCTAGTAAAAAGGAATAAAGCGTTGATCTTAAATACCTGTCCATTTTTAAAATGTTTCAATGGGACAAATTCTAAGCGAGTCAGGAATGTTTTCAGAGAAATTCAAAAACCAAAATTGTAGTACACGTACATAACGATTTGTAAATACAAGCAAATGCACAAATATTTCTTTATCCTTCGACTCTGAAATTTTAGAAGTTTGACAGAAAGGGAGAATTTTTATAGCCTGTTTTGGGGAGTTGGCTACCACTAGGTAAAAGTTACGGGTCCAGAGACAAGGTATCTTAATGGGCGGGACCGGCGATCTTGAGTTATCTTATACAAAACGTTTCCCTTATTGAATTTGTTTGTTGTATAATTTCCCGTGAAACAAAAATACATACGTTTATTCGGTTTTATCTCATGACTGCGTTGAAAGGGAATTTTCGAAACGTATTTATACAGCACGGCATTTGTTCATTTTTAAATTACTAAATTGTTTCAATTAATTTAATTTCAATCAGTTATGCTTCAAAATGATACAGTATATATTGGTAAAAACAGGTCATAGCATACCGACTTTATTAAAAAAAAAACAGATTTTTCATATCAAATGTTGCGTCTTCTCTGTTTGGGGGAATTTTCCCTAAATGCGTCAGTTCACACCCTAGACCACGCAGTTTACGCCAAAACTATGGATCCAAATATCTGATATCTGCACATACAGCTCATAGAAACACGCATAACCTTGAAAATATACTGTTGTTACGAGTTTTGTAGTAGCCTACGTAGCACCTCTGTGGCTGCAGTCCCCTTTAGGCTGCCGCCCCTCAGTTGGTTTTTCGTAGCGATGAGCTGAACGAAAAGATTTCGTCCGCTCCACAGGCTAGTTTTGTAGTCGTGACCTGTGAGTCATGAATCGAGAACTGGGGGTTTGAAACCGAGAGCGGAACCTTTTACCAAAGGCCAACCCCCTAAACCAGGACCCTTATGGCCTGCGACCGAGGCTGAGATTACGAAACCTTGTAAACTATGTGAATCATGCAGTAAAAGAATGTAATGACAATTGCGAAAACACTAATTCCTTTAACCGTTCATGTTACGTTATGTAGAGTTTTCTGTTGGCCACTACATACATGATAAGTACATGATACGTGATTCAATTACACCAAGTAGGATGACTGACTTAATAGACTTTGTCTGCTTAGTCAAGTTAAAGAGATATGTTTTCTTGTGATGAATCCTGAAGAAATATAACATATAAAGGGTGTTTTAGTTCTCACATGTATAATTTAATTTTCCCATGCAACCACGTGTGATATTGGAGAGTGATGCATCCCTGCAGTTACAATGTTCAGGGTCACTGTGACGTCACGAACCTTTTTAGGGAGAATGTCTGAATGCAGAATGCCCCCCTTACATGGTGAAACGTCCCCTCTTACTTTTTGTTACTTTCTTCCTCTCTGCCTGATAAACTGCTATCTCTTCATGGAGGAAAAGAAGCCCACTACATGCAGACTTGATTTAGTCAAGTTTCATAGCTGATTGATTGATTGACAATAAAACATGTATTTCAATACACAAAAAGTTACGTAACATTTGGGGTTAGCTAACAGGTCAGTCAGCATGTGTTAATTGCTTTTCACGCAGTGTGAACACAATGAAAGCATAGCTCATTTGAGGTCGCAGATCATGTAACAAACTCAGATACAGGTTACACCCCATACCGCCTTTGATGTACTGAGGTGTCTATGTTGGTTTTTCAAGAAGTGACACCACAGCATGTAGGACTGGCATAAGTTTCAAAATATTCCACAGGGTACTTCTGTCGTGGGAACATGTACCCTCGTTTCCCTACATCTATATGCTAATGTTTCAGACTGGCCTCTCTTCGTCATATAAGTCACTTGCTGCTTACACCTCCACAATTTTCAGCAATCCTATTCAATCAGTTGCTAAGCAACTCAGTTACGTAATCCAGTATCATTTTGTTTCTTTAACAACAGGTACTTCTCACTAAACCCTTTAAATTTTTCTTCAAGATACCATTCTTCATACTTCAAGATTTAAAAAATTGCTAGAAGGACAAAGCAACTTTACGTTGTTTCTCCCTTAACATCGGTTACAGAAAATAAGCATTGTCATGTGATTCTGAAAAGTCAAGTTTCATGAAATAGGATAGAAGACTAGATTATTACATACTATTAGAGTACTGTCCTCTCCTAAAGCAAATGAACATTAGTAATAGATGCAAATATTTAAATAGAATTACCTTAAGTAAACCAAACGGCCAATTAGCAACCAAGAAGAAATTCAGCGATGGAGGTTAATTTTAAAACCACTCTCTCCCATCATTGCAACACTTTCTTCATATGATTTGATATTGTAAATGAGAAACCTGAAGGTCATATAAAGACGTACCTGTAGATTTTATATACCCTCACTGACACTAGTGATCTCTCAACAATTGTAGCCGCACGAACTCCCCATGAAAAACGTACTCGACACTACTTAAAGTTTTGTATTTCATATACTCGATATCAACACTTTAAAACAGTACATGCAATACTAACAATGTTAACGTTGTCTTGTTAATATTGGCAGATGTTAGAAACCAGGGGTCGGCAACCTTTCAGGGACGCGGTCCAACTTGCTTTTTGGCGAATTAGCGGAGGGCGAAAGGGGTAGTTGAAATAGCATTGATACGAAGTCAATGGGCGATGCAGGCCAAAGCAAAATATGAAAACGGCCATTGTATATGGTGCAGAAACTGTAGCCCTTGCATGTATAATGTGTATTTACTGGCAGTGTTTCACACCCAGTTTTGGTTATTTACAGCTTTAGGGAAAATTTCAGCTACAGGTTTCGCGAGGCGTGTACTGGAATTTGATAGTTGAAATAAGCATATTAAGTTTAAGAAGTATAAGCATATTACAGACATGGCTATGCGTTCTCTCCGGTACTGCAAATTGTGCTTTTGTACGCAATATTTTCTCCTCGGGCCCAATGGATTCTTGACACCTGTGGGCTGTATAAACCAATTATACAGACAGGTGTAAACAACAAGAAAATCTCAAGTTCGACTTGTTCTTTTTTCTCTGCGACTGGTTTCTTTACCTCCATAAACATGAGTCATCAAAATAATTTGTTAAAGCCACATGGGGTACCAACTATTCATTCATATTCTCTAATGCAGGAGCAAAACTATTATCATATGGAAAATGTTCATATTAAAACATTACTCTCTTACATCAGGGGCAGGAAAACTCTAAGAAGACCTGTCGTCTCATGCCGGAAATGCAATAAACACTATATCAGATCAGTCTCGATAACTACGTCACAGAGACCTTGTTTTGGCATAGGTTGCAAACTGATTCAATTCACCGTCGATAATGCGAACGTTTTCGAAACGCTATGGCCGATGAATGGGAGTCCGAGGTGATACCCCTGTCAGATGTGACGTTAACCGATTTGGTATCGAATCGGTTCTCAATCGAAGTCAAGACACACACTGGCACTATCACCGCGCCGCTTATTCCTATATGTTTGGTTAATTGACTTATTATATTACTTTATAAGCGCCGTAACTTCTGGATCAGATGCCTTGTTGAAATCCATGGGCAAGAAATAGGAACATCCGAATAACAACTGGGACGTCAGGAGTTAAAGGGGAAGTTAACGCAAAAAGTCATTTTTATATCTGGAACAGGAACCAAATATACACAATGTGTTGAAACTTCCATTCAAATCGGACATATATTTCTCGAGAAATCAGAAAATGAAGTCACTAGATCTGTGTTCCAAAGCGAGTTGAGGGCATCAGAGTTTTAACCACTTCCTCACATTGTTTGTTTTTCAGACTGTTTTGTTGACCTTAAAGTAGTACTTCTTCTTCAAGGTCATTCTCATGCCACGTACCATGCATTCACTGCCTTCTGAAAATTTGGGACTATTGAAGGGAAACTAGGTTTCTAAACTAAGTCAAAAGAAAAACAAAGATTTTCCACTAATGTGAGGATATGATGTCGTATATGCTTGCTTCAAAATCACTTTTTGTTGAAAATGTAACAATTTTACCTGCCCATCATGTCTTTAGAACCATAAATCGGATTTCAAAGCAAATTTCACGGAAATGCTTAGGATAAGTACCCCTCTAACATATCAAAACTTTATGTGACCTTAAAACCTGCTTTAAATCCTTTCTTTTAAGACCTGAGTATACTAGACACGGTTCAAGACATGTGTCGCAACCCTCGTTCCCCTACATCTATACGCTACTGTAGCAGACTGGTCTCCCTTCGTCATAGTATAAGTCACTTGCTGCTTACATCACAATTTTCAGCAATCCTTTTCAATCAATTGCAAGGTAGTGACTCAGTTACGTAATCAATTATCATTTTGGTTCTGTAACAACTTCTCACTAATCCCTCTAAATTTCTCTCCAAGATGCCATTCTTTATACTTCAAGACTTAAAATTGCTAGAAGGATAAAGCAACTGTGATTTGTACCCGTTTACATTGGTAACAGAAAATAAACATTGTCGTGTGACTCTCAAAAGCCTAGACGACTAGACTATCACAATTTAGGGTACTGTCCTCTCTTAAAGCAAATGGCCATTAGTAATAGATCATAGATGCAAATATTTAAATAGAGTTACTCGCCTTGTCGATACAACTGGACACAAATATTTCATCCTTGTGTACAGTATAGCGCAGACATAAGTTGCGACACAGGTTGTGACCAGTGGCGTCACCAGACTTTTCATTCGGGGGGGGGGGGACTGGGGGCACCACTAGTTTATGGGGGCATTACTAGACTCCACTCATGGCGCCACCGAGAGCGAAGCGCGAGGCTCAACGGGTGGGGTCCGGGGCAAAGCCCCGGTGGGGGTCCAGGGGAGAAGCCCCCGGAAGCTCCTGGGTTTTAGCGTGTTTATGAGGTATTAAAGACGTTATTTAAGGGTAATTTTATGGACTTAACACTGGTCTAAAAGTTACCTCCAGGGTAACTTCAAGAAACCCTTTCGGTAAAGGATTCAACTACTTACAAGAGCTTATCCGGCTGACATTTTGAAAAATGGATAGATGATCTATAGAGAAAAAAGTTGATGGGCACTCCAAAGTGAGTGTTGGTGGGGGTCCAGGGGGTGAAGCCCCTGGAAACTCATGGGTTTTTTGCATGTTTGTAAGGTTTTAAAGTTGTTCTTAAAGGGTTGTCTTTACACTGGTCTAAAAATTACTTATAGGACAATGTCGAGTAAGATTTTTTTGGTAACAACACTAACGTTAGTGAAACAGCTAACATTTTGAAGAAGGTGAGCTGCAGTAGAAAGAGAAAGAAAAGGCAGTTGATCGGCAATTAGATGTGATCCTCTGAAGGAAAAATGTAGGCCTAATCCTGCTTGAAGGGTTACCTGAGCTGTGCGCTACCTTCAATTGACGAAGTCGGAAGTGTTAAGAAAATTTTGACTAAACGCAACCCCTCAGACAGCCGGAAATGGCATTTCCGAGGTTTTTTGCGATATTTTCATTGGAAAACATGGAAATTTACCGCCTTTTCTGTTCAACAGATGAAAAAATTCATAGCCACACTCTGACTACAGAAGACATATTTTTTTGAAAAATCTCAAATCAAATCTCAGTTTGGGGGGGGGGGGCGGTTACACACGATTTTTCGGGGGGGGGCTCGTGCCCTGTCCACCCCCACCCCCCCCTTGGCAACGCCACGGGTTGTGACACACTTGGCAACATTTGTTAAGAAACACGGGAAAGAACATGGATATGACTCAGAAAGGAGACGATGTATTTTGGAATCATCTGAAACAAAATTTGTATTTGTTGCTGGAGAAGTATCAACAACAAAAATGGGTAGCTATAGCGCTTTTGATAGGTTGAGCTTTTTCATTAAATTAACATTTTATTGCTAATTTAGCTCGGTTGTAATACATTTTTAGAAGTGGTGGTCCCAGATTTTCACCAACATGCGTCCACGTTCCCCCATTGGGGTCTGGCAGCCTCATGCCCAGTTTCAACATTCCCTTCATCAACACGTATAATTTTTACCTTTTCGTTCTTTTTTCTGTCTCACGTCTAAGTTCTTATTTTTCCTTTCAATGTTTCCGCCACGTTTGGAGGGGTCCTCACGTAGGGAGAAGAAAGGTTTTGACGGGGTAGCCGGTTGAAGCTGGACTTTCATTGGAATGCCTGGAAAGTGTACATGTGAGGGATGAGAGGGACAGCTAGTTGAGATGGGAGCCGTGAAAAAACAGTTACTTTTTTCGGGGGGGGGGGGGGTCTGATATTCGCACCCCCATTAGGTTGAGTTAAAAATTGGTTTTGTTAGCCAAAGCGGGGATTGAAGTCTTGATATTTACTGATTTATTTTAAGGGGGATGGGATCTCCAGTCCTACTGTGAAACTGCCATGATTACAAAGAAATTATATATATGCTCTTCAAACTAAGGGGCCTCTTGGCTTTGATAAGGACCGGTTCCCTGATTGATATAAAAATAGCAAACAACAGTTTACACTATACCAAATGGTCAAAAAATTACAACATTACTTCTACAATACTTCTGTAGTATTTGTGAAGCTATATAGGAGGGCAGCTTTCGTCTGTCCTTGTAATATTGCAATTGAACTTTCTATCGAATATTCTACCTGTTCTGGCAAAGCGTTGATCAAGACAATGGACTGAAGCCGAGAAAAAGTTTGTGTGAACATGATGCTTTATAAATGTCCTATCAAGTTTATGAATGAATTCGACAGAATTTATAGAGGAGGCCACTCCGGTGGGTAGATGCACACTCTTTGAAAAGGTGTTTCTTCATTGGCTATTGCTATTGTATTGTATCAATTGTATTCTTTGTTAGGGTTAGGGATTAGGTTAGGGATTAGGGCTATCGTTAGCCAGTTACGAAATTTCTTGTTAAACAGTGCCCATTGCCCCCTTTCCGGTGCCCCCTGAAATTAAATGAACTCTCTATTACTTCATCATTTTGACTCCTCGTTTGTACGTCATGTTGTATTGTCTTCAACCTGTTACAAAATAATTGCAATTTCAAAGTACTCTGTTTCGTATTTCAGATAGAATGGCAATAGGGTGATGTTAAAGGTCTAAACGGTAGCACTACAAGGTAGGGGTTGAGTGGGAGGACTGCTCACAAACTCCCGCAAGTCCGGGATTTCTGGCAGGGTTTGAACAATTCGGACAACCATGAACCATATCCATCCTAAGAAATTTGGTACCGATATGCTTTAGTTGCACAATTTTTCAAATCCTGCCAGAAATCCCGGACTTGCATGAGTTTGGGAGTAGTCCTCCCTCTGCACCCCTACCTCGTAGTGCTACCGTTTAGACCTTTAATACCACAATATTGCCATTCTATCTGAGAATACGAAACAGAGTACTTTGAAATTGCAATTATTTTGTATGCCCCATTACATTTCAATGACGTTCCTTGTTTCACTTCAGACATAAAATTAATTCAACATTTAAGCGACATTCATGTGCAGGGATGGTGTGAGATGTGCATAAATAGAAAAAAATCAATTCCAATGGGTTCGAGAATGCCATTTTCGATTCCTCAGA
Source organism: Holothuria scabra (assembly GCA_037179385.1). Taxonomy (NCBI): domain Eukaryota; kingdom Metazoa; phylum Echinodermata; class Holothuroidea; order Aspidochirotida; family Holothuriidae; genus Holothuria; species Holothuria scabra. Next base: position 22,806,473 of record CM074193.1, read on the forward strand.
GGAATTATCTGCCAAAAGATTTCGGTTTTTTTTTCCACGCCATTTGATAAATGTCTCTGGTATATCCTATCATAGACGTATGGAAATATGAGACCCCCGGTTCATAAGACCAGTGCGATACCCTTTTAGATTACAATGTCTAAACTTTTGAATGAAAATTGGAAGAGGTACATTTAAATTGGTAATTTTCTAAACTTGCTCATCTTTTACTGAAGTGAATATTCTTTGGAAACCTCAAGGAAACGATTGATTTGATTTAACTCACAAGCCTAGAAAATTCTATTTCCGACTGTCTGATTTTCCACTATATCCGACTGTCTGATTTCCACTATTTCCGACTCTCTGATTTTCAACATATTCTGTGCGATCCGCGCCCCAACTGTATGATGGCGTTACGCTTAGATATAATAGTCTTCCGGACATAATAAAACAACCGTACTTGATAATGTCACCGAAAATTCTCTAATTTTAGTAGAGCCCGGGGACAGTCGCCCCTCTCAGGCTGAGTCCTGGAGATTCGCCACTGATCATTCTAAGCTGATTGTCACTATAAGTCGGCGCAGGAAAATTTCTGTTTACCGAATACACTTCAGCCCAGATCCACGAAAATGATATTTTCTTGCTATTTCAAACTAATTGTTTCAGTTTCTGTCCGGCTGCCCCTACAGTAAGGCTAAATTTTCGGCTTTAACGCATTGTTCTAAATTTAGTTTTAGGGTTAGGCACCCCATTTCTCCCCCACTATTAAAACACCTTCACACCTTCCTTTTTCCCATTGTTCTAAATTTAGTTTTAGGGTCAGGCACCCCATATTTCCCCCACTATTAAAACACCTTCACGCCTGTCCATTGACACATTGCCAACATCTCGAAATTCTTTTGCAACTTACATCTTGCAATATTCTACCGCAAAGTTCTGCGTTAAGCTAAGACGTGAGACCAATTCAATTTTTCCACAAGATGCCCAATTATTTACAGAGTTTTTGTAATCTTTTTGAATATACATCGAAAGTTCACCGTGACTATGATTTTGTCATATTTTTCGAGCACATTTTTGAAAGGATTAGGACTCGGACACAATTTGTAATAAGAAACATACCAAATTTTATGCGAACTACAGGGCCTTTATTATGCCGCTTTTTCATTTAAAGTAAAGTACTGTAAAAGGAAAACAGTCATCTCACACAGTACGCTCAACATTACCACTTGAACAACAGCTTTGTGCAGTGATTTTATTTTGAAGACAATTGTGCAGCAGACTTGATCATTGTTGTTCCCCCAAACTCCAAAAGGCAAACAGTTTTGAGTTTCCTCCCGTGTCTAATTCTGGAATTCATTTCAGCTGTAAATAGCCTACTTGTCATTGCATGAACTTTAGCATAGTCTCCAATGTTGTCAAAAATCGAACATTTGGCTAGGATGCTCCTAGTTTTTTTTTTTTAAACACTTTGTACTTTGTAAGCCTACCGGGGATCTAAATCATTTCACACCGCTCCTTCTTTGGAAACAATGAATTAAGCATCGCTTCACAAATATATTACTATGCTTTTGTAACATCATACACGATATCTTTGGTGAACCTACTCCTCTTATATCACAAAAGAGCCTGAGAGCCTGTGGGCTCATCCAGCCGCATGGTCGGGAGTAATGGGCGATCGATTCAGAAAGTCCGTAGCCTCGTTCGCTATGATGTGGGCTTTTCATGAAACGCTGTGCCTTTTCATGAAACGCTGTGCAAGTCATGTCAGTTTGAACTTTGAATGCACTTCATACAATGTTAACAGTACGATAAAAGCCTAAAAGGACCGATTTTGGTAAGTCTTTGTTCGGGAGACGCCCTTAACATACTGGCTACACCGGGCTACCACTCAACTTGAAGCACATCACCTGGGCGGACACTAAAAAATATCATCAAAGCGGAGAACGTCCTCGTCTCCCCTCGTCTCCCCTCACCCATCCACCTAGAGTTCTCCTCCAGGAAGGTTACCAGACACAGCAGGCCGCCAAGAACAAAAATCTTGCCTTTGCCGTTATCGCACTACTGAGGCTGGCTTTGACAAATCGAACGGAGGAAAAATCGACTTCTAAGGATGAATGCGATGATGACATTTGTGGTAGCTAGCATCACATTGGTGTCCAATTTAAAAATGGCCGCTTCCACGGACAACGTGGGGAGCGATGATACTTTCCAGGCAAAAAAACGAAAACGTGCTATTAGCGAAGCGGCAGAAGATGAAGTTGTGAAGGGAGAGAAGGATGACGATACTGGGAAAATGAGAAAAATTTTAAAGGAAGGGGATTTGTTTGCAAAGATCTTAAAGAAGGATGATAGTAATCTACAACAAGGTACGACACCGGCTAACGTTAAAACTTAACTAACATAACAGTTGTGTAGCACACGCTGCACGCCGAAACTTGAGCCTATACTGACCTAGGCCTAATACTAGTTCCGCTACATTGCAAAACCAAGTACATTCAGCATTGTGCAGTTTCCATTATAGGCCCTATTATCTCAAGTAAACAAATTTAAGGGCATTTAGGCAAATTTTTTAAATAAGTTAGAAGCTTGAAGGTAAGGAAATGTACACCCAGAAGTATACACTGTAATAAAACTCTTCATTCTAACATTAAGTTAGAGCCTGGAATAATTTGAGAGTTGTTAACCCTTGGAGCAAGTGGTATAGCCTAGTGGTGCTGGCGTCTTCCAGTCATGAGGTCTTGAGTTCAAGTCCAAGTTCCAACATTAAAAAATTGTCATCTTGTCTTCTGGGTTGTAGTTGATCAGCTTTCCCTTAATCATAGACATTAAACCATGAGTTTGTCTCACGAGACTGGCATTGCCAGCTTGGAGTTCATACCCCTTCATTGGGGCATTGCCGAGTTCCCATGTGGGAGGATCAAATGAAAACAAACAAACAAATATCAGCCCTCTTGAATATGGAACCCCAAAAGGGAAAGGTCTGTTGTTGTTCCAAATGATTTAGTCCATTTTTTTGTCGTTGTTCCTATCCATGCTGTTATCATTTTTTAGTTTGTTTGTTTCTTATTCTGTCGTTTATTTCTATTTTGTTTTCAACTTCTTATCCATTGACAATTTGTAATTTATTGTCTGTTTTTTCTTATTGTAAATTTCTCCATTGCTGTCAATTTCTAACCCGTTTTCAGTTTGGTTTTCTACTTCTAATCTGTTGTTTATTTCCATTTTGTCGTCTAGTTCCCTTTCATTGCCTATTTTTTGTTTGTTAGCAACTTCTAATCCGTCGTCTGTTTCTAATTCATTCCTATTTTGCTGTCAGTTAATATTTCGATGTCAATTCGCAATTTGTTGTTAAATTACAGTTTTGTTGTTTATGTTTGTTTTGTTGTTTAGATCTTTTTTTTTGTCTACTGTATCACCTACTGTATTTCTTATTTTTGTTTTGTTGTAAACTGTGAATTGAATGTGCCAGTGATTGTTATCCTGGTGAGGGTTATTGGGGGAAGGGGTATTTCCTCCTCTGAAAAAAGTGTTTGCACACATGCTTGATGTATGCATACTTGAACTTCTTGTTGTATCTCAAGCCTGCTTCTGCTGAAAGCTTTTCGTTGGCAAATTCAACAGACCTTGAATCCCAGACAACAAAAACTGCCTTGCTTTCATCAGAAAACTTTAACAATGCCTTGTAAAATTCTTCATACGAATCAAAGGCATTGCCATAGATCATGTTGTCGGCATAACTAACTTGGTATGTGCGTGCGAATTACACATAGGCTATAGGTGACATAGGCTATAGGATATATGAGATCAAAAATTAGGCGGTCTGAACGAGTTCTCCAGGAGGGTCTGATTCTCAAGCAATCTACTTTTCCTCAAGTTCAACCCTATTTTCCCCTGTAGGTACTTGAGTTAAATACTACAATGTTTAGGTCCTGAAAGTTTAGTCCATAGTGCTAAGTAAGAGTGAATACAATAATGTCAGAAAAAATATATAACATCAATGAATCTGTTTGCTTTCTAAGAAAACTTTTATTGATCTGCGGTGTTAGCTCTATTCCCGCACTACCGTAGAAACTTGTCTGTAACTTGTCAGTACTACCGTACATAGAAACTTGTCAGGTATCACTTGTCAGTGTCACTTACCTAAAAGACATTTTACAATTTTGTGCAAATAAACTCAAACTAGCTTACTAGTTAAAAATACCCATACCTAAACTTTTGTTATGTGAAGTGTATTGTGTGCAATTCATAGGGCAGATGACATCATTTCCTGCCAACAAATAGTGGTACTCTATTTGTTCACGTCTTTTCAGTACATCGCACGAGCAATAGCAGTATGGCACAGTACAGGACACTTGTTTTGCTTTACCAACACAAAACATGAGGTTGGGATGGAAGGGAGACGATCCGTCTCCCTTCTATCCCATCCTCATGCTTCAATGCGAAACATGGCATGTTCAATAATGCTTAATTTTCTGTACATGTGCAGCACACAATGGGCGGTTGGTTCACTTCCAACGTTGGACTACTTACACCCACAGAAAACTGTTATATCAACTACGGACTCGCAAGAAAGTTTGTTGTGATTTCCCATACATAACCCGCGCGGCCCTCAGGATTACTACTGTGGCTAAAGATTCCTTGAATCTTACACAAGTTCCCACCACTTATACTAATTCAGTATTTCGACTAATGAAGCGATAAAACCACACAGTTAAGTCAATGTGTTTGTGCACTTTGAATTAAGCATAAGCCCTGCCCCTTCACAGCACAGCAAGCGATATTTTTTGCAGGTTGCCTCGTTTGTAGCATAACTTTAGTAAAAGACTGAATGGAAGCCAGAACTTTCAAAAAGGAAGCCTTGTGCATCAGGGCATAGAATGTTTCGTGACAAGGAATATGGATTTGCTGGCTGAGGCCAAATTTCTATGCGTCCAAGCCTACTTCTCGGGACGCGCGGGAAGAAGCCTAATATATAAACTGCGCATCCAGAGACAGAACCATGCGTCTATGACGCGCAGACGCACCAATTGCCAACCCTGTCTCAGGGCCTAAACTACAGTGTATATATCTTATTCAATAGTGACATTTGTAATGTGTCTAATGTGGTTAGATTTATTATTTTTGCTGATGATACTAATATACTCTGCTCTGGTAAAGATATGCAGCAATTAAGTTTACATTAATGTGAAGTCGTAGATAAGTTGAGGATATGGTTTATGGTAAATAAACTATCTTTAAATGTTAACAAAACCAATTTTATGGTGTTTACAATATGTAAGTGTGATAAGGATATTTCTATAAAAATTGACAATTGCATTATAGAAAGCCTTTTAACCACCAAATTTCTCAGGGTGTTTATTGACTGCTGATTGGAAGGAGCAGATTAAAAAGGTTAACTCTAAAGTGGCCAAAAGTCTTGCCATTATGTATAATTTACGAGATTTATTGACCTCCAGCTCAATGAAGATCCTTTACAATTCTTTAGTTTTCCCTTACAAAAATTACTGTCTAGAAGTGGGGTGAAATACATGCAAAAGTAATATTCACTCTGTGTATGTAATGCAAAAGAAAGCACTCAGATTGGTTTATAAGCTAAATTTAATGAACACACAAATGCTTTTTTTATTGACATGAAAATTTTAAAGCTCAAAGATCTTGTGATATTTAAGACAGCCATCTTACTGTTTGAAGCTAAAAATAGTACATTACCTCCAAATATTCAAAGGTTATATATTAAAAAAGAAAGTAAATTATAAACTCGTCAAAGAGATGATTTTTATCAACTTTCTGTCCGTACAACCTTAAAAGCTATGAGCCTATCAGTGTGTGGTGTAAAAGTGTGGAATAAATATTGACATTAGGAACTCAAAAAGTGAACATGTTTTCAAACTTAAGTTAAAATCAGAATTCATAGATAAGTACAAAGAACAGGTTTGATTATGCAACAAGTAGCATAGCGATTTTCATTTGAAAAACTGTGATAGAAATATGCTGCTCTGAAATTTAATTTATTTTATACATCTTTAGGGGAGAGACTCATATAAGTTTTACTAAACTTTTTCTCTCTCCTTTTCCATCTCGTGTTCTGTTTTGTATAATCGTTAGTTGGACGTTTTTTTCTCATTTTTCTTTGTTGTCACTCTTTATGTTGTTGTTTAAAAGTTGCTTTGTACTGTATGGAAATAAACTGAGCAAACAAAAAAAAAACAAACAAAAAAACTACACTTATACTGTACCTCAATAGCTGATCTTGCAACAAAAATCTTCCAGACTCTTAAATGGCAATCCTAAGAGCATCTTAGGGCCAAAGCTTTTCTTTGTAAAATTAGGAATAACTTTGTGAACATTCCCATTCCCTCCTCATTTGTACCCCTTCTGTCAGGCATGCTCACTGTTATAAGTGTTTACAGGCCCTGCACTCTGGGGCATTCAAATACCAGTTCTTTGTTACTGTAGAAGTGTTTACCTTTGGAATACTGTCCCCCAACAAATATAAAATTAAACCATCTGTTTCATCCTTTCGTGCTGCTATCTCCAAATGGATCCTCCCCTATAGTTGGATCAGAGACCCTTCAAAAAACACATGGGTTCCCACTCAGTCAGCTCATGAAGACCCTTCTCCTTTGCTTTTACTTCCACTTTTTACTTTGTGGTTTTGTGGTCTTGTATATACATGTAAAATGAACACTTTTGCACTTTTTGTGGTGCTGGTGTCTCCTTGCTGGCTTCTTGCCTGTTGATTGTGAGCTCCATGATGGCTCTCTTTAGCCTTTTTGGAGTTTTTTACCGAAGACTGAAGGCTCCTAGCCACAACACATGCTTGAGTGATAAAAAATACTGTAGCACAAAGCAAGGGGGTAGATGCACACTGTTGAAGAAGGGGTTTCTTGATTGGTTGAACATTCCTATTGTATTGTATCGATTATATTCTTTGTTAGGGTTCGGCATTAGGTTAGGGATTTAGGCAGTTACGAAATTTCTCGCTAAACTGTGCATCGCCCCAAGCAAGGGCATATATATACTGTACAGTGATGTGCAGTAGATCCGGAATTAATTCAGCTTCAGCAAAGTGTTCAGTACTGTAATGATGGAAGAATACTATATAGGCCTAGTACTTTAAAAGTGGATCCTATACAGTCATTGTATACTTTAATGTACCTGGATGTTCACCATTGAGAATGTCATTGAAGTTTACTGTTGCATAATATGTCAAAAAGACTTTTGATTGATGACACAAATATGTTTCATTTGTCTTCAGCTTTGGAGGAATTCCTGAAGTCATGTCGTGGTACTGTCAAAGAGGATGATGGGAATGTTTTAATGCAGTATTTGGAAGCATCACCACAATGTGAAGATCTGCTAGATCTCTTAAATAATGAAGACAGATCTGAGCTTGTGGTAAGCACAGCAGAGTAGAACTGTGTAACTTAGGGTTTTGCTGTTTTTAGAGGGAAATATTGAATTTAAAATGCCAAGTAGTCCCAGTCATACCAAACCATTGAGTCTCAACAGTAAACAACAGGAATACAGGTGACTTTATCTCCTCAAATATTAGGCACAGGAAAAGATATGGAAGTTGCGTCCTTTAAAATTTTGAAAGTCTGGGTGAATAAATTATTCATGAGTTACACATGACAGAATATTTATGTGAAGGAAATTCAGTTTCTGAAAAGAAGGCTACAATAGTGACTTATTTTTAATAATCTATTACTCTGTTTTATCAATAAATTTAGTTTTTAAAAAGGATGAATTATTCAGTAAAACAAGCACAATATTTTCCTTCAGTGGGGTTACCTGTAGTTTCAAATGCACTTTACATTGTCTTTTAAACAAATTGTTGTGTTCAAATGAACAATATTACACAAGCTGTGCATTAGAACACAGCTCTGTAGAGGGCTATGATTTGCTGGATTCAGTTGGGGCTGTGGCATTGTGTATTTCTTGCATTTTAAAAACCAGACCATACAGTATCCAGTGCTAATGCATGGTCCAGTAGTTTCACCTTTTATTAATTAAGTTATTACAGAGAGGATTATATTTTAAGACAAAACTACATTTAAAAGTTATTCCCTCAACCTTGCTACTGTATGTTGTCACATTGCTATATCAGCTGAAGGCACAAGTTTTTGTGTACACATTTTGTAATTTCCATTTTTTGTGGCAATGATTGCAATCACTTCTTTTCAAAGCTCCTCGACATTTTCAAGATTATCAGGATGATTCTGCTACGTTTTGCTGAGGATAACGCAAGGTATGCTGCAACAGCTCTCAGTATGGTTCGTAGGATCATCCGAATGCATTTCAGGGTACTGATGAAGATTTTAACCTCACGTGAGTGGCAGTTCCAAAGAACAGCTCTCAGCATCCTCACAATAATGGCTACCCTGGGGCAGCAGTGTGCTCAAGAAGTACTCAGTGAATTGCATCTGAACCATCCTTACCTTCTAAAGATTTCACAAATGAGAAGAGACAAGGTGGGGAAAGTTTCATTTTTTAAATGCTTCTTGCATTTCTCAACAGAACATTCCCTTGGCTGTGGCTCTGGATGGCCCAACTTTATAAACCAATTGGTTAAGACCTGGGCCATAGAACTTCATCCAAGTAATAACTCATTGTTAAACATAAAATGTGTGACTCTATACTAAATTTGTTTATGAATATTGTTATACTCATGTTTAAACATCTGCTGGGAGAATGAAACACATTTGCAACATCTTTGAATGCACATAACCAAGGCTTGAAAATTAGATTCAAAAAGGGTATAGCCAAAATGAGCAAAATAGCTACACTGTATAGGTCTATGTTATTTGGATAAGACATTTTTTAGGGGCACCACAGCCATTTATAGTAAGGGCACAATAGCCATGGCCATCAGTGCTGTCGGGTTTGAGCCCTACCTGTAACTGTTCGAAGTAACAATGTTCAAATTTGTTGGGAAACCAGTCCATATGATCATACTTGACTCCATTTATCATATCCTTACAAAGAGAGGATGATGTTCCTGACTTATTGAATCATTGCATTGTCAGAGCTTCAGTTTGATGGATACCATTTCAGAGTGGAATATAATAACTTGAATTGTTTACTGCACTCTGCCTCTGGTTGTTTTCTTCACTTTACAGCACAAAGAAGATCCGAGAATGTTGTTTGTTCAATTTGCTATGTCACTTTTCATGACTGAAAGCAGCAACATTATTGAGAAAGTTGTAGCAAATAAAGGTAAAATTTTTGAAACATTGCTGTGTTGTCTTGTAGTTTTCTATAAATATGCTATGAAAATGCCCATAATCCTACAATCTTGAGTAGTCTTGTGAAGCTCTGGAAAGTTGTATAAGTGATGGTCAGTAACTTGCAAATTCTGTGGTTTTAGTCAAGCCAGTTTTGATTAAAACACAACTGGCTGGAGCCTCTGGACTAAAAGCACAGAATGCACAAGTTACTGACAACTGTAATATAATAGAAGTACTTAGGATTGCATGCTTATTGGCATTTTAATGTCATGAAGATGCTTTAAAAGTGTAGTCGAGGGTAGGTTTTATTAGAAAAAGTTTTAACATGAAAGCACTCTTAGTTTGGGGAACTCACAAGGATGATTGATGTATCCTTAATAAAATGCAAGGCAAAATTGGCACTCCTTAATACAAGAACAATTTAAAATAACCGGTCAGGGTTGCCTGTGTATTATTATGCAAATGGGATTTTTAAAACCAGGGATAAAATTGGTGATAAAGGAAATCAATATTATATATATCAGTACTTAACAGAGAACACTAGATAAGTGAAAAGCTTTTAGTCTTAATTGGAAGGCATTAGTCATATCTAGTGTCAAAACAAACAATTTTTTTGTTTGAAATGGTATTTTAGTAAAACTTATTATAAAGGCAAACAAGTTACATTGCATAATTTTTCCTAAAAGGAGCGGTGTCTTTTCTTATGTCTACCATACTGCTTCCTCAGTTCAAAGAAAAATTTTCCTCAAACTATCTAAATGTTTTATAATTTGATGAATTTCTTGTGTATATTGAAAGAAGCTATCATCCATTTAAACCATTTCTTGAAACAAGATATGTAAAGTGAAGACATTGCAGCAACATATAGGCAAGTAGAAAGAAAGGTTGTGTTCATCTCATAAAATAAATTCATAACCTCATTGAATTCATGAATTTTGAGAATCTCTTTGTCATGATACTATTCTGTTTTCTATAATTACTGGAAAAACACTAGAATTCATTCCTTGAGGCACTGTTTAAGTAGCCCTTGGTACAAGTGCTAAAATTATTGCCATGAAATTGGGAAGCTCGTGCAACCTTCTGCAGTCGGCAAAAGAGGGTACAATTTTCACAGACATGGAAAATCTGGAAAGTCGTTTCAAAATTTCATATTTGGAAAAACTATCTCAAGGTGTGGAAGAATGTTCTTGAAATTTTGGGAAATTGTGTCAAATCCTGGGAAAGTCATGGAAATTTTTTCCTATTGACATTGTTTTATTCCTACTTATGATATAAAAATTTTGTGCTCTTACTGGTAGTACCAAAATGTATTCGTCTCTTCACATCAAATTAAAGTGTACCTCAAGTCTAAAATTTTAAGCTATATATTGCAGAGCATGAAAAAGGAATGCAAACCATCCAACCTCCATCTTCAAAAAATTCAAAAATATATATTAAAGAACGTGAAAAATAATTTTAACAGTCCAACTCCCATCTTCATAGGACATTCCTGAGCTGAGTTAGTTGGTTGGAGTTTTATGGATCAGTTTCCAACCAATTAGTTCAAGTGAAGCCTTCTACTGTTTTCCTGAGCTGAGATATATAATGTTGAAATTTATTCGTTCAATTTATAATGGTACATTGTACAATAAGTTGTAATTTCTTTGTTGTACTAGTCAAATTACAATCTTTGAATTTCTTTGATTATCTCAAAGTTGCTGCACCTTGTACTATTTGAAAGCACTCTTTACTATTATGGTGTGATCTAATGATTAAGCCTTCCCTGTACAACATGCTGTGCAAGCAAAGCAGGAAGTGCTCGAGGTCATAGAGCATTTTTAATGTCAAAGGGAAACAAAGCAGGTAATGTGAGTTATACAACTAGAAAGTTACAAATTGTTGGGCAATGGACTATTTTATTTAATGTTAATAAATTTTAACACTTAATATCTCAACAATGAAACAAGCTATGACAATGGGAGATGGATAAATAAGATTCATTTTGTTACCTCTAAAATATATATTTTTAAAGTTTTAGACTTGAGGTACATTTTAAATACTACCTGCTTAAAGAAAGTTAAAGCTTAATGGTAGAGATCAAGAAGAAGGTCATGGCATTTTTATTTTATTTGGTCCTGGGAAAGTCATAGCAAAGACCTGATAATTGATTCCACAGAAAGAGCCAGAACTCCCTAATATGAGTCTGCCATGGGGGGCCAAGGTTCTCAGGGTCTCTTTGTGATTCAATCTCTGCCAACAATCCTTTCGTGAATTGCTTAATTTGATCTTGCAAGAAATAAGTTTACTTGTTGCACCCTGTCACATTCAGTAAGTTACTTCCAATTCAGCATAACATTTGGCATTTGGAGGATGAAATATCCTCTGCCATTTGAGGTGAATTCCTTTGATAATAAATTGTGTTTTTATTTTTCCTTTTTTTCCCTTGCCTGATAGAATTCTGTCATGGCCTCTTTCAGAATGTTTCCTTGGACAGAGCAGCCACCATCCAACTTTTGATAGTGACTTTACGGGACAAGGTACTCCTTACCAACTACACATCGAAGAAGACAAAGAAGCACCTTTTCAATAACTTTGCCCTCACCCAGCTGGTTGAGCTTTACAATTGGAAGGTTACTTCCACAGAGGTGAGAAAGTCAAAAATTTAATCATAGAGACCATCGGCCATTGAAGGACAGTTATTTTAATGATGCTTAGTGACCACGTAGGATAGGCCCATGGCTCATAAAATCCTAGACAGTGAACCCCAACTGGAAAACTGCCTGACGCAATTGATCAGAAAACCTCCCTAACTGATAAAATGCAACTTCTTATAAGGTGGCAGCAGACCCAAGTAAGATCAAATTTGATATGTTTTGTTTTCTTTTGGTAAAGTTCTGATGGGGGAAAAAAATAGATTGCTCTTAGATAAAAAGAACTTACTGCAAGAATCAAACCTCCTGTGCTTAAAGACCCAATTTTCTCACCCCAAACAGTACAAATTCTCCTAACTTTCTTATTTAAGCCCCTTCCACAATTGTCTGGAATTCATCCTCATCCAGGTGCAATCTCAGTTTATTGCATCAGGTTAAGTATAGAAAAGCTCAATGTTTATAATCAAAACACAGTACAGTTCATGCTGAGTAATAAATGCTTTGGCACTCTGCATTGTTTGAATTTATAGCTGTCAGTCAAAGAGCTGAGCCAATTGAGATTTTTTGTAAACCCCTACTAGAATTGTAGTTTGGGGTGAGAAAATTGGCCCTTTTAACTTCTTCAGTGCAAATGCAATCGCCAGGATCTGCCTTGCCACTGCAACAGTCACAATTAAACCCCTAAAAAAATAATGATACCAGGAGCTACTACATTCTTCATTGAACTAAGGGGTGAAAGATTATTTTTAAACCAAAATGATTCCATAAACTACAACTATTTCAAATTTTATTTTGAATGTTTATGCTTTTAGTCGTGACTAACTTGCATGTGTGCACAAGCTCAATATCAAAAAAAATCTTTAGATATATGAGATTTTACGGCTCAATTTCTAACCAGTTTTAAGTTGCGCCTGCCAAAGTCTTTTGTCCAGCTGTGTCATGACTGAAGGAGCCATACTTGAGTAAGTAAGACACTATGCTAACGTAAATTTGGGAGGCGACTGTATTCCCCCTTATGTAGATCCAGGCTCACATATATCCCTTTTGTCCCAAAAGCAATGTTCACTCAAAATGCTGACTTTTGGAAAAAAAAAATGTGAAATATTTTCTTCAACAACTTTTTAATTGTTTTTGGTTTCGATGAAAAGAGAAACCTATGCATTCATGATGGCGTGTGTGTGTATGTATGTGTGTATGTGCGTGTGTATGTGTGTGTGTATGTGTGTGTATGTGTGTATGTGTGTGTGACACTTTGCTTGTTTACACGATATCTTGAGAAGGGAAAGTCTGACAGTTCTCAAACTTGGTACACAGATACCCCTTACTGAGAGGAAGAACCCTATTTATTTTGGTGGAGGTCAAAGGTCATGTGGGGTCACAGGGGGTCAAAAACCAAAATCTTTGTTTACACCATATCTCAAGATAGAAAACATGGATTAATTTCAAACTTGATATGTAGATGTGTTATGATGTAAAGAAGAACCCTATTGATTTTGGTGGAGGTCAAAGGTCATTTGGGGTCATGTGGGGTCAAACCCCGGAATCCTTATTTACACGATATCTCATGGTAGGAAACTTGGATTAATTTCAAACTTGATATGTTGATGCGTTATGATGTTAGGAAGAACCCTAATGATTTTGGTGGAGGTCAAAGGTCATTTGGGGTCACGTGGGGTCAAACCCCGAAATCCTTATTTACACGATATCTCATGGTAGGAAACTTGGATTTATTTCAAACTTGATATGTTGATGCGTTAAGATGTAGGAAAGAATGGGATATATTTTGGTGGAGGTCAAAGGTCATTTGGGGTCATGTGGGGTCAAACCCCGAAATCCTTATTTACATGATATCTCATGGTAGAAAACTTGGATTAATTTCAAACTTGATATGTTGATGTGTTATGATGTTAGGAAGAACCCTATTGATTTTGGTGGAGGTCAAAGGTCATTTGGGGTCACGTGGGGTCAAACCCCGAAATCCTTATTTACACGATATCTCATGGTAGGAAACTTGGATTAATTTCAAACTTGATATGTTGATGCGTTAAGATGTAGGAAAGAACGGGATATATTTTGGTGGAGGTCAAAGGTCATTTGGGGTCACAGGGGGTCAAAAACCAGAATCTCTGTTTACACAATATCTCAAGATAGAAAACTTGGATTAATTTCAAACTTGATATGTAGAAGCGTTATGATGTAAGGAAGAACCCTATTGATTTTGATGGAGGTCAAAGGTCATTTGGGGTGACGTGGGGTCAAACCCCGGAAATCCTTGTTTACACGATATCTCATGGTAGGAAACTCGGATTAATTTCAAACTTGATATGTTGATGCGTTATGATGTAAGGAATAACCCTATTGATTTTGGTGGAGGTCAAAGGTGATTTGGGGTCACGTGGGGTCACACCCCAAAATCCTTATTTACACGATATCTCATGGTAGGAAACTTGGATTAATTTCAAACTTGATATGTTGATGCGTTAAGATGTAGGAAAGAACGGGATATATTTTCGTGGAGGTCAAAGGTCATTTAGGGTCACATGGAGTCAAACCCTGATATCTTGTTTACACTATATCACAATGTAGGAAACTTGGATTCATTTCAAACTTGATATGTGGATGCGTTATGATGTGAGGAAGAACTGGATATATTTTGGTGGAGGTCAAAGGTCATTTTGGGTCACGTGGGGTCAAACCCCAGAAATCCTGGTTTACACTATACCTCAAGGTAGGAAACTTTGATCCATTTCAAACTTGATATGTTGATGCGTAATGATGTAAGGAAAAACCCAAGAATTTTGGTGGAGGTCATAGGTCATTTGGGGTCACATGGGGTCCAAACCCTGAAATCCTTCTTTACATGATACATCATGATAGGAAAGTTGGATTCATTTCAGACTTGATATGTTGATGTATTATGATGTAAAGAAGAATCCTTTTTATTTTGGTAGAGGTCAAAGGTCATTTGGGGTCAGAAGGGGACAAATCCTGAAAAACTCTTTAACACAATATCTTAAGGTAGGAAACTTGGGATTCATTTCGAACTTGATATGATGTGTGTGATGTGAGCAGATTGTTTGCGAAATATCTTAAGGCACAGTATGAAATTTGTAGAAATGTTTTGGTTAAAAGAAAAAAACCAGTTACTAACATGTGGAGTCAAAGGTCACTTCGGGTCACCAGTTGTTACAAGAAATGTAGCATTTCATTGAAAAGAGCATGTATGTATCATCGGAACCTCAATGCATTTTTGCATTCTGGTTATTCAGTTGTTTCACTGAAGAAAATAGATTTTGTCAGATCACCAATTTTTTTTTTTATGTTAACAACATTTTTTTGTACTTAGGAAGGGAAAAAGCCGAAAGAGGAAATTGATGTACCAACGATGGCTCACAACTTCTTGAAACTTATTTGCTGTTCCACGAAACATGGGATCTGTTATTCTGACAAATCTCTTGGACTCGATGGAAGGTAAGGACATTAGATCCACATATACAGGGGCAGATATCATTAAGCATGAGCTCCCTCTCTCCAGCATGGTTAAAGAGGTAATCAGAGTTTGACAGCAAGTATTAACATTTTGTTGTTGCACTCTGTTTTTCTTTTTTTACCTTATTACTTGCCAGAATCAACAGACATTGAAGATGTCTTTAAAGTGAGACAAAATAGTCACTCTGTGTTAATTATTGTAAGATGGGAATTTTGTAATTTTGTTTTGGTAGCAAAATTCCACACAGTTGCAAGACTAGATGACCACTTCCATTTTTTGCAAGTTTAAACTCAACTGTATGCTTTTGGTACAGAAAAGTGGTGGAAAACTTGGTAAAAAAAACTCTGATTGCCCCTTTTAAGGGCCAATCCTCTCATCCCGAACTGCACTTCTTGTAGGGGGGTACAGAAACTCTCCATTGGCCCAGCTTTTTGATTGACTGGTAATTCCATCAATGCAGATTACCAAAACCTATATTACACAGCATAAACTGCCCTGAGATTGTTTTCATTATACACATAGAGCTTTTCTATACTCACCCTGAAGCAATAAACTGAGATTGTGACTGGATAAGAATGAATCGCAGACAATTGTGGGAGGGGCTTAAGTAAGAATTAGTACTTGTTGGGGTGAGAGAGCTGGGCCTTAAAGGGAAATATTGCATTTGTTTTGCAAGAAAAATTCATCCTTTTGAAACTAATACTTATTAATACAGGGTGATACATTATCAAAAATAAGGCAGTATGTAGGTAGCCTTCTTTTCAAGAAATAAGTTTCCCACCGATAGATATTCAGTTGTTTGTTCCTCAAGAATAATTTGTTCACCCAAACTTTCAACATTTCAAGTGATTCAATGTCCATGGCTCTTCTTGTAGGTAGTATTTTGAAGAGATGTAGCTATTGCTGGGGTTTATGATTTACATTGAATTGTTGGATAGTGTCTGAACCTTTTTTTTGTACTCTTTGTTGGAGCATTTTAGACACAATATTTTCCTTTAAAAGAATAGTCCAGAGTCAAATTTATATTTTATGTTAAAGAGGAACATATTCTAAGCATTCTGGTGAAATTGCATTCTTTTCTCATGTTTGGATATTAGCAATTGAAGTTGGCACATTTTCCAGAGAAAGGGAACTTGAAGCAAACAGGTGTGATGTCATGGATACACATTCTTGGCGAGTGTTTCCTTTTTTTCCCTATTTTTCACCCTGTTCATCTGATCTTGAATTGATTAGGTACACTATTTACCCCAAACCAAATAAAGGTTTAAAAATTCCATTGCTCAGGATGCACCTACTGTATCAATATATTAAGGTTTAGTTGCATAAAATTTGTGGTAAATTATGAAGAAAAACAAAACATTGGATAAAAAAGTGTATCCATGACATCATGCCTGTTTGCTTCAAGTCCATTCTACAGTATGTTGAAAATTTGCCACGTTCAATTGCCAATATCTCAAGAACCTAACATGAGAAATAAATAAAAATTTCACCAGAATGCTTTGAATATATCTCTGTTTAACATATCAAAAATAAATTTGGCTTTGGACTATTTTTCTAATGTTTGTTGGCCCAAATCATCGCCCTTTTAGTGCCAGTACTTGTAGGGTAATGTAAGGAAAGATGCTGAATCATTTGTAATGGTCTGTGGAGCTAACTGTGGTCAAATCCACTTCTCTTGCTCTTAGTAAACAGTCTTTGCCTGTGCTTTACTTGTGCATCTGAGATGATGGGGTGCACAAGTGAGGGTCAGCAGATTTAAAGGAACTCTTTCATTGCATAGTGTTGGGCATAGCTAACACACTAACACAATAGAAAAAGAGTTGATAGTGGAAATTGTGGTTCACCTCTCTGCAACTTCCCTGGTTCAACAGAAAGTATGGTTTCAGGTCGAAATTGTATGGACAGAAGTTCTTATGCAACATGGTTTAACATTTTTAGCAGTGAGATTACACCGTGACCATTTTTTGCCAAGGGGGGAAATATGTACAAATGTGTTAAGTCAATGGCAAACTTCAAATTCTCTAGGTGGGTGGAAAAAATTTAGGGGGACCTTCCTCCCCCTTGCCTCCTTCCCCCCCCCCCCCCACTTGGTTACAGGCCTGGAAAAGCTATGTATTGACAAGGTAAGAAGTTAAAGCCATGTAATGAATATTTGAACCCTGGTAAATCCTGCTCACAGATAAGTAAACGTACATATCACCAAATAGAATGTCAAATAGTTGTATACAGTGGAGCTCACCTTGCCTTGCATCAATAAAAGGACTGTATGTGTAGCCATAATAACTATATGTGCAATACAGATTGCCTGCATACCTCATCCTGATCAATTTTAGTTTTTGTTTGATGTCTCCATTTTTCTCTCTGATTTATACTGACACTGTGCTCAGGTCATGCTACTGCAATATCACAAATGAATCCTGAGCAATGGAATTGAAAACAAAAACAAACTTTATTTTGGTAAAGGGAAGAGCATCCTTAACAGACAGCAGCAGTAGCCCCAAACTTAGTTTGAAACAACAGTTTAATCTCTCAATTTTCTTCCTATTTTTCTTTGAAGTATTCTTTCATAATATTTTAGGACTTCAGTATTGCGTATTCAAGGTAAACCAAGCAGTTACTCGTAGTAATTTTCACTTTTGATAAGAATAAAATATTGTCACATTCTTTAAGAGCCAATCATGACACAGGATAGTCTACTAAACTACTCCAAGTTATGGTCACTGCATTCCCCTTTTAATTAAGTCTGCTGTTAGCAGGCTATGGTGTTTGCGCTTCAACTACAAACAGTTGCATTCAAAAATGAAAAAAAATATCTTACTTTCGCTACTATAAAAAATACTATACAAGTCTTTCATTGGCTTCACTGCAGAGCAGTCGATGTTTCCAGCTTAGTTACATGGCATACATACGGTATACAATAGCATGCCAACTTTCCATCGAATCTCATTTACGACCACCAAAAGTGTCGTCACGGCAAAAATTTAAATACTGAATTATATCTTGCGTAATAGGTAATATATGTTCATGGAACGTACGGCCTGGTACACATTTTCAACGTACAAAAGCTAATTAGGTTGTTCGCCGTTCGTTGTATCATTTGTATGCACCAAAATACAGTATTCATACTTGTTTCGTGCACCACGTGACCATCTCATGTTTACTAATTCGTCCCTCAAAATGCGGAATTACTGTAAATGGAATCTGGACGAAGGTTTGCAGACTCTGTATATTACACTGTTGAGAGACCTGTATTATGGTTTTGAGAGAGCGCCATCTTTTGGCTACTACAGAGTCTGCTCCGCAGGCTACTTTTAATTGATCCAAGGTCAATCTGTAGATGAATCCAATCAGCACTTGTTTTTAGCCACTGTAGGCAGCCATTAGTGGGGTCCATCAGCCTTAACTCATCTTCATATTTTGTCTACATGAATTTCAAACCCTCATATTCAGTGAAATTGAGGAAATCAAGATAATATTTAGTGTGCAATCATCCATGGGACCAGTAAGCAAAGTAACTGAAAGATTAAAAGGGGTTAGACCCCAGTTATGGCCGACTAAAATCAGACCATCGCTTCCTGTATGAATTTTGTCTATAGAATGAAAAACAAAGAAATTCAAGACATCAGCTATCTAAATGTTGATTGCATTCAAATATTACAGTAGTTGAAAAGATTCATTTTTTTTGGTCCTTTTACAGAAATGCCAATCTCTTACTCTTATGGTTTTTAAACACTGTAAAGCTTACATTGCTTCTGAAGACTTCGTTATTGGAGGATCTCTTTCTACAGATTTTTAAGAATTGTCCTGACCTTTTCCTGCCGTATCTCAAAGAGAGAGAAACCAAGTTTACCCCTCGTCCACTTCCTGATTGGCTGAACAATATCAACCTGTTCAAAAAGGTATGTTGCATCATCATGATTCTTCATCATAATACTTTTGCAGATTGGGTTGGGTACCAGCATGGCCATACATGTACATACATACATGACATCAGTTAGTTAGATGGAGTTTTACAGCCCAGTTTCCAACCTATTGGTTCAAGTCGAGCCAGCCACAGCCTTTTCCCAGATGTGGCCCACTGGCTTGTTTTCCCTACTCCATTGCTCATGCAGAGCATCACGCACGATGGCAGTAGGTTCCGTTATTAGAGTCTTTGGTATGACTTGACCTGGGTATCCAGGCCTTCCGAGTGAGAGGGGGATGCTGTATGGCTAGATTAAACACGCAATCTTCATACGTACATGACATACATGTATACACATCCGGGGGGGGGGAGCTGGGAGCTGGTACCATTTTTCCTTGAGGAAAGTCATACTTGAGAAAACCCAGCTTGATACAGAAAGACTTCTTATTTCTGAAATTAAGGATGATATGATGGCTTAATTACTGTAGTTCGATGAGGTTTTATAGCTCAGTTTCTAAACAAGTTGGTGTAAGTCTGGCCGGCGACAGCCTTTTTCCCAGTTGTGAATCACTAATTTGTTTTCCCTACTTTATTGTTTAATATGCTGAGCACCAAGCACAATGGCAGTAGGTTCCATTGGAGGAGTTGGTTAGGGAAAGGGCTGGGGAGCTTTCAGAACAGCTGACTTTTATTTCTGTGCATGGTTGCCAGTCAAGTTGTTCAGATGTTCACAAAAAACTTGTGTGCATGTGGGTGGATATTTTTTTATCAAAATTAAGACGTATTTAAGTAAATAACAATATTTAACATTGTCCCTCAGTATGCCATAGCATGGGATATAGACCAGCTTGCAGTTGGGAGGTCTACCCTAGTCAGGTCATACCCAAAACTTGAAAAATTAAAAACTGCCACTGTGCTTGGTGCCCAGCATAAAGCAAATCAGTAGGGAAAACAAGCCATTGAAACACAGCTGAAAAAAGGCCATGGTGGGCCAGACTTTAACCAATTATTTAGAAACTGAGCCATGAAACTTTATCCAACTAACTTAATATGGGCTACAGTGGTTTTACAACTTACTGCAACTGCTGATGGGGAACCTCTGGACTGAAGCCTGCGAGACTATTTGATCCAACCTGTAGAGCAATTCATAATTCTCCACATATATTTGTATTAGTTTTCTTTTTTTACCCTGCTTTTACCAATCTGTTTGACATATATATTTTCTTCTCACAGATCTATTCCTGTTTTCCTGAGCCTAATCCAGTTCTAACAGGCAAAACGCACCCTCCTTCGTCACCCAGACTACTAGAACTGGTGAAAGTTACAACTCTTCCGCCGCTTTATACCAGAGAACAGTACATTCAATATTTCAAGGTGAGTGTGTCATGTATGATGTATGTTCTGTCATAAATATGGGAGCAAGAAGTATGGCTATAGTTTTGGCATATAGTGTATAAAAGTTGATTGACACCAAAATGGCATAAAACAGAAGTAAATGCAAGTTTTTTCAGCAGAGTTGCTTTTTTACAAAGTTGAGCTACATAAAATTATTCCAAATGCGATCATATGGATGCATTACAGAGATAAATCATTCTCTTTTAAGGGTGAAATTCTCTGTCATCTTACATTTTTTGTTTCAAGTTTACTACATATATCACTTTATTGTACCTTACTGGCAGGTATTTATGACAAATGTTTCTAGTCTGGTGCAAAGATAAAGGACCCTACTATCAAATTGTGTCTTTTTATTTTCGAAAAAAAAAGTGTTGGGGTTCGGGAAATTCTATGGTGGTTTGATAAGGAGAAAAGACCCTGCTACATACTCAAAGTTTCTTTTACTTTTTTGAATGCAGTTTTTTTTTGTAACTTGTGGCCTTTTTTACCCTTTTGAAAAGCAAAGGTTTCACCAAAAACTACAAAAAGGGGATTTATTGTTGTCAAACCCCAAGTCCAAATTGGCCGACTGAAATCAGACCATCACTTGCTGTCCGGATTCGTGTATACCTCGTTAAATGCCTATGATGGATGTATTTGTCATCTTCATCTCCAGGGTGTGCATGCATTTGTTCATTATGGGTTGCTTGATGTCTGTAAAATACTGTTAGAGAAATCTCAGAGGACTCTTGAATACTGTCAAAGACAAATGGAGAATAAGGAGATGAATCACTCTTCAGATGACTGGAATTATTTCATGTCTGGGTTTAAGGAATCTTTAAAAGAGGTGAGAGTTTTTGAAAAGTTTGTTTATTCCAGGTTAAAGGCCCAATTCTCTCACCCCAGTCAGTACCAATTTTCCTCAGCTTCTTGCTTAAGCCCCTCCCATAATTGTCTGAAATTAATCCTCATCCAGACACAATCTCAGTTTATTACTACAGGGTTAGTAGAAAAAGCTCAATGTGTATAATCAAAACACTATCAGTACAGTTCATGCTGTGTAGTTGGTACTCTGTATTGTTTGAATTAGCTGTCAATCAAAGAGCTGAGCCAATTAAGAATTTTAGTAAACCCCTATAAGAATTGTAGTTTGGTGTGAGAGGGTTGGTCCTTTAAAATGAATTAGCTTGAAGCAGGGAAAAATTTGGAAACCTTTTCTTAACCTCTGTGGTGGTACTTTGCCTAGGTTATGTGTAAAAGAGGTTTCATTACACATCTGCAAATCAAGTTATAATGCTACCCATGATAATCTTTTGCCTCAATAAGTCTTAACTTGAGTTTTTTAGTCAAGACTATTTAATCTAAGGTATGTTCACTTTGATTTCAACATACATAAACTTTTTTCTCAAAGTTGTTTTTACCTGTTTGTCTTTCTGTTATGGCACCACTGGAACAGATTTTTACATTTTAAGAGATTTCCCATCAATTTTAAAGCTAAAAAACAACACACTTTTTGAAATATTTTCCTTCTACCTATCACAATATGTGATTTCTATATGGTTTATTACAAGAATCCATAGCATTCTGTGGGAGACATACCTCTCCCATTAGTCATCATCATGTAGCCTGGCAGTTACATAATCATGTTGTTAATTGGACAGAAGAATCTTAAACATGAATTACATTGGTGCTACTGCAAAGATTGTGTACATTACTCACATATACATATATATGGCGCTCATTTTAGCAAAAACTTATTGAATTTTGAAAATACAGATAGTTTGCATGCACACAGACTTTCAAAGAGGTTGACCGAAGAGTTAAGTCCTGATGAGTTAGTTAGTTAGAGTTTACAGCCCAGTTTCCAACCAATTGGTTCAAGTCAATCCGGCCATGGATTTTCTTGCAGTTGTGGCTCACTGGCTTGTTTTCCCTACTCCATTGCTTATGCATGAGCACCAAGCACAATGGCAGAAGGTTCCATTTTTAAAGTCTTCGGTATGACCTGGCCAGGACTCGAACTCCCAACCTCTGACTGCAAGTCAGATGCTTTAACCACTTGACCATGCAGTTGATGACTGGATGAAATCATAGGGCCCGTATAAGTAAAATTTTAGTGAGTTTCTTAAGAGATTTTCTCCTGAAATCACAGGCAAGGATTATGACAAAATATCATCAGAAATGCACTGGCAATAATAACTTTAGTATGATAAGGGTTAATGATTGAAAATTAAAATGAAATAAGGAGGGAAACTTGCATTTTCAAAAAAGGCTTATTTTTTCACAATTTTGGTTGTATTTGAATCAATATTCAGCAAATAAAAAACTAAATAATTATTCTGACAAAATTTCATTTTTCATGAATGGCAGGTTTTCCCAGATGCAGAATTTTTTGTTGGTATGTTTGAAAAGTACCTAATACAGATGAAATCTCCCAACAAAGTAGTCGGTCATGAAGGTAAATTTTACATTTTGTACCATGATGAAAAGTGATTAATTTTCTAATTTACTGCTTGTGTTCATATATACAGGGAAAGAGCTTTGTGAGAAATGTACAACTTTTCTGAAATATTAGTATCTTGTTGAAGAGTTCTTGGGGAGGCGAGCATCCCAAGGGTCTGGACCCCCCTGCTTGAGCTGACATTCAGACATTTTTGAAGCGTTAGAAAATGTGAAAAAAAGTTTAAAAACTTTAAAACCCATTTTCAGTCTTCTTTTGATAATAAGTAAATTTTCAGACCATGAGGCTCCACTACCAGGGGATGGGAGAGGCCATTCCTGCGATCTGAGGGGTTTAATCTACCAAAAGTTTTTCCTGTATGCCCCATGCCAATGGATTGTGGCCCTCTGGTTAAGATAGTCTGAGGCAAGATCCTCCCCTGCTGAAAATCCTGAACACTCTCGTGAGCATGATTATTTGAGTGTTTTCTCTTTGATCTAAGGTACATGTGATGGGACCCATTGAGGAATTATTTAAAGTGGGCATGACACAGCCAAAGTAAGTTTCTCACTAAACGTGCTTTGGGTACACCTTGACATAAAGTGAATGTTTTCCCTAATAAATTAAGTCCATAACACCGAAATACAACGTTGTGAATCCCCAATTACAGGCCAAGCTCAGCCCATTTGAAATCCAAAAGCGAAAAAACGTATGTGAGCACGTCTCAAGATGGTGACCTCATTGGGGGCACGATTAGCAACACTGTACCAGTGAGCTCACAATCATCGAATCACGTACATGGTAATGGGTGTTAGCGAGTGCATCATTGCAAACACCGGTGCTACAATAGCAGTGAGTGTGGCCACTGACTACATTGTGAATTGTGCCTTGCGCGGTGACTGCTTAGTATTCACAATAGCACCTTCACCAAACAGCTCATACATTGAAGACGTGCCCGTAGTAAGGACGCGCTCGTTATGGACTGTCCATACATGTTCGTAGCTGTTCTGTATAGCGCCCGAACCGTGTCTTTCTTGCATTAAAACAGAACTGTTTTTACACATGCTCAGATGCATGCGAACATATTGGCCGCGTCTTTCGCTCTGTATGTTAGATGAGTATTGTGATGCAGTCGTTTTCATGAAGTTGCTAAGATGAGATAACTCTACTGAGCATTACATTAGTTCCACATCTAGGTGGGCGTTCTTAAATAGGGCGGGGTTTGTGCGGCCAATTGTGTCATAAAAGTCAGGTGACCTGTTGTGGCAATTTTCAAAATTGGATTTTGAACGTTTTCCTTCAAATATCATTTATGTCGAATATTACAAGTTTTTAATGGGAGGTGAAATGATATTTGTAAAACATTGTATTGAATCTTGCAATGCACAAAAGTTTTTGTGGCCTTGTCATGCCCACTTTTAGCATTTCATCCCTGCTCCAATGATACACATTTTAAAATTTGAATCATTCAGAAATACTTTTACTCATTGTCTTTGCCGGAACTGAGTCATTTTTCTAACCGGCCAGTGTGAGCAGTCGGACACAGGAAAAACATAAGTGACTTCTCAATAACTGCAAGTTAGACAAATGATTCTGCCCTTAGCTGGACAACATTCCGAAAGGGACATTCAGATTTCCAATTAGAATTAAATAATTTAAATCCCCTAAATATTTACTGCAAACATCTATGATGAGCAAGCAAACTTTGGTCCCCAAAAAATTTCTAAGGGGTTCCACTAGGAATTGTACACAGTACATTCAACCACCATGTGTATAATGTGCGATGTGTTATCACAGGAATTTTTTTTAATATGAATGTATCTATCTGCTTACACGTGCATGACAAAATGTTGACCACTTTCCATTCTTTTTGCTTTTCTTTTTCTCAGAATCAACCAAGAAACAAGGATCATCTCCACCTGTTGAGATTCCAAAACCAGATGCTATAATGCTTAGAATTCTAGAAGTCTTGCGACTCCAGCAGACCATCCATCCAGATTGTTTGGATAGCTCTGCACTGGATTTGAATCCTATTTTTTCAGCGACTCTTTCTGTATCATTC